>JAJEKV010000042.1:10547571-11223252 GCA_021234155.1 Isoetes taiwanensis | reverse complement strand
TTTTATGTTGTAGGCGCTATTGCATTTCACTATCTCTTTATCTAGCTGCTTCTCCGCTTCCATGCCCGACCTCGCCGCTGTTCGAATTGTCAAGCTTTCGCTCTGCTACATTACCTAGTGCCGAAGCCCACCTCTTTTCCTCGATAGTCCGAGGTGTTTGAGTCTTTACCGCTTATCCCTACGTCCGCATTCTGCTTCGCGGCTTTTCCTAATCGAAGGTCCGACCAGCTTGAGTCAGAGGGATTTCGTGCCGGGGACTCCTTCGCTTTCCTCTTATCCTTTCGCTTTTCTATCGGGTGCTTGCGTAACCGGTGCATTGCCATCCGGTCAACTCGCTGTACGCCAAGAGTGCCTTTATCCGATCAAGGTCGCTCATCTCGCGATATCTTTTCGTGGGGCCGCAAATTTAATGTCACATAGGCCCTTTGCCTCGTATGCCCGGTGAGTTCGGTTCATCCCTAATGCTCGCCGTTTGTTCAACAGGCTCGACCTCTTAGCCGCATACACAAGTAGATCATGACCTTTATGGTTAGCTTTATTTGTTCTATTGCATTATATGTGTTTGTTGGTATAGTTATGGAATAAGATACAACAACAAAAACATTTACGTAAAGGTAAAAGAAATTATATTTATATATATATAATATCTTTAAATACAATGCTCTCCGGATCAAGAGTCTAACTATTCTTGAAATCGCCGGTAGGGGATGGATTATCCTCAAGAAACTTTCTTAACTTAGGCCGCTCCTACCGGAAGCCCCAAGTTCCTAAGGATGTTCGTTGATGACCCGCCTCGCTACCGCTGCACCAAATCTTCTACTCCCTCATGGCTGACGTAGGCCGCTGGCCAATGCTAGTCTTCCTTTGCCGCTAGAATGGCGGTCGGCATGCTCAAGTGCCATCGCTTCTTGACTAGGATGACATGGTCAACCGCCAGAGTAGTCGAGCATACCGCCAAAGCCGAGAATGCGATGAGCATGAACATCACTCTTCCTCACCTCCTTTACCGAACTTGCGTTGTATGACCGCTTATCCTCCCGCCCATTAGCAGAGGTAGATAATACCTCAATGACTGCCCCTCGCTTGTCGCCGAAGATTCGCCGCCCCTGGCCACCTCAGCTCTCTGCGTCTTCCCAAGATATTTTCCAGCCGACGCCAACCTCTCGGTAGAATTCCTCTCAATCCCCATCGTCGGCGAAATTACCAGGTCGCATTCTTCAGGGTCAGGGTCAAGAGCTCTAAGATCAAAAATGTTCGGTATTCGCTTAATGATTCCCATCCGGTTTGATGGCGAGAACTCTTCTTCGGGCTTGGGAGGTCCCGAAGCCCACATTGGGCTCTGGATAAGCTCAGAGGCTGATGTCTCAAGTCGACTTCTGTGTCGGCTTCCTCACCGGACCTGAAGTTCGAAGCTCCTCGACGATGAAATCATCCATCTTTGGTTGTTGCCACGTAAGATGCCATCCTGTCAAGTCAAGATTTCGCCCCGATCGAGGTTCGATGTCAATCGAGCAAAGAGGTACTTTTCGCCATCGATGATGATGGGGTTGTGCGGATACCTGTAGCCCGCTTTCGAGCTTTATCCCGAGGGTCTCACGGCCTCGCTCAAAGCGTCTGCAGAACTCCTGCTCATACGCCGCTTCTTCGGTCGGAAATTAACGTAGTCCTCGTTTCACATCCGGACCTCGCCTTCGGGCTCTTCCTTCTTACCTCTCGCTGGTGACCGCGAAAAGGAGTCAATCACGGAGGAGGCTATGGGGTCTTACAATCCGCGAGGAATAGAGGTTTTCCCAACAAGTTCCGGCACCTGCGGAAAGAAAGATTGTTGTGGCGGCAAAGCAGGAGAAACATTGTCCCATCGTAATGGTCAAGACCATGTAATCTCGCAACCTTCCACTTTGTTGGTCGATATTTGGCAATGTTGGGAACATCACCTGCTGCTTGAGGATGACCTCGGGAACAAAATAGATCGCATATGGGATAGCATCTAAGGATTCGCCCTACCTTAGCTTGAACTCTGGCCATGACTCTCTATAGCTGGGGTCATGGGCAGAAGTGGTTTGACATCTATCCGCTTCTCGAAAACTTGAAAATGGTATCAATATCTGCCTACTGCATGGGCGCCGGCGGTCATTGCTTCAAAGTCGTAAGTAGTTGCCATGGATCTAGAAGAGATGGGACTAACAAACGATGCAAGCCGTGGATCCGAAGATCACTTAGAAGGGTTGGAAGCAAAACTTGTAGGATGCTAAGTGAGAAATGGGGCCTATTTATAATAAGGAAAACCCCTAATTTTGGGTGACTTGGAAACTCTTTGGGTTGGGCAAATCTGACCTATCTTGAGGTCCAAATGGGATTGGAAGGCCAATTTGAGGGTTTGAACATGACTAGACTATCTAATGAACCTATTGCAACAAACCAGATGTCAATTGATATGGCATTGCCGAGAAATAGTTAGAGGTCTTACCTGCAGGCGCCAGAAGCAAAACCAAATTTTGTTTTGGTCCGGGCGATACCGTGGACATTGGCCCTAATTTGTCTAGACTATCCACTATGCTGTAAACTAAGGGTCAAAACAATGATAGTCTCATTGAGATATGTAGGATTGACCCTTACTACCGATTTGAGACGCTTTGGGCTAGTTTAGATGAAGGTCTCACTTGCAAGGCCAGAAGCAAAACCAAAAGTTGGTTTTGGTCAAGCATACACCGAGACATCACAGCCTACAAATGTCCAAATTCACAAAACAAAGGGCCGATGTTAATCTCGACCTAATTCATCAATTGTGCACATATAACTTTGCAACAAAACACTTTGTATTAAAACAAAAATTTTATCATTTACAAAATTCATCGGGTTCTCCTCGACACTTTTGCCAATTCATCGCATGCGAGTTAACTTTGGCTAAAACTAGGGTGCTTCTTAGTTGCATCATCCTCACCAAGGCTTCCCATATTCACTTACCAGGGGCAAGAGGTAGAGTGTAGCCCGACCTACAAGTACTTGGGATTGAGTTCTCAACTACCACCCATTGGGATGCGCTTATCGCGTCGACTAAAGCACTATATGCCATGCAGTCAACACAAGGCGAGTTGTATGCCCCAGTCACCAATCACATTTGTTTCTCGCCTTGGTTGAGCTTCTGCACCCTTGTATAATAAGTGTGGGTCCAGCGATATCCCTCAACACCGAATGACCTCGAAAGGTGCGTATGGCCTTTGGCACGCCCTGGGGTGAAGTCCAGTTCCGTACCAGATCCTACTCCAGAGACAGTTTCTACCCTTCAACGCCGCATTGAACGCCATATCGCTTACTTCCAAAAGGTGGTCGCTTATGGCTGATACACGCTTTTGCCCCAATCTTTGCTTTGCCATCGCGGATGGGTCCACCGAAGCTCACGCCGAAAGACAAGCTCGCTGGTTCTTCACAGTAAACAAACGACAAGGCCCGTGTCGACAAAGAAAGATCGCTGAAAATTTCTAAATCATAATCTTTGATGCTACTTTCTCCTTCACAAGCTCGACGCAGAGGTTTCCACGCATGTTGCTGGTGACACCATCGCCATTGCTCATCCCCAGGCTCACAAGAGGCCCACACCAGCATTTCGGTGGCCACCCAGCCTACCCGCGAAGAAGTTTGGTGACTATAGCTCATTCGCGACAGGGCACATCGCCTCCGCGATTGAAACAGTGGCGCTGGCTCGAAGCACGAGAGCAAAGGTTACAAGGTTGCCACCATTGAGGATGAATGTCATGCCTCCTCCAGACCGCCTAAAGATTTTTGCCCATATCCGGTTTATATGTCTGGATACTAGTGCCCGCCAGCCGCTGCATCGCTTATTGACTACGGTGAAAGCATGCTACTTCTGTACCACTTTTAAACCCCCAGTACTCTTTACACTGTACTTTTAAACTGGTACTTTCGCTTTTTCTTCCCATTAAAAATCAATCCAAAAATTTTTGAATTGAAGGTCATAACATGTCAATTCCATAATAGTAGATGATAAAAACACTATTAGGAGACTAAAATGAATGAATCAACTCTCAAACTTATTGTTTATCGAGACATTTATGCAAGTTCCTAGTACCTGCTATCGGTACTTTTGGGTAGTTTTGCACTCTAAAAGAACTTTAGATGGTACACCTTAGCATGCTTTCACCCTACCGGCATCAAGTATTGACTCACGGGCGACGCTTTCTCCATCCTGCTGGTAGGGCGGGGCATTCGCGACCTGCTCGACCGGTCCTCGCTCTTGGTCTCCTCGCCGCCACCGGGGCTGGTGAACTCCACCTTCAAGATTGCTGAAGTCTTCATCGTCCGAAGTCGGCCCGATGAGAGGTCATTGCCGCCTAAGCGCCAGCCGATGATCACCTTCGCCTTCCTGAAATGCCTTTAAATCTTCTTGGCTGCTCTACGCTTTGTTCTTCTTCTTCGCCTCCTTGGCCTCCTCTTCGTTCTCCCCTTCTTTCTTTTCTTTCGCCTTTCTTCTCGGCCTCTTCGCCTCATGTCAATCCGTGTCAGCGAAGTTCTTCCTCTAGGGTCGTCGGGTCGCTCTGGGGAGTCGGCCTCGCTTCCTCGTGGTGCTTTTGGCCTCTCGCCCCCGCTTTGGTCTTTGCTTCTCCTTCTTCTACCGCCGAAAGTACTCTCGATTTCGGCCGTCATCGCTTCCATTTCCTCTGAGCACTTCCGCCGGTGGCCCTCCTAATGCATCTTCGCCTCGCTTATAATCGATCCACTTCTCGCGGTCTTGTGCTCCCCGGCCGATCCTTCTCCTTTGCAGTTTCCGCCCAAACGTTCTCACTTGATGAAGGTTATCGCAAGAAGACATTCCCTCAAGCATTCGCTGAGGTGGGCGCCGGGCCGCCTGGCTCGAGGAACCCATGCAAACAAGTTGGTTCTCGGGCCATATTCACGATTCACGACGGAGGTCTACCAAAACCGCCAAAAGCAGGAGCAAATTTCTAAAACAGAAGTCTACAAATGGGGGTCTAGCCTCTATTTATAGCTCTGGGCCAATTTTAGTCAAATTCTAAGTTACTTCTTTTGATGTGCCAAGGCACCTATTAACCCATTACCTATGCTTATTTCGACTTTCTACATAGTTCATCTGTGCGCCAGAAGCAAAACCAATTATTGGTTTTGTCCTACGACACCGCGGAGACATTTGGCATTTTGACTAAATTTTTATGATTTCTAGGCATATTCTTTAGGGGTATAACATAACAGATCCTTATAATTCTTACCTTTAAACCCCATTTAGCATGTTAGTTTGTTAAAAATTCATCATGTTTCAAGGTGATTATGGCTACAAGACTTCACTCTGCAGCCGAGTCAAAACCAAAATTTTGGTTTTGGCCTAGGTGCATATCACCGCGGAGACATTGCTACTTTGGTCAAAATTTGTTCAACTTTTTAGTTTTCCTAGCTTTTCAATTCTAACCTGCTACTAGCTTAGCATATACTACAAAATGAGAAAAATTTCCCACTCTTCCAGGTTTGAGAATCCTATTAGGTTAGTACTTCATCGGGAACATGTCGCTTTGCTCTTGGTCACCAAGAACATTGCTCGATACTCATCAGGATGACTTCATATACGCGGCACTCACCGATACAAACAGGAGCTCATCCCCCATACCGCCCATACTGCATATGCCCTTCTCCACATATCAATCGCAACCTTTTGATGAGTTCCGTGGGAAGAATGAAGGTTGTCACATAACCATCTCGGCGATGGTTCATCACATAGCCGCATGTACAAAGATCGCGACATCACATGGTGAGATCCCACCAAGGCTCGCATCAAAGGGGATGACCGACGGTCTCCGTGAGTTCACAAGTACGTAATTCATGGTACGGATTTGGTCGGCATGAGAACATCATGGTTTAGTAGTCCACCATCCGGCCTTCGCAAGTAATACTTTGCAAGACAATAAAAGTGTTGGGACTCGATCAGAAGCCCTCCTGATGCATAGCTGTGTACATTCCTCGGTCGCATCTCCCCGCCCGGATGGGGCAGTGTAGGGATCACTCCCTCCGTGAGATCTCCGCAGATGTCGACTATTGGTGACTAGGAGGGCCATCAGCCTCTTTATTTGACTTCAACCCAATGGAGAGGACGCGATCACTCATCGTGTCGAGCCCAGCATGCCTTGCCCACACCAGCGGCAAGCCATTAGACCTAGTCCACAAGGATCCCCAGAGGTTTTACACACTGCAGGGATCGCTCTCATGAGTCGTGACATGAACCTCCTTATGAGCCACCGCCCCTTCACCCACACTTCTGGCAGGCCTTTGCATTACCGTGCCTAATTTTTACGTTGTACTAAAGAGATAGCTAGAGCATCAACTACCAAGCTTTTAAGGTCTCTACCCCTTCCCAATACAATGAGTCCATAGATACATCATCCATACATATTTACGTAAGAACTAAAGAACAAGATCTCGATCTAAGTCACAGAAGTTAGGTTCTTTTAGTTAGGGGCTCGATATCTAGATCTAGATGGTTTTAGGCAATTTAATAGGCTAAACCTAATTATTCAATGACTGGAGGCGTTTAGCTATTATATTGACAAAATACCCATCCTGGCTCCGCTTCCTCCTCAAGCCCGAACCTCACTCATCCCGATGAACCGCTAGAAGATGAAGCGAAGGGGAAACCGATGAGCTAGGATCGCCGCATTTAGTTTGGGAGGCTGGGATTGGCTCCTCGAGCAAGCAAACGGCAGGACGAATGCTATGGACCAAAATAGCAAGTTAGGGTTTCTTTTACCTAAATAGACAAGGGTTAGGTCTTAGGGTTTCTATCACCCCTTTAAGCATGTGGGATAATCGGTATATTCCACTTGCCTTTATTAGCTAGGTGGCATAAAGTGTCTACACATGGGTAAAGTGTGTACACTTTAGATAAATGTGCATGGGTAAATGTGCACATAAATAAATGCACACACCTTTGCAAGTTGCCTCTGTGGCGCCACCGCTTTTACATACCACTGACACGCTGGCCGATGGCGCAGTACGCTGATTTGAGGCAAGCATAAAGATATATCCTCGGGTCAGATACCGGTTGGAAACTACATCGCAATATGAATGCATCTCAAACTTGAACTCCCATATAAAAGAACGTTCCACCCAAACTCTAAGATAGCCCTGTGTACCTCCTCCGCTATGAGAATTCGCATGGGCTAAGGTGCAAACCATTATGCTCTTCCGGCCGGAAGGCCCATTACGCCGGTAAGATCAATCTTTTGGGATACTAGGGTTCGGGGATCAAGGAATCTTCCTCCTTGCACCAGTACACCCCCGCATCTATAGTAAGTGGAGGGTTCATGGAGTCTCCGTGCTATCTCACCTTTGGGAGAATGGTAGATGATCTCCCGGTTCAAACTAAAGGGTTGATCCCAAATGCCGTGAGGGTGACAGAAGATCCAAGGGAAATCCAAGCTAATATCTCTCGTCTCCTCGGGCTAGAGGGTCCTCAAGAAAGGTGGGAGTGTGGAACTCTTCTTACAAGGTAGCAATGTATATCGAAGGCCAGGGGAAGTCCCCTTAAAGCCGAAGCTCATTCTAGGGTCAATGTACTGCAAATGCTATTCACCGCCAACTCCCCGAAAACCATATGTGTTCCCCGGCGAATCCGCTTCTTGCAAAGGACAAAATTCTTCAAGGTGGTTCCTCCAATGCTAAACTCTTCCTCGTGAGGGTATTCAAAGAAGTTTGTGCCATGCCCTCTCGGGTTGTCGAGAAAGCTAATCTACCGCATTAACGGTTTTTGCCCTAGGATTTTTATTTCCGAGGTGGCTACCCTGGCTCTCTGACTTGGACTTTACACTAACTCAACTCGCCGTATTATAATTTCATCCGAAGTCGCCAAATTACTACTTCATCGGTATCAATTGCCCCTTTGGGTGGTCCGAAGCATCGATGCCAAGTTGCTTACGCGAGGGCAAGAGGTTAGCATTGAAAAAATTAAAAGCTCTTCAATATGGAAGTGGCCTTACGTATTTAACCCATCATAGAAAGATGGGTAGGAACTAACAAGGAAGTTGATGTAATTCGGCAGTGCTCAAGGTTTTACAACGGGATTTCCAAGTGTAACCTGCTGACATGATGAAGGCAACCATCAATGAAGAAGGTAAACTCTGTTCAGAACAAAATGAACAACCCCCAAGTGGCAACATGGGTGGAAGTGCCACTTTATCTATAAAATGGCCTTGTGGTGGTAAGGTGGTGTTTCTTACATATAGTACCTACATCGCTGAGGAAGAAGAATTGGTTGGGCCACTAGTACACCTTCAATTGTCGAAGTCCTTGGGTATTCCTCCCTTTGATTATATCTCTATCTCGGTCTCCATGAGGGGACCCATCAGATTTTTCTAAACTAATAAATTGCACTCTTACCCTCTAAAACAAACAAACCCTTAAACTAGTGTGACATGGGGGACAGCCATACAACTTCTGCTTTGTAGTTGTTGTTCTCACATATAGAGTGCTCTTCAACCCGCTTTTGGCCACTTGAACCGAATGGAAGTGTTCCAATATGTGGTAGTGGGTGTTTTGCCTACAATTCATCTATTTTAGAACTACAAATTTATGTGGTAATTTCAGGTTACAACCTTATATATGTTTGCAAAGATATAGGCGGAGAGGGATAAGGGTAATTCCCATATTATAATGTCACTACTAGTTATATGTTCATTTCTAAAAAAATCTAATATAATATCATTATAATCAAAGGCCGTTTCCAAAGCTCCGGAAAGGATCAAAATAAATTTCACATGACAAACCATTACTCCCTACATCTATAAATAAATTCCCTAAAACTCTCTTTGTTTAGGTGCTCATTCATAATGAGGGCTTATGTAGGTCATGAGATCCTCGCTTTTAACCTCTAGAATAAGATGATACATGTACAAAAATTACCACCATTGCTATTATATTCAAGCAAATCTATGGTCCCTTACTAATGTCACTATACAATATACCCTAATTCTTGTGGAAGCATACCTCACAAACGAGGACTGTATCTAAGGCCCAACCGAGGCCAGATAATTTTACCATACCATATATTATTACATACAGACTCTAAAAATCCGATTTGATTGCTCCGCCCCAAGAGCCAAGTCATAGTTTTATTTGGGCTTTGCCCAAGCTTGGTAATGTTTACTATGCTCTCGTGATGTTCTCGGTTAATTTAGTCCATTGTAATGGGTCCCATAAATTCTTACTGTCTCCGCCATGACATTAAAAAATTATTCTATTCTACTCTTTTCGCGAAATAAATCTCAGGGAAAATTTATACGCATCAAAGTTATTACTTATCACCGGCTCTAGTTATATTTTATTAATGTACAAATTTCATTGACTTGGACTTGAAAAGTTAATTAGCTACTACTAATTATGGTGCACAATGCCAGTTTAATTTAGTATCAATTTGAAAGGTGGTTGTTTCATCTTTTGGTTAGAATAAACAACATAACTTCGGATCTAGGCAAGGGTAATATTGAGGGATGCTTTAAGATTCATCGAGCAGAGATAAAACCTATCAGGCAAGAAATTATGAATTTGATCTCAGTTAGTTTATGCCGGGACGTTAATGTATTTTTAACAAACTATAGAAATTGCGGTTGCAATATGAAGTTGCTATTTCATTAATGTTGACGAAGTTGCTACTTAAAGCAACCTTTATTCCTATTCTAAATCATTGTTGTATCCCCGCACATCACCCTTCGTAACTTATTTATTGCCCCTAACTTCTTACATTATCTCACTTAAATCATGTATTCATTGAAATGGACATGTCATTCCCTTTGTTATTGAGTAGATTTATCGTAAATATTGTTGTATGATGATAATAAAACAAGGAACACTCGCCATTCACAATATATTTTAGTCTTGGCATTTCTATCCTCCTAAAAAATGTACTGAAACACAATAAAATATCTTTACATACATGACTCGTCTTTGAAAAGCATTTATGTTGCCTTCAAATGCTTTCATATGAACCTTCTAGAGCTATTATAGCAATGGCCCATACTCTAGGAGAAAAACTAACTGAGTCAGACATTGTATAATTTTATGCCTTGAGCACCGTATTCTCCGTACCGCCCACCGATATATAAATCAACCTCGTACCATTTGTGGAAAGTGTTAGATGAGCAATAGGCTTTCGCTTAAAAAATATCAAGTGGGCTCTTGATTTGTTAAGACATTAGTACCCTCTAAACGACCAATATACGAGAAATCTGAAAAATGTAATCGAGAATTTAGTATCTTCGATGAGTACCGCTAGTCGGGGCTGGAACAATGGAGCCTAAGTGACCTTGAAATCGCACTTAATTTACGGCGGTGGGCGCATCAAATCTATTGTTCCTACCGCATGCTGCAGACTACCCATCAACATGTACATGGCAGAGATTATTCAAGAAATGTAACACCTCATCCAACCCAGCTGCCTCCCTTTTGCCTCGCTGGATGATAAAACTCTACTTATTCTATCGGTGCCCAAATGCCGCTTTTCTGCACTGAAAAGTTAATAAAGATATAGCAAGCTCGCTGTTTCTTCATTTAATTTCTTGTTTTTGTTCGCGGCATAATGTAATCTCCACTTTGTCATAATCCTTTTCTATCGCAACATCCCATTTCGGGATGCCCAATGTAAGATTCAATATTAATACATGTTCCCCGTAATAGAAAGAAAAGAAAGCGGATGACAATGCACTCCCATCAAACGTGAAAGTTTTCTCAAGAAGGCCAATCAACAATACCGCCACCATAACGCTACCAGCATTCGCTTTTTAGTCACCAGTTTCAGAAGTAGCTTCCACACGAGAGTAGCTCCGGGTGGTAATGTCTTAACGCATTGCAACCTACAACACAATCATGTCATCAATCCCACATCCTCACCTCTATCGCCACCACGTTTTCAGGCTAAACAAGCCTTATCTACCTCAAACTAGAATTACACACACATCCCTATCACACTTACCCTATAACATCCCAGCCTTCACCGAATCCACAAAACCGCGCGTTACTTAAGGGTTCTATACATTTCCCAAATGCCATTAAGTGGGCTGGGATTCAAATGCTGTCCGCTGGTAAACCCCACTTTGTCGTAATTCTTTTCTATCAAAATCCCACTTCAGATGCCCAAGGATGCCCAATGTATGCTTCATATATTAATATATATTCTCTTCACATGGCAACTTGTACCATGTGCCTTACCTTATAACACCCTTAACTCCCTCCACCTCGTACTAATTTTTTATCATAATTTTGTATTGCTGTTTTGCCCAAATTACGTCGCCTTGTCAATTCCACCCAGTAATAATGAGTAATAATGGTGGAAAATGGGTTAAACATTCTATATTTAGAATGAAAACCTAAGAATTTTGGTACACGTAATTATACCAACAGCCACTTTAGCAACACAGCAGTAATTGCCTTCATTTCCAGAAGACGCGGTTCCTTTCTCACTGGCGCGGGTGTTGGAAAGATGTACGAAGACCCTAAAGCTGAATATAAGAGTTTGAAACTATGCAGAGTTGGTTGAATTTACATTAATGATGGTGCTCTAGCCCTGTTATCGATTTTCAGTTGCAGAAGATAACATTTCAGAGGCACTTGGAAACAGTTTAAAGAAGATGATGCATAGTAGTACATATTTTAATACAGGATGCAGCTTTGAGCAGATGCCACTTCACAGAATAAGGAGCACTTTTATTGTGATTGTGAAGCTGCAAGCTGCAAAGTACAGCACAGCGGTGCCGCCGGATCATTTTCCAAGTTGCACTTTGGTTTCTTCTATCCTTTGTAGTAGTAGAGCCAGCAAATCTCCAGAAAAATCTGCTTTATTAGAACATAGCGTCTGTTGCTATACTCGTTTAGGTCCTTTCCTGGTAGAAGCTGTGGCTCTAATGCAGCATCACTGTATATCTGCAACATGTGGTAGGACTTGACTTTCTAAGCTTGTGGATTACATTTTCAAGGGAACAATAGTTGACGTTTGCAGAACTGGTGCTGGCAGTATTTGAGAATTAACAAGAGCCATTCTTTGCTCTCGCATGCTACTGTAAGTAATTTTCTGAAGCAACCCACGCTGCAAACAGGAAAGAAGTGCAGATTATGAAAATCGAGCAAAGTCTCTGCTTGTTCAAACAGCATGGATAATTTACGGGAACAAGATGATTCCTGAAAAGTTCATGTTCGCCACTTAAGAATAAGCCAGCATTCCTGCAAAATCTGCAATGTCTTCGATTAACATATTCTGATCGTGCTATGTCCTCCTTTTCAGACCACATTGTTTGCAGCAATGAGATTACCATTTGTGGTACCTTGTGTTTTTCCAGCATTACTTAATAAGAAAAATACCTGCAGACTGTTAAGACAGGGTCTAAAAATCCTCCATTCCCTTTGGCATGAGCAATTCCAGCAAAGCCATAAGTTTGTTCACTACATGAAGCTTTGAGAGGAGCTTCGCTTCACCTCTGGCTTAACACACTACTTAACAGACACAGTCTCACATTGTGCAAGTTTATGCTTGATAGATCTTCTTGAAGGAAGTCAAAAAAACTGAGATACTAATTTCAGCTGCAGAATATCAGTATCACTTCGATACACTTCAGATCCAGAAGCATTACAAGTAGCTTTTGAGCATACATTGGTATGGATCCTCGCCTTTCAAGCAAGATGGGGTACAAGGGCAAGAAATGTTGCCTGATAATCAACTTCAGATGGTCCTTTCTTTTCCCCAGATGCCAGATCTTTCCAGGATCAACCTTCAAATCTTCCAGATTTGAGGTCATATCATCCACACAAAGACAATGAGAATATCATGAAGACTTAAGACACAAAAACGGTGCATCTCCACAACTGTTTTTCCTGTAGCCTGCTAGGCTTGGTAAGAGTGATGAATATGTCCATATATGTCAATAGGGTGGTTGATTGCTGAGAAATTCTTCCAACATTCTAAGAACAGTTGACTGAAAAATCTTCTTGACCCTAATAAAACACTCCAGCCATGTGTTAGTTACATAGCCAAGTAAATATGCAGTATGCATGGCCAGATAACATAAAACGTCGCCATAAAAATAAAGAGGGTATGAATGGAACTCCTGAAAGCTTGTCAGCTCTAAACGGTCATAAAACTAGCAACCTGCTTCAGCACTCGTTCATTGACAATCCTATCCTTGAAAAGGAATGCATTTTAGTAAAATTGTTGGTAACAGAGGAATAGAATTCACGAAGCTTGGCTTTGCCAAATGGTGAGGCATTTTGAAAAAG
The DNA here is from genome assembly GCA_021234155.1 of Isoetes taiwanensis. Taxonomy (NCBI): domain Eukaryota; kingdom Viridiplantae; phylum Streptophyta; class Lycopodiopsida; order Isoetales; family Isoetaceae; genus Isoetes; species Isoetes taiwanensis. Next base: position 11,209,974 of record JAJEKV010000042.1, on the reverse strand, counting down.
TTTCCATCCTGGACGCTTCAATTGTTGACCCACTTGTTGAATATCGGAAGGAAATACCTTCCAGAATGACAGCACAAGAGAAATTACAGTTTGAATGAGAGCCTCCAAACATTGTTGCACATAGGGATCCTTTTCTTTGGCCAATCGCTTCTACCACAGGCAACAACTGCCACTGCAAAGGGAATGCAACCACTCTCCGACATTCTGCATTAATAAGGCAGCACAGACCAGAGATTTCCTCTGGGCTAATCTCTGTGACCTTGTTCTCTAACATGTTTACAATACTGGGCACAAGAGACTTTCCATCAAAGTGCAGCATGCTTTTGCATATTGGTCATCACACTGCTTCCAAGTAACTAATGCCATGTTCAGGGAGATTTGGCATACCTGTTGTAATTTTATGCTTCCTTGACGTTCCAGATAGGTTTTATCGAACGTCAACTTCTAGAACCAGAGGAATGCTTGAAGGATTGAAACGCATAAGCCGCATTCTCAAACAAGAACCAGCAGTGTCCTTAATGCTTCCTGCTTAGAAGTTGTCTTAAAATATAACATAAGTCTTCTACACACCATGTGTTGTAAAACGTATCACCCACTCTCCTCCTTGGCATGTAATATTTTCAATGGCTTTGCGATAGTGCTGTGTCGCGATCATCTTCGCCTCTTGTGCAACACAGATGCAAACTAATGAAATTGTCGTACAGAGACCTGTGCATTACAAATCTATACTACAACATGATATACTACAAACAAAATCAAAAGTGGTTTAAAGAAAGCTGTTTACCTCACAAACTGATGGCTTACCCTTAATTCCTTTGCTGAATCCCTCATTACCAAAAATTCAGCAGCCCGTACTGTTTGAATTCTTGAGTTGAAATGTAAAACAGGAGTTCCTCAAGAGCTGCCATGGCTCCCTCCCAACCTTCTCATGACTATTCCCAGAATGTCTCTGTCAATACACACTATTCCTGATCCAGCCAGCTCATCTTCACTGTATTGCATGCCTAATTAGTAAACCTATAATTGTAGCTACTTGAATTCGCAGAATTCAAAATCTTCAGTAGTTCCGTGAATGCTTTACCTTCAGCAAGGGCATTAATGGTCCGCCGATTATCAGATTACCAATCAGGCTGCTACAAACACTTCAACGGCGGCTTTTGATTTTGGAACGAATTTCGCAGCACCAGCTATGTTGTTGATAATTCAGGCAAAAAGCCTCAATTTGTTTCTGGCTTGAAGCTTTGTATTATCCAAACACATTAATGGACGGCAACAGCAGTCTTTGATCAAACATGGTATCTGGGCACTTTTCAAACCTTCCTATTTGACACATGATTGGTCTAACAGACACGCCAGATGGATGCCAAAGTGCTTGTGAAAGACTAACAGAAGTCTTGGATGAATTTCAGATGGTGGTAAAGGAGCCTCTTCCTTTCACTCCAATATGCCACATGCACGCCGACCTTCCTTGAAATGCCCGCACCGGTGGTGTAGCAGCTACTTCTAGTCTTAAGGACTCCTCGGCTTTCAATGTTTCATCTTGGCTGCCTCCATAGCTGGGGATTCTTCCCGTTTTAGGACTACCATTACATACCACGCCATCAACATTTTCTGCCTCACTGACATGAGACTTCGCTCTATTCTTTTCTCTCAGGAGCAGAAGGCTCCGCAGAACCATCTTCTCCTCAGGAGCCACATCATTTTCCCACGTTCTGCAAAAATCGCTCTGGATCATTGCTTCCAAAAGTTGAAACAGCATCATTCACTTCAGCCCTTTGAAGAAGGCTGCCTATATGCCCTCCCCTTCAGCCTCGCCGTAAGTTAGATTTAACAATTTTAGATAATCTGAGTAAATTTATCCATGTTTGCTGCAAGAAGCCTCCTTGGAAGTAACTCTGCAATTTGTCCTTTTCGTGAGTAGATGCTTTGTGCATTTCGCCAGTGCTGCAGCCATCAGCACCAATTTGTTGGTTTTCCACCTTAGGAACACTTTCGTCCATGAACATTTCCTCGCGAACTTCCCCATTAATAAACCCATTTTGAAGACCATTCACTACCTTTGGTTGTTTCTGTGAAGACTTTGTTGTGCTTTGCAAATGCAGGCTGTGGGGGAAGGGGAGCTGCTCAACTTACTCCTCCAGAAACAATGATCTCGGCCCAGGCATTTGAACCTTCGCTGGACGATGAAGATGCTTCACCAAGTCTTCAAATTTCATCATCACCACATAATGGAGCAGGTTCTCATTATGGAGTTAACCAGCTGTGTAAAGCTGCTTGAAACAAAAGGCGCCTCTGCATAGCATTATATATAACACAACCAAGAGCCCACAAATCAGAGCCGAATGAATGTACTTTGAAAAAGCTCTGAGCCATAAACATGGTGTTCCCGCTTAGCTTGTGGAAGCTGGGCAAATAGACATCATCAGTAGATATAATGCAAAACATGTCCTAACCAGGCTGGTTTCAGCAGGCAAAAAATTCCTGCATACCTTGTTGCATGGTGAGTTTTTGAAATTTCGCTGAGTCAGCCAAGTGCCAATCCAAAGTCACAAAGCTGCACCTCAGCCAGTAACAACATGAATACTCATGACAAAGAGGTAACAAACAATGATTACCTTAATATATAGATCATGCAACATATGCAAAACGTAGAGGAAAGTAAATGGTATAGAAAGTTTCAATAAATTAATAATACTATCAATGGAACTGCTAGGATCCCCTTTCAAACAGCGCTACATGTAGCACATTTGAGAAGAGCATAAATCATCATCAGATACCTCATGGATTTCTTTCTCCCAGAGGCAGCAGTTTTTATGTGAGAAGAAATACCTTTGAGACGTCCATCCAGCAAAATGTTTTATACCGACATCACAGTAAACGACCCCTTTAGAATGTAAACCTGCCATTAAAATAGAAACACTGTCACCCCTGCCAAAACTAGCAAGAAAAAGCTAAAATATGTGGTTCAACCCCCATTACAAATGAAAACTCTTATCAGATATATTGTTCATCCCACCCCTGGACTTGTAGCCCTAAAAGTCTTTACACTAAAATTAGAAACCACAAATTCTCAACTGTAAAGCCTGAACCAGATCTCGAAAGCAAAAATCATGAACAGATTCTTCTGAAGTTTGCATCCTGCAAAACAGTGACGTTCTGTTATGCTTCTCACCTATCTACCAAAGAAGACTAACCTTGCGGATGCATGGCTAACTATTGTGAACACATCACCCGCTTGAGTAAAGTTAATAAGTCCCTCCAACTTAATACTTAAAGACCAACCACAAATGTGCAGAAGTTTCATACCTACAGAGAGTACATCTTACAGTCACCCACGATTTCTTAATTCTCACAAAAACGAAAGAAATACATTTGCATACCAAGCATAGAACTTCAATATGTTTGATGGTCAAGAGAGTGAAGAGTCCTCACCTGAAAGAAACGGCATGATGAGATAACGGTTGCACAATAAAGAGCAGCTATTTACAGCTAAAAGGCTTAGACCAATGCCCATACTTCCAAACTAAGGACTGGTTGAATGGTTCATATGTTGCTACTCCAAATAACAGGAGAAACATCAAAACTAGAGGCTATAAAAGCAATGAAGTTGATGCCACTCAGGAATGGGAGTCCCAAATAAGAAGCCAGGCATTAACATCAAAACTGATAAGTTAAATTGTCTTTGTTATAAAGAACACAGATATCGTGCTAGGTGTTAATAATACCACCTACAAGCAAGTGAGCTGAGAGTTACTCTCGACTAAAATCTGGATCCATCCCATCACAGACACGTTAGAAGCTCTAGGGCTGAAAATGTACAAGCTATCGTACATACCTCTTGCAATACTTTGTTTTGGCTTTGTCCACACTTTTTATGGCATAGTACTGATAGACTTCTTTCTCCTCCCTTATACACGGTCTGCCAACAAAACAACTAAAAAGTAAGATAATGACAAAGGCAATGCTATCCCATAGATGCAGCGCAGATAATTTCTGTTAATCGGGCGTATATAAATAGAAGGACATCCATACCCTTTGTCCGTGCAAATGGATCTAAAGGGCTTGCATATAACAAGATGAGAGAAAAACAGCAGATTTTATTAATGTACTCACGGAATGCTGCCCCGGCCAATTGCCTCGTATATATGGTATTGATTCATAAGGGAAATTCCAGATTTCAACAATCCAGGAAAAATGTGGCATCACCACAGCATTTCGACATGAACGCTATACACTTCCCGTTTTTCTGAAGGCAGAACAATATTTTTACGAGCTGATTTCCGGTCAATGCCATAACCCAAACTGCATCAAAGAGAAAGGAGAAGTGGGTGCGAATCCGACTAGTTTCCGCAGCGCATTTGTTCTAGTAAAAACAGTTCTTAGATTTCTGCCGCGATGTTGAAGACATTTATGCTTCGAACAGATTAGATTTGAGAACTGGATCAAAGCTGCGGCAGATCGAACGCAAGAGGGGATGGATGTTGGCGAGGCAGGGCCCCAGAAATCAGAATAGTGGAAGCGGGGATGGCAGATGGCTTTCATGCCCGCCAATAGACGGCCCAGAAAAGATTCCGCCTTCAACTTTCGCGGAATCAGTTGTGTGCATTTTCAAACGCACAATATATAATGGGTACAAGCCACATATACTACTTCGCATTGGCGAGCAATGGAGACCGGATGATCTGACCATAGCTAAATCTTGTAGGGTCAAGATAATTATAACCGCTTGGTAGATCTGAGCAAAATGTTCCGTGATTCCAAAATCCCTCGCCGTTTCTCCACTCGTCCCCCGGCCACTATCGTGCCCAGCCCAGAGATCCGAGCCGCCCCCCGCCATCGCGATCTCGAACCTTCTGCATGAACCCCCTTCCGCATCCTCGAGGCATTCCCGCCTTTGGGAGCACAAAAGCGTAGGCCTTCCGTCGATATCGAAATGGGGATTTCATACCGCGGGTCGCTTCAGAATCAAAAGTGGATTTTACATGGCATCGTTGTCGGGCCCGGTATCGCATAAATCCACAATAAGAAACCGCCGGACCAGACGGATCATCGACGCACCAGCATTAACTGCGGCGGCAGGCTCCATGATCCGGGATCTCTCCACGACTTTCCGAGCCATGGTATCCTCGCTTCGCCGCCTGGCCGATCCTGTGCCTCTTTGATTCCTCGGTAGAGCACCAGCCAGTAATCAGCGCTAAATGTTCCGACGCCACATTCCGCCTGGCCAATCGCAGACGATCCGAAATCACGGACTATGGATTCCGAGCACCATATATGCACAATAACGAGAGTAAGAGAAATATGTGGGTTCGGATCACTTACATGTTGAGGGATTCCCGTATGCTTCCAAGCAGATGGGGATCCTCGCTATGATGATGTCGCTACTTCCCCGGGCGCTCAGCTTCATTAATCACGCATGGTTGATTCCTGAAGCGTCCAAGCTAAGGCGATCCCCGCCACGACGTATACCGCGCTTCGTACCGGTTTTATCGCCTAATCGCTTTATGGTTGATTCTGGGTATCCGCCTAATTCTGGTCGCATCCCGGCCGGTATTCAATGTAACGATCCCTGCCCGGCAGACGGCCCTTAATCATTAATGGGTGATAATGCATGACGACTTCTACCGGTGATCCCTACCATTGACATGGATTGTGGATTGCATGTTGATTGTTTAGTAATTATTAGCAACAGGATGTGCGATGACGACGTTCACGACGGAGATAAACGCCACTTTTGTGCCATTTACATTAATGAAGTTCCCAAATGGCGCACAAAAGGACGCTTATGTTTCATAAAAAGGCGACATGCTGTCAATTTTGTGCCATTTTCACCGTTGTAGTAGTTAATAAGATGGGATTTATTCGCGGAACTAATGGCATGGCATCCTTTCCTCGCCCAACTACATCGTGGGCGAATGGAAGCTTTTACCCTCACATTGGTCGAGGAAACTGAATGGGACGGCGAACTCACCAACAGATCTCTTTCAAATCGTAAGCATGAGGCCGACCAAATGCGACTGCAGGTTTTCCGTTACTTCTGCGGTGACCAAGGTATTTCTCCTCAGATAGCGACTTCTAAGTCGCCAAATGGTTTAGTGTCATATGAGAAGCGCCAGCTTGATACCAAGAACATGAAGCATTCGTGACGCACGCGCCCTCGAAAAGGAAGTAGTTCGACGACATTCTCTCGCCTCGAACTGCTTTAGGTTTTTCGAGCAACGACTTCGCGATAAAGCTCTTCCGAATCACTTTTTCCCAACTTAAGTTGCGTAAAATGCCAACTACTGGATGAAGCCGATTGGATGGAGAGAGAGTAGAAGAGGCGCCAGCAAGCTGCTGTAAGTCATCCCCGCGAACGCAATGGCCCAAGACGCCTGCTGTTACCGGTGAAAAGGTTCCTGCTCCTGCGATTTTGAGTGCCTAGATGTTCTTGCACGAAGGCCTTGCCTCGCTAGCTGGCTATGGTTATGTTGCCTGACGCTCAATCCTCGAAGAAGCAAGAATGAGCGAGATGCATCGTGCAGTTGCCACCGATGAACCCTAAAGAAGAAAAGGACCATGGTAGTTCAGTGGTTCTCACCAGATGTTGAGGATATACTATGAAAAAGCATGTATCTCCATGACATATCACTTTGGGTTGATCTCAATCTGCTACTCCATTCTCAGAGGGCACTAATCACGCTAGGCTTCGTTGTGCTCACTCACGATTCTCAAATTTACGATAAATGACAGAGGCCACATCCATAGTGAAGGTCTCGGCATCCAGAACGTGACTAAGAGCTGCCCTTTCTAAGAAATTCAAATTAAAGTACCAAAACTGAAGTTTTCATCCTACCAATCGATATAGGATAAGAAAACATATGGTAATAGGTTTATAGCTTTCGAATCGCGTATTATGGCTTTTGGCCATTAGATTGCAAAGACATGGAAAGCATAATTTCCCCTTAAATCCGTATCGTACAAAGTGAGTCTTTTGCAAGTCAAACTCGTCTCGCTGGGTCTCAGCTTCATGAGATGGACATTATTAAGGCAAAGACTCATTACATAAAGAGTATTTTCAATGCAAGATGTAATGCGAGAGGGAAAAGAACAATGAGGTACGTGATAGTAGGAAAACACAGTAGAGCCTCGATCGCAACCCCAAATATTCAATGCCCATGCCTTTACTCAGGTTCCGACGTTACTTCATGAGCTATCAACACATGCCATTGACTACTTAATTCCAAGATCCGCTTGTCAATGGCATGCATTCGATGATCCTATACATGGCTCTTCTTCGCTTCCTCAAAACCAACAAACACAATTCATTAGCGGAGCTCTGGGAATCAACCCCCAATGTACGTTAATGCTCACTGGCATATGGGAGATCCTGCGTGTAAGTCTCCTCTTTATGCCCAAGGGCCAAAGCCTCTCTTCAACCCTACGATGTTAGTAAGCAAATGGAAAGCGAAAAGCACGCATTAAAGACATATATAAAGAGATGAAGCAATATGAGTTCACATATTCACAGTGTTCGTGAGAATGTACATGTATGTGGGACCACGATATCAAACCGCATAAACAAAACACCGCGAAACACAATGGAAAGAAGAACGCTTCTATCAAACCGCAGATAAACAAAAATATTGCAAACACAATAGAAAGAAGAATGTCGGTCTTAAGCTCGCCCAGATAGCCCCTCGGATCACGAAGAAGAAGTCGCTGCATTTCGCGACAACAAGCACTTCGGCCAAGCTCTTACGTGGAGACCCTCAAAGCCGCGAAGCTCGTGATAATCCGGCACTGTGTCGCTCCTGTGCCACACCGACATCGTGGAATCGATCGCCGCGATAAAGCTAGTCACCGCTCTTCCTCAGATCTCCGGAAAGTGTTTTATTCGATGAGCCTCCCTCCTTCCAACCGGATGATAATCGTCAAAATTCCTCATAGCAACACCGCTTCCCTCAAGAGCATAAAACCCTCGTGATTTGATGGGAACTCAATCACGCTGCTTATAAAGATGGATCTATGGTCGCCAGATGATCCTGCTCCCCGTGAGGATTATTGGCTCTGCCTCCATCCCCTTCCGCAGTCAATCCTTGTCACCAATACAAGCGCATATTCAAACAAACCAAAACACGACACAAATAACCAGACATGCAACAACAAAACAACAGTTAGCTAACCGCCATCGTGATGATCCCCTCGCAGGATGGGATATAATCGCCATTCATGGTTAGGATTTCAATATCGTGGTCAACTATTGATCATGGATATCCCGGAAATTGCACCATCTCAGCGGACCGAAATATCCCAATATCGGGCATTTCTTACCTGGCCCATTTCACCAATCCAAAGTACATAACCTCGCGAAATTTCCAAACCGTAATTGTTCTACATCGACGGGCATAATGATTGATTCAACAAGACCCCTCCTAAGCAGCCCTGACCATGTGTTCTCACGAGCAAAGATAGATGGGATAATCCAACTCACTGCTATTTCGCCGTTATCCCGTAGGATTGCATTGTGAACGCCAACTAGGGTCAATCTCACCAGATAGAACACAAAGTGCCTTGACCGTATAAGCAAGGTTTCCACATCCAAACACACAAAGATTCTTCGTGCCCTAACCCCCATCTCACGTGACAAATCTTTTCTCAATCATACTCTTAGATATATTGTGCAAGTGATGCAGAGTACTTGTATTTCCATGTCCTCATGCAATACGCCCAACATACCCTCAAACAATGATGCTCAAAATTTGCATACTAAGATAACACCGCAGCTGTATATAGCCACTCAACTCCTCTTACGTTATCATTCAATGCCTTAGATTCTCGCATGGCCTCGCGATAGCTCGACATGGAGGTTCAGCGCAGGATTCTCCAACACAACAACACCAAAGAATGCACCTCCCTTGCGTAACCAAGACATGGCATCAAAGAGGTCAGGTTGGCGTTCCTCAAATTTACAATCGCGTAATAGAGTCTACGTAACCAAGCCCGTGTTACATCCCACAATGGCATGAGAGGGCATGGCCGACCAGGGAAGCCTTAATCTTGGTCCCTAATGTACTCGCATTCAATGGCATACAAGCAGACGCCAATCGCTTTTGGGCTTATGGCATTCCCCTTCATAGAAGCATATGATGAATGTAAAGGATGAACATCGAAAACGTAGAAGAAACGGGCCGATTCTAACTTCTACCGTGTGTCGATCCACACTAGCCGCGCCACCCACACCTCTGGTACCATTGCATCACCGCCGAAGATAAATATCCGCATGTGCTACCCCGATTCGCCGTGATATCTCGAAAGCCAACTAACTGGCTGGAGTAACACCGATGGAGCTGTATTAGAGGAATCGCTGCACTTCATGCCGCCTAATTAGCATCCTCAGACACTGACACTGGCAAATACTTCCACACCACCCAATCCACATCTTCACTTCTTCACACAATTTCTACTGTGATTTCCAAACGACCGGTGAGCGCCACCATCACCAACATACATATTTCTATAAATAATACGTACTGACTCTTGATCAATCATATATAACAAAATTCATAATTTCTCATCGCTAATGGCTACATTATTTCCGTCCGCTATTGATTCAATTCCAAGACCGCTTCGCTTCTGACATCAACTGTAGGTCGTCGAAAAGTCACCTAAAGAAAGCATTTGTCGCTTCAGTGTGTCTTACATCGATCCACATTTGCTAACATCGGGCTTCCTTTGGACCCAAATGACATAGCCTTCAACAATTGCATAACAGCGGGCATATCGCCATAGATCTGGCTTCAGACAGCTTAAAGAATACATGCTAGATAATCGCCCCTGAGCTTACTTCAATCGGCTTTATGAGGAGGTTGGAGCCTTATCAAAGGGCCGCCATTCCCGTGGAGACATGCAATCGGATGTTCCGAGGTCAATTTAAATGTTCTATCTTGTTCTTCATCTTAAAGCAACAGCCTCCGGAGGTCGGTTTTAAATATTCATGGCAAAAGGGATTTTCACACTTTGTAAAGTAGAGGACAAAGAATATCCGCGGTTCATCTTTGCCATGGAACCATCGCCAGGGCATCAAACCAGCCATCGCAAGATGTGTTGCTTTAATATAGATGTTTTGTTTAAATCCCTTTGTATTCTTGATTCCAAATATAAACTCAGATTCTAATCGAGGTTTTGTGCGTAAGGAAGAAATGCTAACCACCTGCTGGTTAACATTGTGCATTGATGTTAGGTGTCGCGCAGGCGTGACCGACACTTGGCATGCTTAGGTTAACTTGAGTATATGGCTTAGATTTAGTTAGTAATGGCTCGATTTGCGCCTACACTATATGGTTAGACCCAGAGCCTCTTCGACAAAATGTGCTCTTATCTCAAATTTGAGAGCCTCATTTGGCCAATGCCCCTTCATTCTTTTGCATATTTTGTCTTGTTCTTTGTTTTGTGATCATGAGCATGGCGTACTTTGTAGTATCCACGCTAGCCATGTATCGTTATTTGCTATGCATGCCAAGAACTCAACATTAACACCGGGCCGATGCCTGCCCATTTGCATCACCTTCTTAAGCCTTGTTGTTTTGTCAGTTGTCTTTGATGCTCTTATTCTAATCAGCTTCTGAATACTTCTGTACACGCTCAACCCTTCAATCCCTTTATTTGGCTCCAACCGGCCTAAGTTGAAATGGTCCTACTGAGGCCCCTTTGTCAATCAATTCTTTAGCACTTTAGCTCGGCAGGAAAATCGCTTTCAAAACTCGCTTTTCATGCCGGCAGCTAGCACAAGCATGGGGGGATTTTCGAGTGGTGATGCCACTCCTCTCTCTAAAGATCTTCTAAAAATCACCGCTTTGATCCTTCTTCCTCTTCTATCTCCCAATAAAAATTGTCAAAATATCATGCTCTTTTTACTTATCCTCCGCTTTTCTCACTTTTATCAAATCCAAAAAATATTCTCTCTATCATTTCTTCTTCTCAGCTTATTTATAGAGGCCGCACTTGCCAGCCCCGAGCCTATATCTTGAAGTTTTCGCCTATTTTGAAGATACCAGATTCAAGCAAATATGATGACGCACTATTCACAAGTCAAGCATTGCTTCTACTTCCTCAAGACAGACCACCGGAATCATACAATTATTCTAATGCTGATGAAGCTCTTATCAATTTCACCTGCTAAGGTGGATTCCAAAGATAACTACTTCCTTGCGACTCTCGCTTTTTCTAAGAAAACATGTGAAGAGCGTGATTTTCTTCTTCAAGTATTTCTACCACATTCATTATCTTGAATTTTAAGAGGGCCAAGATTTCTCGCTAGCTCCCCCCATCCATCTCGCTTCCAAATTTCTGCACCAAGTCTTCAAGCAAGCACGTGTCGGTTTTTTTGGATTATCCGCACAATAAGCAAATATTTTCATCGGGCCAAGCACAACCTTTCAACCGGGCAAGATATCTTTTCAAACTTGTGGCTGCTTCGTTACTTATTAAGATCCTGACACTGACGGATTTTGCATTGTTCATTCACCATTTAATGAACTGACTCAACAACATTGCATATTATTATCTTCTCAAGTTTTCCCAAACAAGTCTCTGCGATCAAGAAGCATTCAACTTTAGAAGTGTAATCCGCCAGTGCTTTAGTTCCCAACCCCTAGCCTCTGCTAGCCTTGCCACCCACTGAGTTTCTATTTCTACTTCCCTTGCCTTATCCACCCCGCTTTCTATCATCGTACCAGCCCTTACTACCGGGCCATCATCGTCACGACATGCCCTTCTCTCTCAAACATTTTAGGCATTTTAGGTAATGCTGGTATTATTATTGACGACTGGCCGATACCGGTCACGCCAAGTCCACGCCCACCCACGCTTTGTGCTCCGTGATCCACCAGAAATATTGTCACGCGATAGCCACACGCTTTTATGTATCGATCACTTCGGCAAGCTTTTGGTGCTTACATTTTTAAAGCAGACCTACTATTTTTTTCAAGGAACTTTGGGGCACTATATATAAAATAGGATTCTACCCATAATATAAGGGGATGGTCTTTATGTTTTGGCCCATGTTCTTAAGGATCCATGTTCTCCATCAATATTCATTCTGATCTTATTCACCTCAATGCAATCATGAAGATCTTTACTACGACACCACCCAACCATTACCATCATTTACACCCCTAAATTTTGGCACCATGTTGTAATTGTCTAATTTATCTTTATAAAAAGTTCCAGGCATATTTTTGTGCTAAAAACTTTCTTAGGGAGGCGTTGTTAACCACCTAGTGGTTAATATCAGGCACATGTTAGGGCTGGTGGCGTAATCGGCTATCTGGTACGCTTTAGGTTAACTTATGGCTTTAGATTTAGTTGAAGGTAATTACCGATTTATGTCTACACTATATTAGACCCATCTCTTCTCGTGATGTACTGTGTTTTATCTCAAATTTGAGAGCCTCATTTGGCCACGCCTCTTCATTCTTTGTACATATTTTGTCTTGTTCTTGTTTTAGATCATGAGCATGGCGCCTCAGAGCATCCCAAATAAGGCAACCGCCACAAGGTGCATGCCAAGAACTCAACATTAACAACAAAGCAGCTCTTAATGGTCTTCCAACACTACGTGCAGCCTTCCGATGAGCAACCTGTTTTTCCGGCGTAAAATTCCATGCATCCCCCGTAGGGTCAGCGCTACTTTAAATTAATGAAAGGCTATGTTCATATGAAAAAGCTATGTGAATGGCAATTTGGATTTATATTTGGTCTATAGTTTGTTGATATGTGCTATATGTTAAGATGTGTTAGTCCACGTTGCAATGTGTTTTTGCACATGTCGTAGGTTAACATGTAGTGTGTGGGTCAAGATCTGATGGGGCCTTGTAACATGCAGTAATGAAGATAAGGTCGCCACACGAATGGTGGTCAATGGTTATTCCCTAAACTTTACAAAAACTTATAAGTCAATAAACTTAGCCCCATTAACTTAACTTTTTAACTTAACTTTAACTTTACAAGTTTTAACATAAGATAAGAGTTCCGCTTGCACCATCAACTGCTGATTATTGATGAAATCTCTATGTTAACGCTTTGTTTTAATCAATTTCTCTAAAATCAACGCCACAATAACCTTAAATAAATAAAAACAATAAAATAAACCTAAATACATGTTATCCCTAATACCATCTACCTATTATAGGTTACATATCCTATCCCATATGCATCTTCTTCATCTTCTAATAGTCATAGGTCATATCTTCGCCATGTCAACATAATCCATCAGCCGTAATAGGAAATAGCTAAATGGCAAGGTTACGAAAGCAGCTTATCTTCTACTCCGCATAAAACGTAGCGATTTTGGATGGGTTTGATCCCCATGATGTAAGTATTCCATTTGGGGTATCGTGACTCCACTATCTTTATTATCTTATCCTTATGGATATGCTAGACGTTTATGTCCTTCTGCACACACTGACATGTATATAAACATTGATGTATACTTGTACGCTTTGATAAGAATTTATTACCTTACCCGCTTTTCCTCGAACCCCTTCGGGCTGGGGTTTTTAACCCTGATGCTAATAAGTTTGTTATGGGCCCTTATAATCCCATAGGCCGACATTGGCCTCGCGACGATAAAAATCATTCTCATTCTCATTCTCATTCTATCTTATAGGCAATGCATGCTTCAAAATGAGCAGGATTTTGCAAAGAAATAAAATAAAACCATCATCCATACGCCGCACTTCTCGCGTTTCACACCCGCCACTCCAAGCATAAAGCCGAAAGAGATGCTACACCTGCCCTCGGCGACAATCCAATTCATTGGATTTCAAAACAAACCCCGCGAAGACTTGTGCTCTGATCTAGAAAGGAGTAAAGCCAAGAAACTCTAGACGCGTTCCCCGCCATCGAGCAGTAGACAAAAGCCTGCGAAGTTAATCTCGTAGAGCGACCTCTCCATGTTGCACGCCAGGCACGGTACACCACTCTATTGATCGGGCACGCGGCTTTGTTCGTGTTCTACCTGCGTTCTATGTTCCGCTTGCTCTTTACGTGTTCTCTCTCCCTGATAATAGCTAATGATTTGGTGTTTCATCGCGGATCAGATATGTGTATTCCTGGAAGTCGGGTTTCGAGGGATCATTACCGGACGCGGTCCACACATCCATCAAACTAAAGCAGATCCAACACAGAATACACCGAAAAGTATGGCTAGATCAATAAATGCGGTTAAATGAAGAGGTTCGTGATGATAAAAGTCTATAAAATTCAAAGCTCCCGGAAATAGAATCTCACCGAAAAGCCTCGAAAGACGATTCCGCTATGGCTTGAAGTTTTAAGTTCAAATAGCTCCACTTCATTCACGCTTAAAAACAACGCCGGTAATCCAGGGATTCGCAGCGACTCCACCGCAACTGAACTTTTGAAGTGAATCTCAATGTATAGCCCACAAACACGGGTTTTATCAAGAACATCTAACATAAATTAAAATAGAAGGAAGGCGGTGGACATCGCTTAACCGCGGCTTACTGTAGGAGACGACCGCTTTTCATTGCTTTCGCCAGCATTCACTCTGGCCAGCTTTGTCGCCATGATCGAAAGTGCCGAATAAGATACGCGACCCGCTAACGTGCGGCCGGGCTGTGGTTCGACTTTGTAATCTCATAATAGGATGGAGCATCCTCAGAAAACAAGGGGAACGAGAAGTGGAACCAATCAACAACAAATACGCCCATGATGATGTTGTATCGGAAAGGAGAAACAATATACGCACCGTAAGATTTCATGACACCGACACCACTTTTTAACCTCTTCGGAAATCACCGAATACGCCGGTCCACACACCGATTCGAAAATCACGCTCCGCATCTACCGTGGTACTTTAGGTCGCGATGTCATCTCACCGGATAGCCGAAAGAGCCGGTAGCATTAAATGAAATACCGAAGGATGGCAGTTCTTATATTTAATGATTCGAAGGTAGCATCGCAAGGAATCACGCGAACGGTCACATAATGGGAGGCCCGAAAAAAGGGGAATTCCATATTTATTTGGCGGTTTGCAACCTGTGCTCATGGAATGTCCCATCCGCAGATGGGATCCGCCCCCAATGGTGTCGTGGTCTTGTCACTAATCATCCAACTGTGGTGATTCCAAAGAACTGACATTTTCAGTTTCCCAGTTAGGGGTCCCATTAGTTTCTTCATTTTCATAATTCTCGGCGCAGTCGCCATCATATTTCCTGGTCATGCTCTATCGCTAAAATTAAGCGCCATACTATGTGGGACGAAATTGGCATCATGTCTTGGTATAGTTATTCTTTGATTATCTCGGTCTTTAACATACGTGAAACATATGAGGAAAGTGCCGCGAGCAGAAATGAGTAAATTAAAAAATTGGAATTAAAATACGTGAAATAATGGAAGGGATAATGAAATGTTACGTGATGTACTTGGCTACAATGTAGCTTACAAATGAGAAGATGAAAATTGAGCATCACTACAAAGCCATTGGTAAGGAATCAAGTCCAAGGGACCGTGACCTCGCCTCGTGAGTGTGTAGAAGGTCGGATGTTTCCTGAGCACGTGACTGCTTAGCTTCGTAAGAAGACCGGTAGTTTGATCGAGGATTGTGATGTCCTTGCTTAGAGAACGTACCATGCCAAAAAAACAACTTGTGCATGACTTTGTTGTTCAATGAACTTTGTGAAAGAAAAAGAATAACCGTATGGACAGCAGGAACTAGTAGCTTATAGTATTTTCATGTGCCTTGTCTGCGGTGTGGCGCGTATGAACTTCTTCAAGAAGTTTAAGACGAGATGCCATAGTCCATCCCTGCCTTCTTTGTTCGAACATCAAGGACAAGACGGGGCACATGGAGAGTCACTTCTTTCATGTCTCCACCTTCAAAACATCACGTAGGAACTCCGTGGAGAGCATGCACCTACATTTCAAGCACAAATTGAATAAAGCTTAACCGGTGTCACCTAGGGTTATCGAATTACAGTGGTAATAAACTCTCTCAGGATGCATGCAGGCCCTCTAGTAGGAATCAAGGTGCAAAAGATAGACGGATGACCGCCTCTAATTTTACAACAAGCCTCCCGACCAACTAGAATGAATGTGCTCTAGTGTCCACTACAAAAACCATTGCCATAAGAAACCACAAACGTAACAAGGGTTTAGGTGTAAAGGCAAGAGCATATGAACGGATAAGTTTTGAGAATTGATCATATAAGCCCCTTGATATCCCTCGCTTTCTACCTGATAAAAAAGACCTAATGCAGCGGATGAATGAGTACATGGTGACAATTTCTCTCAATTGAATAGAGTGACCTACAGCTCGCAAATGCTGCCCAATATTCAACACGCGGATCAAACTATCGAAGCATAAGGAGAAAATAGATAAGGGCACTCACAACCAATAATGATCTGATGCATTCGCATTAATGCGCCACTCTCGTAGTTATAGTCAGCCTAACCGTATGCAGGATTTGGCATCCGCTTTACATACGTGGAACTCTCTAAGATTCCATGGACCGCCCCACCTTCATAATAGGGCTCATCACCATGACTAGATAGTTGATTGAATTGTTGTCGGGCCACATACCCACTCCAAAACCCCATTGGATAGCCATAGATGTAATCAAAAAGGTAGGCACAAATTGTAGTTGTGGTATTGAGATGACAAAGGCTAACCACCATCAATTAAGTAAGGAGGGATATGACATCATGTCTACTATCGGCCTTTAGGAGCAATATTTTGGCACTAAAAAAGAGAAGTGGTGGTATACACAATGCAGTCAGGCCATGTGTCATGACGCCCCTATAAATCTTCCCCGGCATGAGGGCCATGGGTTTCTCCACAAGTTCATCTTTTTCTGTGTCAGCGCTTAATTCCTTCCCTCACAACATTTGGAGACAGATCTTGATTTAGTAGTGGTGATTGACCAAAAGTTTCTCCTTATCCGCTTCTTTTTATCTCTTCCATCCTACCGGCCCAAAGATCTTCAGCTTCCTTTATTTCTTTTAATCTCAACCTAACGCATTCAAAGTTCCCTATCCTTGAGGGCTAGAAACCGTGGTTCTATCTCATCCCAATAGTTTCTACTCTTTCTCCCCGACCCTCTGCACTTCCCTTCCTTCATGCTGTGGTTTCATCTTGTACTCAAAGATATGTATCGTAAACAGTGGTGGTGTCGTAAATATCTTTTTCTTCTTGGGCGGCAAGTCTCTAAAGTTTGGCCTCGCCGCCTTTGCCATGTGGAACCCTCGCCAATTAGTGCAACTGCTTTTTCCAAAGCAGGGTTTCTCCAAATCACTTCTTCACTCAAGCTGTGCAAATACCAATTTTGCACAAATCCATTTGTTCACCGTGGTGTCACATGAACGCATTTAAATCTCCTCAATTGCTCCATGCGGCCTATGTGCCTAATGCGATCTCAACACCAACCTGGGATACCGAGCCATTCCTCCCAGACAGGGCATCGTATTAACCGAGAAGCTTAATCTTGCAAATCTCTTCTGGGCTCCACCTACCCAAAAGGCCATTGCCTTTCCTCGGGCTCCTTTGGAGATTGGGGATTCCATCTCCACGCCACTTTCCACCAAACTGTGACTTAAATTCCACCCATCCGAGTCCCAAGACAGGTATTGCACCTGCTTAAGGTACTCATGGTCATATCCATTGGCTTCTGCCATTACTTAAGTCCTGACTACTTAAAAAAATCTAAAAGAGTGACTCCGGAAAGCAAAAGTGAGATGTTTCTCAATCTTTGTAACCAAGTTCGATCAAGGTGTTTGGCAACAAGACGTAGTCTCCTCCAACAAGCGCAGGGAAGATCGATCTAAAGGAAGGCTGCTTTGGCGAGATGGGAGACTGAAAAATAAGATTGAGAAGAAGGACCTACAAAATGACCCCTAATGTAGGAACCGTGGTGCTAACCCTAACGCCGAATCCACATAGCGTGGCAAAAGCATCAATGGCTCGGCAAATACAGCATCGGATTAAGGTCGGGCAACACGTGTACTTCTGCAACAATGGTCAAAAGGATAAGACAATATACGGCTGCATAAATATGCCCCTAAGGGATCATTTTCAAGGAGGATTGTTGATCCTTGTATGCCAAAAAAACGCGCTAGGATGCACCATTCCGTAATCCAACGTATGTGTCCCCGCTTTGCAACCTGAGCATCAACGGTGCAATGTCACACATGTAAGTTGGGCTTCGCGATTTGCAACAACACCCACACAACACGGGAACAAATAACAAAGAATATTGGAATATTTGATTGATTTCCAAACAATGTTAAACAAATTGGAACAAAAGAAGAATGGCACTTATATTTCATTCTAGTAGATAGTGATTACAACATAGTCATCCAAAGAGTCAAAAATAGGCATAGCATTGCAAAACCTGATGATGTAATTGAACACATCAAGTAAATACGTGCTCGGTCACCGTGAACATCGGTGATGGTCACCCATGAGCTTGGCTCTGGAGGCCGGACGATAAGAACCTTTGGGATGGAGGCAGAATCAGTCGATTTTCGTATTACACTTCAAATTCAAACCCAAGGCATGCCGTAGGTGCCGGTAGGCGTTCCTTTGATCTAAACAAAACTCAAGCTCCTGATCACTTGGATGCCATGCTACCGAAGTTGGTTCCAAAGTGTTAACATTTCACCGTCGAACATCTTCGAAAGTATGCTTAATGGATGACACTAGATGAGATATACCTCACTAGATGTTCGATCTCAAATTTACATTAGTCTGTTGTATTTGATTGTGTTTTTGTTTTACAAAACACCGCTATTTTTGTTCATTGAGACACCGCTATCTTTGTATATCTAATCTCTTTTATATATTATGTATATTTACACCTCCTGACTAATACCATTAATACTCCAACTTCATTTCAACAATACAAATAGGTTTTCATTTCAACAATACAATTTGATTTCCAAACGCTACCACGCTTGTGAAGATGGACAGATGCTATTCCTATTAGGTGCTCCTTCACCTGCAAGGAGGGGCTTCACTGTGAGGGATTACATTGTTCGGCCCATCTCAACCGCCTCCAACTTGTCTTACCTCTTGGTCTTCCCTTCTACCAAGCTCTATCAAGAGCTTCCAAACCGCTACATCAAGTTACCACGCGCCCCTCCATAGCTAGTTCAGATAGGCCAGCTTTTTCTTAGATGCCTTTTTCTCAGTTCAATCTTTCTAGCTTGCTGCCGCTTTCATCATGAAGTCGGTGGCAAGCAAATATTCTGATCTTTCGCGGGCGCAAAACAACTCTAAAGTAATAATGTAGTAGCGATGTAATCGACCTTCCAAGTTGGTGCTCGCCCCGTGTCGCCTTTACATTTACTCCGGGCCATCGCTTAGGAACCTGCGAGCCTCTTTCCAAAACAGCATCCGCCGATGTTGGTTCATCCACGGCACACAAGTGCTCCCCGAGACTTGATTGTCCCATGGCTTAAGGCTGTCTAGGCCACCCCCTATCGTCTCCGCATTGAGTAAATCTATGTCCATCACAATTGCACCTTTCACTGGTGTTTGGTGTATAGGTTTCCCTTTCTTTTGGCACCCCATGGCAATTGCAGCAAGCCCAGCAAAGGCTTGTGTGTGCCCGCTCATCGCACACGGTCGTGGCCCAAAATCTCCGCTTTGCACCCTCACCGTCCTTTCTAAACATTAATGAATGTAACGCCCCCATTAGGGATGGTTCTGGCCCCGCTAATGGTACACTCTATGATCTGCTCCGAGATGGGCATGAAACTGGCCTCTTTCATGTACCTGAAGGGCATTATGGTTTCCTAAGTGATATTTTTACCTTGGAAGTAAGAAACAATGGAACAATGAAGAAAATTCACCTTGTGTAGGCTAAGTGTGTCTCTTTAAGCATCGCTCACTAAAAATGTGAAGAAGCTACATCCTTCCGCTTCTCAACTCGGAGACTTTGAAATGCCTAGACGCTTTTGAGGGCATGTTGTGCCATATGCCCCAATAGCCGCCATCTCCTAGTTCGAAAGTGATGGTACACTCTAAATGCCAAGACCCATCTATATATTTCGCCCATTCCTTGCTCAAGTGTAAGCATTCAACTTAAGAAAAGCCTGCTATACTTATTTTTGAATGCATCCAGCTTCAGGTAGCTTTAATTTTGGTGCTTCGTGATACACCAGAAAGGATTTCGTCCTCAGCTTTCTATACCAAAACCGCTTCGGCCCGACCAGTATGTAAACTTTCACGCGCGGATTGCCTATCCCATGCATACAATCGCCCTAGCTCGGGTGAACATCTTATTTCTGACCTCCTTTCCCTCACGCTCTCGACAACCACTTTAACTGTGCCTCCCTCACGTACAAAATGCAAATTTGAACAGCACCGAAAACACCCTCGTGATTGCAACATAAAACAAACAAAACCAACATCAAACACAATTTGTGAGATAAGTGATTTCCACTTCAAGCAATGAGGTGGTTCTTATCATCGCCTCACAAGCTTTATTTCGCCCAGAATGTAGCTAATGGCGGTCATCATTGGATCACAGGTGGACTGCATCACTCAATGCTACAAGCCACTCTACATTGCACCTCGGGTTCGGCCGCTGGTAATAACTCAAGTAACTGCATCCACTGCGATGGTCATCAAACGCCATTAGGGTGAAGAGATAATACCTTGCAAAGTAATTAGAGAGGGTACACATGGAATTACTAAGACCTTGAGGTAATTCTAAAAACGCTTACCCGAGGATTACATTTTGTCATTTGTCTTAAAAAGTAGAGTCTATAAGCATATCACTGGCCCTTCCCCTAAACTGATCAAGACTTCCTTCGAGTTGCGCCATCACACCTAGCTTCTGAATAAGGATCCTTGTTGGTGGATCTAAGACATTATCCGCATTCAAGCGAGTCCATATATGGATGCTGTATTGTGCAGGTCCTCAAGTTAATTTCCAAGTGTCACGCATTTATGGCTTGTCTCTACATTGTAGATATCTAACATGTACAAATATATCATCCCCTGCTCAAGGCTTTCACGGAGCATTTCAGTTCCAAATTTTCTCGTGTATGTTTAACACACCGCTGGGGGTGTGGTACCACATGCTTTATGAATCCATTCCTTCTCTCCTTGAGATCCATGGTGCAACCTCAACCTTATGCCTCTTTGAGGGTCAAGTGGCACTCGCCGCGGAGCTACCCTCACCATGCATGTTAATATGATCGTAAATCCGCATAGGGTGATCTTAGAGCATTCTGGACATGAGATAGAGTTGATAAACTGCGGAAGTAGCATCATAGCCCCTCTCCTCTTTCAACCCTTCTTCGGCGCCTACTGCAACCTCCGGACGTAATGCTTTCGGCGTGAAGTGAGTGTTTGTTGAGTAGTCCGAGGCTCGGGGCACACCAATACCGGTCGGTTTCATAGGATTAGTCTCAAAATGACGATCACATTGTATGTTTAATAAGGTTGCATGCCATACCTTATTGATTAGATGTCGCTGGGATGCACCGCTTCCTCGTGTAGAAATTACAAGGAGTCTCCAAACTTGCTCACCGCAAATAAAGTTTTAAACTCGCCGGTGGAAATGCAACAAACTATGACGCATCATCAATGCGGATGGTAGGGAATGCTCCTTTTGTGTCTCCATAAGAGTTGGCTGTGATCAAAGTAAATCGGCCCATGTGTTGCTGTACCCCCCATAATTTGACGCTACATGGGATTGGAATCTAGTAATCGGGTAAAGTACTTACGTAATGGGCAGGGAAAGTAGACACAGCCCATCCGCCTTCCGCCGCATTTCCACCATTCCGCCAAGCAACAGCATTACTTCCAAATAGCCTCCCGCTCGCCTATGGTTCTACTTTGAGCCACTATTCACTCAACCAATCAATACCAAGTCTCGTCACCGTGTTGGATGGATGACGCGGATGCATCCTCATGTGTTTTATGGACAAGATCTTGCACTCCACCGAGATTGCCAATTGGGCCGAGATCACCACTTGGTCCGCCACGGTGATCACCCCTGGCGTAATTCCTCGACCTCATGCCACAATGGCCGTGATCGCAGTTTAAGGCCCCTACCTATTGGCCAGCCGGTCGCCCTCACGACATCACACCCTCGCCGACATGTGGCCCGATGCCACCATGTGACCGCCATCTTGGTCCCATAAGCCGATCTAATTAATCGAGTAGCAGGCTGAATCAAATCCATAATGCGGATTCCGCGATAAAGCTGTGACGAGCGCGACATATGTCCTACAAGTATTCATTAGTGCCGCACAAGAATCAACCATAGATGATTCCGCCATAAAGCTGCGCCGTAAGCTGACATCCGTCCCGCGTTAGGATCGCCATCCGCCAGGCCGCCGCAGAATCCCCGCCTTGTGCGATCCTGTGGTCACATATCGCGGCTCCCGCTAGGTGTATTACTGCATCCTAATCACAGTCCATGATTCTCGACCGTACTGACGGGCGGGTGATGCGCGTGCTTTACACCGGCGTACCACGCATTGCCCCGCCGGGTGCTCTACCCCTCGGTCCACAAGGCTAGGATCCTAGCTGCAGCTTACATGAAGTGATACCACATGCCTGAAAGTCGTGGAGAGATCCCGACCGCGACATTAATCGCGACGGACGGGCGAGAGATGCTCGACCGTTGACGCATCCCATCTGGTCATCAGCCTTTGACCGTTGTCCGGGTACAGCCGACAACGATGCCATGTCGCCTAGGTTCTAAGTACGGCAGCCACATGTGAAATTTAACCCCCTTTCAAGATCCTGAAGAAGGGCTTCCTATTTGTGCTCCCAAGAGTGGAATGCCTTTAGAGGATTCTGGAAGGGGCTATGGCTGAGATCCGTGAAAGTGTTGTGCAACTGGACAAAGGGTCAAGGCTGCCATCAACAACCGGACGCAAATGGACCCTGCCAGAGAGAATAAATGTAGGATCCCGAATCCGGTTTATTTTGCCCAAATTTACCAAGCTCTGATATAATGCCATCTTGACCCAATCTTTGTATAGCGGAATGGCAATATGGGCATTTTCACTGGCTCTGCACTTTTTCTTGGGCCAAAAAATGGCTCAAAGGGCTATTCGCTTCACTGTAAAGTCGTGGGCCTTCGATTCAGCCCCCAGTCTATTGTGCCTTTGCCACGCGGGCGCTGATTCTTTCCTTGGATGTCGAGCTACGCTGACAATTCTCGGAAATTCTCATTTGACATTCTCGCTTAACATTCTCGCACTGCACATGACATTCTTTACCTCGAACCATTGGATGTATGAGACGTGATCGCCGAACCGGCCCCTATGACTTCGCTGCACTAATGGCCATGTCGCTTTGCATTCCGGCGAAGTCAGTAGCTCCTCCGTGCGGCTGCCAAGATCGCTTCTATCCAAAGCAAGTAACTTCTAAAAAGTAAATCAAGGGAAAATAGAAGATACTGAACGCTACAGGCAGGCAAGACTCCACCTACCAGGTCCAGCATCCATCTAGAAGTCATAAGGCCCATAGGCTATTTTCAACGCTGATGCCCGCCATGGGATGGTGAGATCGCGGTTCTGCTAGCAAAAGTGGAGCAGTAGCGGCACGTCAAACATCTAATTATACTATGAAAACCTAATCTCAATGCTAAAAATCCCCGCATGTAGCTAGCTTCCTAGGTTTGCATATAAGTCAAGTTTATGACTAAAATGTCTAAATACATGGTTGAAAGTGAGAAATATTGTTGCACATGTAGTCCATGATTGCCAACACAAGGAATTTGTAACAAGTATATTGTTTATCCAAGTCCAAACCAATTTGAAATGACGAGTACATTGTGTATCCATCAATTTGAAATTTCAAGTACATCTAAATCCCAAGTACATCGCTTTATGCAAGTTTTGTATAAGCAGTTGACAAGTAGGCATGCACTTCTAAATTTAATGAAACCATGATAACCAATGGTTGAGACATACATAAGGTCCATGCTTGTTTTAATTGTACCTTCACCAGAAGGAAATGAAAGAACATGATAATACAAGCCCTCACAAAATTCAATTCCTCATTATTAATTTTAAAAGTCTCAAGAGCATGGAAGCATGAGGGCTACTTCTAGTGGTGGTGTCAATATCTCACCGCACATCAGCCACATACCACCGTAACAAATAAAAAACAAAACAAAACAAATAAATAATAAAATCAATATAACTCAGCTTAAATGATCATTCATATGGTTTCTCCACAAATAATCCATATCTTCTTGATGCCTAGCCATCAAAGAGTTTGACCCTACCATAGCCAATCAAGGATAATAGGTTGACTTGTTGTTGGCCTACACTATAAATCTATGCATTGATGTTACCAGCACCCTTTGCACTGAAAACAAATGCTTTAACTGCCACACAATCCATCATCAATTTTAAGAAACTAATCACCAATTATCCTAATGTTCCACTCATAAGAGAGGATGCATTGGCAATCTAGGTTTTGGTTCATCGACCGCATACACACAAGTAAATCAAAGAAAGGATCTGAGGTCTAGATATCTCTGCAAAGCCCTAGCACCTCTTGATCGAATAATCGAGTAATAATATCATGGGACATACTAGATGGTATGTCATGTAACATTATAAACACATCTAATGGAAACAAAAACAAGAATCAAAGAATAGAATACAAGGCAATGGCCTTGAATAGCTTCAATAGTCTAGGTTTAAAAGCAATCGGCTAGCTCCCAAATCCGTGATCAAAGGCAAAAGTTTTTGCCCAATTCCCAAACCCTAAGATCACATGCGCAAAACAGCTTTTGGTCGCCTTCAAAACAACAAGAATACTCATATGACAAAAAACCTTGGCTTCTACCGCGATACAAATCAAGTCTATCGCACAAGTATTAAAACCACCATAGGCTCCCTATAAAGCACCCAGAAGGTGTCCCCGCTTCTCACAAGACTATGCAAGTACCATCTAAAATAAACCACACCAAATCAAGCATGTACCCCAATTGGAAACCCTTTGGGGCTTAGGTTTTAATCCCAATCTGTGAATATTGTCGCTATTTTGATCGGGATCCAAAGAGGGTCAATTGATCCGCGGGCTTATATAAATACATTCGGCTCATTCATTCATCAAATAAATAGAAGTCCCATATGAATTTGCTTTTCCCCTCGTAATGCATGATTCAATTAATCTGAAGAAATACGCTTATAGAACAATTTTGACCTCGAGCTAACTTGCTCAAGTCAAGTAGGTTCTCTATTTTGCTCAAGTATCCATCAAAATTGTTGATAAACTACAAAATTATAAATAGAAAACATTTGGTGGATAGATAGCCACTAAAATTATTGATGGTATATGCATACAAAATTATTGAGGTACATGCTACTCGTATACACAATAATGTTGCTACGCTAAATCTTAACATCAATAACTTTATGGGTATAAATACAACTGCATTCGATGGCCCAATTTGTTCATTTTGCCATCGCCTCGACATCCGCCAAATGTATACATCGCTATTGCCTCGCCGGGCCCGTATATCGACCCATTACTTGGTTCAATCCACTTATAATATTTATGTGTATGCATTATGAGTGGGTTGCACCTTGATCTCCTCACCGCAACTAATAGCTAATGGTCACTTAGATGGATTCCCTCGAAATTCCCCTCATAATTCCTCTGCCTCATTTGTGCATTCACCATCACTTATATACAACTCATCTTCATCATCGTAATCAAGGTCACCTACCTCATATCAAATTCTATTCACCCATTAGACTAATTTCACTAATGTAACTTTCTTCATTTTTAATTTCCATAGTTTCCACTTCCATGCCTATCTTTATAAAATTGACTTTCATAAAACCGCTCTACTAACCACCATTTTTCAGGTTCGCATGAAGACTCTATAGCCTTTCCTCGCCATATCCTACAAGGAACCCAATTTCGCTTCTATCATCCAACTCTTTTGTCTCTTTATGCCCCGAACATGAACATATTAAGCAAACTATAAGTTTTAAAATAATCACATGAGCTTAGCCAAATCTCTATTGTACCATACTCTCTCAGGTATCTTCCGCCTGCTAAGTAAAAGAATAATTTTACTTTGATTGCTTCCTCCGCAGAGATAATTGAGTAAATCGCAAATTTAATCATCGCATCTTTACCGCATCTAGAGTCGCTCTATTTTCCTTTCTCAAGTAAATAATTCATTTTGTTGAGGAGCATTCTACATGTAAGTTGTCTTATAATTCCATGTTCAACACAAAAAGCCTTAAATTTCTTGGAGAGATATTCACCTCTATCGGATCTAATACATTTAAGCCTATATCCTCTTTGTCTTTCCATCTTAGTTATGTATTGCTTAAATGCTTCCAAAGGCTTTATCTTGGATGACAATAAATAACATTTTCTCATTCTAGTGCAAAATATCAATAAAAGATATATAATACCTCTTTCCTCGCTCTTTTGCCTTGCACATTCACGGCCCACGTAGATCAGATGAATCTAGATCAAGAGGTCTTTTCCTACTCTTCTTTTGATCTACAATTAAAGGTAACCCCGTTAATTTGCCTAACAAACATCCCGACAGACGTAATTTTTCGAGTGTCATCTTCTCCACTAATAAGGCCTCCTTTTTTATCATGTACCTAATATTTTTATATGTATGAGCAAGCCCGGTGAATGCCAAATTGAAGTTGATGGGATCGGGATAGTACATTCACACTCTTAGTATCTTATTTGAGAACAAATAAATTCCTTAATCCGCTTTTGCAAAAACTTCAATTCATTATCAAGCAATACCTTACACCCTTTTGTCAAATCTTACCCTATATCCTAAATCAACTAACCGACTTAATAAATAAGATTCTCAGGCCAAAGTCTCATACACACAAAACATCCGGGGCCATTGGCTCTATCCTGCGCATCAATATTGAAGCATTCCCTTTTCCTCTAGTTACGCTCGCAAGTCTCCATTTCAATCAGACATGGCCCAAATGTTTACTAGCATAAATCGCCATTCAGAAAAATCAGACCCATCGACGCCCACTATCAACTATAGATTCATCAACTTCATTGTTAGAACAATAATCATTATAATGCTGATAGTATAACATGTTTTACCTCTGATCTTCATGATTGTCGCTAATCATCGTTCTCAACAACTTCCTTGGTTACATTTACTCCGGCCGCTTCTCTTCCCTTCCCCTTGATGTGCTACTCCTCTTCCCTCAAAGCAAAACTTGCTCGACAAGATCTATCTTCCTCGGCCCCTATTAAGATTTTTGGGACTAGAACAATTTGTGGAAATGTGCCCCATACCACCACACTATAACAAGAAGATTGTCCTTCATCGGCACTATCATTATACTATCATTATTTATGCATTGTCCTTCATCATGTAATAACATTGAACATTCAGCTTCCACTTTGTTCTATCTGGGTACGTACTACTCTTTCCATGTGTATAGCTTTACTTACAATATGTCACTTTACATAGTCCTATTGTTTTCATTTAATTTTCATATGCCCATTTTCTCGCTTTTGTTTTATTATTGCAAACCATTTGTACGCATAATTCGGCTTTTACTTTACCATAATTTACATTTTACGAGTCATTATGTTTCTACTCTGTCCCTTTTCTCATTCTACCATACAACTCTCCCCGACACTCAACCGACCTCAAAGATTGTTGACCTTCATACTTTCTTTCTTTCCTTGGTCGTGAATCCCTACCTTGACTTCGCCTCACATTTGACCTTAACTGCTTGTGCATAGCCATCTTACTTTTCTTCTCGCACTTAACCCTCCTTTTGTTTGATCCACCATATGATCCAAATTTAATCCCCTTCTTTGACCTTCCTCTGATTTAGCCGTATTACGTCTCGCCACTTCTCTACCTCAATCTCTTTCCTTCTTTATTTTTAATCAGATGGTCTATATTAAGGCAAGATCTATTCATGGTTATTTTAAGCATGTGGCCTTATTTTCCTTATGACATCTCATTTAACACTGCTATTTCTCTTTATTCCTCGGCATTTCCATATTGTTTCAAAATGCGCTGGCATTGCATTATTTGTCGGCATATCGTCCTATTTGGCCACTCTATAGGCTTAAGGCTCTTGAAGTTGTTCTCTTTACATTTTAGGTTTTTTCGCACTATCATTATACTTCATTTGCATATTTGCTATTTAGCTTTATCTCTGATATACCAAATATTGGCGTTTGGCAATTTTTTGACATGGGCTCTATTGGATCATTTTTTTATGCTTATCTTTATCTAGATGTGGAGTATAACAGTTGTTGTGCAGTAATTTATGGTATTATATTGAGCGCATTCTCGATTTTGTGCATTGTGCTAGTCCCGACCATTCTAATCGCCTCGTGGAGTTTGTCAGACATATTCATCATATAACATTCGAAGTTTAAATGAATCTCATTTGAGCTTAAATGCATCATTTGAGCTTATAGTAATTTGCTTTAACTATATATTGTCTATACTTTTGTATGAATTAGTGAGCTCATATTTGATAGTTGTTTACTTCCACCCTCTTAGCTTATTATCATGGCCTCACTTGATCTCATGAGTTTAACTCCACTTCCAATAACTCCGCTTCCATTTTTTCCAAGCCGCCATTAATTAGCTGTCAGACATCACCGCCTTATCGACTTGACCCCACCTTTGCCTACTCTTGGGTCTCCACCTTGCTAACCCTATCAGCATTAAGTTTTTTTAGTTTACATTATATGTCTTTTCATTGTTTTTACAGCTTTAGGCTTTAGCCTTAACCCATATTCATATCCTGATTACATCTTTTATAGCTCTATCTCGCATATGACTTATTTGCATTTGGCTTCCATTGAGTTTATGTGGTATGGGTTTTATAATGGATTTTATCCTCTTGGTTATCATTTTTCCGTTGTGACGCATTTGTGTTTGGCACTCCATTGCATTTTTGTGATATGGGTATTATAAGTGGATACATTCTCATTTCTTTCCTCGCTGTCTTTTCTCGACTCATTTTCTAGTTCTCATTTTCGTGAAATCCATTTTATGCCCATTGATAACTCATTATGCTTTTTATTTTATATTATCTTATTCTCCATCTTCTAGCTTGTTCACGCTTAATTCAATAACTTGCCAAGGCTGCTTAATTCAATAACTTGCCAAGGCTCCTCTCTTCCGCCCCGCATCCAATCGGGAGTTCCATGTGCTGATGTTCGTTCACTTCAGAGATAACGGTCCTCATGCTCTCTCTCTTGCTATGTGGTTCATGACATTGCTTGACATTTAGATGTTTCCCCGGGCTTCTACCGGGCTTGTAGATATGGTTCTTTGTGGCTACCAATTTTCATTTTTAAGTAGTCCTTCCTGTAATAGCATCGATCCGAGCCCCTGATCGCTATTCTAGGACGGGACGAAAGCAGCCTATATATGTGCTTTTTTCATCATTCTTGTGGCTAGTTATCGGCTCTTCTCACAACATCATCTCTTTCCTTGTCCATTGCTTCCCACCCTCTATCCGCCTCTTTTGTGTATTGTTTGGGTTTGTCTATTTTTATATGTTTTTGTCAGTACTCACCCAGGTATTGGGTGATGCAAATCATTTTCCACACATGGGTGATGCGCTTGTATTTTTCCACCCCCTTGGGTGATGCTAGATGATTTCCCACCTCGCTATGACGCTTAATTTTTTCTTTTTCCACCTCTCAAGCATGTTTTCCTTTTCTATATATGTTGGTGGCCGGTTCAATGTTTAATGGGTGTTTCTTGCTTTCTAGGCGCTATTTTCTAGGGGTGCTCTGTCTGCCATGGTTGTCTTGTATTTTCCTTACGCTTAATAGGTACCTTTTAGGCATTTCTTTTTTTCTGTGTTTCACACTTCCTTGGCGCTGATGCGATTTTACCGGCTTCACCAATTTTCTACCTTGCTCTTCAGTGGCACCCTGAGGCCATTGCCACACTCATTTCTCATTAGGGGTTTCCTCGGTAACCAAAGGGCGGGTTTTTTATCCCGATGAGAATTTCGTCACATATCCTCTTGCCTTTGCATACCTCTTATTTCATTTTATGGTCAACTCTATTCAGATTTTCTTCTCCTACACATTGTATAATTG
The DNA here is from genome assembly GCA_021234155.1 of Isoetes taiwanensis. Classification (NCBI taxonomy): domain Eukaryota; kingdom Viridiplantae; phylum Streptophyta; class Lycopodiopsida; order Isoetales; family Isoetaceae; genus Isoetes; species Isoetes taiwanensis. The sequence goes on along the minus strand of JAJEKV010000042.1, from coordinate 11,179,892 downwards.
CAGATGAATGACAAGCCTATCTATCTATCAACCGATTTTTGCCCTTTAAGCAGTCCCTTCCCATTTTTATACTTGATAATTTTGCTTTTGTATGTATATGGTAGACAATCCATCCAATGGGCTGCTACATGTTGAATACACGTGATGATGTGAGATATGTGTTGTTCCTCGCTTTAAGACCATGACACCAACATTTGTGGGTATACACCACAACTACTTAGATAGCTGGCTCTGAGGTGGGCTTACATTTTAGCACTTGCAAAAGTAGCTCCACCAACCTATACAAAAACATAGATCTTTAGTTGGAATGTGGTCTATACTAATCTTGAAAAGGAGATCTTTATTGTCACTACTGCAATGTTCTATAGTTATTACTAGCTTGTATATGGTTGATTAAACCATTTGCTCATTCATCACTTGTGGGCTGGATCTTATAAACACAAACCGAAGCTATATTCAATTTTTATTCGACCACTAAGTATACATAAAGTATATTTGAGAACATTTTTCTTTTAAGAAAAAAGATGCTATTTCGGAATTTCTAGGGTTTACCGCATACACCATCTGGGCTTACCGTGACCTAGTATCAAGCAGGAATGCATTCACATTTTGACTCCGCTTTCGTACTAAAAGATCTACAATCGGAGCATATAGATTCCAGAACCGCTTTTCCGCATTTAATTTATCTAAGGTTGGGGCTAAGACTGCATCTATCATTTCTTTGTATTATAAGAAAATGCAAAGCAGTATGCATCTCACTGCTAGCTAGTTTAGCGGAATGGCGTGCTCTAGTTATTCCCTTCAAAAATATCCTAAGGATGGTCGTGGGTTGCTTTCCGTGACTCGCACACTTCAACCATTTAAGGCCCCGCTTTTTACTCTTTAGCTGCCATTCAAAGAATAAAGATGAAAACCAAGATTGGGATTCTTTATCCTTTGATTCTTCTCGGGGATGAAGAGAGACCGAATGAGCAAGCTCTAGAAAGGAATTCGGATTTTGGGTTGAGTAGCCTTGGTTTTACAAATATTCCCCGTGAAGCTGTGAGGAGCCCACAAGATGGCTTCCAAGAGAGGGCAAAAATTTGATCATGGCAGAATAAGCAATATTATGGTGGGGGCAAATCCACCAAGGTCGGGTTCTACAACAAAAACCTCGCAGAAGCTTATGTTCCCGGTGACACGTGGATGAAGAAGATATTGGCTCGCACTAAGAGGAAGTTCGTAAAATGTCTTTTATAGATAACAAAAGTTTCTGATGTAGATTCCTTAAGGAATCAATCCACGCGGCCGCTACGAATGCTCTTAAAATAGTAGATTCTTTAAAACACAAATAAGCCAAGGCCGCATGTGTTTGATTTTCAACAAGTTTATAATTCCTCATTCCTTTATAATTCAATTGCTTTATCTACCTCTTTACTTTGCCGCTTTATGTTGGTGGGACAAAAGGTCACAAAGGGGAACAAAGAGTAAGCCGAGAATACCCAATGTACCTTTTGCCCTTGCCTCGCACGCCTTAACGCTTACGGGGTATTGTCCGGCCGCTGTGTAATGGCAGGCCTCTTACCTTTTGTGGCTTTTTTGTTTTATCTCGCTGCATGATGGCTACCGGTATTGGAGTTCAAGTACAAGAAGACATGGAAATGGAAAACAACCTATGTTACGCGTTTTATGAATGCATAAAAGCAAGGTCTCAGGTTGCAATTGCTGAAGACTATACAAGGTAACAAGCACTTCAATAGTTCAACATTTTGATTATGAAATTCTCAGAAAGCAGAACTGATATGGTTTTTTGATTACCTGGCCCTTAGAGACCGTGGATCTTATTGTGTTCTCGTTATCAGTTGGGTGATAGCCACATATGGCCCCATCAAGCTTTATCTCTAAAATACATGGAAACTTATGCTTTTTGCCCCTAAATACCAAGGAATTGAAAGTACTTTAAAATGAAGAAAATTTTACAGCTTTTATAAAATCCATTGAGAGCCCTCGTTTTTTTACACTACATGACAAATTTTGGTATTATGTTCTTTTGAGCTAATACGACGGTTTAGATAAGTCACTTGACTATTGTTTATTTGTTTCAAAGTTACAACCTCGTTTTTTAAGTTCAACCTATTCTATTTCAAAATGAATGGTGATGATAGGTGTAATCATTACATTCCACTTAAGAACATGAATGATAAAAAGTATTGAACGGGTATACGGTTCTCAAGTCTCATCCTTAGGGCGTATTGTACTAGGCTTGCCGCGTCAAGGCTTAGTCCTAGAATGATAAGACACTAAGGGATTGGACCGAGATTGATGTTAATGCTAGTATGGCTTTTTGTCTAGGCTTGTTTTAATGGATTTTTTTAGACATTTCATTTCATTGTTGGTACGTTAGTGATATATGTCTTTGATCAGCCTTCTAATTTGACAGTAAAAATTAAATAACAAAGGGTCTCATTTTCACATACCCATGTTGAAACCAATACCTATGCATGTTTAGCCATAAGATGTATTGGATCAGATAAAAACAAATTGTGGATTGACTATAATTGATGTCAATGCTAGTTGACTATTGTCTTAACTTGCTTTGGCCGATTTTCTAGACACTGCTTCACTTGTTTTATTGTGTGTTGTTGGGGTATCCATGGGTCTAATCTTAATTTTGTTATGGCTACTCTCATTTAATACTAACACCTAGTGTATAACCTTCAGAAATATCATTGCAACATGTCAATATAACAAGAATATTGTCCTACCAAATTGAACAAGGAATTGTCGAACTCTGTTATGGGGACAAAGAAGATCAATGCCCTAGAGCTATGCTAAGCTCGTATCTTCATTATGTGTCAAGCTTCAAAAAATCCTTTGTACATGAGCTTTGATATTGAAAAAGGAAGTGTGCAAGACAGGGGAATGAACATTCACTTGTGTCATATATGGATTTAGGCCAATGGATTTTGGCTGTGATCCCAATCATAAAACAAGTTGTGTAAAGATGAAAATCAAGTTGAACATATCAGCGAGGAGATACCGCCTCCACAACCGATATATAAGTGGACAGCTGAGGAAGACCTCGCTACGCACTTACATCGGGTCCACGGGCACTTGAGGAACGTAATAACATCAAACCATCATATCCTACCTAAGATGAGCACATTGCTGCAAATAATCGAAAGCAAAATATGGCTACCGCCGAAATGATGACCCATTTGGAGAAGTTCTTTGAGTGATAAAGACAAGGCTTTGATCACGGGAGCAAAGAGATAAGTCTAAACAATGTGTATGGCAGCACTTAAACTTGACTCGGGCAGCACTCACTGCATTTCAATCGCTGAAAGACTTGTGGAAATGATGCTTAAAACAAAGGGAATTTGGAGAACAAAAACTTCTTGCTTCCTTTTGCTCCTATTAGTACGTGATGCGGATGATTCTTGGTGATATTAACCTGTGACAACCAAGGCTGTAAAAGAGGTCATTGGAAAATGGAAAATGTAGAAAAAGAAAGAATAAAGTTAAGAATCGGCTACTACCGCTCTTTTGATAAAGAATGCAAAGAAAAAAGTGAGTTCATGTACATGTTTCTAAAGGGCACATGGCATATCCAATGTAACAAGAGGGATGATTTTTCACCGAAAAGAATCTGAGGACTTCATGCCCTTATTTTAAATGTGTGAGCCCAAAGGAAAAGTTAAAACATGTGATGATAACATGACCACGGGACCATGGTGTTTGGTACCTTTTAACAACCTGTGAATTGTACCGAAATGTCGTATCACAGATGCGCTTTTTGCCTCGTAAATTTCAAAACAACACTTAAGAGGAGTATCATGGCTTACTCGTGATCCTGAGGTCGACTCCGCATCTTTTCATTGGAAATGACAGACAACTTGCCATTGATCCATGGGCTGACTTCAAGATCACCGCACCAAAATGCAAAATGTGTGATATTTGTGAGAAAACCATCAAAAGATCTCAGCCTCAGAAGACACCGATGCTTCCGGCTAGCACTAAAGCGTGCCAGGAAAAGCTTGTAAGGAGGTTTCCAGGAAGAGCACTACTAGTAGTGTACAAAGCAGCTTTTGAAGTGATGCCCAAGGATTACTATTGATCCTACAAATGTGCTGATTCCCTTTAGCACTAAACAAATTTAAGCAAAGATCATTGAAAACATAAGCACACCAATCGACCGAGCACTCGTCATATAAAGGGAAAACCAGCAGAGACATGGTGTTGATAAGAATGGTGTTGCACTCCAACTCTTTAACAAATAAGGTACAAGTCATACTGTGGTTTTATGTTTTGTATTACACTTATTAATTTACAAGTTGTAGACCAATAGAAAAATGACTACAAACATGCTTTATATAAAGTGCCACCGGCTTAAAGAATCCTCTACATGAAATTATGACCGCTGTTATGCTTCGCTTAGCTTAGTGTGGTATTTATGAGTCAATTATACTTATATAATGTGAGATCCATAACTACGGACGCCTTGGTAGACGTATATTGTTGGTGGAATTAAAAAGAACAAGAAAAAGATTGTGCATTGTACTCTTCTTTCCAAATCCTTGACCGGGTTTGTATTCCAAAAATCTTTTCAAGGTTTTCGCGTGGATGCCCTTGTATATTATTGGGTCGGGACATAATGGAGGATACCATGTTCTATTGGAAATATTAATCGAAAAATCTTAGAGACATCTCATATAAAACCTTTCATGACCTTTGCTAGGGGTGACAAAGAAGTTGCTTGTCCATGTGCAAACCCCGCCTTTTGGGTAAAGTTTAGACTTAAGATAGGACATATGTTCTGACTAAATGATATAATTCATAGCCGGACCCCTCAAAACATGTTCAAAAGGATTGAACCATATCCCGCATAAATGCTTGATATAAATGTAAAAGGAGATTGAAACAATTGTGGATGCCGCTCTTGAACTACAAAAGTTCAAATACCCCTTCACATCACTCTGGATGTAGATAAAGACTCAATCAAATCGAAGTAGTGGAAGATAGCTCATGAATCGCATTACATGTGCCTTCAAGTATGACAAAGACAAGAATGTTCCTAATTTCTATCAGCCTTGTATCTAATAACTGAATGGCTATGTAAGAACTCAGATGTATCCGGTGGATAAAGCTACTAATAACCCATCATTCATTTGCCCTAGATATATCAAAGGATCCGGCCCTTAAACGCTTAGGTACTGGAAGACTTTGTGTGCATTAGTACCCCCTATAGATGAAATCAAACAAGTGATTTCAAAAGTGAAATCCAAAATCTCAACGAAAAGTTTAACATTTGAGTCGACAGCTACTATATCTTTTGGGCATCTAAAAGCTCACAAGGCTGATTACAGATGATTACAAACGACATGCCACCATTTATACAGATTCTCAAATCATACACAAGTAGGTTTAAACAATATTGTAGAGCTGTATGAGATAGCCAAGTCCATGTGCGGTAAAGTTTGTACCTTCTTCCGTGAAAGGTTAATCCCTGATGGTAGGGTCAATCTATGATGTGACCCTTAATCTACCCGCCAGTATCAATGAAGTTTTGTGGTCGGCTAATACCTGTTACGAGAATATACCACCCAAGTAGGGAGTTCGAATCAGCTATATTATCAAACTAATCATTGAAGCTACTTGGAAACACATGAAAGGGAAGAACCGTAGAAATGAACTTGATTAAAAATTAAGTGATGGCTCCTTCTGCCAAGTGGTTCAAATATACCCCACAAGGGAAATGGTCATACATGGATTAAAAGATGTTTGTCAAGACTCCAATGTTTGCTGTCTTAATCAAGTACATATGCATGGGAAGCAAAAATCTGGCAGCAAGTGTGGGATAACAATGGGTTTCTCATGTAGCCCCTTGTTGGTGCAACTTGTACCTCGCATGGTTTGAAGTCGCTTTCATCGCAAAAATCTTGGTATATGTGGTAGATACTTCGTATGTATTAAAAAGTTTCCCCAACATATGTTTAGATATATGGATGATCTCTTGGTACCACTGCCCATGCATTAGAGAGAGTGCCTTTTAGGCTCTCATTTTTCATGCTTAATTCTAAGACCGCAGATCTATGATATGGACAAAAAATTGGTATCAAGGAGGAGACCTTCAAGAAGGTTTGTAAAACCACCGAAAAGCATTGGGATATAAAATAAAATGGAAACATGGTAATTGAGGTCTTCCATGTTGCTAGAGGTGGTGTTTACCACTACAAAATATGATAAAGAGACATTCTCACTGCTCAAAGGCAATAGCACGCCTCATAGCCATTCATGCGTAATTCATACCATCAAGCTAGAAACGCCATTATATCCCAAATTCCTTCCTTACATGTATGTGGAATTCCAATGCAAAATGCTGCTCTAGATATGTATCGATTTAATGAGGAACTTCATCAAAGAATGGCTTTGATGGTCATGGCATCAAGAAAAGGGCAGTCATTCATAATATCAACAATGTATTTCCCCGGTCTCAAGTTTGACTCAACGACACCTATACAAGAAATCTCAAACTAATCTAACTGTAATTCTTCCCTCACCTATTTCTCTTCCTATGGGCTAGATTTTTACTGGTAAGGGCTGGCCTTTACAAATGCAAGGGTCAAATTTCTCCCTTTGTTTACACCGATAATGTTTGGCCAGCCCCTCTACCTACTTGGAGGTAGGATTTTATACTTGACAATTCTTTTGCCTTGTATGTATGGTAGACAATCCATCCAATGGGGCTACATGTTGAACAATACACGATGATGTGAGATACAAAGTTGTTCCTCGCTAAGGGACCATGACACCAACATTTGTGGTATACAATTAATAACTACTCTAGATAAATGGGTCGAGGTGGGCTTACATTTTAGTACTGCAAAGTAGCCCACCTAACCTATACAAAAACATAGATCTTTAGTTGAATGTGGTCTATACTAATCTTGAAAAGGAGATCTTTATTGTCACTATTGCAATGTTCATAGTTATTACTAAGGCTTGTGTATATGGTTACTGTGTCCATTTAAGTTCATTCATCGGGCCAGGGTCGGATCTTTATAAAACACAAACCGAAGCTATATTCAATTTTTATTCTGGACCACTAAGTATACATAAAGTGTCATTTGAGAACATTTTCTTTTACAAAAGATGCTATTTAATTAGGGTTTGGCCGCATACACCTAATTTGGGACTCCACTGCACTCCAGTATCGCAGAAATGCATTCACATTTGACTACTGTACTAAAGATCTACCGAGCATATAGGATCTCAAGCAGGAAATCCGCTTTCCGCATCGACTTCATTTGCTAAGTTAGCCAAGACCGCACTCCATTTCTTTGTATTATAAGAAAAATGCAGCTAGACAAAAATCTCTCACTCTGCAGCTTAGTTTAGCTGAATGGCTGTGCCTCTAGTTATTCCCTCTTCAAAATATCCTAAGGATGGTCGGGTTAAGCTTCTGCATCAAGACATCTTCAACCATTTAAGGCCCCGCTTCTTTTACTTTAGCTGCCATTCAGCAATAAAGATGAAAACCAAGATTGGGATTCTTTATCCTTTGACTTCTTCGCATGAAGAGAGAGACTCAATGAACAAGCTCTAGAAAGGGAATTCGGATTTTTGGTTGAGTAGCCCCCGCTTTACAAATATTCCCGTAAGTTGTGAGGAGCCCAATAAAGATGGTTTCCAAGAGAGGCAAAAATTTGATCATGGCAGTAATAAGCAATATTATGGTGGGGGCAAATCCACCAAGGCCGGGTTCTACAACAAAAAACTCCAAGTAGCTTATGTTCCCCGAGACACAGGATGAAGAAGATATTGCCTGCACTCAAGAGGAAGTTCAGTAAAATGTCTTTTTATAGATAACAAAAGTTTGGATGTGTAGATTCCTAAGGAATCAATCCATGCGTCAAGCGCCGATCGCTCTAAAATAGTAGATTCTCTTAAAACACAAATGCTTGGGCAAAGGTCGACATGTGCTCTGATTAAACAAGTTTATAATTCCGGGCCCTTTTATAATTCAATTCGCTTTATCTTACCTTTACTTTGTTGTTTTTATGTAAAGGTGGACAAAAGGTCACAAAGGGAACAAGAAGTCGAGAATACCCAATGTACCTTTTGCCCTTGCTCCTTTACCGCCTAACGCCTAATGGGGTATTGTCTCGCTGCGTAACGCATTCTTACCTTTTGTGGCTTTTTGTTTTATTCCGCTGCATGATGGCTGCCGGGTATTGGAGTTCAAGCACAAGAAGACATGGAAATGGAAAACAACCTATGTTACTATGTTTTATGAATGCATAAAGTTAAAGGTCTCAGGCTTAATTGCTTTTTGAAGACTATACAAGGTAAATAAGCACTGTAATAGTTCAACATTTTGATTATGAAATTCTTGCAGCGTAACCGATATGGTTTTGACACTGGCCCTGGGGAGACTGTGGATCTTAGTTGTGTTCCCGTTATCAAAGGTGATGGCCATTACATGGCTCCTAATCGCTTTTATCTCTAAAAATACATGGAAACTTATGCTTTTTTGCCCTGAAATACCACAAGGAATTGGAAAGTGTAATTTTCTTTAAAAATGAAATTCTTACGCTTTTATAAATCCTGATTGAGTCTCCGCTTTTACACTACATGACAAATTGGTATTATGTTCTTTGAGCTAATACGAATGTTTAGATAAGTCACTTGACTATTGTTTATTTGTTTCCAAAGTTACAACCTCGGTTTTAAGTTCAACCTATTCTATTTCAAATGAATGGTGATGGATAGGTGTAATCATTACATTCCACTTAAGAAACAGGAATGATAAAAAGTATTGAATCCAGATAATGTTCTCAAGTCTCGATCCTTAGGCGATTGTACTCAGGCTTGTCATGTCAAGTAGTCCTAGAAATCGATAAGACAATTAAGGGATTGACCGATTGATGTTAATGCTAGTATGGCTTTTTGTCTAGGCTAGTTTTGGCTGGATTTTTACATATAATAAAGTTCTTTCTAATGTGCAAATGTACTTGAACTGTCTACATGGGAGTATGTGTGACATTGCAAAAGATGATATAGTGTGAGGAAGTAAGCATGTGCACATTGTAAGCGTGAAAACAATATAATAAATTGGTTCCATATTGTTGTAAATAGCAATAACAAAACTTAGTCCTATGATCAACAATTCTAACTCTAGGTTCCTAATACAAGTCCTAGGGTTCCGCTTTACTACACGCCATTGGAAGAGATGGAGGTCTCATCTGCCAAGAAAGAAAGCCGAAATGATGTGGGTAATATCTCGGATAATACCAAAGGAAATAAGAACTAACCCAAAGACGCACTGTGCGTAAGCTGGTGCTTTGCTGGCGACAGAATTTAGGAATAAAAGCGATGTTGCTACACATATGTTTATCACCGATCCGACCTCTACAGATGAGGTTCGAAAGTGTCAAGCTCCCCGAGTATGGGCGTAAAGAAGGGGGATTTAACATGTCTACCGAAGGGAAGTCGGATCTTGAGGCTAGCAAAGCACCCAAGAGAAAGAAGGATTTGGGAATTTCAAAGCAAAGGAACAATGCTAAATGTTCTCAAGGGCTAGATACCCAAAGCCAGATCTAGGCAAGTAAAGAGAGGAGCATTGGGAACAATGGGGAAGGCAGCAATACTAATGTCAGAATGGAGCTTGTATCTAAGAATAAGGGTGTTGAAGCCACTCTACAAAATGGATAGGAGCTCTAAAGACGATTCTGCAAAACATGGTCACGTAAAAATACTCAAGGATTGCTATTAGAGCCTAAAACTATCCAGGTTTATACAACCTTAGTTGTATGTATACCGATACTTATAACACATTAGGATAAGATGAAATGGTTGATGTTAAGGTATTAACCGGAGATAATAGTTCAGCAGATTTTTCAGAGAAATAACAGGATTAATGTTATTGTATTGATATAAGTCTGGCATGATAAGATGACAGATCCTGGGATTGGCTCGATTGCTAATATATGAAAGATAGATGTTATAAAAATAAGCCGGGCAAAGATTGAATATATACTAAATTTTAAAGGTTGATTGATTTCGCGTACTCGTGATAGATATATGAGTATGAGATAAATTAGAGCATTGCTAATGTGTTAACACATAATGGTGATAATACCAATACACTATTCTTGATACGTACAGTGCAAGATCGAAATGACTTAGGTTAAAAAAAAGCATCACCTGATAGAAATAAGAGTTGATTGTTTGTAGCTACACACCTGGTTATTGGTATAGTTAAAAGCTCCTCTCCTTCAAGTAGCATGTTAGTATGGCTGGATGTAATTTGCATGATAAAATTAGATTTCTAGTGCATAAGGATGCTCATGCACTAACATTATAAATGTCAAGGTCATAAAATATCAAGAGATAAAGGTCTCTAAGGAACATAATATGCAGAAATAGCTAGCTGTGGTAAGTTAACACAATGAGGACTGAGGGGAGTCCTAACCGATACATGGTGATCCAAAGCAGTAAATTTTTGACCACATAGTATTTAGTCGACATAAATTTGAGTTGTTCTCCATGTACATGTATATAATTTATTACCATTAAAGACATGGGTGAAGGAAGGTCTAAGAAACCTATTGCTTACCCGCTAGTAAATGCCTTAGACTTTACCTCGATATATTAACTGCTCTCCAAATGCATCACAGTGTAAACTGTGTTTCTGCTCCATGCTTTGATGTTTTAGCTTATGGTACTATTTTCAAGAACCGCAAGTAAGCTCGCCAATTATGGGGTTTATGTAATTCAAATATGCCGACTTCTAGCATATTTTAAATGTTATTCTTAGTCAGCTAGGATTGTTTTTAGTATTTCACCGATGTAGTACAATTATCAGCAGGATTCACCGATTAGAACATCGTGATCTTAAAATGGATGTATTTCCCTATATTACAAGTTTGTAAGTTAAATATTTGGAATCTTATGGATTTGCTAGGATCAAGTGCGCTACTTATGTAAATCGCGGAGGTTTCTTTAATTTCCAGATTGGCGTTTGCAAGTTTGAAGTTATATGAGTTGTAACCTCGTTTTGGCTTAGGAATGATCCCCGTTAAAATTCCTAAGGTCATTAGAAGGCGTAATTCGATGTTTCAAGTGGAAGTATCGTGGATGTAAAGTCTAGTAAATGATTTGGGGGTTTTTTTTGAAGGACAAGTATAAATGCAAAGACAGAATAAAATCTCACTGATAAGCAGACCCACCCCAGTGAAGTAACCTACCTACACATAAGGGTGACATCTAAATACTCCCTCAAAGATCAATCAGCTTTACTTAGGCAAGTGGAAGAACAATGGAAAATACCTAGCAATGTGGACCTTAAGCTTCTTGAGAACACAATTATCTGCCAAGATCCAAAACCTTTAAAGATTACCGGCCTTTTGTCTTTCCAGATAGTCCCAAAGCAACATCCTCGGCCGCAAGATGAAAAGCCCGGGCTTTGTAATTCGCCTAAGTACTTGCAAATTGCCATTAGCACTTGTTGACTTGTTAATGAAATCCTTGAAAAAGTGAGAACAACTAATCCCATAATTGCCTCTGAGGTGATCACACATAAAAATAATGCTCAATGGTCTCGTGTTCACGCTTTGCATACCTAACATTGATATGATATTCTAGGGAGTGATACTATGCTATTTGTCTATGCTTAGACACTCAAGTGTTACCTCGTGGTTTGATTCACAAAGTACCTTATTGTTTTTCATGACTTGGGAAGTATTGTCTTCAAGTGATTTGTGCTTTTATATTTTTCATCTTTGCCTAAGTGTGGTGGTTGTAGTGGGTTGGAGTGATTCATACCTACATATTGTGCGCGGATTCATACCGGCTATATTGTGCATCTATTGCACCCTGTCGTCAGCCATCATCGCTGCTTATGATCTGGTTCTCTTATTTGTCTATGACTTGAAAAGTTGTCGTTGTTCTTATGGTGGCTTGATGTGGTTTGTACTCCCCGCTGTCCCTTCTATGACATGCACGCAAATATTGTTGTTATGAGGATTCATCTATTGTTCTTCTAGGTTTGTAGTTTGTTATAGTGGTCCATGGTTCTGATTCTCTATGGTTATTTTATGCTTTGGAAAGTTGTTGTCATTGTTTTTATGTCATCATTATTGTTTACATGTCTTAGAGGTTTCTTTGGAACTTTATTTTATAGTTTATCTCCCATCCAATGCTAGTGATCATGTTGTTGTTCTTATGTGTCGCATGTGTTCTAGGTTTTGGAAGGTACTATTGTGGTTCACATGATTCATGATTGACTTTTCTATGCCTTGGCAGCTTGTCGCTTTTGTTGACATATTGTTTGGAAAGTCTATTAAACAATTTCAGGAACTTTGCTCTTTATATTCATCTCATCATCCTGCTAGGCATTTTCTCCTAGGGTTTTGGATGTTTATGCACCTTTTCTTTGTAGTTCACATCATCATTCTATTCATCCTCCTTGGCTTACACATCATTGGTCTAATTATCAATATTGGATTTGACCTTCCCTAATGTATTTTGACCCTATCCATCAACCTAACCTCGAACTCCCGACCTCAAGCTTCTTCCCCGCCTCTAAGGCTTTAGCATTGGGAATTGAGAGGTCAGCCATGTTGAGAAACTAGTGGAATTTTCTATTCTATTTCAACGATGGTTGCTGGAGTTCGGGCTTCTTCTCATTCTCATTATATTCAATCGGATCTTCACATTAGTTGCAAAGTGAACTGACATTTGAGTTTATGAGTAGAGTTCACTTTTGTTCGGCCGATCAAAAATGTACGCATGTACAAATAAGCTATATGTATAAAAATACGAAGCTAAAAAGGGAAGAATACATGGCCCTCAATTATAGCAAATAGCAGCATGAGAAATAACCAAAAGCACAACTTTTTGGTGCTCGAAAGAAATTTGGTCAAAAGCAGCTAGACCGGCTTCCTCTGTATTAAACCCGAGTATAGCTTTCAGAACTCAAATAAAAATTGTGCGCTGTGAGATTCTACAAGCAGCTTGAATTGTGATCCTCGCTAGCTCGGTGGTGTCAAGTTGTCCGGATCAAATTTCATAGTGCAATTTGATCAAATTCTAGAGTATGGATTATATTTCAAGCATTTTACAACCTAGCTCGGTTGATGAACTCGTGATACCCCTATAAGCAACACGCCCTTCCAAATTTTCCCTCGACTTCTATCTATCAAGCCTTCCATATACTTGTGCAATTATATAGAGGAATAATAATTCTCAAGAGCAGAGTCAGTAATTCTATATCAGAAGCTTCTGGCCCAAATTCATTAAGAAATATGATCAACTTTAGAGAGACGGTTCTGCCTCAACCAGAAAGCAAAACCATTAAACACATTCAATGTACACTAAGATCAATAGGCCATGGGACCTAAAACAATAAAGATAAGATAAGATAAGAATTTACGGGCCCACGGAACCCAACGGGTTATGGATTCAAGACATGCAAGGGCAAATAACAGCCCATAAAACCGGGACTAGGCCCCATTACCAAATACACAACCAAATATTAAAAGGTTACCAAGAATAAAAGAAGATAATGCTAATGCTAGTGATAAATTTATGCTTTCTAAAATTATCTAGACATATTTCAATCCAAGGATTGAAGGCCATTGATCTAGAAATAATTGCTGCCTCCCCCAGATACACCCAAAATTGCAAAAGAGCTAATAACAGTATGGAAATAACGATAATGCTAGTGATAATATTGTGCTATTTAAATTTATAGACATGACCACTTCAAGGGTTAGAAGGCCGCTGGGTCTAGAATAATTTTGTGCCTCCCTCTATAAACTACCCATTTCAGTCAGGTGCTTCCCTCACTTTGTGAAGTTCTTCCCTAAAGGTGGAAAGGGATTATTAGGTCTCGCAGCCCTACCGAAAGCACTAGATGCAACTCCAAAGAATGTGAAATATGCATGTAATATCCAGATCTATCCCATCCTCCGCTCATTTTGCAAACCCTATGATATGTAGATTCAATATCTTGGTGTCGCATGACCGAGGCATCTTGGGGTAGCGTGTGGTGGCCCACTGTGCACTCCAAAGATATGTCCTGACTTCTACTAATGTACCGCTTGACTACGACTGACTCTAATGTCTAGATTCCACCTCAAGATAGTGTTTTCTTTGGGGTCGTGAATCGACTCTTTAATGTCCTGACATCCTACCAACATAATGCTTTTCTTGTGATTGTAACTTTGACTTTAATGCTTGCATTGAGCCATCAATTGTTGTGGGTTCATCAAAAACCAACACAATTCTAGATGTCATCAAATTTCCCTCACGGCGTAGGCGCAAACATTGACTTAAGCACCTTGGAGATCTTGATGGTCTTTGAAAGTAAACGTACTGTGACCTACTTGTGTAGATCATAAGAGATCAAGGTGTACTCAAAAGAGTAGTATTTACAAAACTATTCAACATTGAGATTATCTTGTCTCCAAAACCATTAAGCCATTCTTAGACTAAGTAATTTGTGTGTGACAAAGGATCTTCTATCCTGAGCAATGATTCCCCGTGTAAGCAATGATTCTTTAAAGGAGCCATCTTCTGTCACAGGTTATTTGTAATAATCGAATATCTCCCCGATTAGAAACCCTTCTTTCATGTTGAAGTTTCAAAATTCAAAAGTAGCAGTTGGTGATAGAAGTTCCATTTACCTCGCTAAATCTAATAGATGGTAAAATGGACTTCTAGAGCTTGGCGGACAGTCTCCGGTAGTTAGCAACTGCCGTGAGCTTCTTGCCCTATTTGTAGCTTTGGCTTACTTCGGTGTTTTAGCATCAGCGCTTTGTGCACGCATCTCCATTTGCAGATTGTTCCCGAAGCTCTCTCTAACCCTCCCTTTTCTCGTCCTTCTCTCGCCGAAGTATAGGTACCAGTTTCTAATGGTTCCTCTGACTTTGTCTATGTGACTTGTTTTTAGTGATTAAGTTGGTGTATGTTGGCATGGTGATGGAGCCTTGGTGGCTTATATCATGATGGGATCAAGTTGTTTATGGTGTTACAAAATTGGTGGCTTGGTTATGGTTTAAAGCTCCTGGCGGCAGCTTACATTTTTAGAGCCTTGGTGGTGGCTGATGTTGGGGTCCTTGGTGCCATGGGTACGGGGTCTTGGTTCCATTTCGTTGTTCTTTGTGCTGACGCGGGTCATGTGCTTGCAATTTTGGATGGTGAGGTCAGTCATTAACCGAAGTTCCTCAGATAACTGCATCTCACATCTACATGTGGTTTTCCTTTATAAGTTTCGTGAACCCTAAAGGTCTGTAGGCATGAGGTTCTCTTTCAGTTGTGTTCAAGATCTCTTAGATGGTTGTTTATCCTGGTTTCCTCGGAACCCGTATGGCGCAGGCTTTCATCCCGAGGGATAAGCTTCGCTTTGTGGTTGTAGCTTGTATCATGTAATCGCTTGTTTATGGAGATGCTCACAAGGGCCATTATAGAAACTTAACTCCAAAACCTTAAAAGGTTGAAACAACTCTTCCCCCCGCCATAAAAGTGACGCAAATCACTACCTAAACTATATACCATGGGAAAGAGCACAAGACAAGCTTTTCATCGAGCCTAAGAAAACCCCTTCGCCAAACCATTATCTATATAATACTAAAGCTAAAAATAAGATGATAGTTTGTGCAACATCCTCGGTCATTGACTTTTTATCCTGCTTTCATCCCTTAGATTTAGCAGCTTTGTTTCTTGCACAATGTGTAATAGCAATCGTATTGAGAAAACTCAAATCCCTTTCTCCTCATCAATCGGTAATCTGATGTGGTTTTTAATCTAGCCTCTATATTATTCATCTTATTAGGAGGCCTTTTTTTGGCGTAAATAAATAGTTATGTGAATGCCCGCCTGCTGCCGACCGGCCCAGTGATGGCGCGTACAAAATCATTTCTCATGAGTTATGGGTTTTCGCCCCATTACCGACAGTATTTCAGTCAGCTTCTTCTAATGAAAGTAGTTTCTTCTCTTTAGATTGGCGAGATTCTAGAAAGTGATGCAAGGCTTTCATACATGCTCGATACAAACAAAACCCCAAGATCCTGAAGATAATCTCGATGCATGAGATATGCATAAGGGTTTTTCTTAACAACTCTTCAACGAGCTCTGAGCTCCGTAAAGATCGACTCTTTTGAAGATGGCACAAAGCTTCCAGATCTTTCTTGATAGTTAATTTTCCGAGAATGCCACCCATGAGATATGGGAGTACACTTTTCAAGTAATGAGAGAGGCATCACAATAGCATGGATGCATTCTACTATGCAATATGTGCTTACTAGTAGATCAACCATGCCTATGCAAGCCGATTGTCTTTGGCCAAGGTAGAATATCACCGCAGCTCCTATTATGAACTCTTGCCACATGGTACCTGCACTGGTTATTGCATCTTATGGAATGTTGATGTTACTTCCACACGAAAGGCATCACAGAGCTTGATATATTTATGGCACTTGCGCATCAAATAGTAGTAGCTCTTTCCCCATGCTATTGTGCTGTGATCTCTTATCACACGGTGACTCTCGCAACAAGGTAGCATAATCAGCAAGGAGTGAGATCTTTTAGCAAAGGATGAATCATCACTTTGCAGACAATCATGCAATTAAGTTTGCATTAATAACAATCGCTATCACCTACAAATTAAATCGAGAAGTAAATTGCTTCTCAGGGATTAGTGGTATCTCTATTTAATCCCATCAAGTTGTCAATGATGTCATCAATACTGCAATGCTTCAGAATGCTAATCCTAGAACTTTGAATTTTCCATAGCTATTTGCAACTTGCCTTCAAGACCAAGATATGGAGTTCAATAATTGGTTACGGTTAGCTAATACCATCAAAGCCATTATTCAATGCCACTCTCATCCCTTGATAATATTACCTTATCAATAAGGATTCTTAACCTTTATATATGTTGATCTTGGTTTTATATTTTCATAATACTACATTGTGAACATGCAAATATATTACATTAGCCATTTTCACTTACATAATACCATAGGTTACCATGTCAAGAATGTTGTATTAACTCCATAACAAACTCGGGATCCTTCAAGCATAAAATGCAGATTAAATCTCACTGCTGGATCAAATTGGCAAGTATTAGCCCTAACACATTGTGACCTCAGACATTCACAATGTAATTTAAGAACAAGCTTAGATGTTATGCACTCAATGCATAAAATCCTAGGAAATTATGCAAGACCATGTATTATCCGTATATAGAATGTACAGGAGGAGCCATCGCCGGATTTAGACTCGGCCCTGCTTTACTTTAATGGCAAAACCAAGCAAAATCCTCAAATTTAAAACAAAAATCCCCGTGTTGAAATTTAGGATATGCGAAGCTCCCGCCACAGAGCAAAGACAAATTTCAATCCACGAAAACAGCTTAAAGAAAAACTTCGAATGAAGAAAACTGAGCAAGGGGTCCTGCTTTTACTCCGATTGCCTCTCACTGGAAACAAAACTGAGTACTGATCAAGAACGCCGTGACTGAAGCATAGGATAACGGGTTTTTCTCGCAGTTATGCTGGTGGGCTGGTTATTTAGATAATAAATGTCCTGCTCATTACATTTTGCCATGCACAAAATGGCCTCAATTTTTGCATAACACACTCCTAAGCAGTCGCTATCCCTCCTATAATAGCAAATTAATCCAATCCAAATATAGGCTTGAATGAAAGAACCTAATGCATGCATGGTGAAGGAAGTAGACATGCTTAACAATATCATATGCTTAATAAATGTCAAACTAAGCAAAACACCATTACTCTAAATTACAAACACATTAGATTAGATGCGGACACAAAATAGACTCAACATCTATACTAATACTAACTAAACAGGTCTCCAATTTATATAAATCGAACCGCCATCTACAAAAAATCGACAAATGGCAACATTTACTCGATTGCAATTGGTAATATACAATATGTACTAAGAACGTTCTATAATATACACTCCAAAGACTTGAAGTCACTTTGGACAAAGTGCAATTAAGTATGAACATTCACAAACTTCCTAAGTTGTACCTTTCAAACTTTCAAAAGAGAAAAAACAATTTTATAAAGGACACAATTTCAAAACTTCAATCTATGTCGAACAACTATGTATGTCCAACTAGACGTTCTATCCATATATTTTCTAATGTTTCAATTTAATCCCAAAAGAGCCCAACAACGCCGGATACTTCCTTTTTCTAGGCATCGTGAAAGAATGCTTAGGCTACTGCTCTCGCCTCTCCCATTCACGTATGCCGCCATGTATGTAAATTTTAGCACACTTTCGTCCTGAAGTACAAAACACAACTTTTTTTTTAACACCTCTTCGCTTCAGCCCATCGATTGTCGGGGACACGCGGGCACAAAATAACACCTAACTTCCTCCGCCGTGGGCTATGAGTCCGCAGCCGCTTAGGCCCGCTGGAGGGGTAAGAGAGACGCTGGTTCGGGCCAGATGGAACGCAAGGTGAGCACGTGCATGCGTGATACCGGGCGCTACGTCGATCAGGATGTACCTCATGGAGTACCTAGATGCTTGTTTCTTGGCAAGCTCTGGGACCCCATTGCTCTAGAGCAGGTCAAAATGGCCCATTACAAGGAGCACATCAACCCTCATGGTTAGCCCGGGGCCCACAAATTTCTACTCATGCCTCACCGCCTGGAAAGCGCTGCACTCATTGCTCCATTCAGACAGTGCCCACCATCTCGCGACGAGACTCCGGGCAGTGGATACTGTGGGAGCTCCCGCCGTGATTGTGCTCGCTGCCATTGCCAAACCAGTGCCATTGAGGATGAGTCTCACACTTTCCAGAGTTGCCCAAATACCTGGCCAGTCCGCCGACACGCCTCCCTTAGTACGCACGGACGTGTTCTTGCATTTGCCGATGAACACACCGGCCAAGATGCGTCTCGGGTCATATACATCCAGAGGTAATCGGACTAGGTCACCTTTGCCCCTACCGGTCAGTTCACCGACTAGGCACTACTTGGGCAAAATGACCGTGATATATTGGGATGTTTCGTGATTTTATATGATTAGCACAGCTTGTCAACAGGTCGATTGTCACACGTTTTTCCCTTCTAAAACCCTTCGGGCGGGGTTTTAATCCCGCAAGAATCCGCCAATACAAGTAGAGCTGGGGTCCCATAATCGCATTGGTTCTCGCGGGACGGCTAAAAGTACCTTCCTTCCTTCCTTCCTTCCTCCACGCTGGAAGGTCACTTCAATAAGGCTCACACTGCTAGGCAAGTCTGTGAAGGTCACTTACGTGACCTTCCTTGTACAATTTTTCTATTGAAGGCTACAAGTTTCCCCACCACTGCGAAACTGGAATTAATATATGTATAATATTTTATTGGTTTGTTTAGGGTATTCATTATTAGCCTAAAGTGTTGACATTGTCGAGGAGACTTATAATCAGGAAGCTATGGGTATCGTTCTTGGAGCTGAGCATGACTCATGATCACTCCCATGCTCACCACTCATTCCCATATGGAGCTTGATCATCCTCATGGACTACCACCATTCTAACGCTGCATGCTTCAGCCATGACATGTAATGATTTGGTTCTGTTTCTTTTTATGTCTTGCCCTGTTGTTTTTATATATTCTTGTAAGGATTCAGGATATCGCATGTTTTGCTATGAACTCTGTTACACCGTGTTGCAGCATTTTTATTACTTCGTTTACTTCATCTGGTTGTAAGGAAGGGATGTGTTTTTGTTGATTTTGAGTACTTCAGCGTTGAATGAGTAATTTCCCATTTTGAACGTGAAAAGATTATTATTTAAGGTTTATAATAACACACTGTCATGTATTTTGACTATTAGGTGATTTATGAATTTCCTGCAGAGAGACGGAGGAGTATTGGCATGGGACTGATGGAAAATTATATCACTCTCATGATGGATTAGCCTCATACACATGAAGCTCTCGAATCGCCTGATATTTTAGCCGACGAGCAAAAGCTTCCATTGTACCTAAATTTCAAGGAGAGAGCTTTCACAGTTGGTATTGGGGGGTCCTGTTGGAACAGGGTGATTAAGTTTTCATTTCCATGCACTTAATTAAGGCTCATTAGTTAGCATTCCCATCAATCTCAGCATTATACATCTATACCCTCATTTATTCTTTTGTTTTGATTATAGGAAGGTCAACCTATTTTTATGCTCAACAAATTATGTGCTTTTCTGCTACATGACATGTATTATGAAATAGTAATGTGCACAGTTCATTGCACCTTTGGTAGTCTCTAAGGGCATTGCATCCTGCAGCATACCGAAATTGAGAATGCATGTATGAATT
Source organism: Isoetes taiwanensis (assembly GCA_021234155.1). Lineage (NCBI taxonomy): Eukaryota > Viridiplantae > Streptophyta > Lycopodiopsida > Isoetales > Isoetaceae > Isoetes > Isoetes taiwanensis. The sequence goes on along the minus strand of JAJEKV010000042.1, from coordinate 11,159,577 downwards.
TTTAGAGAATAAATCACCGCACTTATACAAGACATGAGTGAATGAATGCAGAAAGACAGCTCTTATGCTTGCTCTATGTTTATGCTACATGTGACAAGTATAGCATTGCTGCAGTAAGTATTAGATCGACTTATGCTTATGTGACAAGGTATTTTATTGATATCATTCCTAAAAAAAAAAGGTTACAAATGACACTTACAAAAAGAGGATGGTGAGTTTTGTAAAAGCATGTATTTCGGGCCCCTGAACGAGTCCGCAGTTGAAACGGGTGGATGTCCCCTCATGCTGCAATCCGGGAAGACATTAGCATTAATTCGGGTCCACTTGAAGAGCTATCCAACTTGTTTTCGCCGATATTCTTTCTATGTGAGTCGAGGAGGTATGTATTTGTCATCGCTCATTTTCTAACTATCTATATGCTTACTGATACTGTTAATAATTTCATAGATAACTTGGCTGCAAACTTCAGCAGGGAACTAGCTGATTACATAATTTATATATAATAGATGCTACATGGAGACAAAATTCCTCGAAAGGGGCCCTGGTATCACCTAAGCTGATCTTCTTTTGTAAGGATAGTTTTATCTCCTGTTTATTTTGGAGTGCAAGGCATCAGCATAATGTTTTATTTATATCATTTGAACTTAGGTTATTAACAAGACCACTCTAGCTGAGGCTGTCGGATGACTTGAAGGTCAGTGGAGAAAGATGCTTTGACCATGCCAGATGTTTCTGGCCTTTGTTTTTGCACAGGTATCATAGATAAATCGGCCTTGCATCTCTACAAGTGTTTATCTTAGTTTTTGTTGTGATGATTACTTTCTATGTGATAGGTCAAACATGGAGAGGGAGTAGACAAGATATTACAACACATTGTAAATGCATGGAAGGAGGCTACTCAACAAGTGAGGGGGTTGACAGTTTCAATGATGGTTCTATGGCTGGTTTTAGAAACCTAGTGTAAATCTGAATTCTGACTGCTACGTCCTCCATGTTAATGGCTTCATAATCTGGCCAATTTCTTCAAGATTGCAGGAGCATCCTTGAAATGATCTTCCATCATTGGTTTACGCATTCAGGGATGTCAAAATACACTCCAGAGGAGCACTTTGTCTTCCACCCTCAAAAGAATGATTATTGAAGTGCGATTCCTCTCTTCTTGGTTCCTATACTGTTTACTGTCAGACTCTTATTGCCTTAATTATGGTATATGTTTTAGAGATGGCAAATAAAATGACATTGGCTTACTGAAAATTACCTATTTTCAAGTTGATGACAAGTTCATTATGTTCTTGATTTTCCGTGGTCTGGTAAATATACTAAACTTATTGTGTTTAGCTCTGGGCCCAATCCAGAGCTCTTTTAGTTTATAGAGAAGAGAGTTAAACAAAGCAGACCTCTGGGTGTCTAAGTGCTTTGTGTAAGCATGCTACCATGCATCAGTAGCATAATCTATAGTGAATTAAGCTTGGCTGGGAGTAATGCTAAGATCACTAATTGATCATATAAAAATGCTTCATCCTGTCACTGTGACCACCTTTAAGTCCAATTCGTGACTGCCCTAGTTTGCATTTCGACATAAAATTCTGCTGATTGTCCTACTTCAAAACACTTCAGTACAGCCTTTCTCTTATCATGGAACACACAAATTCACAAACAGATCTTGTCATGAAGCTTCTTGCTCAAAATTGCTTGAGCTTTCCAAAGTGTATGCATGAGGGGACCCAAAGACGCTTTGGTCTGTACACATCTGGTCTGAGTTTTAGAATTATTGTAACAAAACTCAAGTAATGCAAGTTGCAGAGGTGGTCTTTAAGTGCTAGTTCTTGATGTTTTGGGGTTGCTGCTGTCCGTTATAAAGATTGTAATCATGCTTTTCTATGGTTGTACCTGATAAAAATTTTGAAGCATGATTGATTTTTTTAGAGCATGCGCATGCAGATAAGGATCCTCCTACAAAAACAGCTTTGTTTTGCCGTGGCTTAATATAAATGGTGGATAGATATTTGGTAAATGTCATGATGGGAATACCAATCCAAAGTTAGTAGTTATACCCAAGGTCAACAAGTTTTTCTTACCAGTAAGACTCTCATGGCATTATTTTTAAAACTGGTTGGTCAGAGGTTCTGCAATATAAATTCCGCTTGTGAACTAGCTCACAGACGTTGCTTGTTCGTATATCCATACCAAAAAGCATCAAGTGACGACATGCATCTGGTTTTGCCAATCGACATCCTCCTCTCACACAAGCGCTACAAGATATTCTTGCTTGCTACTGGGGTTAAAGGTGGTGCTATTGGGTCCCAAAGGTGGTTCTTATCAGCCAACGTGAGCAAGCTCCTGGTGGGCATGAATTAATAATTTTTGAAGATGCTTATTTTAATTTTTTTGAAGGAGTTAACCATGGCTTCAAGATGTGGACAACCAGTTTAAAGAGGACCATCTGCTGAGATGAATAACAGTCTGCTAGTTTCTGCCTGGCATTAAAAAGGCCTCACAGAATCTGCTATTTCCCAATCAAACGCCTCGCAGCAAATAGAGACCGCTCTTGATAAAAAGCATTATACTTATTCAGGTTAGACACGCCATTGTAATTTAGTTGGTGTTTGGCTGATGACTGACCTATCCAAAAATCCAATCAAACATGTAGTCTAAGCATAGAAATTTAAGTTGGACAACTACCACCATATTATGTGGTCTATGATTATGTAGTCTTGATAAATAAACTCTCGAACTTCCTATGCTTATGCGTATGTAAGAATGCCCATGTGTAGAAATACGCCTAGTCAAAATATACATTTTGAAAACCTAATGATGAGTAGTGAATACTTTGACTAAGAAAACCTAGTGCCGATGAAATTGCACTTCCGTGATGAGGCAGCTTTGATAGTGAGGTTAGCATCAATTCTCTAATCAGAAGGTTTTTACTAGAGGTATTGCATCTGTTGGATTTGGAAACCTAATAAGTGCCTATAGCTGAATAAAATTGTGGCAATCGCTAAGCAATTGCCATGCAATGTCACACGGAAATGCATGTGGCAACTATGAATTGTAAACTTTTAACCTAATATCATAGATATCCTCCTGAACTATAAGAGAGGGGAGTGTATTTTAAGCTACTTGAAAGGTAAAAGAATACACTTTTATGGGGGTGGTATGTGGTGAAATGAGGCTCTACTACTTTTACTTGTCAGATGACAAGGTAGAGTGAAGTGATGGTCATCTTGTTGATCAGAGGTTATTTGTTGTCTGTGAGCAATGTTTATTATATCACAACATGGAGAGTTATAACTTGTGCTGTGATTGACGTAAAGAAAGAAGGTTGTATTGAAATAACCTCGTAAGATTTGGGAGCAAAACTTATTGACATCTATTGGCATCAAAGGAGATACTAGCTTTTAGGTCCGGAAACATAGCATTAGGGAGGTGTTGGAATTTGAAATTTATGTACCTTATTGAAGAAGATACAGAGTACCAACAATAATTGAGAGCTTCCCTAAAACTCAAGTAATCAAGGAGGTGAAAAGCCTATTGGAGTAGAAGGATCAACTGCAGCAGAAGGAGGTAACATGAATACCGTTACATCTAGGTTGGTTGCGTGTATAGTTGATGTGACGGTTAAGGAGGGTCCAAGCAATTATTAAGGCTAAAGTTGAGCTGCTATAAATCTAAACTATAAAACTCAAACCGAGAGGTATGAGTCCAAAGGATATGTGGAAATATATGGTTAGTCAATATGAAGTTAAAACCTCATCTCAAATTGATGTTTTAGGAGAAATACCTTTAGAAGCCTAAGTTGTACGAAAAAAAGATAGCCCTACGTATTACTTGGAGAAATTTGATTCAATCATAGCAGTATTTAGATAGTAGGTTATATTAAAATGAATATTATCACCCTTATCTTTGGCAAGGTCAAGGTCATATACTACCAACTCAACTGGCTACATTGTTTTAAATGCTTGCAAGATCTAAAGAACATGCTATTCAAAATGATAAGAAAAGAATTTGAGAAAAGGAGTCGAGCTTAGAAGATGAAGAAAACTCACCGAGCTGTGAAGATGAAGAAAACTCACGAGGTCTTGCTTCTGTCAGTAAAACTAAAAAAGTGGAAATTTTAACAAGAAAAACTATAGATCACGCTTACAATTGTAATCATTATGGACACCTTAAAGTCAATATCCAAATGAAGCTGTAGGAGTATAAAATGTTTTAATCATGGATGGCAAGGGCCATGTAGCAAAGAACTCGCCTAAGTCCAAGAGGGACGCCTGAAGGGATGTGGGAAGAGGAAGGAGTGCAAACACAAGAGGTGGCTTGGAAGAGGAAGATCTAACTGTAGAAGGAAATCCAACCATGAATGTTGTACAAGAATTAAAGGTTGATGAAGAAGAAGGAATTGATGAAACTATCGAGGTAAAAAATGATCACATTTTGTCAATTTCAAAATGGTTTGAATAAAAAGGGATAATAAATTTTTGATAATGATTCATGAACCGAGAAAAACTCAAGTGGATCTGTGATCCAAAACTTGCTTAAGGAATGCAAAAGGAAAGGAGCGTGACATATGCAATTGGGAGATGAAACTTTGCAAAGAATAGAAGATGAATGGAATTCTAGAGATTTTGTTTTAAGAGGAAAAGTCGTAGAACTTTAGAGAAAGGGCGGGGACATATGCAATTGGGAGATGAAACTTTGCAAGGAAGATAGAACCGGAATTCTAGGATTTTTTGTTTTAAAGAGGAAGCATTGCATTTAGAAGTTCTTACCGGACTCGAGTCGAGAGAAATTTGATTTAAATGCGCCAGTGGATTGATCTTGGTTATAAGGTTACATTTACAGAAACTTAATGTAAAATCCTTCTTGAAAATGAAGTTAAATTCATTGGAAGAGTTGGAAACACCTTTTTGAGTTTCGATCTTGAGCATTGCCTAGTATGAATTACATAGAATGAAATGCATCCATAAGCTTGGCATAATAGAGATGGCATTCATACAAATGTGACAAAATGTGGAGATGCTAGCAAAGAAGAAATTGATAAGAGCAAGGATGAAAGTGCGAAGAGGGGTGCATTGAAGCGAAACAAACCAGGACTACCATTTAAGAAATCAACAAAGGGGCTAAAAGGTATATTAGATCTAGTTCATCTTGATCTATGTGGTCCCATAAATGTCACAAGTATGTTGGACCGCGGATATTTTTATGACGTTCATAGATGATTTTATGAGAAATCTTTACGGGTGATCATTATCTCCAAAGCTAAGTATGGTACAAGCAGTTGTATCTCTTGGTTGATCGAAGATAAAAAAGATTACATGCTTGGGCTCTTGATGTTATTTGATTGAATAATGCTATATTAATTGAGGTAAATCATTTGAAAAATGACTTTTCTTGTCGCATTGGCTTCTATCTAATGGTTAATGCATTATTCCACGCTTCCCACTGACTTCTCGAGAGCACCATCATTGCATGACTTGACATTATACATACTTGAGGGTTCTAGATAAGCGTCTGCAATTACTAAGCCCACCGGTGAGTCATTATCTGCTGCTTGTCTAGTATCATCATTCACTACTTGAGGTTTTCCCTTGAAAACCTTCAGTGAGGTTTTAATCTAGTAGTAATGATTATCTTAATACATTATGGGTCCCATGACTATTGGTCTCAGGTGGGCCGTTAAAAGCTGATACATTCTATTCTATTCTATTCTACAACATTGACACTTAAGATTAATTCTTTGGAAAAATTGGTTAAAATTGTTTGATCAAGTTCAATAAGACATCTAAGCAAATTTCTTCATGTCCAACATAACTGCCTACAAAATGAATGTGTCCAAAGGATATAAGTACTGCAAGTCCAAGGTTTTGCATGCCCATAATACATGTGTCAAAACTATACAAGTTGCAAAATTACAAGTGTCATTATCCAAAGGATATGGGCACTAAAGTCAGAGTTGCATATCTATAGCCGTGTACAAAAGTATACAAGTAGTGCAAAATGCAAGCATCACATCCAAGTATACGAAGATACTATAAGAGTCAAAGTTTACATGTCAAAACACAAGGTATCCAAAAGTGGTACAAAATGCAAGTGTCATGTGTCAAGTGACCAAGTGGTACATGTCAAGGGTTGTGTGTCCAAAATATACATGTACTACAACATCAAAATCTCCTTGTTTAAAGCAATGTGCAAGTTCGTCAAATAATGCATAAATTACGGTCATCGTTATAGAACAATTAATTGTTATTGTCCTTGTGTTTCTTCAACTGGTACATGGTAGTAACTTCAGGGAGCTTCGGTGATGAAGTGGATCATATTGAGTTAGGATCCAGGATCATGTCACTGAGCACATTTCCTCTGTTCACAAAACACTTATGCGAGGTATGGGTTAGGCAACAATGTACCATCATGCGAGACCACTTTCGGTAGGGCAATTCTAGCACACATTATTGGCCGATGCTTCACATATGCTTGGTCTAATGGAGCCATCCACATGAGAAGGGGCAACCGACTTGAGCATATAGAATCAGGCACACTTTATATGATGATGGTCACATCTCAATGTGTAACATAACACCCAAAGAAGAGTAAGCTCTTGGTATATTGGGAAAAATCCTTTGGTCGAGCTTGGATGCATTGCCATTGGAATTCATACTCGACCCTATTGAGAAACTTGGTCCTCGGTAGTTGGTATGGAATTACCGTGACTTCGATGCTTGGTGGTGGAACAAACTTTGTTATTATCCCTAATGATGCCTATCCATTCCTAAAGGCATTCAGTGCGCATGCATGTGTTCTAGGTCTTGCATACTACCCTCTACGTCTGATTGCCTTTCCTGCAATCACCAAGTCATTTAGAAGAACATTGTAGATCTCCTTTTTAAGCGTATTGCTTCATCCACATTATGGCACACTTAATAGCTATTTCAAAGTAGTCAAATTGTCACTAATCACATAAATGGCGAAGGGTTCGATGCCAATGTAGTCAGTGAGGTCCCTCCTCTGAAACAATACAACCTCTTGACATTTGGATGCCATACTTGTGGGGCCAGCATAATTAACTTGTAGTTGTTAACAACATCGTGATACACCTACTTGCAAAGAAAGTTTTTAGGCATTTCAAAGTTCCAGAGCCTACTCTTAGTGCACTTTGAATGAACCCAGAGGGATTTCCTTGTTCTATCTAAAATTGGTACAAATGGTGCCTTGTACCTTCCTACGGTTGCGAGACCAATGCGTTCAAAGTGCTCCTACGATTGATGTTGTCACGAACCTTCTCAAGGTCATTAGCACTAGGGCCCGGTTCCACCCAGGCCCTCTCCTTGAGTGCAACTTATGCGGAGGTGGCTTAGCTCGACCTTTCCAAGCTTTGCACGATCTCCTATAGTACTCCAGTATCTTGCGGCTTTGTTCTTCCCCGACCCTACTACAAGCATGTGTGGTTTTGCCGCGGGCGGTCCACTATCCTCCACAAAGCACACATCGATGCCGTATGGGGTCAAGCATGCATGGTGGGCATGTAAAGGCCTTAAAATGCACAAGGAGTTGTCCCATGTTCTTCACAATCAACAGCTCTATGCCTTTGAATCCTCCCTAGTTTTGTAGGTCAAATCTGGAGATTTGTGGAGATGAGTTGGGTAAATCCTCAACGCTGCATGCTTTCGGCAAATGCATTATCTCCATGCTTGATGAACCAAGTCCAAGGCGTCACTATAATTCCTATAGGGCATAATTAATTGTCATGGGACATGGCATATATCATAAAACTGTGCACACTTTCTAACATTGTCGGTCGTGGTGGCGATGCAACTACCACATAGCCCTATGTGACTTGCATGATCAACTCATGTATTTCTTGTCAACTCATTTATTTGCTTCCAAAGGTACCATCCATCCCTCACACATAGACTTAACTATATAGGCTGGTCTCTATGAAAGTTGGACCTAAATTTGGCGATTCTCGTCCTTCCAGTGACCTCTCCCTCATCGTCTCTTGTTACATCATTTGTCAATCCAAACAAGCCAGAGTGGTCTTGGCGATTACGTTCGATGTTGAAGTAAGCTGTCATCACATGTTAAAGTAATTATCATATTTTGAGGAATGACATGTTTAGTTCATGACAAGATTCTCATCCTACGAGTTAGGATGAAGACTCATCGCGAGGATGAAAGTGATCACGGAATGAAGAACTTAACCTAAAACAAAGTTAAAATTATAATAAGATTTATGATTGCAATTGTTGGGTTTGCAATGGCTAAAGTTTACTAAAAGCATTAAAGTAAGGAAATAGAGATGGAGTGGAGCAATAGAATGGAGGCAAATATTGATTTCAAAATTATGAGTAAGAGATCCCTATAAGACATGAGAGGCGTAAACATGAACTCCTTGGGTAGGAGAAGCGAACCTAAAGCTGACGGATCTAGCCTTATTAATATAAGCAATAGCATTGTGAGTTATACGCCTGAGTTAATTTATTCAAGAAACGGGCTTGGACTTTGAAGGTCAAAATTTTTGTTAACTTTTTTTCATGAATATGGTCTTTGAATATTGTGATTGCACTAATTGGCATTTCATACATATTGCATGTTTTCTTTTTATATGCATTCTTGGTGAAGTAGAAGATAAATAATATTGCGTTTATTCATTCAAGTAATCTTGATAGAGAAAATATTGTGTTATCTTATCCTAAATTCTTTACATTCGTCATTCCGTTGTTCAGCTCCTCGGGGCTCTCATGTAATTTGAGCGTATGAATTGAGGCTGAGCTCTCTTAATAACATAGGGGCGGGGTTCTCTTACAGCGCCTGTATACCCGGTTGCTCTAACGTTCTACACTTATCTACTATTTCCTCCTTGGCTACATTTAGCACAGATTACCGCTTCCTTTTTAATGTTCCTCAAGACTTCGATGGATGTTTATCAGCTTCTACCTATTAGGTATTAGCCCCGACCTCACCGGCATGTTAAGCTGCATGCATCGATGTCATTGCTGGTAACCTCTTAGCATCGTGATGACAATCCCAAGAAAATCGTCCGCGAGATCCCTACAAGTTAAGCTCCATCGTGTCTTGACATACTCAAGACTTCGGGGGTTGGAGAATCAATTTATTAAGTCTCCCATCAGCGGCCTAGCCTCTTGTTGGAGCCTTCCCTCTTCAGATTACCTAGATAGACCGTGCGTTCATACTGAAGATATGAACCCAACAAATACTTGAGGTCATGTTCAACATCATGCAAAGTGGAATAACTAGCTGAGATCATCGTAGAATCGCGGTGAAGGGCATGATATTCATCCTCTATGAAACCACGTTGACAATGCTGTGAGATCCACTGTCTCACGCCTCACGAGTCCATCGACATGTCAATACGAGGTAATATGCACTCATTGCGAATGCTATCAACTACTGCGTTTCTTCATGGGTAGAGATTAGCGCCAAAGTAGTGTTAATGGACCTCTTATGAGCATTGGTGACTTGCCTCACAGATAATGTACCATTTTAACGTAATGGCCGAGCCTGCATACGAGGAGCTTGTGAAGCAAAGCGATCCGGATCGCTACCGATACTAACATTGAAATGACAAATTACTATCTGAAACAAACAAACTCCATGGAAATGACCAAGCATTATAAGATTCATTTAGTTTGCTATTTTTCGGCCCTTTTCAGAGTCCATACGGTTCCTTACGTTGATCGCCGCTAAGGAAGATGATGCCTATCTAGTATCTACGATTCAAGTGTCTTGATAGAGCAAAGTCGAATGTTACTCGTCATTGAATGGACACAATGGCTATGCCATAAAGGTTCCTAAGCTTATGTACCATAGCGTTTGCTACCCTTATGCTTCAAATTGATATGCATGGTCTATACTTTCCCATAAAGGCTTGTAGCAACTTTGTCAAATGATTTAGGTAAAGCACCTCAGCCTAAAATGGAAGCTTGGTAATAGAATTTTTCTTGTAGATGTTAGGGGTGGAAGGTCAGCTAATGAAGTTAAAATTTGGTCAATGGCCTGAGGATAAACATCTCAAGCTAAAATAGAAAGTATAGGTGAACTAATGGGTATTGGTGATCAATTATGAATAGGCACCTCAAACTAAATAGAAGTTGCTAAAATATATAGTAAATCGGTAGATGTTAAGTGCATTGGAGATTGACTAATGAAGCATGATTGATCCAACTTCGGACTAGCACCTTAACCTAAAGTAGAGATTATCTAAGATAGTAATTTAAAAAAGTTTCTAAAATAATAAATTTTTACTGGATATTTTTAGAATGTCATGGGAATTGACTATGAGGTTTGATTAATGATCAACTTTAGAATGAATAAGCACCTCAACCTTTTTGTAGATGTTCGAATGTCTTTTGAGATCACCTCTTTGATCAAGCATACAACCACCTTAAGTAAAATAGTTACTAAAAATGGTAAGTCTTGATGGATGTTTTAGAATGTAAATTGAAGTCGACTAATGAGCTTTGACCCGGTCCACAAGCATGGATAGCCATGCTTAGGCCACGAGGCGAGCTGTACCCTTGATGTATCTAAAACTAGTAATTTTTAAAGTTGCTCAAAAGCCAACATTTCTTGCCACATGTTCTAGAGTCAACTAGCATGAATATACCCTCGAACTAGAATATAAGAAGTTACTAAATAGTGACTTTAGCTATATGTTCTTATAGGAATCCTAGAAAGAAACTTCTAAAGTTTACAATAGCTACCCGGATCTTCTAGAATGTTGTGGGATTTAGGTAATAATCTTTTGATTAGCCAACTAGCATAAATAAGCACCTTAATTTAAAATAGAAAGTTGCAAAAATAGTAATTTTTTGTTAGATATTCAGAAAGGTCATGAGTGCAACTATATGTTCTAGAATGTCTTGGAAATTTGGAAATGGCATTGATTAGTCAATTAGAGTTGTTGAGGAGTAATCAACTTTGAAAAATAGAAAGAGCTAAAATAGCAGTTTTGCACCCTAGGAATAAAAGCTAACCTAACATTAGAGCAATTGCTGCTCATGCACTCCCTTTGCACAGCCCCATGAAGATTAAACTTATACACTATATATATAGATTTGCCTGATAGGACAAATAGCAAAATTTAATCAAATATCTTGATATGTCACAAAGCATGTATCAAAGATACTAGATCTAATGCTCAATAAAGAAAAGATTCAATGTAGGCGAATAATAGTTAAGTGGCTCACGACAATGGACAACACCATGTTGTTGCTTGCATGAAGTAATCTGGACTACCATGCTTAATGTTAGTTACATCAATGTCTTAGGAAGGATTATAATTGTTCTAATGTTGATTACTAGTGTGTTATGTTGATTATCGTGGCGTTCCAGCCACGATTATCACGGTCGGGGCATTATCTTGTACTGCCTAATCTGCCATTACCACTCACCTCAAAGCGGCATTAATGCAGCCGACGTGTATGTGAGGTAGCCAGCGAAGTGTAACTTGCAAGATGTGTGCATTTATTAATGTGCACATTTTCCAATATGCACATTGTCATTAAAGGCAATGGGCCACACCCAATTATCCCCACATGCTTAAAGGGATAGTGGAAACCCTAGCTCTAAACCTCTATTTAGGTGAGAGCCTAACTTGCCATTTTTCGTCCATAGGGTTTTAGAGCTGTTTTTGCTTTTAACTCCAAGAGTCAAAACCCGCCTCCAGGGGCCTGCAATGAGGCGATTTGACTCATTAGTTTTCTTCTAGCTTCATCTTAAGTTGGCCGGGATGAGGTGAGTTAGGCGAGGAGGAGGCGAGCCAAGGATGGTATTTAGTCAATTTAATAGCCTAAACCCGTCTTCGGTCTTGGTATCCCGGTGGAGTTTAGCCTATTGAATACCCATACTTTGTCCCATTTAGATTCCAGTCTGAGGACTCTAGCTAAAGAACCTAACTCTATGATATAGATTAGATCTAGTTCTTTAGTTCTTAAATGATAATATATATGGATGATGTATCTGTGAACTCATTGTATTGGGAGGGGTAGAGACCCTAAAAAGCGGTAGTTGATGCTCCTAGTTAGCCTCTCTAGCTGCTGTAGATTGACATTACTGAGAACCACACACAGTTGTGGGTGAAGGGGGCGGGCCGGGCTCATAAGGAGGTTAGAGTGTTGACTCTTGAGCGATCCCTTTGAATTGATAGCAAACCCCTCACCAGGGATCAGCGTGGACTAGGTCTAATGGTTTGCCAGCTAGCGTGTGGGCGAGGCATGGAGGCACCGACTGCAGGTGGGTGATGTGTCACTCTCCATTGGGTTCAAAATTCGAGATAAAGGCGGTGGCCCTCTAGTCTGCTGAGTCGGTATGTAGATCGGGGTAATTCACGCCCCATCGGGCTGGAGATGCAACCCGGGAATAGCCTTTGACTATGCATCCGTGAATTTCTGATCGAGGTCCCAACACTTTTCAACTATTTAAATTCGGTGGAATTGTCACAGCACATTAAATGGAAACAACTTAGTTACGACTAAAATTGCCCAAGCTATAAATAGAGACTAGACCCCCCCTCGTTTTATCGCGTTCCCTCCTTAGAAATCTGTTCCCACTTTTTAAAAGGCGATCTTTTTTAGGCGCCCGACCACCGGATCAACGAACCGTCAAACATAGCGAGAACCAAGCGGACCGCTTTCGAGTTCCCGACACAGTGAATCGCCCGGCCCAAGATCCGAGCTGATACAGCGGATTCTTGAGGGAAAAGCCTTCTTAGCAGAGACAAGACCCGGTCTTCATCGGCCGAAGGAACTGCCGGGCGAGCACCAAAGGGAAGAATCGGCAGAGGAGGAACCCGGGGCGACGAGGTGCACTTTCAGGAGCGAATGAAGTGCTTTCGAGGGCCGAGAGCGGAAGCGGGGAGAACTAAAGACTCGCGAAGAAGCGGTAGCGACTCAGTGACCATGGAGAACTCGAAGCCTAGATTGAGAAGGAGGCGAGGAGGAGCAAAACCCGAGGAGGGCCAGAGCCTCGAGCGGCCGAAGAAGAAGAGCTGCGGCATGGATCAAGAAGCCTGTGAAGCAAAGAAGCGAAGGAGAAGAGAGGAAGAGGGAGGGCGGGGAGGCCAAAGAGGCTGAAGAAAGGAAGTTAGTGGGCGGGGCCAAAGAAACTCAAGAAGGTTCCACGAACCATACAACCCAGTGGAGTCATCGCCGTAGAGCGATCGGTGACCCGACAGCCCCCTCCTCGCGGCGACTCTACGAGATGAAGACTTCAACCCCAACCCAACACCTTAAAGTGGAAGCTCTTGAAGCCCCAGTGTGGCCGAGGGAGCAGACAAGAACGAGATCAAGTCACGAAGCCCACAAGTATCCAACTTGGGGGCCGAGGAAGAAACAACCCGCGACACACTTGAGAAAGTCTTATGTATTGGAACCCATCAAGGTTTCACGAGAAAAGATGAGAACTTCATAGCATTATATGAAGAAGTGGGAGGATTACAACTCCACAATACCAACGAACCCGGATTACAGAACTACTCCGAAGGTGGGCATCCAAACTGAAGCGGAGACTCTAAAAGGCCGCGCCCGAGCCCAAGCCTCCCAAGAAGCGATGAAGAAGAGAGCCAGCGAAGGAGAGCGAGAGAGAGCACTACGAGAAATCAAAGCACTTCAGTGACTGACTGTAATTCCGTGCCTTAGATCTAGTTAAATGTCACGAGGAGTTTAACAGGCATGAGGGGAGTAACGCCGGGGAGCAAAACCAAGACTCAAGTTTTGATGCAGGCATAGCGATGTGAACCTCAGAGCATTTTTCTCTCCACCCATTTTACCATATCAATTGACCTCTAGTTTGTTGCAATAGGTTCATTAGATAAAGGTCAGTCATGCTCAAACCCTCAAATTAGCCCGCTTCCAATTCCCATTTGAGCCTCAACATAGGCTAGAATTACCCAACCCAAGAGTTTTAAGTCACCCAAAAATTAGGGTTTTCCCCTTCTCTACATGTAAATAGGTCCCCATTTCTCGCAGCACCCTAAAGTTGCTCTTGATCTTTTAGAAGCGATCTTTCAGCTCACGGTACATCATTTGTTAGTCCATCTTCCCTAGATCCATAGCAATTTCTTGCGACTTGACTGATGGTACAGCGCCCGATACTCTATCTTGTCGAGCCGATGTCAATGACATTTTAGAGTCTTCGGGAAAGAAATAGATGTCAAGCCACTCGCATAACCCGGCATATAGACAAGTTTGGCGAGGAGTTCCAAGCTAGGGTAGGGCGTTCCTAGTGCAACTTCCCTTGTACATGCTATTTTGTCCCGGAGTCATCCCCTTCAAGCAGCCTTAGATTTGATGTTAGAACATTGCCAAATTACTTGATATGAGGCCGGAGAATTTGCCCAGTTACATGGTCACGGCCCAGGTTAGCGGGGACCAAATGTTACCTCCTACACGCCGCGCCGCTTAATCTTTCTTTCCACGGCGCTGAAAACCCAGCGGAAACCTCTATCCACTTCCATGGAGGTGGACCTCATAGCATCCTCGGCGTGAGGGGCCGGCTCCTTTTACGATGATTACCAAAGAAGGAAGAGCGAAGAGAGAGTCGAATAGAAGAGTACATGGGCTTTCGACCAGTGAAGAGCGGCTGAAAGCGGAAGAAGAGTTATCAACCCGGCGGCAGCGGACCCTCGAGTCGGCTCCCCTTTCGGGCGGCTAGGTATCCTGAAGCCCTGGCCCCATCATCATTGGCGAGGTACGCTCACCGGTGACATCTAAAACCTCCACGAATGCGAGGAGAGTTCGACCAGCGAGTTCTTTGCACCAAGCATGGCGACAACCAGACCTGGGTGATTTCATCGTCGGGGAGTCTCGGATTTTCGCTTCCAAGTGAAGCCAGAGCACCTATCACGGGAGAGTGATTCCGGACCTCAAACCTACGGCAACATCGAGGGCAAATAATGATACCGAGGAGCGCCATGTGGCGGAGGAGGAGTTCTATACCATCAAACGGATGGAGATCCGTGGCAGACCACGAGCATTTTGATCTTAGAGCTCTTCGACACACCAACTCCTCACAGGCGAAGAGGAGGAATGCGACATCGAGGCGGGGATTTCATACGACAATCGAAGGATTCACGATCGAGGTAGAGTCAAACCGAATCTGTACGGAAGACATAAATTTGGCGGTAGAAGGGGCGAAGAGTCATCAGCGGCCTTTACAATGTGGTCGGTGAGGAATTACTATCTTCCTTTGATCTTCCGGAATGGGAGGAATAAGCGGTAATACACCACAAATTCAGCCCGATGGCGAAGAAGAAGAAGAAGAAGAAGAAGAGAGAATTGCGTTTATGCTGGTCGCACTCTCTGGCTTTGGCATGCATGCTTCGTTAGGCTGCAAACATCGACTATCTTAGTCCTAGTCAAAGTGATAGCTGGTTATCTTCGACCCATTTGTGCATACCCGGCCGGGGAAGATTAGCGATAGCGGCCCCACCTCAATGGCGGGGTAGAGGAATTAGTGACGTGCCGAGTCATCCAACAAGCGTCCTCGAGGAACGGGATACCGGTGAAAGCGACCGTAAGAAGTTCCTTGAGGATAATCCATCCTCTAGAAGCGATTTCAAGGAATGGTAGACTCTTGATCCGGGAGCATTGTATTAAGGATATTATATAATATAAATATAATTTCCTTTTGCACTTTAAATGTTTTGTTGGCGTATTTTGTTACCACAACTATACCAACAAACATATATCTGTGGAGACAAATAAAACTAACCATATGGCCATGACCTACTTGTGTATGCTGACTAGAATACGGGATCATTGAGAACAACAAGCAGCGACACCGTGGAAAGAGCGAAGAACCAGCCTAGGCGCGCGACAGGAGCACATTATGGGGCATTTGGCTCCCACTTATTGATGACCGAGGAATGTCACAAATGAGGGCCGGACCTTGGCGGATAAAGGCTTTCCTGGCCACCTGGCGGGGAGTTGGGTGAGGAAGAGCAACGCCAGTTGCCACAACATCGGCTTCGAGCGGGGAAAGGACAAGAAGAGGAAAGAGCAAAGAGAAGAGGACCTGGCGCGGGTCCTGGAGCTTCGAAGCTTCAAAACTCGAACTGTTGTCCCGAGGGAAGAGAAATTTGAGCACAAGTCTGAACCGAAGGGGCGAGCGGAACTACAAAAACGCGAGGACCTGAGGATTATCGAGGAAAAAGGTAGACTACGGCATTAGGAAGCGGAGGCGAGCTGAGCAATTCCAGTGAAACAGGTCGGAGCATGGAAGCGAGGCTTGGCTCGATGAGATGGCCAGTATGTTATACTTTATGGTATGAAGGACAGGATAAAGGCGAGGTGCTTAACAGCTTTGAAGGGTCACGGCACTTGCTTATTTGGTGGAAGGGGTATGCCAAGGCCATGAAAGCAGGGGATGGTTGCGAGGTTGAGAAAGTTTGCTAAAAGCAAGCCCCGTCGTCCCGAGAGGAACATCAAGTCCAACATGATGCGGCCGGTTCACGATTTAAAGCCAGGCAACAAATCCAGTCAGCCTCTGAGAGGAATTCATGAGACTACAGAGCTTTGTAGAAGTTAATTATGAAAACACCTTGATGGAAACTATATTGAAGAGTTGAATAAGGGGAGATCGCAAGCTTGTAAGGGCAAATAAACCCCAAGGCGGTGCTCGAGGCGAGTCCAAGGCAATAAGCACAGGAATGGGAGGCCTGGCGGAACAGGCCCGAGGAGGCAGCGATGATACGAGGATAAGGAGGCGAGCGGCGAGGGGAGTTGCCAGCTGGAGCAGCTGGCGGTCTGTTGAAAGCCTATGAGTGGCAACCATGGGAGCCCGGCCCGAGGGAAGCGGGTGTCCTTTAAGGTGCGGGGGAGAGGTCGGTAAACCCAGCGGTCGCGGTCACCGCTGCTTGCAAAACCGACGCGAGGAGAAGAGGCGGAGTGCATAGAAATGGAAACGCTGAGGGTGCTTCAGTAGACCCGCGGGGCCGGTGGCTACCCGCCGTCATGGCCTTGGTAGCTACCATGAGTTAGGTGGATGGGACACTGTCGGCGGCAGCGGCGGCCTAGCGACTATATGTGTCATATTTTTACCGCCATAGATACAGAACAAAGCGGAGAACCCACGGTATAAGGTAATTTCCCGCGATGGGGAAGGCCAAGGCCAAGTCTTTCATAGTCACGATGGGCTTCGGGGAAGTAGCCACAACTTTGCATCCCAAGAATGGTTGACATGTTGAAGTTAGAAACCATTGAAGTCAAAGCCGAGACACGTAATCTTGGCAAATTAGTGCGATAAAAGACAAGCGGCCGGGCAAGAGAATCAGCCGACATCGACTTGCCGGGGATTGCTTTTTATCGGATGGGGAAAAGTAATGGGCATCGACAATTATGACTTGACCGTAGGAATGGAGTATCTTGGACCAGCGGGGCCATCATTATTGATTGTAGGCGGTGACCTCCCTAGCGGCAGCAAGATCGTGGGAATCCACGGTAAAAGAAGTTGTTCCCCATCATGCCGGTCGCCATGTCTAGTAAGCGGCTCAAGTGCATCAGAAGCCGACGGGTAGCCCGCATCTTCAAAGGGTTGAGATTGAAGGCCAGTCGGAGAAGCAAAGAGATAAAGTGCACCGACTAAAGTTACACCCAGAAGCAAATAGCTAAGTTGATCCGCGAGTTCCAGTCTCTTCTCCGGATGAGATCAACCTCCCTTATAGGTCCCGAGGGTGAGATAGCACTTTCGGGCAGGAGCGAAGCGACGAGCAAGGCTCCCATACGAGTGGCGGCGAGGGCTGGTGGCGAATAAAGAAGCAATTGTTCGCGAGGAGTTGCTTTCGACCTAGGCTTCATTAGACCTAGTGTCTCACCATTTTGGGGCACGTTCTTTTTGTGAAGAAGGATGGCGAGGGATGTATAGATTATAGGTAGTTGAATAAGCACACCATCAAGAATAAGTATCGCTCCTTGATGGGATCAGCTCCAGGGGCAAAGGTCTTCCTCCAAAATTGTGACTTAAGGTTGGAAATTTTATCATCGAGATCCGGATAAGGAAGAAGACATCCATAAAGCTGCCGGAAGCCTTGGTATAGGTACTATGAGTTCAGTACCTTTTCGGCTTATCGAGCGCTAACCGTTCATGGGGCTTATGAGCGACATCTTCGGGGAGTTCTTGGACTGCTTGTGATAGTATTCTTTGATATTGACATTTTGGTGTATAGCAGTCCGCAGAAGAACCGCATTACAACACACAAGGAGGTGCTTGAGAAGTTAAGGAGGGCACGGTTAGCTACCGCCAAGTTGTGAAGTGCCGCCATGAGGAAGGTAGAATACACGGGCATGTGATCTCAGCGGAAGAGGAATTTCGGCCGGATCCAGCCAAGATTGGAAGCCTTGATCGATTGATTGGCGGCGCGAGAAGAATGTCCATGAGGTGAGAAGTTTTTCGGTACAGGTACCTACGAGAGGAAGTTCGTGAAGAACTTTCGCGAAGATCATGACCCGTACTTGAGGACTTGACAAAGAGGCGGAAAAGGTGAAAGATTGGGTAGATCTATTTAGCTAAGCAGGGTTTGAATTGTTGAAGGAAGCTTTAACAACTTGCTTGATCCGACCTGCCCGGACCAGGAAAAGACAAGTTGGTAGCGGCAGGCCTTAAAGTAAAAGATGGAACGAGGTCGCGGTGCTGCGAGGAAAGGCGTGTGGTAGCATATGATTCGGGGAAGGTCGAGCGGCGCGAAAGCAGCTGCGACGCCGCGATCAAAAATTACTTCGCGGTTAGCCGAGGGGCATTAGAAATTTGGAGAGCACACCTCTTGCAGGAGAAGTTCCAGTGGATGAGATCATGAGAGCCTCGGTATGTATTCCTTAACCACACCTTAACTTGAAGGCGAAGGTGGATGGAATTCCTCGAGAAATTATGGCTTTTGATATAGTCACCTGGCCCAGGAAGCTCTTAGCGTGGTAGCGGATAAACTTTCAAGGCATCCCGACAACTAGAGTGCATTTACAGCAGTACGAATTTCGGCTCTCTAGCGACCCGGGAAAGAAGATTGAGGAAACCTTGCTTAGCGGATGTGGACTTCAAGGAAGTATAGGCAGAAGCTTGTGCTTGAGGGAGAGCGGAAACGGGATAAGGAGGGAAACCTTCAAAAGGAATTTTTAAGAAGGAAGGTAACCTCTTGTACCATAAGAACAAGTTGTCGTCTTGGGAATCGTCATCGGGTGTAAGGAAGTTGATTCTCCAGGCACCTATGAGGTCAATAGGCCATCTTGAGTTTATGAGACATGTATTTCAAAGTCTTGTGACTATTATTAGCGGGGAATGAAGAAGCGGTGCTTTCGCTACATCAAAGTGTCGGCTATGTCGTGAGGATGAAGGCGGAAGCGACCTGAATTCGGGGGCATTGGAACCGATGGTACCCGAATGCTAAGTGGGGAGGAGTCATCGGCATGGACTTCATAGCGGGGCTTCAAGGGCGGTGAGAGGAAGGATGCCTTGATGGTGCGTGGTCGACAAGTTGTCGAAGAAGATGGCACATTTTGGTACTATGCGGAGACGGCAGAACCGGCTATGGATCTGTTGAGAAGCTCTTACCAAAGAAATCTTGGGCTCCATGGCATGCCAAGGGATCGAGATCATCTCAGAGCCCAGTCCAGGATTCATGAGTGCCTTTTGGCAAGACCTCTTTACAGCGTTCCGGACGAAGCTATCCATGAGCCGCGGCTATCATCCTCGGTGGATGGGCAAACGGAGGCCCGGACCAACGGGATTTTGGAGGTATGCTCACGAAACTATGTGGAACAAAGGTATGTGGGAAGAGTTTATTCACTTGGTGGAGTTTGCGATATAATAGCACCAAGGAATCATCCAAATATGCGTTTATGATCAGCTGACTATCAATTACCCTAACTCAGGACACTTGGCACAATCCATGTCAAAGGTAGAGGGTTTAGCGACAAATGTTAGTGGAGCATCGCGGCTGGTGGAAGAAGTTGAGGGATATCTTACGTGACAAGAGTCGACAAAAGAGCATCGTAGACAAACATGTTGAATGATCGAGAGAGTTCAAGTTGAAACTGACGATATGAAACAAGATCAAAGTGGCGGTAGCTCCGCGCTCGAAAATTGTAAAACTTGCTCCAAGGTGGGGTTTGGACCCTTGAATAGTCAAGAGAGTGAGTAATCAATCCTGATTGGATCTACCGGCCACACACCCTAAAGATTCATAAAGTCTTCCACGTAAGTTTGTTGAAGAAGCATACTCCAAACCGGATGAAGACTTGGACACTCCAATGTTGTTGGAAATGGCGAGGAAGAAGCCCGGTGAAATAGTTCGGGTGTTGATTCTTGATAAAAGCCTTCAAAGAGAAAACAAGGTCGAGATTTCTCAATATTTGGTCAGTGGAAACGCGGTGGAAAAACTAGCGACATGGGTACTTAAGAAGATCTATTAAAGCGATTACCCACGGTTGTAGACAATGGGGCTGACAAGGTCATCTGCGGAAAATCGTACCGGGCATGTCGATTTGTGTAGGTTAATGTCGCAGTAGTTAAGATTAATCACATGCAACTATGCTTGATATGGGTTGCATGCGTTGTCCGATGATGAGACAACTGCGTTGATCAGGATGTGAATGTAATATCAATGTAGGCATGGCTGGGTTCAGCTTGGGCCAGTGGAAGGTAGATTAGAAGTCTACGCCACGTCCCGCGAGTAGAGCGACCTCGAAGATAAAGAGTCATTGAGGAATGCATTGATAGGAAACGCCTCCTAGTCAATGCTCACGGGAGGGACTATCCTTCCGCCCATATGCAGGAAGGACCACATCCTCTATATTTGGGAAACAAAGGTGTAGGCATGGTATAGGCTATGGTATTTGTCTCACCTAAACCACAATGGAAGAAACGTATCCTCTTCCCTACGGTAGGGAGATTAGCCAATACATTCATGTAGCAGATAGGTGGGGTGGTCACCTTATAGCTTAAAAATTTTACTAATAATTAAAATGAATTTACTAGCGTGGTGTTAATGAAGCACAGGGCCAATAAACTCAGAAGGGCAAGGAGGTCGAGCCTCACGAAGACTTACAACACAAATTTTGTTGGAATGTGTTGCAAGGAATGAAAGAATACCTCGAGAAACATGGCTGTATATGGGTACATTAAATTTTTGATAAACTAAATGTGTGCTAATGGTAACTTGTTTTAAATGGTGACAAATTGATAGAAGTTATTTGATAAGGTAATGGTAATAATGTTCTAAAATATTACCTTAAGGTGATACAATAGTGTATAAGTATAAAGTGGTATATTGTATGCATCAAGAGTTGATTAGGTTAGGAAGATCCCAAGATTGGGGAGACCGCGATCTTTGCCGGACAACATCAATTCAAGGTAAGGAGAATGGCGTTCGGCCTGATTATATATGGTCGGGGCCATTATACTTGTCTTGCCTGAAATCCGCAGCATTACCGCCACCTCAAGCCCGGCATTAATGCACCTTGACGTGTAGCCAAAGCGGGTAGCAGCCCCTAGGGGGCAACTTGCAAGGTGTGCACATTTTCCAATGTGCACATTTATCTAGAGTGCACATTTTCCCATGTGGACACTTTATACCACCTAGTCATTAAAGGCAAAATTGGGCCACACCCAATTATTCCACATGTGCTTAAAGGGATAATTGGAAACCCTAACCCTAAATCATATGCTTGTCTATTTAGGTGAGAGAAACCCTAACACACCATTTAAATTAGTAGGGTTTTAGAGCTACATTTTTGCTTGCTCGAGTCAAAGCTGGCCTCCCGGACTTCTGTCACGGCGGTTTGACTATTTAAGTTTTCATCCTAGCTTCATCTTGTTCGGTGGAGGATGGTGTGAGTTGAGCTTGAGGAGGCGAGACAAGGATGAGGAGTATTTAGTCAATTTAATAGCCTACGCCCAGATCTTGAGGAATGCTTTGTATCGGTAGGTTTTAGCCTATTAAATTACCCATAACTCAACCATTTAGATTCGGATACGGGACTCTAACTAAAGGAACCTAAATCTATGATATAGATTAGATCTAGTTCTTTAGTTCTTACATCGATGTATATAGATGATGTATCTCTCACGAACTCATTGCATTGGGAAGGGGGTAGAGACAAAGCGGTAGTTGATGCTCCTAGTTAGCCTCTCTGGCACGTAGATGGGTCAAGCATGGAGGTGGGGGACACTTTTGTTGGCCAGTGACACATGTGGTGCTTAGAGTGCTTTGGGGAATATTTTTCTTTGTCTTTTTAAAAAATATTTTTCTTTTTATTTTTATGATATTTTTCCACGAAGCATTCATATTAAGCCAGATACCTGGAAATTTCAGCTTCATCCCAGTTATAAAAAGATAAAAATAAGTAAAATTTCCACATTAGGTGCTTAGGGGGTGCTTGAACGAAAATGCCCCCAGCTCCATCTTTGACGATTCAGCACATTGTACAAGAACCACACAGTTTGTGGGTGAAGGGGCAGTGGCTCATAAGGAGGAGGTTAAAGTGACTCTTGAATGATCCCTCGTTATTATTGTAAAGGCCCTCACCAGGGGGATCCTTGTGGACTAGGTCTAATGGCTTGCCAGCTAGCGTGTGGAGCAAGGCATGGGCTCGACACCGATGGAGTGATAAATCACTCTCCATTGGGTTCAAGTCGAATAAGGCGGTGGCCCTCTAGTGCCTGCAATTGAAGCGTAAGATCTGGAGGGAGTGATCCCTACACGCCCCATCGAGGCTGAGGGGAGATGCAACGGGGAATAGCCAACTGGCTGTATCCCGTGAGACTCTGATCGAGGAGTCCCAACACTTTTTCAACCTACTTTGCAAAATTATTGCACGGGGAGGCGGATGGAGTGGACAACCCTAAGCCATGTTCTTATGCCAGCCAAATCCATTGCCATGAATGCAATGCGCAGTCACGGGAGACCAAAGTAGTCGATCATCCCTTGGAGTCTAAGCCTTGGGTAGGATTCCCATGTGATGTCTTTACGATCTTTGTCTATCACCGGATATATGATGGTATCCTTGAGGATGGCTATATGATGTTGATGTTGTATCTTGACATGTATGTTTTAAGCTTCGCGGTAGGTAGGCCACGAGGGAGGCAGGAGTAAAATGACCCCTTCATTCTTCCCACTTTGGAGACTAGGAGTTACGTATCGATTATGGGTGATATGGGGGATGACTCTGTTTATTATCTGGTGAGTGCCGCGCGATATATGAGTGTTAGGGGCGTCTGAGAATTACTTTTGACATCCTACATCCCTTTTACCCCATAGAAATATTTAGTTATCAAAATGTTTTCTTTATGGTTCTTAACGAGCAGCTTCTTGAGGATAAAACTCTTAAACGTCTTATTTCCTTGATAACATTCTTATACATATACGTGACTTTATTGCTTATTTGTCTATATTTATCCGATAAAAGGTTTGGTTTTACGTTTGATGTTCTTTATAATTGTTGGCAATGCCTGCTTCAAGAAGAAGTGCGCACGAAGTTGCCATCAAGTATGAAATCAATTCACATGCTGAACAACACAAGTAGGTGGATTCTTTTGTTGGAGTTCATATTTTACTGGCTTTTAATCAAGTTCAATGGAGTATCAAAGTCTTATTACTTTGTATCCCTTATTTAGAAGTTCTAAGAGTCA
The DNA here is from genome assembly GCA_021234155.1 of Isoetes taiwanensis. Classification (NCBI taxonomy): domain Eukaryota; kingdom Viridiplantae; phylum Streptophyta; class Lycopodiopsida; order Isoetales; family Isoetaceae; genus Isoetes; species Isoetes taiwanensis. The sequence goes on along the minus strand of JAJEKV010000042.1, from coordinate 11,135,949 downwards.
AAACAACGTTTTTAATTGGATCCATGCATCAAACAACAACACTTGAGATCGATTTTTAAATTTGTGGATTGGATAAGATTTAGGGCACATTAACAATGGACGTGCTTACATGATAGACCCTTGTTAACCATTGAAATCTGAGCACATTCTTGTAACTTGACCATCTGAAATATATCACGTTGTGCTAAAGTTGTAACACTTCGGCTTGTCTGACGATATAGTAGCCGAAGTTCCATACATGGAATTTCTTCTTAATGAATTTCTAAATGTATAACAATTCAAAGAGCTAAAGTTCAAATTTCCCTCTTTTTAGAGATAAACAAAACCCAAAGAGACGCATTAAAGAAGAAAAACAAAGCTGTGGCGCTATTAATGTCTTTGGAAAATAATTGGTTTGCTTTGCCTAAAGCTTGAAGAAATGACAAGGATCAAATTTATTGCCAATTATGTCACGAAGCACTAGTAATTTTATATTGTCTATGCTGCCTTGCTAAGAGATAGAGGTGGATGTTCTCTATTGAATGGTATATGTTCAGCAAACACTCAATGTCATTATTAGAAGTGAATGGTTGCAGTACATATTATTTATTGGCCTAGATATAAGACATAATGTCCCACTTATTCCAAGTTCGCTGAATTTAAGTAGCCCAACGAAGAACTGAATGGGTGAAAATCAACCCTTGTCCATTAAGTTCGTGAATGTCCCTCACAAGGCATTTAGTGGGCGACATATATAGTATATATGGGGTTAGCTCGGTTTAAATTCTTTTGGGTACAAGGAAGGAGGAAAATGAATGGGTTTTTAATCCGTGATGTCGCTGCTTGACTCTGCTTGTATATGGGAGGGTCCATGGGTGATTGGCGGTCTCAGGTGAATGATAAAACATTCAATTCAATTCAATTCAATTCCTAAAACAAAACTACCACTACCAAAGAGATGGCGCATCTGCGTCGATGCATATGTGTATTTTTCCTGTGTGTGTGTGTGTGGGGTGTGTTTGGATTATGATAATTTCAAATATACTAGAAGCGTGTGCGGCGTCATTAATCTAGGCGTGTGGAATAGGTAGACATTATAGATTTGTAGGTGGAATTAAAAGGCCCTAAATCTATTATTAGGTGTTTATGGAGGTAATGGAATTATCCAGGCAGTAGCTCACGGATAGCTAGGAAAAATGGGCGTATGGTCGAGATACAAAGTGTAGAGCATCTTGGAGTTACATTACAATTTAGGGTATCGGTTTAGGGTTTTTATGGAAGATCCTCGGATCTAATGCATGGTCAATAGAGTTGCATTTAAAGTGTTGTTAGGAAATTATGGGGGATTATCATTGTAGCCTTTGGGACATCCTTACAATTTAGAATTATTGGTTTAGAGTTTTATGGAAGATTGCGGCTCCTAATGCATAGTCAATGGAATTGGATCCTAGTTTTCCATATTGCAGAATTAGTTTTTTCTTTCCACTATGCTTAATGAAATCCTTATGGTCATTCATAGCCAATCCGCTTAATTAGCCCAATGTTATTATTGGCTTTGAAATGGATGGTGCTCATTGACCATTATTATAAATTAATCTAGCATCAAAATATAGTATGCTTATAGTAAGGTATGATAAAGGTATATAAAATTTATATAGTAGATAAGCCCAATTATGTTGCGTGCTCTAGTATCCTTGGCCCCAAAGTCTGCATCCTGCTAGTAATAATGTCGCACAAATTTTATTATTGGTAGTCATTAGTTTGGTTTGGGATATACTATGTGAGGCTGTGCAGCTCAGTTATAGTTGAGATGTATATTCACATATCATGAGTAAACAGGATCATCATTATCCTGTCCTAAAACAAAAACTCATCATCCAAAATCTCAAGTAATGAAGTCATTTTTTTCTATCACGGAGAAAGTCAATAATAATATTAAAAGGTAAGCATAGTTTAAAGGATAAATTTTTTTCGAAACATATAACTTGCGGAGATTTTTGATGAAAAGTGCATAGCATTGCCTATGAAATGTATGATCGCTCAATGCCATTAGACTTCCAGGAAGATGCAAATGTTACCTCGGCCTTGTATTGCACCCGACACTCAAATCTTGGAGTCCTGTTTGATGTCTGTATGACATTGAGTCTTCATTCGTCTTTCTTCAATCTTCATTCTACGTGGTCCTTGATATTGGATAATAACGGGCAGATTTTAACTGACAAAATGCCAAAAGTGGAGATGATAGATGGTTTGTGCACATGGGAATCAATAGTTTTTAATCCTATGTTGCTATTCAGCAAAGGGAGTACATTTACAAATGTTATGCCAAAGAACATCGCATTGTCCCATAAACAATGTCCTCAAGCCTCTTTAAATGACAAGGGGCTCGTTTCCGTGCACTACATCGGTCTACATGCAAAGAAGTTCCACAATCTTCTACCTTAATGCAGTACCTTGCGGTTGTATATATCGACCGACGCGAGATGCGCAATAAATAACTTAAGATCGAGAATATGAAATTTATTTATCACACATTCACGTCAAACAAAATAAATGAAGTAGCGAGGAGAACAATTTCTTAACTCTTATGCCATGTATATGCCATGAATACGCCAACATCTTTTCCTCATGTTAAATGTTAAGAGCTGGATTCTCTTGCTGCCACGAAAACAAAATGTTTTGGTTGATGACGCAAATGCAAAACATGAGTAGGGAAACTTCAAATCGAGAATGCACCTTCTTAAAGAATTGAAATTGAGGGGCTAACCCTTGTTTGCATACCTTTAAAAGATGAAAATAGCACAAAGAATAAATATCATCTTGCCCAACTAACCTTAGAGAGGGGAGTTGAATCAGCGAGGGTCACTCGTAGTCTTTGACTTTTTGCTCTATTTACGTGTACACATAAACATTGCATATAGATAAATATTTATAGGTTATGGTCCTGAAGATGTCATTTATTTGAGTAATTTGTTGATTGAAATATATGGAGTATGGAGATCTTAAAGAGAAAGCCAGGGATGTTTTTTTTGCTAAAATAAGAAGAAAAATGTCTCTACTCTTAGGCGCCATTATAGCGACATGTGTACATCAAATACCTTCATGAAGAGGCACTTCCCTTGTTTAGATCAAAATGTGTCATCGCGTTGAGCGGAGATCTTTGTCATCCTTACAACAACTGTAGAATTGCAGGAATTTGTTTCTTAGGCCTCTTTCTAGCATTAATACATCCCAGCCCTTGATGTTACATATTGTGTGATGCGGAACTTAAGGTACCCTTTCAAGGGGCGGTAGGTAAAAGCGAATGTCTCCCAACTATGCTCAAAAGCAGCGTATCACTTTAGAATGAGCGATGAGAAAATGTTGTGTTTTTAGGAGGTTAAAATGAAGCAAAAGAGGAACAAGCTGCTTACAGCTCACAGTGCGGGAATAAAAGGCTGGGCACGTTCATTGCAGCTTATGTTGGTGCTTTTCCATCACAGGGCGGCACTCTTAGAACACATAGTAGTAGTAAAATAACAAATGAAATTATATTACCCGGTGATCCGAGCCAAAACCATTTACAAGCAGGGAACTCAAATTAACATCTAATGCATGTCGATGTCATACATGAAGAGTTAGATCTTGAAAGAAAAATGCCGAGGGAAATAGTTACCCTAAAGGCTTTCAATTATATTTAGCAAAAACAAAGTGCATGAATAGTTAGAGATGGGTCTACTTAGATACGAGAGATCCTTAGTAGCTAGAGCTAGTATGCTGAATGCCTCTCGTATGCTTGATAGAGTTGGATCCATGTTAAAATAGGTAGATGCAAGGATGAGAGGTACAACATAGGGCTTTTACTTGTAGAGAGCGGTCACGGTGATAATACGTGGTTAGGCATGATCTTGTCACCGGATCTGAAGATAAGATACAAAATGTTATTTACCTTGATGCTTAGATGAATTGGACTCCTTCTAGTGATGGATTAGCTGGGTATAGCGATTGATCAAGTCAAACACATTTTGCAACATGAACGCAAATTGTTTAATGCAAACAACATAACAACATCCAACATCCCCGCTAGCGGCCCAATATAACAACATCCACTTAAGGTATGTCGCGACTTTTATCTTTAACATTGTGATCAAGGAAAGTTTTTTTTGAATTTACATGGCGGGCGAGGGGCCACCTAAACTCCCGGTCGCAGTCTATGGCGGTATGCCTTCTCTCCCTTTGGCTTACCACCATGACATATTTCCGTCCTTGAATTCCAAAATTCTTAAGAAGTAGCTTAGCAAGAATATGTCTTTGCCGCAGTGCGATTATAGTCTTGAATGGCAATTCAGTTTGTTAACATATACGACAATACTGTGAGTGTCTGATACGTGACGGTGTACCACTTTGGATCTTTTGTAAGGTAAGGTGGATTTGACGTAACACTAATCGGGTATCAAAGATGCATAAAAGAGCCTTGAAACCGACTTTTCTGAGTACTTACCACAACTGCTATGGGCTTCTGCTGAATCCATGTAACTACATTAGAACCTATCGCCCGAACTTAGCGATACTCTATTGTGCGAGCGATTCAACCAATTCCTTGATATGTCTTCTTTAAGCAAGGTTATGAAGAAAACCGATTGATCTCCAGTCATCTTCCGGGCTTTTGATAATCTACAGCGGTCATATCTCACAGAGAGTATCTGGAAGCATTACGGGCATCAAGTGAGTGCTTTATCGAATATTCAATATTAATTTAGGAGTTTCACAGGTTAAAAAATTATCTAGATGCTAGCATGCAAAGGTTAATGAGTACTCAGGGATGAGCATTTCCAATAGCACAAATCTGAACAATGTTGCTAGGATGTTGGAGGCCCAACAAAATAGCATCCATAGGCTGGCCGGATCACGACTTATCTGCCTTTGTAATTAAGGAAAAGGTTTTTTTGAATTACATGAGGAAGCGGGGGCCACACATAAGCTCCTGGTCGCAGTCCTATGAATTCACAATTTGCATCTTAACATTGCAATGATGCTACGCCTCAATAATTAAATCATTTTAGAGTCACGCTTCTCCATTCAATTGCTTATCACGTGAAGGCATTCAGCAAAACATATAGCCACTCTTGTGCTTGTAGACATCACGTCTCTCTCATGAATCAAAGCGAGGGAAGATGCCTAGTGGTTTAAAGTTATCGACAATTATAGAGTGCGACATGGACTTGGGTCTTGAAAGTAAGCGAGTCTACCAAAGAATTAAAACCAAAGACATGCAAATTCTTAGGTGATGTACCTTAACTTCCAAATGGCATGTTTCCACATCACGGTTAAAGAAAGCAAGAATATTTCACCTAACCAATAAAAGATTAGTTAACAAAAGTACTTTCGAGAAACAAAAGTTGGAACTAATGGTTTCAGTTCATGAAGATTGTGATCTATAAGTTAAAATGATAAAGAAAGAATAAACCTTTGTTTTCAACGGAGAGCAATCACCGTGTCGGCATCCTCCATGCTTCCACATTTTACATACACGTTAATAAGAGTGTTGTTCCAAATGACTATTTTTGGGCCCGATGAAACTAAGAATATAGACATGGATTACTCCTCAGTTAGCATTTGGGCTTGAATCGGTTATTTCTCCATCTTAGCTTTCCTTTAGCTAGAACTCTCCACGGTATTAAAATCATTAAAAATCGTCGAGGTTTTACGATTTCTATCCAATAGCCGATATTAGTTATGAGACTTGAGTCCCATTGCCCTCCTAGGCATGTTATAAGCGTCATTGCATTGCAATGCGTTTACGCAAATTGTATAATTTTCTGAGGGATTCTGAATCTTGGCGAGTTTGAAATAAGTCAGCGTAGCAGCATTTAATAGAAGATTTAGCGATTTTAATAGAAAGAGCGATTTATTTCAAACCTGCTTTGCTTGATAGGGCGGCGTTGGCAAAATAATCCCACCATTTTTTACCAGGAGAAAGGCCAATGTGCAATACAATCATCCAACTTCGAGTCGAAAGAAATGCCACTTTGCACCGGTTTAAAAAATTCACCAAAAAGAAGCAGAAGTAAAGATGGAAGAAACAAATCGACAAAGGGAAAAATATGGTCCAACTAAACTCCTTATTGTGACTTTTAAGACTTTCAGATTTTGAAGCGATTCGCTCAAAGGTCGTTGGAAATAAAGAAACATTTTTAGCGCAAGCGATAGGATTGCATGTTAGAAATGCTTGAATGATTTAAGAAAGTGATACACAAACCTAAAGAAGCCTTGCTTTCGTTCCTCAACTACGGCTACGAGAAAAAGAATTAGACCATAATAATCTTGAAGCATTTAACATCTTACAAAAATGAAGCCGACATGATGCACCAAAGGATGCAAGGCTGAAGCCTCAAAGCACTCTTACACCTCAAGAAATACTGCTGCGTTCTCCAACTACATGAGGAGAAAAGAATAGTTAGTTTTGCACAATCCAGTAAAATTTGAGTCATCTATTATTGCTTTACACAGAAGACTCACGTTTACGATCGACTCTTACCTGATGAGGCGGCAATGAGATGGGCAAATGAGATACCAAATGGTACCAAATTTCGAGGCTCCAATAATCTGAACCAAATTTAGGTAGAAGTACGCCATCAGAATATATTCATTCACTCACCGATTTTAGTCTTCAATCTTGACCAATTCAAATTCCCAGTAGAGATTCAAAGTTGCCATTTAATTTAAAATTGAGTAGAGGATCCATGAAGTTGGATGCCCGGGCATAGACAAAGGGAGCGCCATCGCGGTGTTATCTGGCAACACGAATTAACACCCTCAAGAAATAAGAAAGAAGATGGGATGGCTAGAGATGGTTTATGTTGGGATACCTTTATAGGAGGCAAATTTTATACTTTTCACCGACAATTCTTTTCCACATATCTTACTTTCGAATATTTGTGATTAAAAGGCAAGATTACCTTAATCCCTTACATATGCATGGCATAAGATAATCTTGATTTGAAATGGCGTAATTCAACGCTTGGTTTTCAATGGGAGTAATAATTCAACTTCATAAGGCATTACTATGACCCCTTAAGCACCATATTTTGATCCTTTAAGTTGAATTCATGGCCATTTGTTGCTTGGACCATTCAATGGGAGATTGAAACTGAACTTATTATACATAATATCATACAAGCTAATGTCGCGGACTAAACCCTTCTGTCTGAGGAAAGCACACATTCCAGGAATAAGGTTTGTTTGAAGAGGGCTAAGAGATTTACTTATAATTTTTACTAGGAAAGGAAAACTACCAAAATGCACCCTATAAGTTTATGTAACTACTAAAATGCCCTTATTGAGTTTCAAAGGTGCCAAGATACCCTTGGCTCCTTTGGTATAAAATAAACATACAAACGGAATTACCAATTTGCCTCCACACACCAAGCAATTGCAAAATGCCCTACACTGGAAGCAATTGCAAAGGTAACAGTACACGTACCAGTTTTGACCGATACTACACCAGAGTTTAATCGCAAAGATGCTTACCACACCAAGCTTAATCACTTGAGGTACCCCTACTTAAGAGCTTAATTGCTAAAGCCCTTGCATGCTTACAGTCCTGCACCAGTCTACACTAAATGCCTCAAGAATAGAAGTTTGAATTCAACAAAGAGATTCTGAAGTCACAATCATCACTAAATTGGAGCCCTACAATGCATTGTATCCCTTAGTTGTACCTTTGAGAAAGTTGTTTCTCTTTTCTACATCTTTGCTACTCCTGATAGCATTATGCATTTAGGTTTTGGAAGTCGAGGAGGTCTACAGCGTGTGGCTATTGGTAACATGCACGCAATAGCATCATCGTTAAGCTAAAACCCGCACGAGGAAATCGGCTCCTTGTAAATGTTGCAACAAGATTAGTGTAGAGTATTTTGGTAATTAAGTTATTAATATCGACTCTGACCCCAGCAATTAAATTTGGTGTGAATTAATCAAGTAATAATATTTAATGTCGTATTGAATAAATTATTTTTAGTGATAAAGATTTAATGATGGAACAAATTGATAATTTAATATATATTTAGTCTGTACATTTTGGTAATTTTAAATATCAGACATTAGTAATTACATATAAACTCATAATGGCGGTTTAACTACTTTACTATGTAAATAGAGATAAAAGCCTCAATAAAGGCAAGATAACCAAAAGTTAAATTAAAGTGCAGCACATATGTTTAGGCATATACGGAGAGACTAGATCACAGGAGAGACTAGATTCCACGTTCAAGTGAAGGTTCTAAGATAGATAATTGATAGTTAAGTGGCTGCATTGACATGGACAATACCATATTGTTGCTTGCATGGAGAGTTCCACATGCTTAATATTAGTTGCAGCCATGTCTTCACAAGGGAAATGATTGTTCTAAGGTTGGCTATTGGTGTGACCAAAATGTAAATTACTTTTTGACATGTGCATCCCGTTTACCCCATGAAATGCTGGAGTTACCAAAAATATTCTAACCACTTTCTTGAGGGTTCTTAATATAACAGGCAACCGGAGGATAAAATCTTAATTATCTCATTTCAAGTAGATTCTTTTGTTAGGTTAAAATTATTTTATCAAGATTATTTAAACCAACTTCAACGGAATATCAAAGGGCTTACCAACGTATATCACTTATTTAAATTCTAGGTCAAAACTAGATTTTTTAATTGTATCCATGCATGAAACAACATCGACACTTGAGATCGGTTTTGTAAACTATGGAATTTATCGGATTGGATAATATTCATGGCACATTAACAAATGGACATTAACACATGATGCACCCTTGTTAATATTTTGATAGCGAAGCACATTCTACTCCTATTAACCATACAAAATTATATTTGATGACGTGCTAAAGTGTCAACACTTGTGCATGCAACAATATAGAGGAGATGAAGTCCATGTACGGTTTCTGCTTAATAATTTCCAGACGTATACACAATCCAAGCTAAGTTACATTCCTCTTTCAAGAATAAACGGAAATCAAGAAGACTTATCAAAGAAGAAACAAACAAAGAAGTGCATAGGGCTAATGTGCTGTCTTGCAAATAATTAGTTTGTCTTCGCCTAAACCCGAAGAAATTGACAAGATCAATTACATTTGCCGATTATACATGCAAGGACCAAAATTTTATATTGTATTATGTGTTGTGATAAGAGATGAGATGCATGCTCTCTCTTGGATGGTATATGTATGACACTCAATGCCATTATTAAAGGAAGTAGGTGAGTTGTAGTATATTACTGGCGTAGATACAATGCAAAATGGCCATTTGACAAGTTCGATGAATCTAGGTATTAGTCCAGCGAGATCAGATGGGTAGGAAATCATCCCTTGCTCATTAAAGAGTTCGCAAATGTCTTTCGACATGCATTTGGATTGAGCAACATTATCAGTCTTGTGTGGGGGTTTGTTCTTTTTAAATTCTCCCTTTCTTTTTTGGACTTGTGCGAACGTTGGGTGGAAGAAGTAGGAAAAGGAAGGTGCTAGAGGGATACTACTTCTAAAGCAAAACCACTACCCAAAAGATGATGGTTTGGTTTTTTTAGGTGGTGGTTCGAGTTAACTGCGTTCTTGGAAATTATAACATTTATAGAATATAGAGAATAGAATAGAGTAGAGTAGAGTGAAATTAGAGTAGAGTAGAGTAGATTTGTAACGTCCGTGAGACCCGGTAAGCCATGGATCCCATACAGTAGGTACATACAATTCTTCTTGGAATTTCATATACCGAGGTTTGAGGGAAAAACGCTACTTGATAATGATCATATAGATAATCAGGAATCACTAAATGTTTGTACAAGAAGATCCTTGAAGCTCTTGACCATTTTATAGATGGCTGGCTTGGATTTGAATGTGTGGATGGTTGAGATAGATTCAATATTATGATGCCAACCTTCAATATGAGATGGGGGCCTTTCCCCATATATCAAAGGCAAAATTGTATCGTTATAAATTCCGTGGTGGACAATTCTTTTCCACACATATCTTACCATGAATGTTCTGATAAGGGGCAAGATTACTTGACCCTTATGCGGAGTGGTGTAAGATAATCCTAATCTTGGTCTCAATGGAATTATAAGCCATTACTATGATCCTTGGAAAGCACCATACTATGATCCTTTAAGTTGAATGTTCATGGCTTGGAGAGGATTCAGTAGGAGATTGAGATGCCGAGCATACACAAAATATGATACAAGCGCTAATATGTGGCCGGCCTAAGCACTTTCAATCTGAGAGGCGCATGACAGCCTAGAGTGTATGCTCTCCTTGAATTTCTTCAAGCTTCCAGAAACATCCTTGAAGTGATCTTTACCGCCACTTTGGTACTATTCAAGATTCTCAAAAGAGACGATGATTTGAAGACTGCATTCCTCTCCTTCTTGGTTCCTCCATTCTCTTCCGTGTCGGACTTGTTGCCCTAAATATGGTACGTATTGTAGGAAATGGCTATGGCAAATGCCACAAGATAGATGACATTGAGCTGAAGGAAATCTACTGAAAATTGTCCATTTTTCTGTTGACGACAATTTCATTATGTTCTCTTGATGTTCCTTGTCCTGCTAATGTAAATGAACATATTTGTTTATTAGTTTCCAAGGACAGTCTGTAGCTCTTAGTTACTTCTATGGAAACAGAGTTAAATAGCACGAATCAAATTTGAAGTGCCAAGTTCACATACCTCTGTGTAAATCTTCAAGAGCTCAGAACAAAATTGTTGTGCTTTGAATATCACCTCAGGATATGGAGACCACATCCAGGTCCCAACTGCCACAGTCACATTTCCTCAGATTTCCATCTAGTTAAAGGGGCTCAGGTCCAGCCAAACCATGGGAAGGGCAACCAGTAATGCTTCCTGCTGCTAAAATGACATTCATTTTGGACTTCCTGGTTACCAGTTTGTTGTTTTCCAGATGATTTAACACTCTTGCCCCTTCTGTTGTGCCTTGTAGTATTTACCTTTATATTCCTCTCTTCTAGTTCTTCACTTTCACTTGGACTTGAACCATCTGCATTATTTTTTGGACCTCAGAAAACTCATTCCCCAATAGAAGTTCTGGCCATATTTTCCCAGTCTTGCATCCTACTGTATATTGTGGCATGCTGATGAGCACAGCTACCAAGCTCTACGTTAGATTCAAAACTCATAATTTGTTTGCTGCTTTTTCACAGTAGGATTGTCCCAGAAGTCATCAAAATCTATGCTCTTTCTTTCTCTTCTCAATTTCAGTGGACTGCAATAGAGTGAACCATTGCAGGTTGTTTTGTTTCACTGGTCTCCATGCCACCATCCTGAACTTTCAAAAGTAGGGCTGCTAGGGCAAGAGGAACTTCTGTGATACAACCTTGAAATTCTGTTCAGGACCTTTTCAGTTGAAGGGGGCACTCTGTTGCATTTTTCATCTGGCCTTGAATCAGTAACTTGAACTCTAAATCTATGTAATGAGCAATCTCACCATCAGCCACAATCTACGGGTCTGGTCACTTATTCCTGATCTCCATTTTAGCCCACAACCTTTACTCTGCCCTTCTCTTTCTTCCAGTTTGAGACATGCCAGGTTTCCAGGAATAGAACACTAATGTGGTCTTTGCAGTTTACTTCAGATATTTCTGTGTGCAGTCCCTGGCAATAAGCATTTCATCTGCTGATCAAGCCAAATCTGTAGCCCTAGAATAGGATCAAATTCCAAAGCAAGCTCTTACTGCTGATGCTGGAACATAATCAGCCAATGAAGATTTCAAACTAAATGGCATTTTGTGAGTTCCTGCTCTGATCAGACAATTGGGGACTTCCTAACCTGCTTGGAGTAAGAGATTTAGATCGAGAATAACCTTTCTGTTTCAGTCCGAGAAAGACACTCTTCTGGAGATAACTTCCTTGCTGTGGTCGAGACAAATGCATGCTCCTAACCTAGAAAGCGATTTAGACATTTCTTTAATGGAAGATTTCTGCCTCCCAAACAAGTGTCGAAGTTTGCACAACGGATCTTAGTAGTCCTTTTAACATGTGGGATGGGATTTGTACATTGTCCATCCTTAATTTCTGAATGATTAGAGATTAGGGAGGAAGCAGATTTGGTTCTCTGATGCTTTTTGAAAGAGCTTCTATGTTTTCTAAGTTCAGGCTGGCAATGGAATCGGGCATTTCAATGTCCACTCTATGGTTAGACGGCAATCATGATGATTTGAAATAGAATTTGCCGCCGCCAGAACAAATGTGAGTTTAATCCACTGTCTAAAGGTTTGATACTGGTAAGCTAGCAACAACAGAATCACAAGGAGACATGGAAGTAAACCAACCTGGATAAACAGAAAATCCTCCAGATTTGAAAGAGAAGTGGAATGAGAGGGATGCAATCCCATAAGATCATCTCTGTGGCATGAGTTCTGATTCCTTTCATCTGGATGTTTTGCAGAAATGAAAGGCTGCTTCACTGAATCATCCTCTAGGTCAAATTCTTGAGGCCAGGATTGAGGTTGGCTCTGAGGAATGGCTAGAAAAACTACATGATCTCTGGCGCTGCCTGTTGGAAACACATCTAGCAATTTCTCTTTACAACGTGTCGCAGGAATCATACCTTTGATTTGAGTCCTGCTTTCCCTCTATTAAGACCGTTTTCTGACCCAGCGAAAGGCAGCTTAACTGAATCGTCCTCTTGATCAAATTTTTTGAGTTAAAGAAGAAGACTCCAACACCTGTGAATAGCTACTCAATTGAGAAAACTGCCCGATCTTCTATGCTGCTTCTTCCTGCTAGAACATGAGTTTGTTGAATCAACCAACTTGCCATAGTAAAACACCACCATAGTTTAAAGTATTCCTTACATTGTAAGAAGCTGAAGATTCATTGGAACAAGATGAAGAGGACATTTTATCAAGAAGAATCTAACTGGGAACTGGTTAGATTGCTTGATGCAGCAGGGGTGAACAGGACCGAAGGCAACAGCTTAATGCCAGCCGATTTTTGTGCAGTTGACCCTCAATGATTTTGCCCATTCTGTGCCGGTTTCTTCGTGCTTCTGGAATATGGAGGCTGGCTACATTTCTTCTAGAACTACGGTTTCGATCCAAAATTTGCCGGATTTGGCCCAATTTCTCACTGCCCATTTCAGTGAAAACTTGCAGCAATCTTTATCCCCACAGAAGATCTATTTTACCAGGCCTCGGAGTAGCATTTCATTTTCTCGGATGCCTCCTGTTTTCTTCATTATCTGATTGATTACGAGATCTTTGAAGGTAAATCCAATGGACCCTTATGCTCAATCAGCAATCCATCACTATTTTCCTAAAAGAGCAAGCAACCATCAAAGAATTTCCCTTTTAGTTTACAAACTGAACGTGGGTAATCAATCCCTTGTTTTGAAAAGGAGATTATTGGCCGGAACAAATCGGCTGAGTAAAATGATCACCATTTACATAATTATGCTTCCAGTGAAGCCTGGATTGATAAGAGACAGGACTGGATTAAAGAAATGGGGATGAGAATTTGCTTCATGGCTTATTAATTGGGACTGGTCCATTCCTTATTAGCTGAACTTTTCAAATTATTTTTTTAAGCAAGGGAGATTGTTCCGGTACGGGCCTCAGCTTACAATTGTTTTTTTTTTTTTTTTTTGTTTCAAGCCTGGGGAGATGTGCTCGTGACGTGCCAGCCATGTGATCACGTCTCACTCTATCTCTCTTCAATTCTGATGCAGGAAAAAAATATACTTTTTTTCTTTCTTCTCGTAGCTTGCAATGTGGTTAGTACTTCATTCTATTTGGGAAATATACTAGTAGAAATTTCTGTGGCTATATCTTTGGATATAACATGATGTTTATCTCTTTATTGCACTGATGCTTTTCATTGGAATGTTATATCAACTCTTGTCTGCTCACCATCTTAATAGCTAATAACCCTAATGTTAAGAGTACTAGTTGTGATGCTCAGCGTTACGAAACTTACAGCACATCCTTTTCAACACACTCCCTGTTGTTGTTGGGCTTAATCTCCCTTGACCCTATGCCACAATCCTTAACAACCTGGCCCTCAAAGTTTTAAGGTTGAGATCAGATCTCAACCGTAAGGTTGCAAGAGTGTTACCCACTAGTAACACTCAAAAAGTGCATAAACACCTAGTTTGTTATGCCAAATGGCTATAAACACCTAGCTTGTTATAAAATCACCATAAAACCAGCTGGGTTGTTAAGGCCAGACCCTCGTTTGTTATTTGTTATGGTAGGGAATAATACCGAGTTCTAGGGTGTTATCCCACTCTCATAATCTCAACCTTTAACTTTTAACTTGAGTTGTTGGTTGAAGTCTTATAGCCAACTCTTGTCCAATATTAAGGTGTTCACCATCTCAATAGCTAACCTAATCTTAGAGTATAGTTATGATGCCCAGGGTTTGCGAGAACTTGTACATCCATTTCAACGCATTCCCTGTTGTTGGGCTTGATCTTTCCTTGGCTTACAACCCCTAATCCATAATCTCAACCTTTAACACTTAACCCGAAGGTTGTTGGTTTGGGGCAGAATTGACGCATCCGATTGGCATTTGGCCACACCACGACATACATTAAAGCTTTATCATATAAGATCCATTCTACATGGAAGTGTTGTAGACATGTATCCGTGATACATTGGATTGGGGCGATCGCCCATCTGATTCGCATTTTGACACACCACACAGCGTACATTAAAACTTTATCATATAAAGATCCATTCTACCTGGGGGAGTAAATTTAGCCAGGCAATGCACCCATGATGTTAAGTATATACTGTTTGGAATGTAAGTTATTGGCCATATACGCCTCTGTTAAAGTATCCCATATACTTACGAAGTATAAAGTAGTTCACCATGCCCTGACGAACCTCATTCTTTTTGTCTGGAATGTAAAGTAGTACACCATGATCCCACCCTAGCCATGCCTACATTTGGAAGACACATTTCATTTCAGCTTGCGCAATTTGCCTCATAACAAAACAAAGTGTGAGCGAACATGCAACAAAACAAAGACAAAGCCTGAGGCAGCATACAGATTACTTTGCATACAGAGTTCAAGGAAACCTTCATTCTCTGGCATGGTTCCTTTTGGCTAGCAAAAGATGCGTGTCTTTTTTATTCCTAACTTTAGCATTAAGATCTTGAATTTGAATGATTTGCAGAGGGCAAACTTTATTGTTAGTAGCTAAGCATTTAACAGAGTACATGTTTGGGGAATCTTGACATTTGGGCCGGTTGTAAGGAAACACCTTTTATTGTTAGTAGCTAACCATTAACAAATTACACAAGTGCTTTCATGGGTCCATACTAAAGAAATGGTTTCCTTCCCCTTTATTGAAGACATCTCGAGACTTGGATTGTGTGGCCATAGAATTAAACCGTTTGAGTTTCACTCTCTTCGTAGAATAGAGTTGGAAACAATGTAGAAATTGGAAATTTCGTTGTCCTGAAAGACTGCAAGGTGGTAGGCGATCATTCTTAAGTAATGCTCATACATTACCTCCAGAAATCATTTCTAAATATTTCACACAAATCAACTTCACAATGTAATGCGCGCAAATTGACCCGGTGAAGAGAATTCATTATATTGCACTCTCGGCTTTGGCATGCATGCTCGGTTGAGTACGCAAACCTTCGTCAAGAGGCGATATGGCACTTCGACATATTCGACTTCAGCATTGCCCCGTGGCCGGGGAAGACTAGCGTGCTTAATGACTACCTCCGATAGCGAGGGGTAAGAGAGGAATTGAGTGGCCGACCTTACTTGGTGAGGTCATCAACAAGCGTCCTCGGGGAACTTGGGGTTCCGTGGAAACATTGATTAAGAAGGGTTCCCTTGGGGATAGCCATCCTGCGGCGATTTCAAGAATAGTTAGACTCTGCTGATCGGGCTTTGTATTAAAGATATTATGTAATATAAAATGGATTCTTTTACCTTTATGCAAATATTTTGTTGGCGGTATCTTGTCGCTGCTTACACCAACAAACACATATATTAATAAGGGCAAAATGGAAAAACTAATCCTTAAGGCCGCGATCTACTTATTAGTATGCAGCCCGGAGGACGGGCGATCTTGAATAAGAGCGCCAAAGCGGTAGGGAGGAGCGAACTTCGATCTAAGCTGACACCAGCCAAGGAACTGTATGAAGCATTGACCCAATGACTCAGAAGAAATGTCGGATGAGAGCCGGATATGGCGGATAAAAGGCTTTCTTGGCGGCATAAGGAGGAGTTACTTTCCGGATGCGGTGTCTGATTACTTGAAGCACCACCTCGAGGAAGAGCGAAGAAGGACAAAGAGGAAGAAGCGAAGGAGCCCCGATCACGGAATCACCAGGACTCAAGCTCGGATTAGGACTCGACTCGAAGAAGAGGAAAAGGCAGTCACGAGAACGAAGAGACGGCAGAACCTGGAGAGCGAGGACCCGCGGACTACGAGGAAAAGGTAAAGATTCCCGGCGGTAGGGAAGCATTATGGAAGGCCGGGGAAGCTCAAGCAATTCGAGGGGCGAGAAACGAAGGTCGAGCATGGAAAGCGAGAGGCTTGGCTCGGTAGGATAGTGGAGTATGGAAGTACTTATGGTATGAAGGACAAGGACAAAGGCGAGGTGGCAGCGGTAACTGAAAGAGGCGGCTACGCATTTGGTGGAAGGGTATGTCAAGGCCCATGGATTAAGCATGGATGGTTCTGCGGGTTGAGAAGTTTGCTAAAAGCTTTCAAAGCCATTCGTCGATGGAACACAAGTCCAACGCCGTCACGGCAGTTCAGTGCAACCAAGGCAACAAATCGGTCCCGAGAAATATCTGAGAGGAATTCATGCAAAAGGACTAAGGCTTTATGTGCAAAGTTGAGTGAAAGCCAGAGGAGCTACATTGAAGGATTGAAGATAAGGGAAGTCAGAAGTAATGCTTGTAAGGGCAATAAACCCCAAGGCGATTATCGAGCGAGTCCACGGCAATAAGTTTGCAAGGAATGGGGCCACCGGAATAGCGAGGCGAGAGAGCAACAATATTACCCCGAGGGATAAAGAGCAAGGCAACGGAAGTTATAGCCCTAGAGCAGCGGTAGAATCGACTAAAGCCCATATAGTAGCAACCGGCAGAGCTGACAAGAGAAGCGGTGTCCTTCAAAGGACCAAAGCGGGAGAGGTCTAACTACTTCAAAGCGGTCGCGGTGCTTTGCAAGCAATGCCCAAGGAGAGGCGAGGAGTGCATGAAAAGCTTTGCTTGGTGCTTCCAGCGAGGCCACATGGCAGTAGCGAGCGCCCCGCCGTCATGGCCCTTTGGCCTTCATGAGTTAGTGGATGGGACACTTTCCAGATGCAGCAGCGGCAGCGAAGGCGGCTTCAGCGACTATATTGAGGTGAGTGTCACATTTTGCCGCCATAGATCTGAGTGGCGGTCGGTATAAGGTAATACCCGCGGTCCGGGAAGGCCAAGGCCAAGTCTTTCCTTAGTCTGATGGGCTTCGGGGAAGTAGCCACAATTTTGCATCAAGAATGGTTGAAATGTTGAAGTTGAAACCATTGGAGTCAAAGCCGAGGCACGTAATCTTAGCAGGAAGTGAGTGCGGTAAGGCAAACGGGCAAGGATATAAACTTCAGCATCGACTGCAGGGAATTAGCATCCGGATAGGCCGGTAATGGGTATCGGAGAATGCGACTTGATCATAGGAATGCGTTATCTTGGACCCGGCGGGGCCATCATTGATTGTGGAAAGCGGAGGTGACCCTCCACGGCGCCCGAGCGGCAAAGATCAAAGGCGAGGATCCGCGGTAAAGAAGTTGTCCCCATCATGCGATTGTATGTCTAGTAGAGAGGTTGCTCAAGTGCATAAAGGCGGCGGGGTAGCATACATCTTCAAGGTTGAGAAATCGAGGCAGAGTCGAGAGAAGAGGCAAAGGAGACAAGGTTAGCACCGACAAATTGCGCCCAAAGCAAATAGCTAAGTTGATCCGCGGGAGTTCCACGATCTCTTTCCGGATGGTCGAGGCACCTTCACCTCCTTACGAGTCGGTGTGAGATAGCACTTTCGAAGACGAGGCAAGCCCGTGAAGTAAAGGGGCTCCATACGAATAGCGGCGAAATTTGTGGTGAAGACTAAAGAAACAGTGCGGGGAGTTGCTTTCGACCTAGGCTTCGTGGACCCTGGCGTCTTCGCCATTTTGGGAAGCCCATTCTTTTGTAAAAAGAAGGATGGAAACGAGAATGTGCATGGGCTCTGAACCGGTTGAACAAGCACACCATCAAAGAACAAGTATCGCGCTCGGTCCGGATGACTTGATGGATCGGCTCAAGGGGCAAAGTCTTCTCAAAATTGACTTAAAAGGTCCGGGCTAATGCTCCAGTCGGGGATAAAGGAAGAAGACATCCACAAAACCGCCTTGGTAGCGGTATAGGCACTATAATTCATTAATGCCTTTTAAAACTATCCGAATGCCCGACAACGTTCATGAGGCTCATAGGCGACATCTTGAGGAGTTCTTGGACACTGGCGTAAGTATTCTTTGGCCGATATTTTGGTGTATAGCAGCGGATCCACAGGCGCCGCATTACAACCACCTAAGAAGAGTGCTTGAGAAGTTGAAGGAAGGCACGGTTATTACATGGGGTGGCCAGTGTCGCCATAGCGGAGAAGGTGGAATACGGGTCATGTGATCACCGGCCGAGGAAGGAATCTCGGCTGAGGATCCACTTAAGATTGAAGCGGTAATCAATGGCGGCAGGAATGTCCATGAGGTCGAGGAAGTTTTTCTTCTTGATTTACCTACGAGGAAGTTTGTAGAAGAACTTTGCAAGATAGCGGCCAGCTAGCGAGGATTTGGCGAGGGGAAAAGAAAAGGTATGAAAGTTAAGGATGGATCCATTGGCACAAGAAACCCCAAGCATGGTTTTGAATTGTTGAAGGCTTTGACAGCCCGTCTTGACCACTTGGGACCTAGAAAGACAAGCTTATGGCGGCCGGGCATAAAATAAGATAGCCACGGGTCGCGGTCTCATGCGAGGAAAAGCGAATAGTAAGCGTATGATTCGGGGGAAGATGAGCGGCGGTCCAGCTTAGCGCTACGACACATGTCCGAGTTGCTGCGGTTGTGAGCATTAAAATTTGGAGGCACTACCTATTAGGGAGGAAGTTCGATTGGACGGAATCATGAGCCTCAATAATAATTCGCATAACCACACCTCAACCTCGGTGGATGGGGAATTCCTCGAAGAGTATGACTTAGATATAGTCTATAAGCGGGGAAGCTCAATGTGGTGGCGGATCGCTTCAAAGGCATCCCTTGACAGCTAGATTGCATTGCAATGCAATTTCCGGCGCTCTCCGGCTGACCGGCAAGAAGATCGAAGAAACCTTAGCAGTCACGGACTTCAAGGAAGTATGGAAGGCGTCTACGGGGAGGCAAAACGGATAAGGAGAGAGGGAAACCTTCAAAATTTTAAGAAGGAAGATAACCTTTTTGTACCACTTAAGAACAAGTTGTGTCTGGGAATCTTGAGGTGAAAGTTGATTCTTCCGACACTCTATGATCCAATAACTAGCCACTTGCTGGAGATTTATGAACATATTTCAAAGTCTTGGCGGCTATTATTAGCGAGGAATGAAGCCGGGTAGCTCACTACATCAAGAGTGTAAATTTGTGTCCAGCAGAGGCGAAGCCCGAGGAAGCGGCTTTGAATCAGGGGCGTGGAACCATTAAGCTGATTACTTAAGCTAAAGTGGGAGGTCATCGGTATGGACTTCATAGCGAGGCTTCCCGAGGCGGTAAGAGGAAGGATGCCTTGATGATAAGTAGTGCGACAAGTTGTCGAAGATAGCATTTTGTGCCTGCGGGACCACAGAACCACGACTATGGATCTGTGAAGCTCTTCACCAAAATCTTGGCGAGGCTCAATGGCATGCAGGGAGATCATCTCAAACCCGAGGAGACCCGAGTTGCCAAGTGCCTTTTTGGCAAGACCTTTTGCGGCGATTGAGGGCGAAGGCTGTCCATGAGAGCCAGCCTATCATCCTCGGTGGATGGGCAAAACAAAGCGGACCAAGCGAATTTTGAAGGTATGCTTTCACGAAACTATATGCGGAACAAGAAGAAGCAGGTATGTGGGAAGAGTTTATTCACTTGGTGGAGTTTGCGTATAATAGCACCAAGGGTCATCCCAAATGTAAGCGTTCATGATCAACTCTGACTACCAATGCCTAACTCGGACACTTGGCACAATCCGGAGTGTCAAAAGTAGAGGTTTTCGCTGACAAATGATATTGGGCGACATCACGTACATTTGGTGGAAGAAGTTAGGGGATATCTTCTCACGGCAAAGAATTACGACAAAAAGAGCATCGTAGACAAAGCATCGGACAATCGAGAGAGTTTCAAGTTAGTGACGGCGTGTGGCTCCAAGGTCAAAGTGAAATAGGGCTGGCTCATGTCGAAGTGTAAGAAGCTTGCTCCCAAGGTGTTTGGACCCTTGAGGAATAGTCAAAGAGTAAGTAACCAATCCTACAGAGTTAGACGCAGTACACCTAAAGATTCATAAGGTCTTCCACGTGAGTTTGTTGAAGAAACACCTCCCAAATCCAGTGAAGTCTTGGACCTCCAGCGTTGTTGGAAATGGCGAAAACTGTTGGAAATAGTTCGAGAATTGATTCTTGATAAAGCCTTCAAGAAAACAAGGGAGATCGAGTTTCTCCAATATTTGGTCAAATTAAAGAAAACGCACCCGGTGGAAAGGCAACGGGTACTTAGAAGGATCTATTAAAAGCGTACCGGTTTATGGGCAATGGAATGGCAAAGGAATGCATCTCCGAAGAAATGAAACCGGGCATGTGTCGATTTGTGCTTAGATTAATTTATTATTAGTAGTTAAGATTAATCTATACATGCAACCTATACTTGGTATGGGTTGCATCGCGTTGTTGATAATGAGAATAGCTACGGTGATCTCTGGGGCGTGGTGTAATGTCGATGTAGGCATGACCAAGTTACCTTGGATGAGTGGGAAGGTAGATTAGAAAGTGCATACGTCCCCACCCGGAAGTAGATGACCTCGAGAGATAAGAGGTAATTGAGGGAATGCATTGATAGGAAAAAGCACCTCTAGTCAATGCCTCACGGGAGAGCCCTATCCTTCCGCATATACTCTGAAGGACCTCTGTCCTCCATATTTGGGCAACTAAAGGTGTAGGCAGGTGTCATAGGCATTAGAGGTATTTGTCTCCACACGACCCGCGATGGAAGAAGCATCCTCTTCCTACGGAGATTAGTCGTACATTCATGCTTAGATAGGTGGGGTGGTCACCTTGCCCATAGCCAAAATTTATTAATGATTAAAATGGTACTAGCGTGGTGTCGACTGCGAATAGCCAATAGGCAGGAACGGAAGTCCGAACTCACGAACTTTCTAACACAAATTTTGTTGGAATGTGTTGCAAGGGAATGAAAGTACCTAGAAATAGTGTAGATGGGGCTTTAAGTGCGATAAACTAAATGTTGTGATAACTAAGATAATGAGTATCTTGCGTGAAATCAAGGTTACGAGATTAATAGGATTATTTGATGTGTAATGGCGTAATAATGTTTAAAAATATATTACCTTAAGGTAATGTCAGAATAATGGTGTAGGTATGGTATATTGTATTAATCAGAGTTATTCTTGGGTTAGGAGAGAACTCAAGGTGGGGGAGACCCGCGATCTTTCGCGAGACGACATCATTTCAAGGTGGGGAAGAAATGTGGCGTTCGGCTTCCCGATTATAGAGTCCCAAAGGCGTATAGCATGCCTTTCTCAAATTACCGCCACCCGTGGCGATGCCCGGCGTGCCTTGGCGGGGTAGCAGCACCCTAGGGGCAACTTGCAAGGGAATGTGCATTGCATTAATGTGCACATTTGCAATGTACATTTATCAAGGTGCACAATTATGTATGAACGCATACGCCCACCTAGTACATTAAAGGCAAATTAGGCGCACCCAGTTATCCATTGCTTAGGGATAGATGGAAACCCTAGCCCTAAACCCTTGTCTATTTAGGTAAGAGAAACCCTAACTTGCCATTTTCGTCCATAGGGTTTTAGGGCTCTGTTTTGCGTGCTCCATGAGTCGAAGCCCAGCCACTCCGGAATGCAATGCGTGAGATTGATTCATTAGTTTTCTTTTCCAGCTTCATCTTCTGGTTTAGCGAAAGATGGTGAGGTTGAGCTTGAGGAGGGAGCAGGATGGTATTTCAGTGAAATTTAATAGCCTAAGACCGTCTTCAGTCCATTGAATGATGAGTTTAGCCTATTACAAATAGGCCATACTTGACCATTTAGATTCCTAGATACCAAGCTCTAACTAAAGAACCTAACTCTATGATATAGATTAGATCTAGTTCTTTAGTTAGATGCGTGATGTATATGGATGATGTATCTCTGTGTAGGCTCATTGTTGTTGTATTGGGAAGGGGTAGAGACTCTAAAGCTTGGTAGTTGATGCTCCTAGTTAGCCTCTCTGGCACCTTGTAAGATTAGGCCTGCGTGCAAGAACCACACACACAGTTTGTGGGTGAAGGGGCGGGCCCGGCTTATAAGGAGGTTCATGTTACGACTTCGAGGCGATCCCTGCAGGCGTGTAAAGTCTACAGGGGGATCATTGTAGACTAGGTCTAATGGCTTGCCACAACTGCGTGTGGGCAAGGCATGGAAGCTCATTTACCCAGGTGGAGTGATCGTCACTCTCCATTGGGTTCAAGTCGAATAAGGCGATTGGCCCTCTAGTCACCACAGCAATTCCGGCATGTAAATCACGGAGGGAGTAGTCATGCACGCCCCATCGGGCGGGAAGTCTGTAACCGGGGGTAGCCCTTTGGCTAGCCATCGGTATTTCTGATCAGTCCCAGCACTTTTCAACCTACTTTGCAAAGTATTACTTACTTACCGGGGAGGCCCGGATGGAGTGGACAACCCTAAGCCATGTTCTTATGCCGTCGAATCCATTTACCCGTGAATTACGTATGCAATAATGAACTCACGGAGACCCAAAGTAAATCAGTCATCCCCTTGAGTCTGAGCCTTGGGTGGGGATTCCCTTATATAATATCTTTGATCTTTGTTTATAGGATATGTGATGAGCCATCCAGCCGAGATGGCTATGTGATAATGATGTTGTATCTTGACCGCGTATGTTTTGCAGCTTCCTTCGTGGAGCCGAGGCGAGGGGTAAAATGACCCTTCATTCTTCCAACTGGAACATATCAAGGTTAGCGGTGTTGATATATGGAGAGCCACAATATCGATATAGAGGTGGGTGATGAATCTGCTTGTATACAAAGGAGTGCACCCCAGATATGAGTAGGGATGTCACATGTTTGTGATGCGTAATCGATCAAGAAAGCTTATAATGGTCCCTCATCATATAACACATTAATGAGGTCAGTTATAAAAAGGATGAATATCATCAACGGTGGAAACTAATTGTAATTAGCTTCTCATGAAAAGTCTCGCTGGTGTATTCCTGATGTAAAACCCAATGATTTAATTTAGAGATGGTATAACTTTAGGTACCATACAAGCCCTGTCACCGACCTCGACACAAAACGATATCCACAAACTTTGCCACTAGGCACTACAATGATCTTTTAAAATGATAGAGCACCATCTCTTTGATTGGCCTGCCTCGACCTCCCCTCCCGCCTGGCTCGCCTCCTCTTTGATTGGTTTGCCCGGGATTCTCCCCGCCTCGGCCCAGACGAAGTTGGCAGCTGAAACACTGGGTTAAAGTAAGCGAAGTTTTAGTGCAAAGAACCGAGAAAGGGACTATTTTTGTTGCTACCTCACAAATTGAACCGCTATGATAAATTGGCAATGGATATGGGTTATTTCAACTTGGTTAATGGCAAAAGATTGGTCTTTTATCTCGAAAATTTCTGCAATACAAGAATGGATCGTTGTGCACGGAGCTTGTTTGTATTGCAAAGGGTGCCAAAACCTTGAAGTTAAATAAGTGGCCTTATTCTTTCCAACCAGTGTAGGGCTACCATTGGTACGGTCTATGCTCCCACTTGCATAGGGATCCTCTCCGCCTTGATGCCTCCGATGGTTAAACCCGGATGCCTTCATAGAAAATCATAGTCCAAAAATCTCCCACAACACCTCGGAGGACCGAAAATCCGATAATAAGCCGAACACTTAATAGCAGTATTTTACCTTTCCTAGACATAAGTTCACTCCATCTCCAAGGAAAGTTCTTATGTTTATGATAGGATTCTACACATCTAAGCAGTTCTACTCCTCTTGCCAAAAGAGAAGCTTAGACTCAGCTGGTCCCTGATTTGCTAGCATCAGAAAAAAGCTCAGAGTGATGACACCTCCACCATATGAAACAAAATAAGATATATGGCACCCTCATTGGGAAAATTTATGGTCCTTCAGGGATGATTTTCAGATGGATTTATGGCCACTCACCTTTCCGGGTTACGAGGGTAACCCCTCCCGCGCAATACCTTGTTTATTGCTTATCGTGTCTTCACTCTTCCGGCCATGGAGGGCAACCTCCTGTATGGAAGACTGTTTATTGTTACTGTGTTCAATGAGGCCGGACAGCAATGAGGTGGCTGGACCTCGACTTTCTGTTTCTGAGCTTTTGAACTTTAAACTTTGCTACTTCTAGGCAAAACTCTGCAATAAATCCAACCCAAAACACCTGCAGGATAACAAGATGTATAAGTAACTATTAATTAGTGTCAGAATCTTTAGCTTTTTCAAGTTTAACTGTGCAGGTGCCGTGGGTTTGGAATTGGTATGTCTATTAATAAGCCCTTGGGAATGTATCCCTAAGCGTAATACCAAAGAATTATTATACGATCAATAAGTCTATATTTACAGCATTAACAACATGGCAAAGCATCTAGTAATTTCAATTTTACAAACATCATTAAGTACTGGTTGAAACTCTTTCTTGCGCTTAAGCACTGGGCCAGGATCATCTGGCTATATAATAACAAACAACCTGCTAACCCTGTGCTCAAACAAGTGCTGGCACCGATTGTACACGTAAGATCTGGCTTATCATTAATTTTGCACCGCCATTCTCAGTAACAGGAGCCCATCCGCCACGGGAACCCTCGGCTACCAGGAGATCTTCCTGTGCCATAAGGTCTGGAGTTGTGCCACTAGTTCGTCCATCCCGAATTGGTAAAACCAAGTACAAACATCTTAACATGTTAAACATATTATTTGTTGCTTAAAAACAACATAAGTACCTGGCTAGAGTAAAGAGAAAGCACCACTCCACTCCTAGAATGCTGAGATGTGCAACAGCATAAATAAGGTTACCACCTTTTGGGAAACGGCGGCTTTGGCCTCATGATAAGGGTGCAGGTTTTGAAGATGAATCTTCAGAGCACAAAAGGTGTATTGTACTGATCTGTTTTGAAGGAGTTCACACCACCAAGTTAATGAATCTCATTATTTATCTGATTCAATGTTATCTATTTTAGAAATCACCTCCCCACCTATAGCTGACGCAACCAAACACTGCATTCAGAGGTATTTTGTAACTAGTTTTAGGTGGAATAAGATAAAATGCGAGTCAAAAAGGCTCAAAGACATCATTGACTAGCTTGCAACTATTGTAGACACCAAACAGTTCACAAAAAAACTGTACATTTGAGCAAAGAACAGGCCTCCCTTCAAAACCTGAGGCTAAAAAGGTTTGAGTAAAACAGAACTTAAATTTATACTTCGTTCATTTTTAGCACGCCCAAAAAGGGAGAGGAAAGAGAATAATAATGAATGCCTTTGTCTGTAATTCTATAAACAAAAGCTAGAGTCAGAATGTGAAATGATGTTGGGAGGATTGGCAACAGACAAGAGAAAATTGGGCAATTGAGCAGAAAATGACAACAGGCAGATAAATATTCTCATATCTGATCAACAGTTTAACAACAAAAAAGGAAAGAAGAAGATTCACATACCTTGCAAAATTTTCCATCATAAGTGGCATCAAAGATGTAAGGACCGGAACAGGTACCAGCCACACTCATCCCATTCTACCCATTCGATAGTATAGCGCAAGTAAAGCGTCCGCCTTTTTCGCCTCAAATCCCTCCTTCACCAGACACTGCGCCCCATCTTGGCAATAAAACAATCCTCCCTTGTAATTTTTGCACAGGCTGACCTTGTGGAACCCCTTGCTTATGTTATACAGATCACAACGACATTCAAAACATCCTTAGGGATCCACGGCGCCTGGGTGTCGATGGTATGGACGTTTAGAAGCCATGCTTCTTCATATCCTTCAGGGATTTTTTTTTTAGGGTCACCAGTTGGAATTGCATACGGTGGAGGAACATATAATCTGTATGCCTTGTTTTGAACCTAACCCCAGAACTGAGAAAGCATGTGATGAGGGCAAAAACACCATCATTTCCACCAGAAAGAAATAGAACCCATCAATAATTTCCTTCCCCTTTTTGACAGTTAATAATTCACCACAACCCAATGATGCAAATAAACTTCATGCAAGGGTATAGAGTTAGCGGTTCATCCACTACCTCAGCGTTGAAATTCCTGATACCAACATGTCCTTTGGGGAAACGGAATGCCATGGTAGAACTTGTCCAGAACCTCTCCTGGAGATGGGGCAAATGGCGGAGAGTAAAATACCTGCTTGTGAATTTTTTTGATCAGGACACTGCGAAGTAAAAAAGGCGGGATAAATCCATGCGCTCCAAAGATTGGCAAAAAAGAGTATTAGAAACAGCATAAGTTACTAGCGCCATCACCCTGGGTTGATGAAGATGGAGTGAAGTTAGCGTGTCAGGAGCATGGGTTGGGTTTTTCTGAAGCTGGATGGTTTGCATTATATGCGTGAATTTTGTTTATTTCCAAAGAAAGTAAGTGAAGAAACCTCCTATGATGGTTCTTGGGCTTTCAGAACAGAATATATGATTTTGTTATATACTTAAAAACCCATTCAATTCAATTCAATTAATATATTTGGTGTTCATAATACATGGTTTTGTTTTATACTAAGATATTTGGTCTATATACTTGGTCACATTTTCTATGCCACATATCTTAGATTGAGATCATCCTCAGCGGGCGAGTTCTTTCAAATGGGTAGGGGATGCATCTGAAAAGCTTGAAACATGCCTATGTTTTGACCTGTAGTGTTTTTTTCTTTGTTCTCTAGTGTCGATTCATCTTCTTGCTTTATTGCAATTTGACTTGCATTCTTTCTAAATTGATAATGACAAGGTGCCTCTAATGGGAAGACGCCCTTTATCTTCTTGTGCATGTGCTTCCTATGAAAGTACATTCTGATAGATCTGTGAAGACGTGGATCACTATAATTTTATTCTAGATAGATATATTCCATATGTTTTTTGTGGGCTTATGGTATTTTTGTTGGATTGCCTGCAAGGACCAATCTTTGCTTCTTAATGGGTGCGTGGAATATGCTATCATATGGCTAAATTTCAACTGTCGGGGATTTTTATCAATCTTGGGAACCTAGGCTCTAAGAGTTCTCCAGTTCCGGCCTACTCACGTGTTATCCCCTTTTCATTTTGAAGAACTTAGATGGGTTTGAACCTCGCCCATGTTCTTAGATTACCCCTTTAAAGGGCAATTTGGTAGGAAAGGGTGGGGTTTTGTTAGCATATCCTGAGCATATTTGAAGATTTGATGGTTGGGATTTTGTCTTTTAGCATATTTGCATATTCTATTTATATGCCAGAAACCAAACACACCCGACAAGTTGGACATAGTTGAATTTATTTAGATTTGAGGTCCAATAGACCTTCCCCATCCAAAAATTGAATCTTGAGATCCTAATCATTGAAAAATGATCATGCAATAGAAATACTCCAACATGAGAAGTTTGACAAAAAAATGCTATTAAAACTTAAGTTCTTTAAACATAGGGAGTTTATATATTCTAACGAGGGCACCCCGACCACCATACCGTCGGGATCCGTTATCCAACCGCCTGCATCATACGGAGTTTCCTGCACCTCTCAAGCTTCGCCATAGCCATTTACAATCGAGGGCACCTATGATTTCAAATACGAAATAATGAAGTTCGCTTGCCATTACGGAATATCGAAGTCCCTATAACGCCTTTACCAAAATTTAGAATATGGATTACAAATTGAACCTCACCAAAATAATTCAATATCCTAGTAAGACTACTTTGACTAATATAACCAAGTAGTTAATGTGATTATTTTTTTATCTTAAATCTATGTTTTTTCTTATAGCAACCCATTCGATTGTCTTGAAATACGGTCTATGGTTTCAAGAATTGTCATTTTTACCTATATCAAATCTCCTCGAACCCCGTTATTGTGCTACATATTCATATCTCATGGTCAATTTCTAATTAGAAATATTATTTAATGTATATCATTGGCCAATAAGATTCAAATATTCTTCGAAGGGAAAGTACAATTCCTCCGGCCTATCTCTCCCTTTTTTATTTACACATCGATGTAGATACATCCGATGTAGGTACATAAATTTTCACTTGTAAGTCTGGAGCAAAGTCCATAGGCAAGGTGGAAATAGGTCTCCAATGGTAATATCTAAGGAGCAACCTATCTCGGTTCATAATGGCCTAAGCAAAATGCTACCGGGCAAGATCTTTGACCCGTCATTTGCAATGGGTCAAGAGGGCCGCCCCTCCACCGCTTCCACTCTGTAGACGTGAGGAACCAGGGCGGCACCACAGGTGGACACGCACAGCGCACGCAGCAATGCCTCTGCACTCTGATCATTCGCCATGCTGCTCCGGACGTGTGGCCTGAATGCAGGAAGTAGACCTCACCATCAGCCCTTGTTCTTGCGTATAGATTGGCATGTGCCAACCGAAGCACCCATTGCCCCAACAATAATCTCATGTACCACCTGGGCTATGCCCCGGACTATGATCATGCGGGCGGTCTATGCTGTAGGATGCTTGAGCATGAGTCACGGGAGGCCAGAACTCCTCACACTTCTAACAAAGAAGATCGAATCCCA
Organism: Isoetes taiwanensis; assembly: GCA_021234155.1. Classification (NCBI taxonomy): domain Eukaryota; kingdom Viridiplantae; phylum Streptophyta; class Lycopodiopsida; order Isoetales; family Isoetaceae; genus Isoetes; species Isoetes taiwanensis. The sequence continues at coordinate 11,106,968 of JAJEKV010000042.1, read as the reverse complement.
AAAGCCCTTCGAGGGTAGGGGACAGATGCTTTTGGGAGAGGTCGCTCTCGACGATCCACGTGGGCTGCAACCACCTTCCCTAAACAACGGTTCATGACTAATGTCGGGAGTTGAAACGATGGTTCGCCAAGGTCGGACCCCACCATTCGCTCAAGCAGTCGCCCCTCAATACCGCCCTTCCTCAAGACCAAGAAAGCCGTGTACTGCAGAAAGCACCAAGAATGACAAGTTTGGTCTTCTAGACCGGCCACCCTAGGGGCCTTCGGGAGAAAGGTCTCTGAGTGTTTCCCGCATGTTCTCACGGTGAAATATTACCCTAACAATGGGTGAGATACTTGGCAAAGAAATCAGAGGACCCAATGTAGTCAGGCACCGTGATTCCGCAGACAGCCTAGCAATCGGGTCATTAATCAAGGATGTCATATCATCTGCAACTTCTCGCTAACGGGAAGGCAGACGATGGTATGTGCGTAGCTTCCTTTGCGGGGCCGGCCCCCAATGGTGTGCTTGCTCACAAAGACTCTTCAACAGCATTGTAAGAAGGCTTCCCCGTGACCGGACTACCGTGAGAGTTGTGTGCCTATATACAAAGCAGGGACCCTATGTACCCAACCATCACCGCATCATTATGGTCATTTTGCCAAGTTGTCACGGATTCTCGAAGCATGATTGACACTTTGGGCAGAGGATGGAGAAGTGCTGCTCGACGTTAGCAGTTTCCGCCCAAGATTCTATCATTGACCATATCTTCACCTCGGGCGAACACTCAGAGAGGATAGCTTTAATCGACGCCAGAACTGTGACCGTTGCTTTGTGGATTTCGCAAAGGCTTTGACATGTTGGGTTTCGGGATGTTGTGGGATAGATTGAGACAATTTAGGGACCCCCGCCGACTCTGCACGCTATATATGCATTCATAATGAGGCTTTCTGTCTTGGCTGCCTCACACCGCTTGGGAGCCCGTTGTTAGTAGTACTGCGCGCCAGGCTTCCTCTATCCCTATCGCCTTCTACTAGTGTTACTGACCAAATAGGAAGAATGGCTAATGAGCACCTGGGAGGGGGAGGGAGGCGCCCGCTGATGCACCACATAACCGGCAAACTCATATATGCCGATGATGTTGATCGTATACCCCGCAGGACATGCAACGCCACCGATGCTTTGGACACTTGCCAATCACCCATTACGAGAGTTAATTCTGGCCAAGACAAGGGTGTTGCTGGTCCCATCATCCCCAAGACTCCACGCCTTTCCCTCATTCACACCGAGGTGTAGTGGAGGTGGCTCTGTAAGTATTTGGGCGTACTACGATGCATCCATCCGCAGGTCGGAAAGCCCCCGTGATGCAATGCAAAACAACACACAAGGCGTAGCGCAGATGCATGGGGTCACCAGCACACTTGTTCGTGGGCCTTGGTTGAACCCCTGGCCCTCCCCATGGGGCGTATGGGGGGGCCGATATCCCTCACCACTTGGAACGATCTAGAGCAGTACGTAAGGCCTTCTTGGCCCGCACCTGAGTGAAATCCACGGTCCCATATCGTATCTTGCCCAGAGACAAAGCTTCCTTCCATTACAGAGGGTCATACTGAACGTTAAGCATTATTTTACTTCCGTAAGATGGTGGCTATGGATGAAGCTCCCACGCTTCAACCTTGCTTTGGGTGCTGGCGATGGGCCAAGAAATACCAAAGCCCTGGGCTGGAAAGACAAGCAAGCCCAAAGGGTTCTCGCTATGGAATGTGCGCACACGGGATGTGGACCGTTGCATACATCAAGGAACGCACCGCCTTTGAAGCAAGATTGGATGCTTGCCTATGGCCAAGCTTTGGGATGCAAGAGGCCCTGGTCACATGTCAAGGTGGCAAATTATCGGACAAAGAAAGTTAATCCCATGCTACCAGGGGCCCACACCACTACCCGCGGCACCCATCTACCCATGAAAAAGCGCAGGGTGATTGCACCATTCAGACAGGTGTCACCACCGGGTGATTGAGATGGGGGAGATGGATTTGGAGTCACAAGAGGACGAGTCCGCCAGCCCGCCAACAGGCGCCATTGAGGATGAAAGTCACGCCTCCTGTGCCTCGGGCTCGCATTTGTTATTATCCCGCCCTGTGATGCCTGCTAGTCAGCCCCTAATGCCTGTATGAGCCATCGAAAGCACGGCCGCCAGGCTTGCTGGGATCGCACTCTGTGAGGTAACGGATACGCACGGCCATGCCCCCGTCCGACATTAACCCTGCATTTCTTGTGATTATGTATATAATCGCAAAGATGTCGCAGATCCTTATTACATAAGGTTTTTTCCCAAACCCCTTCGGGCGGGGTTTTTAATCCTGATAGTAACACCGCTTCCTCTTTGTACCTCTGGGTCCCAAGGCCGCTTGGCTCGTGGACGATAAAATCATATTCTATTCTATTCTAATATTTGACATGTCCAGACACAACCAAGTTAGAATAGTGGACCCAAAAAAATATGGCAAGGGTTTATGACCATAAAATTGTTATAGAGTAGTGAAATATTAACTTACTAAGAATGATGATCGACATGAATTATGAGTTTATGTCTTATATAGTAGTGCTAAAAACAGAATAAAAATATTGTTTTTGCTCTTAAAAATTAAAAAGAATGTTGGAGCAATGGCATATATAGAATAAGATATTATGTCGAAATGCTCATAATGTTATTAGGATGATAAATCGCTGGCGATCGATCGTGGGCGTATGTCTGGTCTAGGTTGTCCAATTTAGGCCCGGTTTTTGTTTTCTTTTTAATTGGAGGCATGATTCATAAGAATTTACATGTGGGTTTAAAATATTATTTTTTCTTTTGAAGGGAGTATAACCCTCAGATCTACTATACAATTAAAGCTTTACCTCCACAGCAGTGTCTGCACCGAGGGTTGCCTCCGATGCCCCAGAGAGTGTGATTGCATAATCTATATCCATATATTGGAGGAGATTGAGAGAGTATATATTGTAACAATGTTTCCAAGTTAACTTGGTAAAACCCAGGATTGAATTTGAACTAGATTGGATCTCAAAGTTGAAATTCGACCCATTATTCAAAGGAAAATACCTAAGTCGACACCCAAATCGGATAAGTTACCTACAACAAATGTTTAGCCACATAAAAAGAATATCTAGGTTTTATTGGCATATCATCCAAAATATGCTCTTTTTCACCCACATGAGCAAGGTTTGCCTTTTAGAGCAAAAACAAAAATGAAAAGGCATAATGCGTAAACAAAATCCAATGAATTCTTTTTCCTTTGTGCAAGGTTTGGGTTTACTTTTTTTTTTTTTTTTTTGTGAAGGGGTTTGCCCCGAGGATCGCCTATGGAATAACTCGTTGGCTTGACCTTCAAGAAAATGTTGGAACATGTTGACTCTGGCACACCAACCAAAAATTGGAACACCAAGATCGGCCTTCAAAATTCAAAGGGTGGTCATCACGTGGCAACCATCTTCCAGGATATACTCGCCTTTCCATCCCCAAGGGCTCTAGCTTCAAATTGGTGCTCTTTATATCCATATCCATACCTTCTTCCTCCGCCATGAACCTTGAAGGATTGAACTTGTCAGATCCTTCCATTCTTCGTGATCATGTGTTATAGAATACATGTCAACCACTTCAGAGTGGTTCCCGCAGTATGGAATGTTCGCACTTCAATGTCATGGATAGCCGCCCTTGCCCACGATAGAAGTGTCCCTTGAGGGTGCAATTTTAAACTTTCCTTTATCATCACAGGATGTAATGCAACAGGATATGTCTAATTCTTGGTAACCGTCTATCTTTTCTAGCAACCATGTTCCACCTCGCGGGAGTCTCTTTTCCGAACCTCTCGATGAAGTACTATTCCGCCATAATCCATTCCCGCGGAGAATTGCAACAGATCAAGGAAGAAAATTCTTCTCAAGATTTTAGAAGGGACATATTAGCACCAAGTTGTAGTTTGAAGTGTAGTAGCACAACAATTTGCTCTAGATAAGATCTAAAAAAGGAAAGATTTAAATCTAATACTAATATTTGAAGCTTTAACCCGAATTTAACGGGGAACTTTTTGGAACCCAAACTTACAGCGACGATCATGAATATTATGAGGATCAAGAGATTACAGAAAAGAAAGATGGTCAGCCTCTGTTGAAGGCAAACCTGCTAAAAGCTCAAATCCTCTAACCATATTCAGATTCATGGGCCTCAACCCAATCGTAACCAAATTTTCTTTCAAACACAAAGACTATGATGTTGTTAAGGATGGTCTTCTGGAGAAAGGTTCAACATAAATCAAGGCCATCATGTTCGAGCTAGAAATAATTTTTGAACCATACGTAGTTTCCATCTCTTAGAGAGCTTAAGTCTTAAGTTTTGGGCTTTACGTGAGCAATTTCAAAGGTTCTTCATTTCAATATCATGGATAGCCGTGCCTTTTGCCTAAGATAGAAGTGAACCTCGAGAGTGCACTCCTAAACTTTTTCTTTACCAATGCGATAGAATTATTCTCGGTGGATAACCAGCTTTTACCAAGCATGCAATGAGTTATATTGTTATCCTTTTGGTACAGGACACCGAGATATAATGCACTTTTACAAAAGTGATCGGCTTAGTTTTCTATTTATGTTTGAAGTGAAAGCCAATAGATCGCTTTTGATAAATACAATGGTTTACCCATTTAGGTAAAGATAATTTGAGACCGATATCTCAATGTTGATCAATGAAACTGTGAGATCAAGTGCATGTGAAATCACCTTTGATCTTGTTCAATTCTAACAACACACACCAAGTAACTCTTTGATGCAAGAAAAATTGTGTGCCAACTGTGAAACAAAGAGTTGCAAGCTTTTTCACTTCCTTAGTTTCAAGGCCAATAGCTTTTTCTTCAAGAATCTAAAATACTACAAGCTATTATCCAAAACATATAGCCCGACCAAAAACAATTTTTAAGAACAATTACAAATGTCCCAAAATGGCATATTGCATCCTTGGCCCAACCATAACACTTACAAAGCTTTTGATTATAATGTTCCAAGAGAACCTCGACAATGCTTGCATGAAGATGTGTTGTGACTTTATGGGCAGTTCTTTGTGCAAAAATTGATATACTGTTTCATCTTGATGCCACAAGCAACTTGCTGACCTACACACGCTTAAAGGATTATCTCCTCAACTCTATGGAAATAACGGCCGCATCGCCGACTTGCACTTGCATTATCCATAGTGACTCGCTTAGGAGCCAAAAATGTGTTAGCATTGGTGCCATCTTAGGATGCATACCCATGCCACATAGAGGTGATGTTTTTAAGAGTTATACTTGATTCAAAAGACAAACATAAGAACGTAGTAAAATCCATCCTTATACCATGGACTACCATGGGCTAGTGAACACGCACAACATGTCCGCAATAAGTCCGATATTATGTCCTCCTTTATCACACGACGCTTTCTCGCGAACTGTGCTATTTGGATAACTTCTGCAAAGCTCACATAAAAATTTGATAGCTATTTCATACAAGTCACATGAATATTGCAATACGCTGCGTAATCGCTGTACTTTTATGAGATTGAAAAACATCCGAATCAATACCGATTTGTCAAAGAGATAATATTGCGCTGGCATCCATTGATATTCCTTTTAAGACCTGAGCACGCAAAGGAGTCTGCATCTTATATTTAGCTCTAGCAAGGAAAGAATCCTTTAGAGTAATGAGCACTTACCTTATGCTCTATTTCGAACTTTCAAGACCATTTTACCAAAGGCCCAAGTAGGGATCTGTGGGTCTCAAGGGGTGTATTGCATAATTCTATCCATATATTGGAGGAGATCGAGAGAGTATATTGCAATAATATTGAGTTATTTATTAAACCCCCAGTGGATCGAACCAAAGATCGATCATCTTGCCTCACTTCCTTCAAGCAAGGAGCACTCGTTAGGTGATTTTCCACTATGTGGATGTCTTAAAGATTTCCCCGTGCGGCCTCCCTTTAATGAACCACATTTTGCATACATGTTGGGATCAGCCCCTAACAAATGTTTCCTTCAAAACCCTTTTTCTATGACTAGAGATGGATCTCCCGCCTTGCCTAGGTCACATAATATATACTATGTTTTTAAGCCGCAAACGATGTGATGCAACATCCGGAGATGTCCTTTAATCTCATTTTTCAAAATAGTTGAGTGCCTCCCGAAAGCATACCCATGTTCAAAGATATCCCAAACCAAAGATAGTCCAAGCCACAACGCTCGGGTCCGCATCCTTTAGTACATCTCGGCCTCTTCAAAAGAGCCACATCTAGCATACATGCCGACCAAACTACTACTAATCAACTCATGCTTTTCCAAGTTCTTGTGGCAAATCTCAAAGTGAATTTTTTACCTTTGTCATGGCCCCTATGCGCCACATGCTTTATGCTACAAATAAAAGTGACAAATATCGGTGAAATGCCTTCAAGTCTCATTTGATCAAAGCATTTCAAAGGCTTCTTCTCCAGGTGACTTAAAAGTTTGGCTTTCCCTTGTCGGAATGTGATGTTCTCGCAAAGCAGTGAATAAGGCAAAACAACCGAAGAAGACAAAAAAACAAGGCAAAATAAACCGAAAGAAGACACAAAACATTGTTTTGATTCTCACTTAAAAGAAGAAAAAACACCGTTTGATTCTTATTCACCCGGCCGTAGCCGGGCCGTGTTCACGGACGGGGGGCGTAAACTAGAAACTAGCCTCTTCTCCAAGTTTATTTTCGAAGATAACCTCGTGGATCATCGTGTTCCATAATATTATGTCCCAACAGTAGCTCTATTGAATACTCTTGTGCCTCCTTTATTAAGCCACATTTGCGATACATGTCAATCAAGGCAACCGCTTACAAAGATATCTCTTTATAAACCCTTAACTAAAACTTTCCTATGTAATCCTCAAATTTTGTCTATGGGCACGATTATACCACATGCTTTCAAGATGGAAACAAATGTAACAAAGATCCGAGATATAACCTCAAATTGCATCAGGTCCATGTATCATAAAGGTTTTTCAAAGCTCATTCTCCACATATGCCGAAATCAATGCATTCCATAATATTGGCACACGGCTAAAAGGTTTCTTCGCTTCTTCAAGTGAGCCACACTTAGCAGAACGCATATCCAATCAAAACAGCACCAAAATAAGAATCTCTTTTCAAACCCTTTGTTCGATCTCACGTGCATTTACCCTTTGTCTAATGATCTTGTCGAGAACAAACTTTCTTTAAGTTGCTAACAAATGTGATAACATTTGAGATATTCCTCAAGTTGCATCTGCTATGACATTTAAGTGCTTCATGATTGAGTTCGTTTTCATAACTCCAAGAAGTGCATTCCATGAAACCATCGCCCTCATATTGGAAGCCTATCAAAGACTTCTTGAATAGATGCAAACATGACACATTTAGCATGCATGTCGATCAAAGTATTGCTTACAAAAGATCGGGCTTTCATAACCCTTTCCAACTATTTGAGCATGAACTTGACGCATTCTTGGCCTCATTTCGTAATTTAGTGCTTTTTAGCAGTAACCTTGAGTGTATAACTACTAGGATTTATCTTATCCCGTTGCATTTTCTTGTACAAGTGAAAAGTATAATGTGCTCGCACTTTCAATATACCCCAAGATGAGAGAAGTCCACGATGCTCATTTCATTGACTCGGGCTTCCTTAAAAAGTCCACCAATATCGATAGATTTCACATTCCACAAACATTGGCCAAGATAATTACCTATATTCATAGTCTGTATATATTATTCCTATAGATTTGCTTACTATGGGCGAGATTTTTTTTCTTCCCAGATTTTTGCACCATGTGTATATAATTTTCAAGTTTATATGGTATGATCTCCAGAGTTTTGACCATTTGTCTTGACCCTAATCGACCTCAATTGCACACTTCTTAGCTCCATTTTGTTCAAGCAACCCCAGCTACGTATTTTCAAAGAATTTTGAAGTACTATTCTTCAAATCCAAGTGGTTTTAAATTTAATATGTTCAATCTGCCGCCAACACATCAAAAATTCAGTCTCTCGCCTCCAACTCACACATTAATACTATCATTCAAGGTGCTTCCCACCACCGCTCCGTAGTTGTTCCTATCACAGTTGTTTCCGTATTTCTCTTTATTAGAAGATTCAAAGATTCTATCGAAGCTCGCAATTTTGAAGTTACTATTCTTCAACCGTGGTTTTAAATTTATATTGTACCTAACACATCAAAATTGGTCAGCTCCAACCTTAATATTGTCACTTACATCAAAATCCTATAGCATATTTCTCTTACTAGAAGATTCTGCAACCTTTTGAAAATTGTCACTTAATCTGCTCAATTGGTGCTCAAAATCTAGATGCCTCCATTACTACTTACTTCGCTCAAGATGCTCCCAAACCGGTTCTATCATAACGCTTTCGACATTTCTCTTACCGTAAATACCCTCCTTCGAGAAAGAACCACTAGTTAGTCAGGTTTCCACACACGATCAAAGAACGTAATGAGATTCAAAGACTTTAAATTACGCCATTATGCATTGAAATTATACGACGTAATTTTGTGCGTGTTTCCGCTGAGCGCGCCATTGTCTCTCCCATGCAGCCTTTTTGACAGAGCCTTTTTAGAATAGTAACAACTGTGAGGTAGTAACAAAGAGCTCTCCGCCTCTTTAAGGATAGTGTGCACGCCTCTTTGGCTGGAGTCAATATAATCCGCAAAAGCCATGAGCGAGCTGGTTTTTTGTGTCAGCTGGCATAATCCCGCATCTACTGCAATAGATCTCTTCCCTTCCTCCCAAGTCTTCTTCCGCCTCTTTTAACCTGCTGGTGTCCTCTTCATTTTAGATCCCGGCCGTTAGATCTAGATCGGGTGATTAGCTATAACAGTGATCCGCTGTACCGGGTTATCATGATAAACCATCCGTACCGTTATCATAATAAACCATCTCGGCAGTTGCCTCTATCGGGAGGGATAACTTGCCCTATATTTATTTTCCATTACTTGTTCTTCGTGGTCGATATGGGTGCCATGCAAATTGCTTATTTGATTTGCCTACAAATCACAAATCTGCACCAAAACTCGTTTTTGGCCTGATTTGCATGCCTCACCCAAGTCCGCTTAAAAAACTCGCTCCCGGCCGGATTTGTGCTGCCTAGCACAATAACCGCCGCCAAAATCTCTTCCGGTGTAGATTGTGCCTTGGAATCTCGTCAAAATATTTGCAACTGACAAAGAGCGCAAGATCATTGCCCAAAACAGTCTCTGACTGCTTCGTTAGTTGGGTTAACTCAGAAAGCCGCTTTCATTACGACAAATAAATGGGTCGCCCTCCAGCTCGCCCATTTATTTGCCGTGAATCTGCCCATTATTATGGGTTTAACCCCTTTAACCTGCAAGCAGCTGGATCCAACCATTGCCCAACGTTGGATTAAAATTCCTGATAGCACCCAACCTAATTTCGGGCAGGATGAAGAGGGCAGCCTAGAATGAAACAGTAAACATCAAATCTTGTTTGGTACTTTTACATTGATCTAGCCTCTATCGATATAGCTCCGGGAACAGCCAAATCCTGGCGATAATCTAGTCAGGAGTTGGATGAATCGTATATGGGGGATGATAATCGAAGCCAGGTGCAGGATGGGTGAGGAATCTTGTCACCAAGTTAAAGGGGATAAACACCCCCGCTTGCCCTTTACAACAGAGCAACCCAAGTCATTTCCCGAGCCAGCCTCGCTTATCCATTGCAGGCCTCGCAGGTGTTTTTATCCCCTTTCTTCCATGATTGCTTGCTCATGTAATTTCCTCTCGGTTCGGTCTCAAATTTGGGAATTTTTTTGCTCGTGGTTCTTTATTTAGGTTTAAACAGGCAAGAATAGGTTAATACTCAGAACAAGGGCAACTATTGAAGGCTCCAGCTTATAACCGCTTGCATCTCCTCGGGTTCTGTTCTTCATCGTGGGCCGCTTCTTGCTTGGAAGATTTAACAAAGAAATTTCATCCGGCAAATTGAGTCGTTCTTTTCAAAAACGTTCTTCAAAATTCTTACGCTTCTTCACTATAAATAGCCTCGACTTTGGAAGATCACATAAACCAACTATTTTTGAAGATTCAACAATGAAATTTCATTTGGCCAAATGCATTCATGCAAGAGGATATGTCGGATCAAAGCAGGGAGTGGATCAAAAGCAAGCAGGAGTGGAAATTTAGCAGACTGGTCATTACATCCAAAGAATTGCCATGAACGTGGCATTCTGGGCCAGAAGGGTTCGCCTGCGGGCCAAACTAGGCGCAGACGAGCGGCAGAGTTTGAAAAGCCCAAGACATCAAAAATCTAACACATCAAAATCAAAAATCTAGTCTCCGCCTAACCTTAAAATTGTCACTTACTTCGCTCAAGATGCTCTCCCACTCACCGCTCAGGTTCTATCATAACGCTTTTTATTACTTTACCTTAAATACCTCCTTCTCGAAAGAACCACTAGGTAGTTTAAGCTCACATATCAGTCGACCAAGCAACGAATTACCGCCATTTCACCAATAAGGGATTTTGAGCAGCTTATTAGCATATTTCAGTATATACCGCATATACCTAAAATATGCCATAAACCCACATAGATTTGTGGTTTCCGCCCCTTTAGGACACCCCAATCAAACGAAGAAATATAATAGACTAGACTTTTCTAAAATTGAACAAGTTAAAAACAAGCTATTAATTTCCATACCCGCACTCTAAGAGTTCTAGTTCCAACATCGTATTTTTTGTCCTTACCCAATAACTCCAAAACCCTCAATAACGGTAATATTAGGGCATCCACAACCATAGATCAAAAGTAGATTAAATCGCTTGTGGCTTCACATGTGTGCTACACTTGGCCCCCGGATTCTTATTACAATACAAATCAATAAGAAGGATCTAATTTGATAAAGGGCAAGAACAATTGACCTACAAAGGAATACAAAAATCCTACAAAGCAAGGGGTCATAAAAGGATATGCCGATACTAGATAATCGAGAGGGCCAAGAACTTTGAGCTTTTGAAAATTGGAACTCAAAAATCGAATAAAGGAAAAGAGCAATACATGAAAATGAAGTATAAAAGGCTTAGGGGTTAGTTGGAAATCACTAAGAGAAAAGGAAGAGAGCACAAAGGTAACAGCTTAAAAAGCAAAAGATGCATGCAAAGTGGTTCATCTTGTATGGAAAAGGCCCTCCACACCGGCCTTTAGTAGAGCATGGCAACATGCACCACATGTAATGGTATGCCCGCTGTTTCCCTGTGTTCTCTAGTGGGACAAAAGGGCATGGAGTATACATGCCATTACGCCTTTTGGCTTGAGGTTTTCAGGTTTACAAGAACATGCCTAAGATTCTTCCCTTCACAGCAAAGAGAGTTCAAGTCCTAGATGCAAGAAGGTTGCATGATACCGCTAGTCCTACATGTTTGCTTAATAGTTGTTCTAGTGTGTATGCGCTTTATGGATTTTATAAACCTTAGCACAAGATGTCGTCTACGTGAAAAGCCTTCCCTATTCATAGGGCAAAAATAGAGTTGTTCTCCACGTTGCATATCAATGACCTCCCCTAGAGATGGGGCAAATGGTGGAGAGCAAAAACACCTTGTGAATTTTTGGCTTCAAGACACTACGAAGTAAATGGTCGGATAAATCCAAGCGCCCAAGGCTTGGCAAAAAAAGAGGACTAGAAACAAAAAAATGTAAGGCTTAATGCCATCACCCCTGAGTTGGATATGATGGATTGAAGTTAGTGCTTTGGCAAAGATTGTCTTGATTTTTTTCAAACTGGATGGTTTGCACCATATGTGTAGATTTTTTTCCAGCCCAAGCATGAAGAAACCTCATATGATGGTTTTTGGCGCTTAAATACATGGTTTGTAGGTGGCAACATCATATTTAGTTCATACCTTGTTATTATTCATCACATAGCTTAGGTGCCTTGACATGTGGGCGTAAAAATATCATACCCAATCTTAGATAATCCCTCAAGAAGCAGTTGAAAAGCTTGAGATGTGCTTCACTTTGTCTTATAGTGTTTCTTCCTATCTATTCTAATTTGTCCTCTTAGTCTCATTAGCAAGAAAGCAAAAAGCCTTCTATGAACTCAAAAGAAACATTGCAAACGACTTGCAACCAGTAATTTTTGTTTTCTTATTTTTCAAACTCAAAGACACAACATCTCCCATAACACATCAAAACAAAAGAATTTAAAATTTGTTTTGGGGCCATCCAAATGTTCGGGACATCTATCTTTGCAGAGTTTCCATGGCAAAGACTCGCTTTAATTCTCTACCGGAAAGCAATCACAAAAGCAACTCATTCTTCCGGGATATAGGCGCAGAAAAGCCATGGCCTCTTTTTCATGCCTGTCAATAATATCCAAAGGTGTGTGTGGGAAGTAGTTTTAATTCCACCGGGCTATGAGCGTTTAGAATTATGCTCACGGTATATTTTCTCAGAGCATCACTCCAAAGCTTCAAATGTATTGAAAGAACCCAACAAAATATCAAACGCCTAATCCGGACGAGAACTAGGTGAATACTATGAATTATCAAAACCCATATAGCCGAGACAATTTAGAGCCAATATGCTCGATTCGCTTCATGCTCTACTCTACACTTTGAAGAATTTAACATGAAAGAAAAAAAATGTGCTCTACTCTACTCTAGTCCCGACTTTGGAAACATCCATAATTCATTGGCATCTTATCTCGGTCAAGATCTTAATGCATGGAGAAAGAATATGTTGAAACACTTGTTTCTAAATGCCGATTAATAGAAGACCAAGTATTCTATCCACGCATCTTGGAAAACTAATTGTTGTTCTTCTCACTACAACCGCTATAATCTGCAAGCATTACCCCCATCAGCAAATTTAGCTAAGCATAATCTGTATGGCTTAATAATAGAGTTGTAAGATTAGTTAAAAGTGGTGAATGTTTTCTAGACATGAATGTTTTTATAGAAATCTAGATGAATATCATGATCAAATATTATTTCGCTAAGATTTAAGCGCCTTTTCTTTTCCAAGTGCAATCTCTATGAGAAAATCGGGTCTTGCTTACTCCCACCCAACAAAGAATTATATAGATCATTCATTTTAGACCATACATCAAACATCATTTAAGGTCTTATATCGTAGTTAAGTGTATACTTGATAGAGGCCCCGAGGGAGAGAGATGTGATGTCTTTTCCCCAGAGAGTGATCGTATTCTCCTGTATAGCGAGTTTCCCCACCTCATGGAAACCGAACCGGGAACCCTATGCTAATCAATCTAATACATTTATTGGTGGATAGGGACATGATAATTCACCCATATTTAATCAAGGGTACAAAACACATTATAAATCAGAGTTGCATTTATGAAATACCACAATTTAACCTTTGCAATGAGAATGTGGTTTTATCCTTATAGATAAAAAAACAGACTATTAAAAGGGAGGTCAAGAAAATCCCTCTAATGCATCCTTAGAAGATTGATTTGCACTATAATAGCCACAAAAGTAGCTCTTAGATTCATATCTTCAAGAGATCATGGATATGTGGGACTCAAATGTGCCCTCCGATACAAAAGATCAATCGATGTTATATCATATTATTGTATAGTCTCACAACATACTTATCATTGCCAAAAATTTCCCCAAAACCGCTTCAAAGCAAGGGTTTTTTAATCCCGATAGTAATACACTTGTTGCTCTTTGTTTGGCGCCTTTATAGGCCACCGGTCTCCGCGGATGACAAAACATTCTATTCTATTTTATTACTAAAATTATATGTACCTGGAAGGATATGGTGAATAGAAAGTTATGAAGAAAACCTAGAATATTAGGTGATTCCTTGAGAAATCTTCCCTAAAGAGGGTAGAAGATAAGTTAATCCACAATTGTGATGCTTAGTGGATGTAATTAATTTCAAGTGGAATTAATTTGTTTGTGGAAAATTTTAACTCTTATTTTTTTTCATCTATAACGCGGCCTTACTAAATCATAGTAGTGTCGAAATTTTTCAATACCCTTAAAAAAATAGCCTTTTGCTAACTTTCATCCTTAGGGGGGTACCCCTCGATACCCATGGCCAAAGCAGCATAAGGAGCTCGCCATATCCGTAACATATCCTGGTGACACCATAGCCTATTGTTTGCACAAATTTGAGAAAAGGTGGCGCCGCGGGCTATGGACTCCTCACTCCTATTGTCACGCACCGCTTGAAAAAAGGGGCTCTCTTTTCTTTTTGGTCAGCTGGACATTCCATAATGATTATATGACATATGCACAAACATGACACGCCACCGAGGAGGTATGTAAGGGTTGTTGAGCACCACGCGGCACCAACTAGTTGGACAAGTTAAACTTCATTTGCATTAGCCCCAAACCCTAATTTGAAATTATGACAAAACTCTAATTTTAGGGAGGCATATATTAACTCATTAATAATTAATTATGAATAGTATTAATTATTAATATTTTTAGTTTCTAAATTGCCACCTAGACCAAATCAATCAGAAGGGAGAACTCACGAATTTGGTTCAAACCAAATTTGGCTTCATCTCCAAGTCGCCAACTGACCACCGACTGGGATTTGGGACCAATTGGAGAAGGAGGAGGGAGCCCATTCAACCAGCGCAGCATGGAGAACATGAGAGATGTGGGGATCTAGCTCCAAGTAGTAGGCTTAGTTAGCTTTTGAGATTTTAGATAGAGATTTACCCTTTGTTTAGATGGATGATTAATCTCTTATTGATACTCTATTTGAAGTTATGAGGACGGCGATTTATAATAGTTCTTTTGTTTCATCTCTTATGCTTGGGGACCCGGCTAGTAGGAATAGAGATCTTTCTAGCTAAATCCCATAAATCCCAATAATTGTGGCATGTGCACAAGAGCCCACCTAACCGTGGATGCTATGCCAAGATTGAGCACTCAAATAATGGACACAATGGTGAAGTGGGGAAAGTGGAGCCTCATCGGTGCATGGCTACCGGGCTCCTATAGTGTGCTGCTTATAACCATCACCGGTGGCGGGTCTCGACTCCGGTTACATAAGTTGCGTTCAAAGGCATTTTGGAGGCTTGATAGATGCGATGATCCATCTATATATTTTGGGGCTGGATGGCTTACGCGCGTTGATGCCGCGGCCTCGAAGGGGATTCGCTTTTCTCGCTCATCGGAGATTGCCTAGCCCTTGTTCTATGCCACCAAAGCCATTGTCAGATTTCGGGCCATTTCTATGACCCACCCCCTTTGTGATCCTGGTTGCTTTCATCCCTTGACCTTAGGGTAATGGTTGGTGATGGCAATGCCTTAGACGCATTTGAGATTGCCCACCCTTTGCTCATCCTTGACCCTCCCTTTGTGGAGTCCTGAGCCCATCGTGAAAAGTCCTGAGACGGCGCCATGGAAGGGAATGTTTTAGCACACCTTTAACCTCCTATCACCAAGACAAACCCTTTACCAAGATGGTAAGCATTCTTTCAATGAATGTAGTCATTTTTCGCTTTACTTTATCCATTAGTAACTCGGCTTTTTTATTTAAAAAGGGGAAAACTACAAAAAAATACCCTAACTTTTTGTAAAATTGTTTATACCCTTAACTTTCTAAAAACTCACAATGTTCCTCTGTAATTCAATACAAAATGCCCCTAAAACCTATACGCTAGGGGTATTTCATGAATTTTCTAAAAGTTAGGGGTATGTTGTGAATTTTGCAAAACGCTAGGGGTATATTGTATTTTTCCCTATTTAAAAATAGAAGACTCTACTAACAATTGTCTTCCCCTATGTGGTGGCAATAAATCCATTGGACTTGTGCATCCATGGCGTAGGTGGAAACATGTTGGTTTTTATTGTCATTGGAAAATCCGCTCCCAAACCATATTGTCAACTTTGACGAGAATGAGAATGGAATAAGAATAAGAATAAGAATAAGAATAAGAATAAGAATAAGAATAAGAATAAGAATAAGAATAAGAATAAGAATGATTTTTATCGGCCCATCGGAGACCAATCGCCTATGGGACCCGCATGAGCCGCTAACAAACTTATTACCGGCCCCAAGTTAAAAAACCCCCCCGGCGCGGTTTTCGAGGAAAAAACCGTGGGCAAGAATAAGAATGCCACAAACCGTAATCATGAAATAAATGTATATATACTACGTCAAGTGTAAAACCCTCGAGACATAGCTGATCCTCGCATGTCCATAACCCGCGGAAGGCGAATGATCCCAAAGACCGCATGGACGCCGTGCTCACGTCACATGTAGCGCCGCCAAGCCCCACCAATTAGCATATCCGATTTGATCATATCCGGGCAACTTTGAAGGGTATGAGATTCATCCTCAATGACTCCCATTTGGCAAAGATTGACGTATGCCCCTGCATGGATCACTAATCTATCCGCCTCGCCTCAATTCAAGATGATGTGCGCCCTCGGGAATGTGGAGGCAATGAGTTCACGCTTTTTTCATGGGCAAGTGGGTACGCAGATAGCATTGTGGCCAAATGCTTCAATGTGGGATTTTATGTAGTGCCGTAGGGTGTCGCCTTGACATGTTCAAGGGCATCGGCATCCCAAAGCTTGCCGAGGGAAGCAAGCTGCCAAGATATTGCCTCAAGCTATGGCGACCGCCTCTTTGCACATGTATGCACCTCGTGCTTCCCGCACATTCCATCTAGCCAACCATTGAGCTCTCTTTTCCCTCCAAAGGAGCCTTTGAGGCGCTGCAGCCCCATTGCCATGATATGTTTAAGTTTAGGACAAGCATCGCCCATATTGACCATCTTCAAAAATAGACAATGTGGCGACAAGGTCCTCCTCAAGAGGCAAGAACTCGCCTCCGTAGTAGAATTTGATATGGACTGCGGGACTTCACCCCTAGTGCCGCATTAAGAAGGCTTTCGCAGACCGCCTCCAAGTCATTCCAAGTAGTTTAGGATACCATCGGGTCAGCCCCATACTTCAACCCCGTGAAAAAGGACAGCTCCACTAAGACCTTGAAAAAGCGCGGACTGATGGGCCCAATCATACAACTCCACCTATGACTATTGTTTTGCATTGCATATAGTGCCTTCCAAAGACGGCCACCATAAATGATGGATGTGTCCCTGCATAGTAGAAGGAAACTCCACTCCCAAATATTTGTATGTGGATGCTACTTCCACATTCGCCTCTGGTGAATCGAAGGAGGGGATCCCTACCGACGGAAGATGATATGAAAAACCACTTTAGTCTTGACCAGTTGGACGCAAGATATCGGGCCGCCAAGGTATGGAAATTCTCCGTTTAAATAACCACTTTTAAGTTGGATTCTAATCCACTATCACCTCTGATATTCTTTAGGCGAAGGCATTCTAGGGAAAGGTCCTTGCACAACAACATCCAAGTAAAGTGGAGTTCCATTGAGCTGAATGAATGAAAATACAATGACTCCACAACCCCGTACCCACAATGAGGCCCCCAACATGAGTGAATATGAGTGAAAAATCTAACAATGACCTCCATAAAAATAGGCTCAAACATATAACTAAGCCCACCACCCACAAAGTTCCCCAACCCAAAACCGCATCCAAACTCCGGGCCCAAGTCGAATTGAGTAGACCAAAGTCGCACTCGGGCCCGCTAAGACTCCAAAATGTCGAATTCCCAACCCCCTCCCAATAAGAAGGGTAGAAGTGAGAACCGCAAACCGCGAAACCACCTCGGAATCGGGGCTTAAAAATCCGGCTATCACCTCAGCCAAGAAAGAGGATCACTGAATCCAAGAAAACACAATCACACGATAGTTAACGGAAAAGGTTAAGAGCCCTATGACCAAGCATGCATCAAGCTCAAGGGCAAGCAGAGCACAAGAATCACGAGAAAAAATAGCGTTAATAGAGAAATTATAAAGAACCTTGAAGCCACATTATATGCCGAGATAGAGAAAAATATATAGATACACCAGGCCCCACCACCTGGGTCTTCCCCTCGCCTCCCTCCGGAAGCCAAAGCCCCAGTGAAGAGAAAAATAGGCAATATCCAATAGAAGAACCACCTTGGAGCCTACCCGTATGACAAGTGCTATGCTGTGAGAGAGAGAGCAAAAAAAAACACAATGGGGAAAAACTGGAGAGAAAACCCACGGAAAAAAAAGAGCACAAGAGAGAAAAACACAATAAGAGAGAATATACACAAGAATATACAAAGCAGATCAAGAAGTACTTAGAATCGCCGAAAGTTAACATTGCTACTCAAGATAGAGAGAAACACATATAGAGATACCTAGGAGACATATAGAGATACACCAGTCCGACCAGAAAAAATATCCCCAAGGAGAATACACACAAGAATATACACAAGGTTGTTTGCTCCCTTTATTGGAGAAAGGAGCCCCAGAGTTGCAAAAGAGATTTTGCTACTTTTATCGCAGAGCTTATGGCATGCTTTAAGACACAGATCGACAACTAATAACAAATACAAACTCTACAATCTCGCATAAGGTTTCATTCAAGCTTCAATTTATGCCTAAATTGCAAATTGATACTACCCGATGATGTTGCTCTCCATGATTGTTTTGAGAGGACTTTGAAAATGTCAAAGATATGTTGCTATCTATGGAGGATCCCAAGACTCCCTAGAAGAAGCCATCAGATTTGCATTTTTCTCTCGCGGATAATCGGCTCTTCGAACGCTAGCAGAGAGACGAGTCAAGTCTTTCCAATCCCACGGGCACTGTATACGCCCGTCCCCGCCCAACCTCAGAGAATCGCCAAGCAGGTCCCCGCCTTAAGCCCCATGCATTGATCGCGGCAGCTTGAGGGGCCCTTTGTCCGCCGGGCCGGTGAAACATCAATGAGAGAGACCAATAGTTGCCCTATCATGAAGAGCTAGTCATATTGCTCACGCAATGCCTTGTGAAGCACCTAAATCACTTAAAACCTGTGGGCTACCCAAGTAGTAGGAGTCTCTTTGTCTACTGGCCACCATTTCTTAGGCTCCTTTCACTTCATGACATGTTTATTCCATCCGATAAGGTCAAGAAGGAATTTTTTTTATCTCATATATCATTGGAATCTAAGTTGAAAGGTTGGAAGCATAAGCGCAACTTGGATCGTGGAAAGGCAAATGCTTGCTTTATGGATTGTGCATTTGTTACTATGCACGCCATCCCTAGAAGCAAGGTTAAACATCCTGGGCCTGGCTGTGGTGGTTGATGGAGGAGAGATGTCCTAGGTATGCTAGATCTTTTTGGTTTGCCGGTTCTAGCTCTAGTTCAGCTTCATCTGCAGCTAAGGCTCGCACCAACATCCATGCTCTTGTTGATATTTCAGTTTTTGGCGAGCTCTATGCCCCGTCGGCTCTTTTTGTCTCGGCTCTAGTTCATGCCCGGATTTTGAGCACGTTCTAGACGATGCTCCCCGATCTTGTTCCTCGCCTGTGTTCCTATTTCCGTGGAGGCTTCTTCATGCCGTAAATTGGCCAGATCTCAAAAAGATTTCTTCATGACTTTATTAAACCTAGAAGGCAAGATCTATGTTGTGAACTTTTAAATTGAAACCCCGGCGTATAAATCTTGTTATTGAAAATAGGAAGTTGATACTTCAAAGATCACCAAAAGCCAAGTGAGGACGTAATCGATGGTGAAAAGGGAAGATTCCTAATGAGATTCTGAGATGGGCAAATTGATCCCGAAGAAGCGTAAAACGATGCACATGAAAAATGAAGCAAGACCATGTCCATGTGGCAATAAACTCCATGACAAGGCATATATATATGGTGTGGAAAATAATGACAAGAGATTAATTTCAACTATGTTCATGACAAAGACACATGCGTGTTTGAAAACTTTCTCAAGCCAAATTATGTAATATTCTAATGCATGTGTAGAAGATGAAGTAAATGGTCTAATAGTGAGGAGCAAATATAATGATCTTACTATTTCTCGAATGCTTCAAATCAAGGGGAGAGGGCCTAATTTATATGATGTAGGCACTATCATGTGCAAGGTGCTAAGAATGAAATGGGTGAGTAAACCTCATTGTTGGGTCTAAGAATGAATCGTCATATATCCCAAGCAATGCCGGTGGTATGACATTAAAAGAAGAGAGATTGTATATGGGTTGGTAAGTTTAGAATTTAAAGATTTGAATTCTAAAAGTTAAGCATGTCTAACTTATAGGATCTAGATGTTATGGTCTAGTATAAATTTAACTTACTATACCATCAAACTATGTATGACTAAGTTCCTGTTTGCTGTTCTTGTTGAGCTTGAACTTGACAAATAAGATTTTATTGTTGTTGGGGTGAAAGGGGTAGAGGTGAGGTGGTAGTTGGTCATGGTCCCTACTTTCCATTTGGTAATCCCTAATTGATAAGTCGTGGAGACAAACGGAAGTAGTCCGGATTTGTTCCATTAATTTGAACCCCGAACTTGGGAAAGGGCTTAACACACACACAGATTGGTATGTCCGGAATGATGACAATAACTTGGCAAGATGCAAAAGTGTTGCATGGTTATGATGAGGACCGCTGGCAAGAAGTTTGTTGAGAAGGTTGATGATAAGATCATGGTAAAGTTGTTGATAAGATCTATGGAAGTGTTTGTTGAGAAAAGTGCTAAGGTAGTTGTTGATAAGATTGTGGAGGCGGTTATTGAACCGGAGCCCGTGCGGTAACCGCATGGTATGAAGTTGTTAAACACTTTGTCAATGAAAGGGTGTGGCATGCGACCATTGCATTCCTCCGTGGTATTATTGATCATGTTACATTTTTTATCCACTAACCGTGGAGTTGAATTCAGCCGTGCCCTTGATATCTGCAAAATCTAGCACCACATTTGACTATGCTAAGATCGCTATTGTTGTCAGAAGTTGCATGGGTATTTTGGGCCACTAGAATTGGAGGCGTGAGGTTGAGATCTAGAACCTTAATCTTGTGAAACCCTAGTCGGATTTGACCAACAATTGAGCTGAGTTGGCAGTGGCTAGGATCTTGGCCAGGGGGTAGCGCCTGACTAGGATTCTGGTGGCGCTGAGGAAATAAGAGGTTTTGGGCAACCCAGTACCCTAAGGATGACGTGCTTAACTTGAAACCTCGCATAAATGTAGCCACAAGCAATTGACCACGCCACGCCACCTATTTCTTTCTATGCCATTGCCACATCACAACCATTTTAAGGACTCGAGGTTTTAGGGTTTTTTCAAAAAGATGGGATTGTCCGGTTTGCAGAAACAGGTGCTGAGCCTATACAGGCAGTTTTTGAGGAGCGCCCGTTCTCAACCTCCGGAGGTTAGGCGTGGGATGGAAGAATACATACGCTCAGAATTCGAGAAGAATGCATCCAGCATAGACAGGAAAGCTTTCCACCACATAGAGTACCTTCTGCACCGTGGTAAAAATCAGCTTCAGATGCTCCGTAACTCTAGTTTTACTGGCATTGATATTATGAAGCTAAAACCGAGATATTGATTCATGCTTCTCTGAGTTGATATTAAAGAGTTGATTACTTAATGTTCTTCAATGTGAACCCTCTCTGTTTTCCTTATCGCACATTCTTTAAAGGATAGATCCTGAGTTGACATGAATATATGTCCATGAAATGGATTGAAAACGATTTGTCAAATTACCAAAATCAATGACTCGTCTAATTGTGAATCATTTCATAAACTGTTATCCCTGCCAGAACTAAGCAGAGCATCCAAAACGTAATTCAAAGTTTAATTCAAATTCATAAGAAAAAGCATGGTTGTTCCATATGGATGGGCAAAAGTTCCTCAGCATTGTATTACAATGTCGGAAAGATAGAAGTTCCAGTTTGTGAGCTATACCAAGAGATCACTTTCTTGTTATGATGACATAAATCACATTGCTTCTCGTTTGCAAAAGTGTGCCAAGGTGAAAGCATTGATTGAGGAAAGTGTATTCATGAGAAAATTTGTAAGAGTGGCTTGAGAAAGATAGGTATCTAGGAAACCTACTCGTCCATATGTATGGCAGGTGTGGAGCTCTTAATTGATGCGCGGAACGTTTTTTGATAATATGGATCAAAGGAATATTTTTTTCATGGAATATTATGATTGCATCATATATTCAGAACGATGAACTGAAGGAAGCCCTAGATCTTTAATCAGATGCCCCAGAGGGATATAACTTGTGGAATGCAAATCATTGCAGCTTACATGCAACAGGGAAACATCAGGGAGGCACTTGAACTCTCTTAATCAGATGCCAAAGCAGAATGCTGTGTCATGGAGTACTATGATTGCTGGCTATGTGCAGCACGGCAAGATAAACAAGGCAGTATATCTTTGAGCAAATGCCAGAGCGGAATATAGTGGCATGGAATGCAATATTAACCGGTTATTCCCAACATGGTGATTTCCAAGGAGCATTAATATTTTGAAGAGATGCCCTTCAGAAGGATATCATCTCTTGACTGCAATGATTTCCAGCTATGCTAGACATGGAAAGTTACTGAAGCCCTTCAACTTTTTAAACAAATGCCCGAAGCGGGATACGGTCTCTGGAATGTAATGATTGCAACTTATGTCCAGCAAGGGCGGCTTGAAGAGGTTTTTGAGCTATTTCCAACAGATGCCTGAAAGAGATGCTGTTTCTTGACGACTATAATATCAGCATATGCTCAGGAAGGACAGCTTGACACAGCATTGTATTTTTTTCGAAAAATGCCTCAGCCAGATTTATATGCCTGGAATGCAATAATAGCTGGATATGCTCAACATGGTTATCTAGAAGAGGCCATTGGGCTCTTCAACGAAATGCCTCGAAGAGATCTGGTGTCTTGGAATTTATACTGTCAGGGCATGTCTATTGGGGCCGGGGGTAGATGATGCACTGCAGTTATTTTTGGCAAATGCAGGTCAAAGGTTTTAAGCCTGATAAAAATCACCTTTATCACCATACTTTGATGGATGTTCCATCCAAGCACATTTGCCTGGAGGAAGAGATGTGCATGGTCTGGATTGCGTGTAGCGAACTTGAATTGATGTTGCGGGGGAAATGCACTGGTAAGCATGTATGGGAAATGTGGAAGTTTAGCCGATGCCCGTGCAGTCTTTAGAGAAAATGCAGGTGCGGGATATTGTCACACGGAGCGGCATCATAGCAGCATATGCCCAGCATGGGCATGGTAATGAAGCATTGCACCCTTTGGAGATGAGGCTAGAAGGCTTGATGCCGAATGATATTACATTTATCAGCATCCTTTCTGCATGTGGTCATGCTGGTCTTGTGGATGAGGGTTTCACTGGATTGTTCCATGGGTCGAGATCATGGTGTCATACCAATACTGGAACATTATAACTGCACAATTGATCTTTTCGGGCGGTCTGGATGGCTGGATGAGGCAGAGGCTTGGTCCAAAATATGCCATTTCTTTCCTGATGCTGCTTGTTGAGACTATTACCCGGTCATGTACAATTCATGTTGATGTGGTTGGGCAAGCGTTTGGCAGGTTATGCCTTTAAGGCTGATCCAGAAGATGGAGCATCCTATGTTTTACTATCAAACCTTTAGCTGCAGCTGGTTGGTTGAGTGATGCAATAGTTGTAAGAAGGGGATATGA
The DNA here is from genome assembly GCA_021234155.1 of Isoetes taiwanensis. Classification (NCBI taxonomy): domain Eukaryota; kingdom Viridiplantae; phylum Streptophyta; class Lycopodiopsida; order Isoetales; family Isoetaceae; genus Isoetes; species Isoetes taiwanensis. The sequence goes on along the minus strand of JAJEKV010000042.1, from coordinate 11,083,385 downwards.
AAGAGTTAGAGAACAATGCAGACTTTAAGAAAAGACTGTACAAGTCATGCAGTTTTAGAAACTTAGGTTCTAATGAATCATGAACAGATACTTATTAAAGCGAAACCTGATTACGTTTTTCTGCGGTAAAACAAATTTCCTCGGAAATAAGAATACATTTCCTTCATGCTAAGCAGTGCTCTTGGGCGTGTCCTTTATTCCTTTAGGTTGGGCACTGTCACGTGATTCTTAAAAGACAGAGTGCAACGTTTTGTCAAGGGAATACCTAAAACCACTGTTAAAAAAAATAGGAGTGCAGGCCGTTATCAGAGATCAAAGTAGAATAAAATAAAACATGATTTATAATCAACATGGCCTATTAGCTCAGTTGGTTAGAGCGTCGTGCTAATAACGCGAAGGTCGCAGGTTGAAACCCGCATAGGCCATTTTTCCACGCGCAGGTTCGAAACCTGCATAGGCCATTTTTTCCAAAATTTCTTTTCTTACTAAAAACTAGTTCTGTTCAAACTTCTTATTCACTTCCCTCAAACTCGTTGAAGATTCAAGAATGGATTGCCTCGGCGATAGGGTGTGTAATATAGTCATTGCAATTGCTCCAATAACTTTGTAACTTAAAACCAGGTTTCTAAAATTTTGCTATTATTTATGTTGTAAGTCTTTAGTTGATTGACATCATGGAATGATATGGCCCATTACAACTGCGACACCTGGGTTGTAATAGGTCTTATTCTAAGATTTTGCTGTTATTTATGTTCCAAGTCTTTAGTTCATTGACATCATGGAATGATATGGGTTCCAAGTATAATAGGTAACCCATTGCAACTGCTGCACGTAGGTTGTAACAAGTCCAATTTCAACTACTCCACCATGTCCGCTCCAAATTTTTGCTAAAAATCTTTGTTCCAATGGAATGATATGGGGTCATGCATTTCTGTGCCCTAGAGACCACCTGAATTTAGTTGTGCTTACTAGATAAGGTCAGTGTGGGCTCAGGAATGCTTAAGCTCATAATACTACTAAACGTTATAGATGCAATTTTATTCAAAGTCGCTTACATTTTTACCATTTAACCCTTAAACAATTATCCTTTTGGTGCCGGGGGTTATTGGTTCTAATAATAAGGGTGGTTGTATTGTATATTTATTGGTCTTAGTGAACATGAAAATTCCTTCTATTCAATTCTCGAATTCCTCAAGTCCTTAAAGGTACATAATAACAAATATATAAATGTCAATTGTGATGGACAACCCCACATGAATTAATGCACAGTTCGAGCTCTTGATTAAGATACAAACCAATATCTATAGATAATCATGTTTTACTACAATTTATCAAGTTGCAATTATCAAGTGTTCTACTTTATTTCTTACTGCAGCTATTAATATTTGTGCAACCATCAATCATAATCATACAATCAAGTTGTGGTTAGCTGAACAGACGTATCGGATGAGAACACACTCACCTATATTTGGGCATGGCTAAATGGCATCTTGCCTTTGGAGACCTTGGTGTAATAGCATTTTTATTTGCTTTCTTTAAAAACATTAGAAGGATGGCATGGCTCGAATAGAAAACAAAAATAATGTACACAAGTTCATTTGTTTTTTTTTTTTCCTTGAAGGACAAAAAAAAAAGTTTTATTAATTAAAAGCAAAGTACACGAAAACAAAAACTTCGTCTTGTAGTATAAGCAGAGCCTCAAGCACGATGCACTTGCCCCACAAGAGAAGTTTCCAAGGATATGAATTAATCTGAGATACTGGATCCAAATATGATCCTTGACCTCTGCCTCAATGGGAGAGCACTTATAAGCCATCACTATTTTGGTTTGGGCTATAAGACACAAGACCATGAGGAGAAGAATAAATGCCTTGAAAAAGGTGAAGTTATTGATGCTCTTTTAAAAACCCCGTCAACGCCGAATGCCTTAGAAATTTTCAACGAGCAACAAAGGATATTTGTGAGCAAGATATTGTGATTTACAAAGATATTGTGTTAATGCTAATATATGGCCTTTGCAAGACTAACAAGATTGATAAGGCATTCAAGCTTTTTGAAGAAATGTTTGACAAGGGTTGGGTCTGTGACGAGGAAACTTACAAATGCTTACAGGAGAAACTCAAGGAGTTAGGTAAAGTAATTGAAATAATGAAGATAGATAGCATTTCTGATGTATATAAAGAAACAGAGAACTGCTAAAGCATGGTCATTGTGCCTATGAGATTGACGGGTATAGAGTATATATTGAAGAAGTGCATAATGTAGTTTGATTTCTTATTATATGCTTTGAGTATAATCAATTGTTGTAGACCGGGAGGCTTATGTTTTTTAACGATCAAGATCATCTTCGCTCTTAAATTCTCATTTAAGCTTTTGTCATTAACTATTGCCGCACGAGAGATGTGCATTTGTAAATTACACAGGGGGCTCAAGACCTATACCTAGCAATGCTTCGCACCATTTCTTTATGTAAAGAAGACATCATTATTCTATGCAAGAATCGTATCTTTATGTAAAAAAGACATTATTCTTCGAGAGTGGGTTTTTAATCCTAGTAGTAATGATTGTACTAGCCCATTGTATGGGTCCTATGACCTATTGGTCTCTCGTGGACGAAAAATTCATCTTATCTTATCTATTTTATTCTATTCTATGCAAGAACAATTAATAAAATGTGATTTTCCTCACAATAAGATTACAATACCTCATGTAATACAAAACTTAACTTATTTTACTATTGTTCAAGTATTTATTACATTCTTAATTTACATCCGCTTTGTCCTCCGCCTTTAGTGGACGGGCCGATTGTGCCATATGGAATGTTACATATCCGTCTCTCCAAATGAAAGGAATTGCAAAAGTGTGACGACGAATAATCTAGACAAACCGCTTTGATCGATTTGGTATTACAAGTAGGTTATTATAGATAGTGTGGTTGCTATAGAGGGAAAGCAAAAGACAAGATTTCATGTTTGTAGATTGCTCAAAACATTTAAACTCATATTCGAGGTAATTTACAACAACCATTTCTTGCTTTCATTGCGTATGATTGTAAAAAATCTTTAGCTAATGATTAGAGATCAACAAGCACGGCGAAGAATATGCAACGCGGTTTGGTTTCAAAAAAAATCAGATATGGTACTTAAAATTTGCGGGTTCGGGTCTGCTATATGGCTCTCGCTACCTTGCCTACTAGCATTCAAGCAATTGTTCCTTAAGGCCAAAGACCAACATATTTTTAGAACGTATTTTGTATGCCAGATTCAATCAATTGCAGTATTTTGCATGTGTTGAGCAAGATGCATGATCTCAATGAAATTAAGTACAAATCCATGAATCAAGAGTCCATATAGTTCATGCTAATCCTCATAAGGTCGCTATGGAAATGAAAAGACATAAAAGGCACCAGAATTAATTTCAACAAAAAGGAATTAGCAAGAATACTAAAGCTTAGCACTTTTGGCAAGAATATGAAAGTTTATGATTTTCTACCTTGAAACAGCTTTTGTTTCAAATACAATGTGAATCATTCATAAATTTTCAGCAAGCTTTTTTCAAGCAATAACTCGCTATACTTGGGTAATGATCCGCCAATACCGCACGCGCCATAGTACCAATGGAGCGGTCTCAAAGATGATTTTATCTTCTCTCGATCATATATTTCGTGTTTGCGGTGGATGCTCTTATCCCTTCAAAATTTGCTCAAAAAACATTCAAACTCAAATTCAAAGGTAATTTGCAAACAACTATTCCTTGCTTTTCATTGTGGTTGATTGTAAAATTTTAAGCATGATGAAGAATATGCAAGATAATTGATTTTAAAAAAGTATGGATAAAGGAAAAAAATAAGGATTATTCTCGATTAGTGAAACCCGCAAGGAAGTGATCGGGGCGAGGGTTTCTTATTTAATTTTTGTGAAGATTCAAATTCATTTTGTAGGTAACTTACAACATTTCCTTATCTCAGATATTTTGTGACCTAAAACATGTTTGTTAGTTCCCTTTGCCATCATATCTCCTCGGTTTTATTTTGTTGGACTCTCTATCTCCGGGCGCACCTTTAGAATGGCGCATCCTTGTGGACAAACTATTTCTATAATGACGGTTTCAGATATATTTCGCCGATGGAATTTTGTCTCGATAATAAAATTCATCTCCTTTGAAGCATCGTAATGTTTTTCATGCTTCAATGGCTTTGGTATAATCATCTTAAAAAGCCCACTAACGGTGGGCAATTTTTTAGTAATATACTAAAAAATCTAGGAAAAGGGACAAGGGGTTTATTAATGGCCATTGTTCAAAAATAATTAACTAGTTAACTAGTCGCTGATCCTTCAAATTTCTATTACCTAAATGCATCTTCATACTTCTATTTTACAATATAATATTAGGGTATTTGGCTTCATGTGTATATAATGCCATTGGAAAATACAATGGATATGGTGTCCCATTTAATAGCACACTTGTAGGTGTGAGAACCGTGGAGGGCAGTGTCTAGTGTAGTGCATTATGTATTGATCACGAAAGGTGAGGTGCATGTCACCGAAACTTCTAAGTTGGAACAGATGGTAGGAATGAGGAGATAGATTCGCACCACCCCGCCATCTACTTCCATCCGGCTTGGTAGGTAGTTTCAACCCCCTCAGACGACGCCCTCGCAGTGCCCGCCTACAATTGGACTATGAACATGCGGGTAGAGACCTATGCCCTCAATGCTCACCGATGACTTAGCGTGCATTCCACGCCTCTACACTAGAGCAAATGGGTGGCAGTCGATTGAAGTCCTGGCTGCCGCAAAAAATGCTTTGAAAGAAGCCGCCTCGATGAACCTTGGGGACCACAACCTTCTCAACAGAACTGCTGGTTTGATGCTGAGTGCAAGGAATACAAGCAAGCATACCTTTCTTTCTACCAAGACGCAACCGATAAACATCGCAATTTGCTTAAGGCTAGAAAAGCGTGTGTTTCTCGCCTTTGGTTCGAAATACCGAGGTTTAAGCCCATCCGTTCCTGGGTTACTTTCTGAAATTAACATGTAGGCAAAATATCAGCGGAAAATTTCACACAACAATTAGGGAGTTTTTCTTGGTTTTTCAGAATTTTGAAGAATAACTTTGTAGCTTTGTCTGGACATGTTCAAAACTCGCAAGAAACTTGATGATTTAGGCTAAAAAGTTTCCCGAACCAAGATCTCGACCCATCAACAAGAAATATTCTTCCTCTTGGACAACCATCCCAGGACCTTCTGGTGAAAAGTGCTCAGAAGGCTAGTGTACCTACATGGAACATCACCCCGAGAAAAGTTGGAGGCAATACTTGGCGGCGAGCTCTATGACCCCGTGGTGCACACAGCCGCTACCCCCGCAACAGGGCTCGGTAACGGGTAATCACGGAGGCGATGTAGATCAGGGCTTACAACGTCTAGCCAATGGAAAAGCCGCCGACTGGATAGTATGCGCAGAAGTTGTCCGTGCCATCCATAGCACTGGTGCTAACTGCCATGTTCAATAAGGTATTGCAAAATGGTTTCATTGCGCAGTAGACTAATAGCTGGGTTGTCCTCATCTACAAGGTAGGTGACCCGCAAGACCGCCCGGATCAATACTACACAATCATAGTCACCAAGAAAACCGCAGCTAGTAGCCAGGATCCTCGAGCAACAGTTGACGGTTGGGCAGAGGCAACAGAAATGCGGACCCTTGCACATGCAGGATTCAGGCCACGACACACAACTATTGATCACATCTTCACATCGTGGAACTCGATTGAGGATAGGTGCACCCTCAACAAGACCTCAGATTGCTACTCAAGACTTTGCTAAGGCTTTCGGACATAGTATCCCAAGAAAAGCTTTTGGGCAATGTAATGTTGTGTACATGCTATATGAGACATGCTCGTGCCGCTTGCAACCAAGAAGTTTGCCCATTCGGGAGAGCAAAGACGTTGTTCACTTTTAAGGATGCCCCTCTCCCCCACACTATTTGAGCCAGATGTTCATTAATTGAAGAGCTGATTTATTGCCAATGGAGGCTTATGGAGCTCAAAGTTTGTAAATGTGATGACTAGACAATTGATATATGCCGATGATGTGGACCTCTTTAACTTACACTCAAGCTGAAAGCATACAATGCCATCTCGATGCCCTAAACACATTCCCATCGGGCGCATTGATATGCACATCAACTTGACCAAGACCAAGGTGGTCCTCATATCATCCGCATAACAGCCATGGGCCCCCCACCCCTCACTTATTGTGGACGTAATTATAGAAGTGGTATCCATCTATAAATATTTAGGAGGGAGTTTCATCCGCTATGTATCGGGACACTTCTATTCGCTATGAGTGGCGCAAGCTAGAAAGCACCGGATGCCATATAGAACAATAGCCACAGGCTTAAGATGTGTGATTGGGCCCACCATCACACCTATTCAAGGTATTAGTGGACCCCGCATTTTTTATATAGGGTCAAAGTCCTGGGCCCAATGATGTCCCTTGCTACTTGAATATCTTGGAACAAAGTGTAACACTTGCACGAAGTGCCATATCAAATATTGCTACAGGAGATGTGCCTCTTTGCCTCTTCAGATGGGGGGCTCTTGACCGCACATCATCTACTTCGTAAGGTAGTCAAGATGGACGACGCCGCCTCCTAACCCGGCTTATTCTCGGGCAATTTGGTCTCAAAGACTTGAAGGCCCTCGCTAGCAAAAAAAATATGGCTCTGGTTGGTTAGATGGAATGTGCAGAGCACATGTGCATCCAAATGCAAACAGAGCTCTACCTCACCATAGCTTGAGACAATACCTTGACACATGCTTCTACAACAAGTTTTGAAATGCCAGTATCTTGAACATGTCAAGATGGCACATTACCAGCGCCACATAAACCCCACTTTGGAGCGAGGCCCGCAACGATATTGGCGCATCCATCTACCCATCAAAAAGCGCAGATCCATTGCCTCAATTCGCACAGGTGCACACTGCCTCCGCATTGAGATGGGGATATAGATTAGGGAGCCGTGTCAGAACATACTTTGTCAATGCTGGCAAGTGGGAGCAGTGGAAGACGAATGCCACACCCTTCAGAGATGTCTAGCATATGATGAAATCCAGGCATGCTACACTGAGTTGACCAGGCATGACCAGCCACTATACGAGATGTTGATCATGGCCTCGGTACAGATGCTGGGATTATACCTTCAAGAGGTCATGGATCGGCAGGATCAGGTATGCCCTCGGGCCCTTAGATCTGTCTTTTTCACCCAGAACTGCCTTTTTAGACTCCCAAGTCAAGAAAGGTCCTCAGACTTGCATGTTTCACCTTGAGATGCCATTCTCGACGCGTGAGTCGAGAAAGACCCTTAGACCTACCTTCAACGATAACTATAGCAAAAATCTCTACTCAAGTTATTTTCTTCAACAATAACAGAGCAACAAATCTGGTAAAAAATAGAGGAGAATCTTAAGCAATTATATACAGAATTTATCAAATTTAATAGGGTTCCACAAGTCCAGCATGAGTTTTTCCCGCAAATTGTAGAGATAAGTTTCCATGTTTGAGCATGCTTCTTGTTTTTGTTTTTGGATCAAAGGCGTAAAGAGGGTGGTGATATTGGTTAGATAGACCAGCGCGAGGCTCATGAAGCACCTCCTCGCACACATTTTTATCGTCTTCAAATTGCTCCCATGGCTCAGAACAGGTCGGAGAGGGCTCTACATGATGTTTGTATTCGGTGCTTTGTGTGTGAAGAGGATGTAATTGTTGTGGCTGCACATCTTCCATGCTCTCTCTGTCCACTGTAGTAAATAATAAATATGGCACTTTATTCTGAATGAATAAACAGCTTTCTTTGTTTTTTTTATGTGTTTTTGCTTTTCTTGACTTGCCATCCGAGAAAAAAGAGGTGGGATGTCTTCCTAAAGAGATTATCTCACACGAATAAACTCTTCTTTTCAATGATTAATTAGACTGGAAACTTTTTGCATGTCCTTTTCGTTCCAAATAAAGGGTCCAAAAGAAAATAGGAATCGTATGAAACCCACTTTAATTAAATGTGACTTCTTAGGTACCCTTACTGAAAGGCATTCCATTGGTTAACCATTTCTTTTATGAGTTCCACCACTTATGTTCAAATGACTTAAGTTGGCTCAACTAGAAAAGCTCATATTCCTTTAGGATTTGAACTATTTGGCAAGTTGTTTTCCTATTGTTTTTGAAAATTTCTTTTTGTGGAAAAAAGGGCAAAAAGAAAGAAGTTATTGTTTTCATATATTGATAATGGTTTAAGAGGTGTTGAACAATAGGCACGTGTTCGATAAGTCCTTGTTTCAAGGCTTGCAATGCTGTCTTGTCTAGATGCACAAGATGATCCCAGAGCAGAGCAATGCTGCCACTTGGTCCTCCCCAGTTGTCTCTTCGGGCAAATGTTTTAGTTCTATCACATGTTTTGAGTTCAGGGGATTTATGATTAATACAGCTCACCCTCTTCATCATAGTACATATACGTCCAAGTGCTGCCTTCTTCAACAACTTGCACCGATACAATGAATCCCCATACTTCAACAATCTTATGTAATCCTTAGCAATTTCATCAATCGGGCGCCGGCGGTTCCACCCAAGATACGGTCCCGTGACGTATCATCGATCGCGTTCGCTTTCACACGCACACGCCCACCCCGATGTGTACGACGTAGCCGCTGTAGCAGCCCTAGGGGCAACCTGCAAGGGGGGTGTGCATTTATTAATGTGCACATTTACCAATGTGCACATATATCAAGGTGCACAATTTCCCATGTGGACACTTTATGCCACCTAGTCATTAAAGGCAAGTGGGCCACACCCAATTATCCCACATGCTTAAAGGGATAATTGGAAACCCTAGCCCTAAACCCTTGTCTATTTAGGTAAGAGAAACCTTAACTTGCCATTTTCGTCCATAGGGTTTTAGGGCTGCTTTGCGGCTCCGTGAGTCAAACCGCCTCCCGCACTGCCCCGAGCTTAATTGACTCATTAGTTTTCCTTCCTAGCTTCATCTTCTAGCAGTTCCAAGAGGGATGGTCGAAGAAGAGTGAGAGGAGGAGCAGCCGTGGATCAGGTATTTAGTCAATTCAATAGCCTAAACCGCCTTCTAGTCATTGAATCAAAGAGGTTTAGCCTATTAAATAGGCCATAGCAGCCATTTAGATTCCTAGATACAAGCTCTAACTAAAGAACCTAACTCTATGATATAGATTAGATCTAGTTCTTTAGTTCGCCCTCAGGATGTATATGGATGATGTATCTCTCGGAACTCATTGTATTGGGAAGGGGGTAGAGACCCTAAAGCTTGGTAGTTGATGCTCCTAGTTAGCCTCTAGCACATCGTAGATTCGGCCTGGTACAAGAACCACACCGGTTATGGATGAAGGGGCCGACCGGGCTTATAAGGAGGTTCATGTTCGACTCAGAAATCCATCCTCCGGGCGTGTAAAAGTCTACCGGGATCATTGTAGACTAGGTCTAATGGCTTGCCACCGTGCAGGGGGCAAGGCATGGGCTCGACACCGCGGAGTGATGCGCCACTCTCCATTGGGTTCAAGTCGAATAATAAGGGCCCTGGCCCTCTCACCTTGAGTCAGCATGTAAATCGGAGGGAGTGATCCCTTCCCCGCTTGAAAGCTCAAAGTTATATTGAGATTGTTCCCTAAGGATAGCAAATCCCAAACCGTATTTTTCCGGGTTTATTTTCCTACTAATGCAAGAGAGAAGGCATTAGAGGCTTCTTTTAAAACCATCTTTCACTTCTATATTATGTTGTTAAGGTGTGTGCTAACTTATCCTTGCTGCAGGCCAAACATATCATTAAAGAGCTTCTAGATGAGATCTATATATTGTCAGAATGCATGCTCAGTCTATTCTATCACGTCTTCAGAATGCATGCTCAGGTTGTTCTGTCTTTTGCATCTTCTGCTGCTTGCTAGTAACTTTAACTTCTCCTTCCTAATTTCTTAATCATTCTTACGAATTTTAGCTATACCTTCAAAAGTCTAAAATTATTAGCATTTATATATTCTATCAAAAGTTTGAATTTATTAGCGTTTACATATTCTATCACCCAAAAAAGCACCTGACATCAAACAACGAAATAGAAACTATAAAAACACTATGTCGGACCATCGAAGGGCAACCACATATCCATTAACTAGTTCCACAGATCCATGGCTACGAAAGATGCAAATAAACCTATTAAAGATGCAAAATAGATTTTCAATGCATAATATTCGATCTTACCCGTCCCATCTTAGGGTGGAATCACACTGGTGCCCGACCAAAATCTACGATTTTCATTCTTGGACAGGGATGTAGACGCCCAGGAATTTCCTATCACATTTGTGCCAAAGTTCAGTTTGTCATGTCGAATTGGATCTTGCCACTTCGTTAATCCGCCAGAGATCAGATTTTGGAGCTGATTCTAAAAGATTGAAGGGAAAATCACTGCGAATCGCTCGGAGTTGATTTCTTGAGGAAATCGAAAATATTAAAGGTGAAACTGCTCCAAACTCGCTTCAAAAACTGCTCCAAATCACTGCATTTTGAGCTATTGCTATGCTAAGTCACTTCAGATTCACCTGGAATCGTCCTAAATCTCGAGCATGAAAATCGTCTCAAATCACTCAATCGAGCATGAACTACTGGAACCCTAATCGTGTAGAACAATAACAATTGAGCTGAGCTGGCAGTGGCCAGGATTTTGGCCAAGGGATAGCCCCTGACCAGGAATTTTGGTCACGCCCACGAAAATACACGGTTTTGGGCATCCCAGTGTGATAGAGGGGGTGCCAAGAATTTCGATATCTAAAAAATTATTGATCGATAGGCTTTTTAAACCTTGGGCGGCCCCTAATGTGATTTCACCTTTAGGACATTCAACTAGAAAAAGTTCTCAGCGTTGCTGGGCTTTTTATTGGGCATAGGTCTCATGATATTGGTAGATTGTATGATCCTCTCTAGTGTCCATATTAGTTTGTGTGAACTTAAATGCCAAATGTTCTCAAGGGATTGAAATGTAAAAAATATGGACAATGATGACAAGCAACTAAAATGGAGTTGAAAACATCTATAAAGCATTGTTCATAGGTTCAAATTTTTGTAACAAATTGATAGGATCTCCCATGCCAACATTATACTCTTTGATGCTTGGTCTTATTGAAAACATAAAACAATAATTGCCAATGGGTCATAAAGAACATTGATTGTGCACACTTGGGCACGACCACAACTACACTACAATTCACATAATGCATGTAATAGTTTGTACATCTGCATCGTGGCCAAAACAGAAGGTTAGAATAAAAAAGCTACAATTTGTCCATAGAAATTTGGTTAAGCTTCTATCACCAATTAATAAGTTTATTTTATTCAATTGCTAGTTTAAAAGTGCAGTAAAAAACCACCGCAAACTGCATTTAAGCAAATGTCCGTTCTGTTCCACTTAGTTCCTTACGCTACGATAAGATTATTCAAAGTTCCCGAAGATTTGCAACTTGCTTCAAGTACTGCTTCAAGGTGATGGTCCAAACAACAGAAAGGATAGAAGGCAAAAAAAAACTATGCACTGTAAACTGTATGAATATCTGATGGGCTATCGCTTCTTTGCACCAGATAAAGTTGGGAGTGTGGACGATTATAATAGGTCTACAACAACACAACATATTTGTGTACCTCGATATGGGCTAGGACATTGTTAGTATAAATGTTTCGCATATTCAATTAACAGACTATGTTGGGTGTCTTTTCAATAATATTTGTGAAAATGTCAAACACAAATGCTGCATTCTCCTAACAAAAGTGGTGTTACCAAATGTCTACACCTAGCATATATTCTCATCATGAACCCCTAGACGACCATAGCATACATCTCATCATGGTGCATAAAGTTAAGGATAAAAACCATGGACATTTGATAGCGAAACACCATCTATTTTCATCATGAACCCTAGGCGACATGGCATACAGTCTCATCATCAATTCTTACATAAATATAAGGAAGGAAACCATGGACACTTGTTAACAGAACATCATATCTACGATTCATCATAAATCCTTGAATAAATATGTAGCATTATAACAGGGGGTTTTTTTTGTGATTTTATACGCTTTTTGGCATGGTTTTCATATGATTTCATGGGCGTATTGCACGAGGCATACTAATCAGTACATCTAGAGTGCACCAAGTTTTTGCATGCAATTTTGCAATTTTTGTTTCATCCTCCTCAATGGTTAAGATCAGAGGGCTTACAAAGAAAGCCCTCTTTTGATTCAAAAAGATCCAGGGCTTATAATGAAAGCCCTTTTCTCGTGAAGAAACAAAACATAGGGTTTGGGAAAGGCCTCGGTCGAGCCAAGGCAAGGACGGCAAGGCCAGGTTCTTCTGGGCAGCAAGATTCCAATGTTCCCAGGCGAGGCTTGGCACCCGCATGTCCAGAAATGGGCCGGGCTACAAGTTTTGTTCATAGGGCACATTGGGCTACATGTTTCTTGATCTTTATGCACGAAAAGGAAAATTTCTGGATGTGCGCCGCTCGCCCGAAAGGTGGTCGGGCGGATTTCGAAGGCGCACTACCAACTCCTTGCAGATGATCACTTAGCTCTATTTTGTTTCACTTACATTATAAGAAAAATCTTACGATATGGTTATGCTACCATTTCGTTTCAATGAATGTTACATACTTAACATCATAATAAGTGTCTTGTGTATTGTTTTGGTCAACCTACTATTGGGTATGCGGTGATAGCAATCGGGTCCGCAACTTCTCTAAACCGAACTCTTGTGCTCCAATCGATGTTACAACAGGGAATTGGAAAACCTTTTTCACGAGTTTGGCCATGCACTTCATTCTCTCTTGTCACTTGACCGGTTAGTGTAGATGTTAGAGAGTATAGGCCCCCGCTAATATATAAGTTTCTTGTTTCTCACATTTTTATCACCGCTTGTTTGGTGCGGGATTAACATTTTCGGGACAAGAACAGTTTTGGACTTTGCAGAGACTCCATCTAATCTCTTTGAGTAATTGTTGTAATTGTATAGCAATTGTTGACACATTCTCATTGCCAGGATAGCCATCCGTTGTTTCAGCCGTTACTCATTCAAGGATACTACCCAGGAGGGGTTTCATCTTCGTGAGCTTTTCCAAGAAGAGCTTTTGCCGCATCCGGGCTATTCCCATTTCTCGCAATGTAGCTCGATGTCGCATTGTTATTTCAAAGTGGTGTTTTTGATGTAAAACAAGCACAAATTGATGAAAAAGGTCATGGCAAAGAGGTAGCAACAGTGGTCTTACAATGCCAGAGGAATCAATGATGGCAAAGAAAAGCATCTTTTCTTTCTTCAGCAATACAGGTTGGCTCACGTAAGTATGCTGTACTTAGTAAACTCCATAAGCTGCCACTAGTTGATCACTAAGTTTGCACTTTACAGATATGGCGTTGTTGTTCGCGAAAGTTGTGTGGTTGATTTTGCACCTGAAAGCGCATCCGCATCCCCATGTATGTTTTACCTTGCTATTGTGTTGTATTATTTGCTTAACCGATAGTATTCCTCTTTGCATGCTTTAAGTATTAGTGAGCTTTTCCGTGTTGATATTTGAAGTAAAGGTTGTACTCATTGTGTTTGTTTTCTTCATCCTGAACAAAGCCCATTGAGTTCTGAGGCTTTATCCTTACTACTGCAACCAGAGTGTCCATATGTTCAGGATTTCGTGTGTTTCAAGTGTCCTGTACGTCCATATAAGCATGTCTGGTTTTTATTCTTAGGATTTAGCAGAAGAAAGTATGTTACAATTATCAAATGGCCTGTTTTGATCCTTTTCTAGAATAATAAGGCTCTTAAAATGCTCCAGGTGTGGCATCAGGATTTTCAGCAGCTTTTTTGGGAAAAAGGAGCATTGCTACTCAACAATTTGTGGTACTGGCATCAGGATTTTCAGCAGCTTTTTGGGGAAAAAGGAGCATTGCTACTCAACAATTTGTGGTACTGGCTTTATATTGGGCGTCATGGGCCCCTTCAGTAAACCTTGTTATTGTTGTTTTTGCCCATTTTATAGCAGTTTGTTTGCGTATATTTGGGCGGCTCTTGGTATGCAATGGAAATAATTTGTTTGTCTTGATGTTATTGTGCTTTTTAGTAATTAATGTTTAGACCCGGGCCCGAAGGGCCCAAAATTTTTTTTAATATAACAATCAACACACAACTACCATTAACATTATTAACATAAACCATTGCATTTCACACATTTAAATTAAAATCCCCCTTAAACCCCCTTTGGTTTGGGTGGGTGCATATTCACACGGGGGTTACGTAGGGCAGCGAGAGCCCCAAAAATATATTTACAATACATGTACAAAATTAACACTATTGAGTACATTCTCTCAAATCTTATAGTATTTTGCAAACTTTAATATACAGTATACTTAAACTTGTACATGCATACCCCACAAATGAGGATCGCTATGTACGGTCCAGATCTTGGCATAAAAAGCAAATATGCCCATCCGACAGCTCTCGTTGCCCGGAGTAACCACCGTGTGAATATGCACCCAAACCAAAGGGGGTTTAAGGGGGATTTTAATTTAAATGTGTGAAATGCAATGGGCATTTGATAGCATTGCATAAATATAAGGAAGGAAACCATTGACATTTGTTAGCAAAACACCATATATACATTCGATCATAGCATACAGTATCATCATAAATCCTTGAATGAATAAGAAGAAAAACCGTGACCATCAGCCCCAGTTCCTTCATACCTCTCATATCACCAGCATCAAAAGAGAAGGGAGCACGCCCTACAAGTTCAATTCCTCATTGCTAGAGAATGAGAAATTCTGCTCTCAGTTCAGATCCTTTTATGAGACTCTTTCCAATAATTCTAATGTGGTTGATGGTAGTCAATTGCCCTCTATGAAATGTTTCTACTCTAAGATCAAGCAAATCAAGGGGTGGATTAAAAACTGGTCCAAAGTTATCAAAGAGGAGAGAACCAAGGAAAAAAACCAGCTCCTAGTGTATATGAAGGATATTAGGTCTCTTCTTCAGAATGATCCATCTAACTACAATCTCCATGTTGGTGAAGATATTTTAGAGAGAAGAATTAAGAATATTGAGGAGATGGAAGCTAAGGGATCAGCGATTAGATGTAAAATCAAATATGCTAACGATATGGACTCTGGCTCCTCTAAATTCTTCTTCAGGGTTGCAAAGAGTAGGGTTCTTAGAAACTCCATTGCTGAAACTAGTGATGATCAAGGTAACAATTACAGTTCTCGTTCTGAAATTGCTAATTTTTTCAAGAGCAGATATATGGATATCTTTAGTGATAAGCCAATAGACCCCAACATGGCCTCAGAAGCCAAAGAGTTTAATTCCATTGTGGACTCTATTCTTCCCCGCCCTAGGGAAATCATGGATGAAGCTCTCATTGCCATTCCATCTCACATTGAGATCTATGAGATTCTAAACTCCTTTACCAAAGGCAAATCTCCTGGGCCGGATGGCCTTCCTGCTGAATTTTACATCAAGTTTTGGGATATTCTCAAAACTGATGTTATCTCCCTTGTTCATGCCTTCTGGAATGACAATCATTTGCATCCTTCAATTTCCAGTGGATTTATCTCTCTCATTCCTAAAGTTGATCATCCTTCTAAGTTTCAGGACTGGAGGCCCATCTCCCTCACCAACACCACCTACAAGCTATGTGCTAAGATTATTGCTATGAGAATCAAAAGCTTCCTTCAGAGAAATATTAGCCAAAACCAATCAGCATTCCTTCCAAATAGATATATCTTGGATAATTATGTGGCTGCTATGGAAGGTCTGCACTGGAACAGAATTTCGAACCAAAATTGTATTCTTCTCAAGCTGGATTTTAAAAGAGCCTTTGACTCGTGGAGATGGGATTTTTCGGATTTTGCCATGTCTAAATTGGGTTTCCATCCTAAGCTCATGAATCTTATTCATGGTTTAAACTCTAGATCCAATTCTGCTGTCCTCATCAATGGTGTCCCTTCTGGCTTCTTTCCTCTCTCTTGTGGAGTTAGGCAAGGATGTCCTCTTGCTCCCTATCTTTTCCTTGTGGCTGCTGAACTCTTAACTAGGGTCACTCTTCATTATCGAATCCCAGGTTGAAAGGTTTAAATCTCCCAAATTCCGATGATAGTATTTCCATTCTTCAATATGCCGATGATACCTTTTCCTTCCTTGATGCTGATCTCCAAAATATTAATCTTTTTCTTAAGATCTTAAGGCAATTCTCTCACGCCTCGTATCCAATTGAATTTGTGTAAAAGTATGATCATTGGTGACCTCAATATTCCAGTTCTTTGCCGGCATTAATGTCCTTCCTTCTAATCGGGCAACCAAATTATGGGGTTGCCTATAGCTTTGAATCATAGCATCAAAGGCCTCACGGGATCCTATTATTTCGAGAATCAAAAAGAAACCGAACAATTATGGGAATTATCTCTCTCTTGGTGTAGATCTATCATTGCAAATGCCGTTTTGCCAGTTCTCATGTTTACTTTTCCACAGCTCTAGTTGCTCCTAAATATGTCTACCCCGAGCTTGAAAAGGTAATCAGAAATTTCATTTGGAAGGGAAGTCATTTGGTTAATTGAATTCCATATGTAAGCCTAAAGTCTCTCGGAGGTTTAGGTTGCAAGAACCTTTTATTCAAGCTCAATCTCTTTATGGTAAACTCATTTGGAAAGCTATTCATGGGAATCAATCTCCCGCTTATATCTTTATCGTATTGGATATCTTTAAGTCACCCTTGTGGTCATCCCTCTATTCATCATCTCGCTCCCTCATTCTCGCTTTCAATCAACTGAAGCCAGGTTCCAACATCTCCCCTCTTATGCACAATCTCATCAAGGCCTGGAATGCTGTCTCTCCTAATTTTCATTTCATTAAAAGAGAGGAGCTTCACTCTGATGTTCCAATCTTTTGGAATCCCATCATGATCGAAAGCGTAACTCTCCCCGTTCTTGCTATCAAGCATCCTTAATTTATAAGAAATGGAATGAAGCTGGTTTAGTCTATATCGTAGACATGTTTATATGTGGTAGAGTCATTTCTTGGACTAGATTGAAGGGTATTATCGAGGCACCTCTTCTCGATAAGAAAATTTATTTTTCATCAAACCCTTCCTCTCAAATTTAGTCTGTCAATTCTGGAAAAGAGGACTTGGAGAATAAATGACAAAGGGATTACAAAGTCAAAAAATGTTTACAATGCAATGACTTCCAACAATGAGGGATGTAAAGCTATGCTGAAATGGTCCATTACTTATGATCAGCTCAAAAGTTTATTTCATAATGTTTGGCATTCTTATTGCCCTCCTAAGGTCTCATATTTCATTTGGCTTATTGCTAATGGCAGTCTAAACAATCTGGTCTCTATGTCCGGAGATACCCTAATATTTCTGCTATGTGCCCTTTAGCTTGTAACAGCCCCGAGGATATGTCCCATATTTTTTCCTCAGAGCTCCCCTAAATGGTTTTCGGTCTTGGTTTCTCTCGATAAATTTATGATTGAAATCAATGAGGATCTTATGTCCCTTATGAATCGGGATAATAAATTTGATAATACAAGCTTATTAAAATTGCTCTATGGAACATTTGGAAAGCAAGGAATAGGGTGTTATATGGTAAAAAAAAAAGTGTGTCCATCTTCCGGTTAAAAAATGCACTTTCGGTTTGATTTTGAGACTATTGCTACAAAGACAAAAAAGAAATTTGGAGCTAATTTTGACAGAAATGGGAAGAATATGGTTTGTATAGGGGTCACTATGATTTGTTTGCTTCCAATCTAAATGTTGTGGTCTCTAATTTATTTCTTTCTGATGATCCTAGAGTATCTTAGTTTCTTACGGGGAGAAGGAAACAACAAGTTTGATACCAGCAGCTCTCCCTTCATTCGGACATCTCGGGATCAAGTCATGAAAAATGACATTGCCACTTCTATGGAGTCATTCCTGATGAAAAGAGGACGTATGAGTTACAACAAGGAGAGTGAAGATATGTGGGCAAGTATATTTTGGGGTGGAGGTCATCCAACTCCATTTATCGGGAAATTCCCCGATAGCAAATAAATCAATTCTCACGTAAGCTCAGCTCTCAAGATATAGAACATGGTACTATAGTCACAAATTACTGGCAGATCTATATGGGTCCTTTATTTTTCTCGGGTGGATAAGGATTTGTTTCGACCGCTATCAAAATAATTGGCCCCTTGCCCAATATCTCTTTGGCTCCACAGATGCCTTCAATGCCTACTTCAATTCCTACTTCTCAGATCACTGCTGAAATCCCTGTCCATTTGTCCTTTAAGCCAAGAAGCATATACCGGCTTTTATTTTATTTAGTTCTGGTTTACTCTTTTGGTGGATTTTGGCAGGTTTGCAATTTGCTCGTTGGAATCGGTTCTGCTCCGGAATTGTGTTCTGCTGTTTACCTACTGCTATTTCATTCTACCAAGGGTGGTTGCTGATCGTTCTTCCTCCTTAATCTGAAAACTTCATTTTGCGCTCTGTTTACACTCTATTATCAACTGCTACACTTCACTATATTTTGATATGCTTCTTCTAAAAGCATATTTTTGCTATGTACTCTGAGATTTCATAATTAATGATAAAACCAACTCTTACCTTCAAAAAAAAAAAAAAAAAAAAAAGAAAGAAAAATATAAACGTGTTTTATTTAGTAACTCACATGTGGGGTAGCTTGAAAGAACTTAGAATTTCAAAAGGGTAAGCAATTGGATATGCAGAGTGGAGATAGCAACGGTCAACTCTAAGCTCAGTTAGGAAAGTGTTCTGTCATGAACCTACGCGAGAACAAGAAAAATATGCGAAAAATACGCAAGAAATACAGAAGAAATATGCCAAGATCGGGAAAGAATCTGATATATGAACAGGAATCAAGAGTACAATGGCCCGAAGGCAAGCAAGAACACGAGACAGATGCTTAGAAGGCTCAAGACTGGCGTTGAACCAGAATGGTTCGACAAGAAGGAGGTGCCTGCTTATATATCTAGGCCAACGATCAGGATCGCGCCACTCCAATAGATGAGATCGCGCCAAGTGTCGCGCATGCATTTAGGTTCTAGAATATTCTAGAAGCTCCTGGAAATAGTCACACATATGAGGAAGACGTGAAGGAACATTTTTAATAAATATTGGTAGCGCACTTGACAAGGGTGTGTGACTTGCAATTGGAAGGTTGTGAGTTCAAACCTTGTCTTGTACAACTAACCCTTTTGCATCCGTGTGACGACCATCTTTTGTACATACGAGTATAATGTTCGTATGATACGAATATCCGTATGGTCGTCAGACCATTTCCCTCCTACGATGACGACGAGTCCTCGGAGCTGGGGCTGGAGTACTCAAACTCAAGTGGCTTGTTCGGGTAACGTCGTGAAAATCTGCAATTTTGTCAGGCGCATTAATCAGATTCTTAGCAGGCTCCCAGGTTCTATGACTTGGCGAGTAACCTTCCCAATCGACAAAGTAATACAATCGTCGACGAAGAAACTTGGAGTCCAGAATCTCTCGAACCTCGAACTCATGATCATCAATCTCGACAGGTGGTGGAGGTGGAGGTACTCGATCTCGAAATGGATTCGCTATATAGGGTTCCAACAAAGACACATGGAACATTGGGTGAAGCCGAACTGATGGCGGGAGCTCAAGACGGAAAGCAGCATCACCAACTCGTTCAATGATCTGATAGGGACCTAAACGCCGGTAATCAAGCTTGTTACAAGGGCAAGCTGTCGGCAAATCCCGACGCAAGAGCCAAACAAGATCACCAACTGCAAAATGAGGAGCGTCTGACGGTGCTAATCTGCATGATAATGATAATGTGCTTAGGCCTGGAGGAGATGGTGCTGGAGATCATCCTGGAGCATGCGGAGCTTCTCGAGCCTGTACTCAGCACTGGGATTGACTGAGTCATATCCAGGGAGGCATGGACAGAATTATTGTAAGCAAATTCTGCCAGCGGTAGCCAATCAACCCAGTCATCCTGCTGATAATTGATGAAGCATCGCAAACACTGCTCAAGTGTTTGATTAGTGCGCTCCACCTGCCCATTGGTCTCTGGGTGATGTCCAGAAGAGAGCGAACGTTCCACATGCAAGAGTTGCAATAGACGCTTCCAAAAGCTAGCAACAAACTGAGGGCGCGGTTACTGACAATGTTATCTGGTAAGCCATGGAGTCGAACCACCTCTCGAAGCAAGAGAACCGTTGTGCCTTCACTGGAGATAGAAGTGATGCAAGAAATGAAATATGCCATCTTGGAAAAATGATCAACAACAACAAGGATGGCATCATGGCCCTGGGAGGATGGAAGCTCGACAATAAAATCCACCGAAATACTCTTCCAAGGATCGACTGGAACTGGTAAAGGCTGAAGCAGGCCATGTGGGTGGTGCTTGGGAGCTTTTGCACGACAGTAAATATCACATGAGCGTACAAAAGTCTCAACAGTGCGGCGGACACCTGACTACCAATAATCTCGAGCAATAAGCTCCAGAGTATTGGCAATGCCAAAATGGCCGGCGAGAGTAGAATCATGACATGACTGCAGAACTTGAAGTCGAGGGGTACCATCCGGCATGGAATAAATTACTACTCCTATATTTTAGTGTAGCCAAAATAGGTTTAGCTAAACTACCTTCAAATTGGGGCTAGAAGTTTCTAACACTTGGCTAAACTAAATGGTTTTTCTCCATCACAGTTTCTCGCTTTTGGCTAAACTTTCACAAAATCGAAAGGCAAATATTAGCCATCACGCTATAGTAATTTAAAAGAATCCAAGCATTTTGTCAAAGACATTGAATTTATTGTAGATACATAAATCAAGACACAAACATACATGAACATGTTCAAAAACCTAAAAAAAGGGGACTACATTGTTCCTTTTCCTTTAATGCTTCAACTTTGTACTTCGAACAAGAAAGAAAGTGGAAAAAAAGAAAAAGAAAAATATAAACCTTATTTGAAATTTCTTAAAGTTAGTACATACATTGGTGTTGAATTTCAGGCTAATCTATCCATTTTTCCAAGCCCACTCTATCTTAGGTTTAGCTAATCGATGTCCTGATGGATATGTCTGGAGGTAAAGGTTTGGCTATTCAACCTAAAAACTCACTTGGGCAGGAACAAAATTGGGCTAAAATTTTCTTTTTTTTGGGCATTTTTTCCATTTACTTTAGCCGTTTTTCTTGGCAAAACTGCTACAAAATAGCCATTTGGCTAACCTTAGCCGTTATTTTATTCCATGCCATCCGGAATATACAGGAATATATCATGAAACAGAAGTCCATCTCGAACCTCAAAATGATCATAGTCCAACCTCATTTATCGGGAAGATGGTGCTGAGCCAAGCTGTGATATTATGTCTTGCGCCAATGGATCAGAAGGAAGAGATGCTTGAACAGACTCCAACAAGGATATATCATGAGGCCTCTCGAACAAAGTGATGGCCATGAGCTGTAAACGATCAGGTCCTAGAATAACCTGTGATTGCTGATCAAATGCTGGCTCCTTAAGTTTGAAATAAGATCTGCGAGAAAGAGCATCTGGTTTCCCTTGAAGCATGTCAGGCCGAAACTTGATGATGAAATCAAAGAGGGATAGCACATGTGTATGCCACTGAGCCTGACGACGATTAAGAACTCGAGCAGACTGAAAATACTCCAGATTACGATGGTCCGTATATACAGTCACCTTATGAGGAGAACCCTCAAGAAATCGTCGCCACTCTTGAAAAGAGTCAACAATCGTCAAAAGTTCCTTATCGTAAATAGGATAGTTGATTTCTGCAGCCTGGAACTTTCGGGAATGATAGGCGATCGGGTGCAGCTCATGATCATCCTCCTCTTGCGACAAGATGCTGCCAAGAGCAAAATCTGATGTATCAGCTTCGAGAATATAGGGACGCGCAAGATGCAGGTGTGCAAGAACAGGTGCTGCTGTAAAAGCATGCTTCAGAGTGATGAATGTTGATTCTGCTTCAATTGTTCACTTAAAAGGAACATCCTTCCTGGTAAGACGTGTCAAAAGCAAGACGATCTCCGAATAGTCCTTGACGAAGCGGCGATAAAAATTGGCAAACCCCAAAAAGCAATGTACGTCTTTAACCGAGGAAGGTGTTTCCCAATCAAGAACTGTGCTGACGTTCTCTGGATCCATGGTAACACCCTGAGACGTGATGCGATAGCCCAGAGACTCGACATTGTCCTGCTCGAACTGACACTTCTCTAGCTTGGTTTAAAGTCCATGTTCCCGTAGCTTCTGAAGGACCTTCTTGGCATGTTCTTCATGCGCCTCCAAAGTCTTCGAATAAACCAGAATATCATCTAGATAGACGATAACGAAAAGATCCAAAAACTCCTGAAAAACATCGTTAGCCATGTGCTGAAAGACCGCTGGAGCATTGGTAAGGCCGAAAGGCATGACGGTATACTCAAAATGACCATACCAAGTTCGAAAGGCTGTCTTCCACTCATCACCTTCCCTGATGCAGATAAGATTATAGGCACCTCGAAGATCAATTTTTGTGAAGTATCGTGCACCTTGTAGCCGCTCAAATAACTCTGGAATCAGAGGGAAAGGATACCGATTATGCACATTTATCTTGTTGAGGCCGCGATAATCCACAACCAGCCGCAAAGAACCATCCTTCTTGGAAATAAAGAAGATGGCAGCTCCTGCGGGTGACTGAGAATGTCGAATAAACCCAGTTGCAGGATTCTCCTCGATATAGGTCCACAAAGTCTCCAATTCTGTTGGCGACAAGCCATAGATAGGGCCAAATAGCGGGGTCACTGGCTGAAGATCAATGGGGCAGTCATAAGGACGATACTCCAGAAGCTTGCTGGCTTTGACCTTATCAAAAACATCGTCAAAATCCTTGTACTTATCAGGAAGGACAGGAGTATACGTTTCTGAAGTAGAGCTAGTCGAAGAATGGACTTGGATTGCAAATGCTGATCTGGGATCTTGACTACAGATCTAATAAACTTGTGAAGAGAGATCTTCAAGATACGGAGCTGAGGACGCGAAGAAGCCTCTACGGAAGTAGGATCAAGAACAAGAGCGAGAGCAGGAACAGGAGCAGAAGTAGGAGCAACTGGGACAGGAACTAGAGCAGGAACTGGAACAAGAACTGGAGCTGGGACATCATTTAGAATATTGTCAGAATATGAGACATGAACTGGAGCAGAGACAAGAGCCAAATCAGGACGTGGAGCAAAAACATGAATAGCAAGGACAGAATCAGGAGCCCACGATACTGTATGGACTGAAGTAGATATTGGTGCAGAGGCCTGAACTATAGATGAACTGGAACTAGAGCTCGAACCAGACCGAAAGAATCTAGTACGCCAATCAATCTATGGGGTTATGTAGCTCGAGCCAGGGCAGACCCAAGACTATTGGCGCATGTGGGCTAGCAATGAGATTGAAGGAAATGCTACAAGAAGCTCCCTCGAACAAAACGTGAAGAGGTGCAGTACATTCTGTGACTGCGCCTGAAGAGATCTGATGTCCATCAATCACATAAAAAGAGCTAGGATGCTCGACCTTGCTTCTAGGAATGGCGTGCTTAGTAGCAAACATACTATCCATGAAATAGAGATAAAAAATTCTTTACTGACCTTGTCCGAGGGAATAAAACCTTCGTCACATATGGGAGGAGTTGAAGGAATGTCAGGCAACCATCGAGAGACTCCTTCGGACAGGGCTTGAATGATTTTTCAACCGATTTGGGTGCTTCACAGGGCATCCACGAGCAATATGACCAGCTCCTCCACAGTAGAGGCAAAGATTAGCCTCTCTCCAATGCTGCTTTTCAGTGGCAGATAAAGGTCCTTGAACTGCCCGATCAATCGGCGTAGGCTCAGGTCTGGACCTGTTGGATTCTACAGATGAAATCGAGGAAGGCGTAGCTACAGGCGCTTGTGTGATTGGAAAGACCTGATTACGTCTCTCCTACCTGCGTTCGAAGAGCCGATTATCACATTGAACCGCAAATCTGATGGCTTCTCCAAAGTCTGAGGGTCCTCCATAGACAACAACATATCTTTGACATCCTCACGTAACCCCCTTCGGAAACAATCTCGAAGTGCAACATCGTCCTAGGCAGTGTCTACCGCAATTTGACGAAATTTTGATGCATATACTGAAGCTGGACGAGAGCCTTGCCTTAGATTGCAAAGTTTTGTGACTGTTGTGCGTTGACGATCGGCGTCTCCAAAGCATGCCTTGAGCTCTACAGTGAATAAAGCAAAATTTTGCAACTCGGGAGCCCCTTTCTCCAGCAGGGGGGCAAACCAACTCAAGATTGACCCAAAAAGAAGAGAGCCAACTAGTCTGACCTGTTCTCGATCCTGTGAAGGTGGAGCCGAATAACAAGATGAATCTGGTTCAAAAAACCTCGAAGCTTGGATCTAGTGCCATCAAAGTTTTTTGGCAGGATGACCTCCTCCCGGAGCTAGAGACTGACTCATGAGAAGCTAGCCGTTCCTGGAGCTCCTTATTATCCAAGTGCAACTGCTGGCATACTTGAACAAGTTGTTGGACCTGCTGTAATAAGGATGAAGCCTCCTCCATAGAGACGGGAATCGCCCAATATGGATAAAGAAATCCTTAGGATCAGAGCAGGCAAAAACCGGTAAGGGATTCCGGTTCAAACTGTCATGAACCTACGCGAGAACAAGGAAAATACGCAAAAAATACGCACAAAATACGGAAGAAATATGCCAAGATCGACAAAGAATCTGATATATGAACAGGAATCAAGAGTACAATGGTCCGAAGGCAAGCAGGAACACGAGACAGATGCCTAGAAGGCTCAAGACTGGCATTGAACTGGAATGGTTCGACAAGAAGGAGGTGCCTCCTTATATATCTAGGCCAACAGTCAAGATCGCGCGATTTCAATGGATGAGATCGCGCCAAGTGTCGCGCATGCATTTAGGTTCTAGAATATTCTAGAACCTCCTGGAGATAGTTCCACATATGAGAAAAACGTAAAGGAACATCTTTAACAAATATTGGTAGTGCACTTGGCAAGGGTGTGTGACTCGCAATTGGAAGGTTGTGAGTTCAAACCCTGTCTTGTGCAACTACCCTTTTGCATCCGTGTGACGACCATCTTTTGTACATACGAGTATAATATTCGTATGATACGAATATCCATATGGTCGTCACATGTTCTAGTCACCTCTCTGGTTGCAATTGCAAAAGCTGACCCAATCCCAGCTCTGCAGAATGCCTGCAAATCATGAGAAGGCACAGATTTTACTACTGGAATCATATACTCAGAACATATCTACAAAAAAGATTATGTTTAACCTAACATAGCATGCATCTGGAACATACATTTGTCACTTCAGCATGTTCTACACTGAAAGAGACATTAAAAAGAGAAACTTTAGCCCCCCATATTTAGATCAAACTTATGCTTGAAGAGACATGTAATCAAACATATTTCTTCATGCAGAAGAAGATTGAAGAAGCAGTATTGAAGAACTCCACAACACATAAAAAACGATGTCCATATCCTCCTTAAAATCCCCCATAAAAAAACCCCTTAAAATCCCCCTTTTCGTGGAATGGACATGATTTTCAGAAACGGGGTATTTGGCCACAATCCCCCGTTGTGATTTTGTAGATTAATATCCCCTTATTTGAATTTTTTTTATATCCCCCATTGCCATATGCAATGGTCATACCCATTTTCTCACAAATAATGTTTATATCCCTTTCTAGGAATAATCCCCTTTGTGATTTTGTAGTTTAATATACCCTTATTCCGTTCATACCCCTCTTCTCAACCATCCTCCTTTTATGTTTAATATCCCCTTATGTTTAATATCCCCTTATTCCGTTCATACCCCTTTTACTCCCCTTATTCCGTTCATACCCCTCTTCTCAACCATCCTCCTTTTGTGACCTTGTAATTTAATATCCCATACTCTTAATACCCTTTTCTCAAAAATCCCCCCTTCGTGATTTTGTGTTTAATATCCCCTTATTCCGTGCATACCCCTCTTCTCAACCATCCCCCTTTTGTGACCTTGTATTTAATATCCCGTACTTAGTTAATACCCTTTTCTCAACAATCCCCCTTTTCTATTTTGTAGTTTTATTTTGTAGTTTACTTGGATCAGATAATAAAGCATATGAAGATATAGATTTGAATGCACATAGGACGGAATTGGATGTGGATTCTATAAAACAAATTATGTTCCATACAAAAAAAAAAAAAGAGAAACTGAAAATTATATGCAATTTCTTAATACCAAGACCATGAATATAGAAAGAACAAGTCAAGAATCGGGCCTATTAAGAGATCAAAGATCAAGACATTAGTCATTCCTTATAGCCCGCCAACTATGAGCCGACATCGAAAAACAAATCGATACACAAAACCCCACTTGGTGAGCATTTTTTGGCAACCAACTTAATTTTGCTCTAGTAAGTGCTTTACTACTAGATCTAGCTTCTCTAGTTGACTGAGGTTTCGAATACCTTTAAAAGTCCTTTGTCTAAACCTGTTTTGTTCTGCCATAAATTTTGGAATTTGAGTGTACATCTCATTGACAGTTGAGATCTTCATTAGAAATATACAACCAGCCTTTCTTTTTCTTTTGACACCTAAAATGAAACTCAACTCGCTCAATCCTGCCTCTCAAATCTCCAAGATTTGCTTTTGGAGGGATATTTCCAGCTAGAGTATTGGTGTTCCCTGTCCATGAGATAGAAATTTAGGGCTTTGCTTAAGTACTAGAATATTTTCCTCTTCCAAACTGTTTTCCAAATTAATCATTGAAAGCATTGCAATTGAATCACAATTTTGCTCACCTGTTTGATGTGTGCTCAGACATCAAGAAGCTGAATGCCCTGGATAGAAGGGCATGCTCCTATGCTGCTAGATGGAGATGCGCTCTGAAATCAACACAAAGTTCAGCAGAGAATATAAGGGTAAATTAAGAAGAAAATGATACCTCTTTCAAGGCAAGGGCGCCGAAAAGCAAGGCATGTTGTAGAGTGCCATGGCGATGGTCGGAATGGGAGGGAGGTTATCTATGTTAAGGTTGGAGCAGCCAATAGGAACCTGATTTTGGGAAACAGTAATTTGAGAAAGCAATTCGTATGCTAGGGCCACTTGAGCAATTAAATCTATCATCAAATTTACGCCTAGATAACCGTTTTTGAAGCTTTTTCTCTCCGTTTTTGTCTTTCACCGGCGCCTGTTCACATTCAATATGATTTACAGACATAAGATTAGATCTCATCATATCTTTAGTAAGGCTATCAGAGTCAAGATCATACCATTTTACAGATGCCGGAATCCATAGCCATCAGCTCTTCATTTCCGTGATCTAAACATGCCAGATCTGAAGACTCTGTTTTATAGGGAAACTGACCATGCAAATCGACATGCAAAGTGTCGGAATGGAAACATCTCTGTAGATTTGGGCAGAGGATTCGATTTGATCACCTGTATAACAGAAGGGATGCGTCAGAGTTCTACTTTCAAGGATTAATAGAAGGATGAGAAATATACCCTTCTTGCAAGCGCCGGATTCCATCGCCATCAGCTCTAGTCCTCTGGGGATAAGCCTTGCCGGATTTGAAGACTGATTTATAGGGGAAACTGGCCATGCAGCAAAACATGCAAGGAATCGGAATGGACATGCAAAGCTCAATCGCATGCAGTTGCATGGGGAGGATTATCAGTCGGTCTTAGCGCCATAGCTGATCCCTCAAGCATTTCAGTGTCGGAATGGAAATGGTCGCCATGGCCAAATCCTCTCCGCTAAGGCAAAAGCAAAAAGCAAGGCCACAGGCTCGAGTGTTGCCCGGACGGTCGGAATGGGACAGTCGCCAGTTGTATCAATCCTCCCATTGGCCCACGTGGCTGCTAAACCTCAAATTGAACGTTAATGCCCTCTGCCCTCCCGAGTTTATGGTGATAACATTTTAAAAAATGTAAGGTTTCCCCTATGATTCAAGGTTAGGTTTCCATCGAGTTCTCCTTTGCCGGCCGGGGTTGATGTTATGTAATTCTCTGGCCATGGTTATTTTTGGATATGTTTGCAGGTTTTGTGGGAGGTTCTCTTTCCCTTCAAGGTTCTTGCCTTGTTTTTATTGTTTCAGTCGGCCCATCCTTCTTGGTTGTGGTGTGTGGCTGAGAGGCAAGCTCTTTAGCTAGTGGTCAGGGGTCAATCCCTTGCCATGTATCTCACGGTTGGCGGTGAGCTCACCCCCCATGGTTAGTGCTTTTATTTTTGCTCTGTTTTATTTTCATGGTGGAGGTACGAGTCCCCCCATGAATATTTTGGTTGCTATGTTCTTTCTTTTATGTTTGGTGGCCTAGCCCTAGTGGTTTAAGTGCCTAGTTAAGGTGTTTACCCAGGGGCTTGGGATCATGCGTTCAATACCATAATTTGTATATCGTGCTTGGTGGAGGTAAGAGTCCCCCCAAGTGCCTTGATCTTGTTGAGCTTCCTTTTTTTGTTGTGGTGCATAGCTTTGAGGCAGGCTCCCGGTACGAGTCCCCCCAAGCTGTGGTTCTGTTTGTTCTTTTGCAGGTACAGGTTGTCTTCTCGAGGGACCTTTGTTCGGATCCTAGTGCATCACAAGAGTTAAGTGAGGAAAACCATATAGAGCCCAAGGGTAATATATCAACAATCTTTGTTCATGAATCTGTTGGAGAGCTAAAGAGTTACTACAAGGCAAACTACTTCTATCGAGGTAACAAAGATCCATTTACAGAGGCATGGATCCTTTCCTTAGATATAGCCTTTGGAAAGACCAGATTTATTAACTCTCTAGTTCAAAAGTTCATCCCTGTGCCATAGATGATACAAAGATTCTAGGGTATGAGCTAATTCAACCACTTACGGACCAACATGTAATCTTTTGACTGCAAAGGTTTAAATGTTATTTATTATATTAGTGGTGTTCTCAAATTGGCAATCTAAAGCAACACCCACTACTGAAATATTAACTTAAATATAATCCTCATCCTCCCTTTCCTTCATTCCCTTTTCATGTGAATCCCCATTTCTCCTCATCCCCATTCTCCTCATCCCCCCATTTTAAATTGCAATTCCCCCATTAGGCCCTCATTACCCTTACTAATCTTATCCCCCATTCTAAATTGCAATTCCCCATTGTAAATTGCAATCCTCCATTGCTCTCTCATTACCCCTACTAACCCTGGCTACCCCATTTCTCGTTGTCCCCCATTCTTCATTTTTTTAGTAGAAATCCTCATATTCTAAATTGCAATCCTCCTATTACTCCTTCATTACCCCAAAGTGAGTCCGATGACGACTACCCCATTTCTCAAGATCCCCCATTCTTCATCTCTTACAGAAAATCCCCACGTTCTAAATTGCAATCCTCCATTACTCCCTCATTACCCCTACTAAACCTAACTACCCCGTTTCTCCTCATCCCCCATTCTTCATTCTTTTTTAAGGAATCCCCATGTTCTAAATTGCAATTCCCTTATTACTCCATCATTACCCCTAGTACCCCTGACTACCCCATTTCTCCTCATCCTTCATTCTTCATTTTTTATAGAAAATCCCATATTATATTGCAATCCCCCTATTACTCCCTCAGTACCCCTAACATAGAATCAAAATCCTCCTCTCCTCAAAAAATTATCCTTTGCTCGTCAATCCCCCATTTCCAAAAGGGGGTATTTTAAGGAGGATGTGGGCATCATTTTTTATGTGCAAGTGGAGAGATGAATCATAGCACCATTTGTAATGTATCAATACTCATAATTACAAGGCCCCACTAAGTCATTGCCTACTTGTCTCTATGCATCGATGCACTTAAGATTTATTTGTAAATTCAAATAAAAATGGTCAAATTTTTATAGTGCCGGTCTCCTCTCATATTTATCTGCTCATTTGTCATCAGAACTGTTGATTATATTAGAAATGCCATAGATATTTCCAATTAATAAGTATCCAGTAGATGCATCGGAAGCCAAACGGATCACATGATCAAAGCATTACCTCCCAAGCTCCACGTTCCTGTACTGCAAACTAAGTAAAGACTTGCATCCTATAAGATTGTGCCTGATTATATCTTGAAAGACAATTTCTGCCTGTATTCATAATCTTGAATGACCAAGAAGATAAGATAAGATAAGATAAGATAAGATAAGATAAGATAAGATAAGATGAATTTTTACGTCCACGGGAACCCAACGGGTTATGGGACGGCACATGCAAGGGCAACAACCCATCTAAAACCTGGGGACTAGGCCCCATCACCAAACACAATAATCAAATATTAAAAGGCTACCAAGAATAAGATAAGATAATGCTAATGCTAGTGGTAAAATTATGCTTCTAAAATTATCTAGACATAGCCAGTC
This sequence comes from Isoetes taiwanensis, assembly GCA_021234155.1. Taxonomy (NCBI): domain Eukaryota; kingdom Viridiplantae; phylum Streptophyta; class Lycopodiopsida; order Isoetales; family Isoetaceae; genus Isoetes; species Isoetes taiwanensis. Next base: position 11,052,929 of record JAJEKV010000042.1, on the reverse strand, counting down.
CAAGGATTGGAAGGCCATTGATCTAGAATAATTGCTGCGCGGCGGGCTGCCCTCACCTTGCAGAGCTCCTTCTTACGGTTGCACAATTGAAGAGGGGAGAGGTCCTCCTGTACTGAGAAACTAGTCCCTCTGAACCACAATGAAAAATATCTGGACAAGTTCCATGATTTTGTCTCATAGAACTAAAATACTAAAGACCTTCAATTTATTTTTTGCTCATAAAGTTTGGACTGTACAAATAGGTCTCATGTGCCATCGCAAACATTTCTCTCATGGTTATATGTGTGTACCACATCTAGATATTCGTATGCCTGGTTGGTATGTTGGAAATGTCTCATTAGCTGTAGCGCCAATTTCTACGCCAACTATGAATGGATGGTTCATAATTATATGCAGTAGACTTTCTAAATAAACACAATAAAAAAAAAACAACAGAGTACTTCTATTGCTTGATCCGTTGCTTGAATTATTGCAACAAATAATGCATCTCTCACATGCAGACCAGCTGGTCTAAGGTGAGAGATATTCCGTATTAGCAAGCTGCATCACATCTATATTGTATATCCACATGGTTTCTATTATAGCAAATTGCATGGAGAAGAAGTTATGGATCTGCCTACATGTTAGCATCAAATAATACTTGTAAACACTGAACATAGAACATGTTCCTCTTAACAAAGCCTATTAGGATAAACTTCTTATGGGTCATCAAAATTCCCCTATGCAACCATTAGAATGGAATGAGGCATGCCTAAGTCAAAATGGAATAGGGCTATTTATTAAAACATTGTCTTAAATAGCAAGCTTTCAGTTTGACAATCGTGAGGCATTTCTTCCATTAACATTCCTTTGGCTCTACTTGATAAAGACAGTTTAGACTTAAAAAAACACATGTTATATAGATCTTTAGAGTCAGCTGAAGCTGATCATAAGGGTTCTATTTTCAATTCCATGCCACGAGATTGAAGGAGGCATTTTTGCATGTGCATCATGGATTTACTTCACGTATTGCTAATTCAAAGCAACGAAAAGGAGACTGTGGGTCTAAGCATGGTATTGTATCATCCTTCTTACTGTTGTTTTACATGTCCTTTTCTCCTGGAGCATGTTTTCTTCAGAGGTCTTAATGTGTCAATATGCTTTAACTATGGTTAATGTGCAAAAGCCTAATCAAAATTTAACATCTCTGGCTGCTTTGAGGCTGCAAACATGAACTCCATTGAAAATACAGTTTTGTGAACATGGAGATGGCTTGTGATGCATACATATCCGTAAATGCTAAAATATTTCTAAAAGCCCTGTTGTTTGCCATGGAATGGGTTGAAAGACCTTACTATCTATCATGGGATTTGCTATTTCTTACTTTGGTTAAGAGATGCCACTAGGTTAAAGATATTTAAAGTAATTCTTAGTTGTTAAAACCAACAATCCATGAAGACAATATTTTCAATATTCTAGCTCTATCGTTATTTTCTCTCTCTGTACTTTCTTTTTTAGATGTCGCATAATTTTTGGTGGGTGTCACATGTTTCTTTTGCATTGGATAGAGAAAACCCTAAGTACACGCTCCCTGAAACAGATCTAAACAACGTTTACACTAACAAAAAGAACCACAAAGTCTAGTCATTAGATATTTAGACATGCCCAAAATATACTTCAAGATGCCAAAACTAACCATCAATTCGATTCTAATGAATTGTCCCTTTAGCGAGGCAAGCCAAAAACTTTTGAATCCTCAAGTTACTCTAGATGTTCAAAGAGGCAACAAAGAATATGCCATTTTAATATAAAAAATAAATAAGATTGTTACCCCTTATTCACTTAATAATTAAGTTAAGCTAATTTTTAACTGAGTTCAGTGTACCATTTCTAGTTCTAGTTTATAATAGTTTATAATATGGGGATCCAGTTGAAGTTCTAATTTAAATTAACTCAACTATTATTAATATAAAAAACGGCCTGATTAAGTAACTTAGCTAGTGAAAGCAAGTTTTTCGTTAGTTGCCCTATTTAACATTCAACCTAACTTAACCGCTAGTGAAAATTAACTCTTAACCAGAGAGACAAAAACTGACTATTCCCATTACCTTTGGTTAACATTTAACCTAACTTAACCCTAGTGGAAATTGACTCTTAACCAGAGAGACAAAAACTGACTATCCCCATTACCTTTGGTAGTGAATTCTGTCTAATCTAAATGGCAAAAGCAACAAGAAAATTTTGAAATACTTCACATATCCTTCCAAAAAAGATAAAGCCTGACATCCTTATGATCAAATTTGTGTTCTTTTGTCCTGTTGCAATCAAATTTGTTTGTTTCTTATCTTGGATGTGTGCTTTTGGGAATTATTGCCAGATTTCATCTTGGGTTTTGATGACCCAAGGAAAAAAAACCCAGTTCAGGTCCTAATGGGGATCCGCCTTTATTTGTTGAAAGGTTAGGGAACGTTCCCATGGAATCGACCGGACTCTATTTTTTCCAGGTCGAAGTTTTCCAGGTCTAAGTCAAAGTCGAGCAGTTCCCATGCAGCAGAGGTAAGGTTGCCGTTAAGGAAAACTCAGGTTTTTCCAGAAATGAAGAACCATTTCTGAAAGGTCGGGTTGCTGCTTTGTTTTGTGCTTTAACTGATCAACAGGTGATGAAAGAGCAAGCAACCGATGAAGCAGCCGGTGAAGATCGAAGCCGGTGAAGATCTAGCCGGTTTCTGAGGTGAGGTCGCATGGGAACAGTCTTCTTTGCACTTCGACCTCGACCTCACTCTCCTGCGGTCAGGTCAGGCTCATGGGAACGTAGCCTTAATATGTACAGCATCATGAACATGTTTCAGATATTTGAAACAGCATCTACATTAAAAACAGCAATACTCCCGGTAGAGGAATACTCCCGGTAGAGGAACTATTCTTTGGGAAAGCCTGCCTTACTATATTATGCAAGGTGGTAAAGAGTCATTGATCTAATCAAGGTAACAGCCTTACATGCTGTTGAAATTAGACCAGCATTAATAAGCAGTGACATATTAAGTGTCCCATCAATTATGAAAAGAAATTGAAGACTGAGGCAGATGATATGAGCTGAATTACAGTCGATGCATTGTGAATATGTTCACTAACTAGACTTCCGAGCACAATCAACTGTTTTTCAGAGTACCCTTTTCTGAAGAAGAGCACATACATCGAACTGCATAGAAAGAACTGCATAGAAAAGTGTGCAAATGTATATCTATTCCGAAACATCCTCGTCTTCTGGAACACCACGTAGATAGAGAACGTTGTTGCATCTACAAAAAAACCATAAACAAATCGAGTAAAAAGTCTACCAATTCACATGACAGAAATGAAAAAAGCAAAAGAGTAAGTTATCCTGACCTTATGAGGACCTCACCCAGGTTACCACTATACTGGCCCTCAATGAACTCTTCAGTGCTAGCAAGCTGCTCTCAGAAATATTATTTGTAAGCTAACAAATCAACTAGAAAATATGAAAGAAAGAAACTTCTTACCTGAAGGTTCATATATGAGTCAACAGATACTAAATACCCTGGTACAAGCAAATTAAACTTATTTCAGAGCTTTTCAAAAGACAAAATCCAGGGAAACATTACTAGATGAACTTGATTAAATTTGTGCATAATTTACCTTTGTACTCCATGCCCCATTTGAGCTTCACAATAACCGGCTTCCCTGTCAGATCGTTAAGAAACGGCTTGGGATTGACTGGTATGGTCTGTGAACAAAAGATTAGGAAAAAGAAGGTTAAAAGAATTCGACTCCCGGGACCAAAACGAACAAAGAGAGACACCTTACCGCCATATCAAGTCGGGGACCGGCGGCACGCAGTATGACCTCGCTTCCGCCCTCTTTAGGGTTTTTGAATTTAGGGCTCTCAAATACGTTGGTCCTTCTAAGAGACTTTTATAGGTCATTTAAACCTTGCATTTTATAAATATGTTAAACGTGCAAATAGAATGCCATTGATCCGAGCCATCAAATTGGGATTCTAGAATCGGCAGGGCTCTCTAGAATCGGCAGGGCTCGAAAATATCAATATTTATAACCAGTAAAAATGCCGCTTGGCATTTTAGGCTACCGAAAAAAATATATGTTAGTGTATTTTTTCTGTACATCTATATTGTTTAAATTTGGTTTTCTCGGCAAGTGGAAAACTTTTTGTATTTTTTTTGGGCCACTTATGGCTAAGGTTTTTGGGAAATATTTTGGCTCAAGCTCTTCTGCCAATTCTTTAGTTGTAAGAAGTAACTCAGTCATGCTCTTTTTAAAAGCTTGACTCTTAAGGCTGCAACAATCTTCCTTAGAATGCCCAGATTTGATCCTAATCATTTGATAGAGCAGCGAATCGAGTTCTTGGAGTCTTTAAATCATGTTCCAGACCAGATCTCTCTCACCAGCTTTTCCTACCGTGTATTGCCTTTTCAATCTTGAAATTTCTTCCTGACAAGCAACGATCTGGCCTTCTTTTTTAATTTCCATGCATTCCATGTTCTCGGATAATATCAAAGGCCACTGTAAGTCTCTCATCTTTTTCCAGGCTATGTCTCCTTTTTGTTCCAATTTAAGGATAGTCTTCTAGTCTTTGCTTTCTTGGCCGATTGTTTTGTGATCCTCCATTTCTTCCAAGAATCGTTGGCCGGAATAGTCTCCATTATAGGTAGCCATTTTAGACCTCATCTTGAAGCACAAGGATGTCGATTCCTGGTCTCAAGCTTAAACCTTGACGAGAGTAAAGGTCAAAGTTCTGGCAACACAGCCTGATGACAAAGAGTTCCGATTCAAGGACCAGCAACCTATCCAAGAAAATGTGATTCCTCGGAACTGCCTCAAGGAATCCCGAAGAGTTGATTCCACAGATAAGAGACCTTCCCTCTTTCGAGAAGGAAGGAACACCAGAATATCCGTTTCACAATTTAGGCAAAAATTAAATAATCCTACAGAAAACCTACTCCTACAAGCTTGAGCTTCAGTATCATGAATGTCAATTACAAAAAGTAATGTTGCACACAAATTCAGTGGGAATGCTAGGAACATATCTCTGTGTCATTTGACACTCCATTGAAATGTCTCTAATTTTCGAGTTTGAATGGGTAACATGTAAAGCAAAACGTTCTGGTGAGATTGGACCTTCCAGAATGTTTTATGCTGGAGGACTATAGGGATCATAGGGATTTGAATGCCCGTGGGCTCACCCCAAACACTTTGAACGAAATAACTTCTGAGCAGCTAGCCCCGCATATGCCCACCCCTTGAACAGTGACCGCCGTTGTTGGCATGCACAGGCTTGGCGCCTTTGGCTAGGCGGTGGCAAAGAGAAATGAAGAAGCGGAAGAACCTTGCCTTAAGTAGCAATCTCCCAAACAAACTAGCGGCCCAGAAAATGTATGCGAGACATGCATGCTTGCCCATTCTAGAATCCCCATCCGATGGCTCGGATTGATGGCGTTTTAGAATTGGGCTCACATAAACATAACAAAGCTCCCGATAAAAACAGTACTTCATCTTACGAAACGAGATTGAGGGCGAAGATCGAAGGAATTTGTCCAAAAAAAAGACAAGACCGAGAAGCCACAATATGGAAAAGTGGTCAAGCCACATAGGGAGAAGTTCTTTCCCTGCATGGTTTCAAAGAATGACAATAAGATACTGCTAAGAAAGATGAGAAAGCGCCAGTGAGACGTTGATGAAGAACCTTGCCTTAAGTAACAATCTCCCTGATGAACCAGATGCCCAGAAAATGCATGCATGCATGCATAGATGCGAGACGCACACATAGTTCAAAAATGGGAGTTCGACCCCTAAAAATCTGCCCACTTCTCTTAAATTCCAGTCATTCTAAACAATTTTTGGTAAGAAAATAAAATTTTTTCAATAAAACAAGTAACGGATGCTCGGCGCTGAGGTACAGCTCTGTGCAACAACTATGAAGTTGTAGACACATTTATACCTAGCTATACTTGAGATGGAACAAAGTGAGAAATAGGAGAAGGGAGATAATAATGATTGTTTGGTGTTGCCGGACTTTGGAAATGAAATGTTAAGTTGGGTTTGTTATGTAGATGCCGATATCATAGTTAGCTTTATTAGTAATGTCTCATGTTGCAATTGTGTTTAAATTATTGTTCTATAAAAAGTGGCTAGAAAGAAAGTCGTACAAAGCATTAATAGAAACATGGATTATTGACAACTCACTAATACATCGTCTATCAGTTTACAAAAACATATAACAATCTGCTAATACATACTTGACATTGATGACATATGGGTGGGTTGGAGGGGGGGTTCCTAGGGGTCTGCAATGATATGCTACCTATGGTGTAACAATGCATATATTGAATGATACATAAAGACAATACAGGGCTAGACCCAATCATGAAATGCAGTAGTTTTTGACATGTTGAACCCCCTCGTGGCCGAAAAATGCCATCATGTTGGAATGGTGACTTCATGAAATCCCAAGTGGATGTTGACATGTTGAACCCCTCATGACATGTTGAACAATGTCATCATGTTGGAATGAGGGTAAAACTATGATGTTGATTTGTGTAAGGGCATTTGACTCCATTTTAGAAATGTGGAATTAATCAGGTGTTCGACAATATCATGCCACTGAGGGTGTTTGTGCGCATGGTTTCAAAGATAACTAACAAGATTTGCGTTACAAACCCATTGATTACCATCATGAAGTACTTGAGAGCAAGTCTCACTATACGGTGTGAATCTATTTCCTAAAAAATCTAACAATTTACATCCCATAAAATCTAAAAATATATAATGTTACAATAATGTTATGGGCTTGCATCTTTAGTTCCAGAGATAACTAACAGGATTTGTGTTACAAACCCATTGATTACCATCATGAAGTACCTGAGTGCAAGTCTCACTATACGGTATGAATCTATTTCTTAAAAAAATCTAACAATTTACATCCCATAAAATCTAAAAATATATAATATTACAATAATGTTACGGACTCTAGAAGATAATTTTGCAGTACTGAAGTGCTATCTAGGGTTGCAAGATATTGCTGTAAGGAAGCTCTAGAGCAAATTAACTTGAGAGATGAATAAATAATGAGTTAGTGTTTACGGTATGCTTTCCAATATCAGAATAGACCAAATACTTCATGTTCAAAATAACCTTTTAGGGATATTCCAATAATGTTAAGACTTTAAACAATCATTAATAGTGTCATAAGCTTGTTTGCAGGTAGAGAAAAATGAATTCTCATTTTCAAAAGCATGTAATATTTTCTGTCAACTATTTTGACAATCAATGTTGATGTACAGTACAACATTTACATTTAATCTTGCAACTTTAAAAATGTAATAAATTTCAGTAAGTTATGTGTCAATCAAGAATAGGTGCAATGTGTAAATGCTAATACAATTTACATAGTGAACAATGTCTTGCATAGCGATCTGCAGCGAAAAAGCTCAAACGAACGACACAACATTGATAAAACCATGGACAATCAAATAAATACCCAAGACATTTCAGTATTGCATAGTGATCTTCAAGTGCAGAAAATAAATAAGCTAAAAAAGGCAGCAAATGTAAAATATAATCAGGAATGCAGCAGCTATATAGACACATATCAATTTGTTTAAGAGAGTTGTAAAACTGAAGATGCATTATGCAACTGCTGTGGACATGTCAGAGGTAACTGTTATATGTAACCCATCCAGAATCTTCTATTAGCTATTGACGGGATCTCTATATCAAAGAGATGGCTTAATAACCATATGTTTATGTTGCATCTCACATTGGAAACATCAGCATGTGCCACGGATATGACTGGCTAGTCTATAAGAAAACAGAAGTAGTTTAGAAAAAGAGCACATCGAAAGAATGGCACAAATAACATGTCAAACACACCTCATCAAAGTGTGATAGGAAATGACTACAAAATAAGCAAAGAAAATAATGGATAGAAGGATATAATAAAGTAAATATGTAGCAACAACTCAAGACTATCTAAACACCAAGAAATATAGGAAGCATTAAAATAATTGTGCAACAGTGATTGTGCAACAATGCACTGCAGGTCCATTCTCCTTAGCTTTGGCTTTAAAATCTTAACATTTCAAGTGAACTACAATAAGAAATCAAAATATTACTTCTTTACATGGGCCCATGTTTCTCCATCACATAAACTGCTTTAATGGCTGAAGTAATAGATTTCACAGGCAACAAAGTATGACCAGTGGATTAAAAATGGAGGATATAACTGCACATTATGCAAGAGATATGGGCACCTGTTTTCTGAAAGGCATAAGCACTATGGGAGTAAAGTTTTAAAATAGAAGTAATAATTCATTTGGTGGCTAAGGAGTGATGGAAAAGGTTACCGCATTAAGGAACAAATGAAGGCACTTTGGAATATTCAATGTCACTGACTGATTCAAGCAGGATTAAGGAAATCATAAATAAGCTTCTCTAGATGATAGACATTCATGAAGCTAAAGGAAGGACCAACATGAATAACAATGACAAATGGGCATAGAGCATGATTCTCAATCAAATAAATTATAATCATTGTGCTCTTATATCCACATACCTTTTCTGCTTCTTCTACCTTCGCTTGTCATTTAGGAATAAAAGATATAAACTTTTATTGTGTCTAATTCACCTTGCCCTTCAAAAACCTTTGGTGCAGAAACATAAGACGGGGGTTCAAATATATTGTGACTCACAATTATCTACTCTAGAAAACGCCATATGTCAAAGACAAATCTCATTTGCAAAGCAACCAAGACCTTCCAGATGAATCTCAACATAAAATCAGCAGGTAGATAGGTTATGGATGCAGTTCGCTCTTACTATTAGCTATAAATTTAGGATGTCAACATTAAGCATTAAGCAAATATAATACATATTGTGCAACCTCTTAAAAAGCTCTAGAAACTGTGAGTTTTGCAGCCTAGAGATTGACGTCATTCTATTCATCATCACATCATGAGTATATTCTACATATCACATGGAGGCCAATCCACTACCTAAATGCGATATGCTAGGAGCTGCTTTGTGTATGTGATTATCGAGTATGTATGACAGCTTTAAAGTCTCTACCACAAGACCATTTGGTCATATTTGAACCCGTGACCTCGGGGCAATGGATTTTTAAGGTCCCCATTACTAGACCAGAATTGGCCAGGTTAGTTTTCCACTTGCCTATGGAGGGCGCTCATGGAGGGCGCTTAGGGTTTCAGCCCTGCTCTTTTGCTCATAACGCGGGATTCCGGTGTCAGATTCAGGTGTTCTTGGGCTCGTTGGAAAGCTTATCGAACGAGCTTTCCGTCGGTGTATGATTTGTATGGTGTTTCCTCTGTTTTAGTCGACGGAATCCACCTGCCAGTCCCGGCCCTCTCTTGGCGGCGCTAGGGTTTGGCTGCAATTTTCTTTTGGCCATAACTTCGATCCGGGTGGCGCTTTTGGGTGTGTTTGGGCTTGTTGGAAAGCTCTTTGAGCACTCTATCCAATGGTGTTTAAGTTTTTCAGAGATTGGCCTGTTGGGAAAGACGGTTCAGCTCTGAAACTTCGGCCCCTGAAACTTTGCACACCTAATCCAACGAACGGCTTTCAGATAAGTTTTCTGTTTCATTTTGAATCAAGGCAATGACCAATTCTGTTAGCTTGGGGTAGCATATATTTTGATTTCAAGACATTGCATGTAGTAAAGACATTTTCGGCATGTTAGTCACTCTAATTTGCTCTCTACTTTCTCTCGGCTTTGAGATTTCTTTAGCTCTTAAGTTTATAAGAGAGATCAAATATTTCTAGTTTATATTCGCACACAAATTAGGGAATAAGCTAGAGGCTAGGGGCTGCATAGGCAAGGCAAATGCATTTGAGTAAAAGGTGGACGGAATAAGTTACGGGACAGAGGCCCAGCCCGCCGTACACCGTGATAGCGAGGGTCGGACCCACCAACCGGTAATCGGACCACTATAAACTCCCCGCCATAGAATAACAACCAAAGATGAAAAGACAAAGATGAAAAAGACACAATGCATATGTATATAAGTGTGGTATTTGTAGTCAAAAAGGAGACGGGATATGCTACGGACCGAGGGGTCTAACCCCCGCCAGAGGGCCAGATAGCGAGGGCACGACCCTCCAACCGGTTCCCTGGATCACCAAAATGATCAAGGAGAGCCTAAAGACTTTAATAAATAATAGCTTACAAGTGCTCTTACATCAAGTGCTTGAGGATGTGTTGCGATTATGTGAAGACATCTATAGAATAATCAAAACCATGGGACTCTACAAGAAGTTTTGCCAATTGCGTAATGTCCAACAAAGTGGAACAGTGGAATAGCACAATCAATTATGTCGGCAGCCTTCAAAAAACTCAAGATGAGGACTTTCATCTAATCGTGTTTTTTCATTTGAATTGAATAACTAGTAACACACAAAACAAGGGAAGGGTGATACCACTATATCCGTAATAACTGGATGATTGATCTTTTATTTCTTTTATCATCATTAGGTATAAATATAGATTGGCTGTTGTAAGCTATGAAATTGGACGGTTTCTTTGCACAATGCAATGCATGCTATGTATGAAATTAGGAAGTTTCTTTAGACGCTTTACACTAATATAAATCTGGACTATTAGGCAGTGACTACTACATAAGTTGGGGATTGTGTTAACATAGTGTAGTTAGAATATTTCAAGATGGTTTATAAACACGGACCTCTGAACACGTGATGTTATGTTGACAGTAATTACTACATATTCATAGCTCCGGATTGGAGCTCTAATCAGTACTAATCAGTTTAGTTTAGAGTTTTTGCAGCCTAACAATAATGGCGTGGGAAAAATCCAAAATCCAGAATGACGAAAAACGGATCTGATAATAATACTGTGCATCAGTGAGCCCATTACTATTAAGGTTTTTCCTCGAAAACCCTTCGGGGCGGGGTTTTTTAATCCTGATAGTAATCGGCGTCACTAATGTAGTCCGTGCCGGTCGACTGCTGTCAGCCGGACACCACTATTGGGCACCAAGACTATGCGCAACAAACCGTAAAAGGAAAGGGACTAAGTGTCCGGGTCGCTGAGGGGCCTCCTCCGACCACCACCGTGATAGAGCGGGTACAACCCACCTACCGGGTGTTCTATTTCCACATTCGAAGTTCGTGCGCCAAAAACTTAGGGTTCATAATCCGACCCACTACTAAAGGTGGGACGCTGGAATCCACAATGTGTACAAAACTCAAAGTTGTTGATAGCTTAAGCATCACCGCGACTTGCCACGGCCGGTAAAGCGGGATGCTGGTAATAATAGAAAAAAGTCAGCCTTCAGAAAAGGCTACATCATAACAGCGTGATGTGCTAGTAGCGCCCTTTCAGGGAGCTCGCCCATGCTACACAAGTCCAGGGGCCTTACGGCACAAGGGACATAAATGTATTCTATTCTATTCTATTCTAAAAAGAATACACTAACATATATTTTTTTTGGTAGCCTAAAATACCAAGCGGCATTTTTACTGGTTACAAATATTGCTATTTTTGAGCCCTGGAAATGCATGCACTCCCATTCTAGAATCCCGATTTGATGGCTCGGATCAATGGCATTCTATTTGCGCGTTTAAGATGTTTATAAAATGCAAGATTTCAATGACCTATAAAAGTCTCTTAGAAGAATCACCGTATTTGAGTGGATTTAGATAGCCCTAAATTCAAAAACCCTAAAGAGGGCGGAAGCGAGGTCATACTCCGTGCCGCTGGTCCGCGACTTGATATGGCGGTAAGGTGTCTCTCTTTGTTCGTTTTGGTCTCGGGAGTCCAATTCTTTTAACCTTCTTTTTCTTAATCTTTTGTTCACAGACCATACCAGTCAATCCCAAGCCGTTTCTTAACGATCTGACAGGGAAGCCCGTTATTGTGAAGCTCAAATGGGGCATGGAGTACAAAGGTAAATCATGCATAAATTTAATCAAGTTTATCTAGTAATGTTTCCCTGGATTTTGTCTTTTGAAAAGCTCTGTAATAAGTTTAATTTGCTTGTATCAGGGTATTTAGTATCCGTTGACTCATATATGAACCTTCAGGTAAGAAGTTTCTTTCTTTTATATTTTCTAGTTGATTTGTCAGTTCCTTTCGTTAAATTGCATAAAATGCTTGATTTTAATGCAAGATTTTGTGAAAGCAAGTCTAATGACTGAGAAAAGTTTGGGATTGGTATTTACTAGACCTTGATTTGGGTATATCATATGTGATTTTTAAGGCTAAGAGGGTCATCTCTCTTCAAACCTTCGTCTAAGGATGTACATGGTTTTCCCTTTTTACCATTCTCAAATAGCTGCATAACATGCCAAAAGTAAACATTTTATAATGCATCCTATGGTTTAAGAAAAATGGAAGCTTTCAAGTAAATTGACTAAAGTATTTAAACAAAGGAAATATTACTTCACAAAATGGAAGTAATCTTTTACAATAATGACATTCGCTTGGAATGTTCTAAAATATATTGGAGCATAAAAGTTGGCAATTTTTTGGCATGGAGCCATTAAATTGATTAGAGAAAATTACAATAATTAATCACTGCAAGAAAGTATTAGTCAAAGCTGCATAATGCAAAAAAAGGATTTCATTCACTGTTCACATGTTGTTTTCGCAATTGCAAGGAGGCGCAATTCCCATAAGAGCAACTTACGGAGTTTAATTCATCAAATCTAAGCGTTCTTTGTGCGAGCATATGCTCTCTACATGCTATTTCAGTTCTGATATGAATATTCATCATATTGAATTTCCATGTGCCAGCAATATTAACTTATCAAGTTAATTATAAATGATGGCCCTGATTACATTGCAAAGAGTATCCATGCCATTGAAGGGACCAATAAAGGACCACTATGATATCTCAAAAAGTTTGCCTTTGTCAATATTTATGGCCAGCATCAGCCTAGTGAAAGGAGCTCCATGTGGAATTGTATCAGAAACAGTCTAGATAGGATCCCTTATGATAATTGCATCATGGGAGGTGATTTTAATATGGTCACCCATGATTATATGAGAAGCATCAATTTCAGGCCTCTCAATAACCAAGAAGCAAATTCTTGGAATTATCTTCTCTCTAGTCATGATCTCAAGCTTGCTAGAACACAGCCCAATTCCTTCAGCTGGTCCAATCATAGAGCTAACGACCCAATTCTTTGTATGCATGATAGATTCTATGTAAGTGAGCATATTTGGCATAGCTGTGACAGAATGTCTAACCTTAATGGCTTTACCATTTCTGATCATTTCCCCCAGCTCATTCAAATTAAGGGTAACCCCAATATCAACAGGAGGAATTCTTTCTTTAAGCTGAATGTTTCTCTGCTGCAGCATGAAAGTTTTCTTCAAGAATTCGGGATGATTTACAACAGTATCCCCAAGCCCAACACTAACCTAGGATGGATGAATTGGTGGGTTCTCACCTCTAAAAATATCAAAAAATGGCTCAAGAATTGGGGTAAGCAGATTCATATCCAAGACAAGAAGTATCTTCAAGATCTTAGAGCCCAGCTTCAGTCTAGTCCTCAGGAGCAACAAGATGAAATCAAGCTGAAAATTGAAAAAGAGGAAATCAAGATAGCTAAAGGTTGGCAGCTCAAAGCCAAAATTAGAGAACTCAAGGATGATGAAAGATCCAACTCCAAGTATTTCTTCATTAAAGCTAAGAGCAAAGCAAAAAGAAATCACATTTATAGTATTCAAGCTGAAGGTATAATTGTTTCTGAAGACATTGATCTCAAAAAGGCTGCTACAAATCATTTTGTTAATATTATGGGTACTAACCATGATTCTCCTGAGGCTGATATGGATGATTTCATTCACATGCAAAATGTTATTCTGAATCATCATAACGACACTTTGATGAGCCCTTTTACCAAAGAGGAACTCTTCACAAGTGTCTCGGTATGGATAATGGTAAGACACCAAGGCGGATGGCCTCCCTGGCCGAAGTTTTTTAAAAGACTTGGGACATTATTGGTTCTGACATCACTAATCTGTGTAATGAGTTTTTGATGCTTAGATCCATGGATTGCAGGATTAATACCAGTCTCATCACCCTTATCCCCAAGATAGATGAACCTACTTCCTTTTCTGATTACAGGCCCATTTCCCTTACCAACGTGGTCTATAAAATCATTTCTGCCACCATTGCATCCAGATTGAAGCAGATCCTTAATATGGTCATATCCAACAACCAATCAGCTTATCTTAAGGATAGATTTATCTTGGATAATGTTGTGATGGCCAACATTGGTATGAATTGGGCTAAGGGAACTAAGCAAAATATTGGCCTGCTCAAGTTAGACATTACCAAAGCTTTTGATACAGTTTCTTGGAAGTTTTTAATCAATTGCTGTCATAAGATGGGTTTTTCCCATGAGGTTACCAGCATGTTCTTAGCCATTCTAAAGAATTCCAGATCTTCTGTTCTTATCAATGGTGAGTGCAGTCCATTTTTCGAGATTAAAAGAGGGGTGAAACAGGGCTGCCCTTTGGCTCCTTTCCTTTTCCTCATAATTATGGAGGCTTTAAGCAATGCCCTCAAGAAAGCTGAAAATGATGGCAAGATTAAAGGCTTGAAGCTCCCGGACAATCAGGTATTTCTTAATGCTCATTTTGCAGATGACACATTTCTGTTCATCAAAATGGAGGAGGCCTCAATCAACAATGCCCAAGAGCTGCTTCATAAGTTTGGTAACACTTCTGGATGTAAGATCAACCCTACCAAGTCAAAGTTCATGTCATACAATCAGGTAACAGGACAGAATTCTGCTCATAATCTTGGCTGTGAGTATCTCCCTCCCACCACTAAATCTAAGATTCTAGGCATTCCTTTTGCTTTAAGAAGTAATGCTAGTGAGCTCTGGGGGGATATCATTGAGAAATTTAATAGGAAAGCTGATTTGTTAAATAGTAAGTTTCTTTCCAAAAATGGCAGAGCTATTTTGGCTAATTCTATTATTTCTGCCTCTCATGTTTATCAATCATCCATCCTTCTAGCTCCTAAAAAAGTTACCTCCAAACTCCAGAGTATTCTAGGTAGATTTATTGCTAATGGAGGCACTAGAAGAACCTGGATTCCTGTTGCCATGAAGGAATGTCTGAAAAGCAGGATCAATGGAGGATTGGGCATTATTGACATTGAAAAGCAGAGCATGGCCCTGGCTGCCAAGTATATCTACAGAGCTGGCTTTAACAAGATTAATCATCCGGTGTCTTGTCTTATCAGACATTACTTGCTTAAATGCAAACCCTTTGGCTGGAGAAATGTCAAGATGATTTTGCCAGACAGTCTTTTCTTTGATTTCAAAGTCCCAAATAATACTCCAGGTATCATAAAGAAATGGATTAAGGCTTGGAAGATTGGTTGCAAGATGTACAGCTGGAAGGAAGGATTGTCTAAAGATCAATCTATTTTCTGGAACCCTTCTCTCATTTTGAATAATCCTAATATGTGTTTGGCTATGAATTTCCCTATTCAATGCAGAAAATGGTCAGACAGAGGTATCACTCATATTTCTCACCTTTTCAATGATCAGGGAATCATTGAGTTTCATGATTCTGTATTGGCTGACTTAGATGAGGAAAATGAGATGCTATTTAATGCTATTAAGGGTTGCTTATATATGGGTACCTGGCACAACGAAGATATCCAATGGCATCACAGGGGGAAAACTCTCTACAAAGTTAGTCTGATTTACAAGTTCCTCACAAGAGGTTACACAATGTCCCTACATTTAAAGTGGGACATATCTCAAGTAGACAGTGTTACCAATCTCGAGATTTATGTGGAACTCCCCAATCAATCCCAAGATTAAATCTTTCATTTGGCAGCTATGGCATAAGGCCCTTGCCACTAACTACAAGAGGTTTAGATTGAATATGACCTTCTCTAATTTGTGTGATAGATGTTTGCAGGAACAGGAAGATGAAGATCACCTCTTTAGAAATTGTCTTTGGTCCGAATGGGTTCTTGAACTAGCAGCCATTGAGTTTAACATTCCACACCTTTCTGAAACAGCCTTAGTGGATATTATCTTTCCTTATCAGCCCAGAGATTGGAGAACTTATATCCTCCTTTGGAGGATGTGGAAGGCTAGAAATTCTCTCATCTTTAAAGAAGAGATTGTGTGGCCTAAAACTGTCATTGAACAGTCAAAATTTGACATAAAATGGATTAATGAAGTATTCAGGTAACTTATACATTTCTTTGTGCTTTTCAGGAAATATTTTGGTGGGACAAAAGAAGATAGGATGGGACCGGATCAATTTGATGATTAATGCAATGTGGCTTGATCAGTTTGGAGCCAACCCTACGATATATCATGGAGATAGCTAGCCGATGCATTTGTTCGCTTCGCATTATGATTCTGTAAGATTTGCTCATTTGTGAAGCTGTGGATCTCACGGGGCGCTTCAATCCAGCAAAATTCCAGACATGCAACTGTCTGTATTGCCAATTCTGCTCGACTTCGAGAGGATTAGGGCGAAAATAGTGCCCATATGGGATATTTCAGACCTTCGAACTTGCTGCCTTTTTTTCGACATGGTGAATGCATACCTATAATATTTGCATTCCTTGATATAATAGTCACTTTTTTTAAGACTTAGAGAATGCAAACATATAATACTGCATTCTCGCAATTTTTGTACCTACTCTCTCTACTTTAATATATATACTAAGCCTTCAATAAAAAAAAAAGATTATATTCCGCGGCTTCCAAATATAGAATCGTATATTTGCAGGAAAATCTAATTTAGGTTTTCTCAAAACAAAATTATGTTTGAACCAATGTCCATTTTGAATTTAGAAATCAGTGGGAATCATTATTTGAGACATTAAGCTACACCGTTCATGTGACGCTCCCAGAATATATACGACCCTCGGACGTATACATACGGGGACTTTCCCCTCCCATGGCAATCATCTCACCATGAGCAGGGCCCTCCGTCTGTTTCGGGCCATCTATAAAATGAGGCCCGAAGAAGGACACGGAGGGGTCATTCGGCCCACGCCTTCAATGGGACTCCTACGTCGCGGAAGCATGAAAACAAGGGTTAGCACACAGCACGAATATACATAAATAATAACCACCACGAAGGGTGGCGCATCCATCCAAAATACCAACGGCATAGAATATGCATCTAATCCTAAGAAAAAAACACCCAAACCCCAGGTTCTACCCTGGCTCAGACTCCCGTGAGGATCGACTGACGGCTGGGCCTCAAGAGATCAGCAGACCGAGTCTTGGCATGGCGTTGGCTGGCATAGAACATTGGCTAGGGTTGTCCACTCCATCCGCCCCTCCTGTTGCAGATGGGTCAATTCATGCTATGGCTTCGCTATAGCCTTCCGGAGACGCAAACCCAGGGCATCACCCTCTAAGCCTACTCCAGGTTCATGACGCTTTGGTCCGGATGAGGCGGTGGGAGGCGTCCCCTTCGAGAATCACCCGGTGGTTCCATGGGTGAGCTAGAGAATACGTGCCGCATCAGCGACCCCGCATCCGTACCGCACTTACTCACCCTAAATCTACTCAAAGTGCAAGGTGCTCCCATACGGATCACACCTCTACACCCGGGAGTGTCGGACCCATACCCGCCCTCTGACGTGGCCAGGCTGTCGGGCCTAGCCCTTTGTAGGAGTCTCGGGAGCCTTGTATGCTCATGCAAGACCCCACCCCTCATGTCACCACTTGTGTTCCTTGTCCGGTGCTAAGCCGACCATAGCATCTAGGACCCGGTGGGTTCTTGTGCATGTGCCGCATTTAATAGGACTCTGAGGCTTTCTAGGAGCATACTACAATACACGGCTCGGAGGTCTCTACCCCGGTAATCCCTGCTTTTGAGTCGATTAACAAAGAATTAACAATCCATCCTTTCGAGTAGAAACCCGAATTGAATATAAAGAGAACTTGCTTGTACAATCAAGGGTTAGTTTCTATGATTGAATCACAAAGAGAACAGAGAAACGGACACAACCAAGCGTTATCTAGAATCCACATAACCACCTACCAATTCGCTGGGCGGACTCGTTTCCATGGGGGCCTCCATCTCCGGGAGTTAAGAATTAATTTGTTGCTTCATTGTATGACCGGTATGGTGGATCTCTGCGGTGTATGATGGCGCTCAGCTCCTGGCCTTCCTTGGTCGATCTTCAGGAGTCAATCCCAGGGATAGGGGTCAAGTTGGCATCCAAACTTGGCAACCCTCATGCTGCCCAATCAATTGGGGCGGTGAAGCCTTCCCAAAACAAACAATTAGCCTAATTAAGTTATTAACTTTAATGTATTAAATTAGCATAGCTAATTTAATCCACTTAAGAGTAACCCCCTAGGTTACCATTACGTTCCCATACCCCCATGGTGACATACCTTTAGGGGGTGGTGACGTGCTTGTATCTGTACATGTCCCGTATAAATACATGACGTAGACCGTATAATTACGTGGAACATCACATTCTCCCCTCCTTAAAAATAATGCTGTCCTCAGCATTGGGGTTGGCTACTCGAATACATATACCTAAAGCACTTAATTTAGGAAAATGGAGTTAAGAATATAACATTGATACGTTGAAATTATAGTAGTTCGGACAGTAATAGATTGAAGTTGAAATATCAAAGTACAAGCACCAGGGTGCCCGATACAAACTTATGATCAAAGGAGTTTAGGACCGAAGTCCGATTTAAAACATTCTGACAACAAAATTCATACATGTAGACAAAACCAATACGGGACAAGTTGGGTCATCAGCAACCCTCTATACAAGGCAGGTGACGACTTGTTCATTGGCATGCACACAACCATATACCCGTAGGTTAATAATATGATTAAGTTGTGGTTGAAGGACCACCCCTACAAATAAAAGAAAAAGTATCTAGAAGGAATCTATCATGTGTATGCGGCTTGCGTTCATTGTGGTATAAGGAATGGTTGCATTCCCTCAGATAGCCGGAATGAACGGTCTCATTTACTAGATGCCTTTCTAGCAATTTGGATCATGTCAACATCAACAATACACCACGTCCTAGAGAACACGAAGGTGATCTCATCATCGGTTATTATTATAATATACGATGCATCTACCCCTCTAGAACATGATTCTCGGTAATTCAAGCCTTCAAGCTTACCGTCGGGAGCGGGGTTGGTAGCATCGTTGATGGTGCGGCCTTGAGATTCCCGCATGAAGTCCGGATAGTGCTTCTCAAGGTCTATTTTCATCACCCAGGTAGCATCTTCAACTGGTAAGTGCTTCCACTTGACCAAGTATTGCAACATTTGAGTTCTTCTGGTCTGTTTGTAAGCTCGATCAAGAAGAGCTTCGGGCACTATTTCTAGCTGCTCTTCAGTCATTTCTAGGAGGGTAGGGGTATCCAAAACCTCCTCTGGATCAGGGGTGTGTTGCTTCAGAAGACTCACGTGAAAGACCTTATGGATCTTCAAGCGGGGTGGCAAGTCCAAGCGATATGCCTGTTCTCCCACGCTGCTTGCATCTTGAACGGTCCAGCCCATCTGGGTGCCAACTTCTTGCAGTTACCAATTTTAAGCTTGGCTTGTTTTACTTTGATCTTAAGCCAAACCGATTCACCCACCTGGAAGATCCGTGGGGTTCGGTGCTTATCCGCTAGACTCTTTTGACGACTGCGTGCGGCCAACAAGTAACCCCGAACTTCTTCCACCAAGGCTTGCATTTCTAAAAGGAGTTGTTGAGAGACCTCCACTTTAGAAACAGGGTTATGCCACGTGTCTGGAGTAAGACATTGGTAGCCATAATTTATCATGAATGGAGACATTTTTGAAGACTCTCGCTGGTAATCTTTATTAGGCTTAACTCTACCAGATAAATATAATCCGCCCATTGTGATTGTTTACTCCATACATAGCTTCGTAGCATATCTTCGATAATACGATTGACACGTTCCGTTTGACCATCTGTCTGAGGATGGTAAGCTGTACTCATGGCAAGCTTGGTCTGGATGGTGGCGAAGAAATCCTTCCAGAATGCACTGACAAACTTAGGATCCCTATCTGATACAATTACTCTCGGCATCCCGTGCAACCTGAAAATTTCCTTTACAAAGAGCAAGGCGGTGTCGAAGGCGGTGTCCGTGGTGCGACATGGCAGGAAGTGAGCCATCTTTGATAATTTGTCGGCCACGACCATTAATGCATCATATCCACGGAGAGTGCGTGGAAGCCCCACAATGAAATCCATGGTTATGACTTCCCACTTGGCGTTGGGCACATCCAAGGGTTGCAACTCCCCGGGAATTCTTAATTGCTCAGCCTTGGTTTGCTGACAAACCTGACACTGTTTGATGTACCTAGCAATATCCTTCTTCATTGAAGGCCAAAAATAGCTGGAGCGGATCTTAAAGTAAGTTTTCATAAAACCCGCATGTCCTGCTATAGGGTTGTTGTGTGTATCATGGAGAATCAGCTTTTCGCACCCTCAAGTCAGCTGAACACACAACTTATCTTTGTAATATAATAAATTGCCCTCCTTCTTATATGAACGGAATGCTTCACGTTCTCTATCGATCAGACGGGCTTCCTTACCCAAACCTTCCCAAACATTACTGCATTCGGGATCTGGGGCGTGGTCTGTTTCTATCTGCTTCCCAAACTATTTGGTGAGTGTGGAAATGGCATTACAATGGGTCCGGGTTATGAAGGGATGACGGACAAAGCATCCGCAACCACATTGTGCTTCCTCGTTTATATACAATCTCAAAGTCATATTCCTCGAGGAATTCCATCCATCTTCACGACGGAGATTCAGATTTACCGGGTGGATAGATAGCGGAGACTCGATGATCCGTATCCAAATTGAAATCTTCTACCAAGAAGGTAGTGTCTCCAAATACGGAGAGCACGAACAACCGCTAGCAACTCCTGATCATGGGTAGGATATCGCCGCTCAAGATCATTCATCTTCTTTGAATCGTAAGCAACAACTCTCCCCTCCTCAAGATTAAGACTCCACCGGTAGCTATCTTACTCGCATCGGTGGCTACCGATTTATCCTTTTCATGATCGGGCAAGGTAAGGACCCGGTCAGGATGTTAAAGCATCCTTGAGCTTCAAAGCCGGGTTGGACTTTTGCTTTCCAATGTTCCATCCAATCCTTCACTTTCTCATGCCTTGTGAGATTAGTAAGAGGTGCGGCGATTGTTGCAAAATCCTTAACAAATTTCCGATAATATCCTGCGCGAGTCCCAAGAAACTTGGACCTCTCAAACATTAGCCTGGAATGGGCCAATCCTTTATCGCTTCTATCTTAGCCGGGTCTGTAGCAATTCCTTCACTGAGATAATATGCCCCAAATAGTCTACCCTGAGTGCTTAACTTGCATTTAGAGAACTTGGTTTAAGAGTCGATATGCCTTAGCTTCAAAGCTAATCGAAGATGTTGTTCATGTTGCTGCAAGGTTTTACTATAGATGAGAATGTCATCAAAGAAAATGACAACAAAGTCATCCAAGTATTGGCGGAAGATGTCATTCATCAATCGCATAAACGTTGTAGGGGCATTGGTCAATCCAAAAGGCATGACTGCAGATAAATTCATAATGCCCATATCCGTGTAAAAGCGGACTTATGAATGTCCTCCTCCTTTATCCTTATCCGATGGTACCCGAGCTAAATCAATCTTTGAGAAATATTTTGCCCCTTGTAATCGGGTCCATAAGATCATCTGCCCTAGGCAAGGCATAGCGATTCTTGATGGTATGCTTATTGAGTTGCCTATAATCAATACACATCCTTAAGGAGCCATCCTTCTTCTTTACAAAAAGAATAGGAGCGCCAAATGGTGAAACACTAGGCCGAATAAATCCTGTGTTCAAGAATCTTGTAGTTGTTTCTTAAGCTCGCTAACTCCAGGAGGACTCATTCTAAGACGGGCCTTGCTGGTAGGCTTCAGACTGGTTCAAGAGTTATCTCACATTCTACCCCTCTAAAAGGAGGAAGCTTGTGGATCTCATCCGAAAAAGATCACTAAATTCTCAAGAAGGGTAGCAATGTCCGATGGTAAGGCGTCGATTTCCTGCTTCTGTTTGGAGTCAGACTCAATGGAAGCAAGTTTAATGAGGCAAAGGAGTTCATTCCTGCATATAGCTCTTGCTAACTGCTTTATTGACATTGACTGCATAGCGGAGTGTAATGAATCACCTTTTATCGTCACACGTGCTCCATTAGCGGTGTTGAAGGTGACCTCCCGTTTCTCACAGTCTATGTGGGCCTTGGCAGACGCTAAAAACTCCATTCCCACAATAAGATCATATTTGCCAATGTCCATCAATTCGGCACCCAAGGCAACTGATGCACCTGGCAACTGCATTTTAAGGTTAATACGGCGGCCATGAGTGTGTTCTCGATCTATCTTACGGCTAATGTGGTGGCTTAGGGGGACCTCAATGTTTCACCGCAACACAGGCCATTCTAGGAGAAGCAAAATTATGGGTACTACCCGTGTCCATCAAAATTATGAAGGGCTTACTGTCTACTTGGCCTATTGTAGAAATAACAGAAGGCTGACTTTCAGCATTGCCTGTTTCTATAGCGGCAAGAATATGAGACGCACCATGAATATACTCGGAGCCTCGATTCTCCAAGAAGATTGGACTCCGTGATCTTCCCAATCCAGGTCGGCCATAGCCAGTTGAGCAGTTTGCGTGACGTACGGGCAATTTTGCATGAAGTGGCCAGGCCTCATGCACCGGTAGCATGCCTTATCCCGGCGGAGCTGCTCTCTGGCCTCTTTAGGAATGGACTGTAAGAGCCCCCGAACTTCCTTACCAGCATTGTTACCTTATCGGCGTGCTAAAGGCTTACTTTCTTCTCCTCTGGCGGCCATAAGAATTGTGTTTGAGCGGCCCCGGACTTGGCGAACGGGGTTTGTAAGGTGTGGATGGCCGTGGTCGCGGTAAGGAGCGTGTCATGATATCGCTCCCCTGGGCGTGCCTTCCTCAAGGCTTAATGCCTTAGCTTCCTCCTCCATCGACTTTGGGTCGATGGCCTTGACCATACGCTTAATGGATGGGGCCAACCCTTCAATGTAGCCCTCTCGCCCTTTTTTCATTCATTCCTGGTACATACAACCTCAAACGCATGAAATTCGGTGTAGGCCTGCACGACATGCCCTTCTGCTCCAACCTGTAGAAGGTCCGAACTGTTGGCATTTGTGCGCACGAGGCACACGAATGCGATTTAAAAGCCTTTGCGAACTTCTTGAACTTGCATCTGCTCCTATCCAGGTGTTTAGCTCTGGCGTAACCCTTCCACCAAACATGGCAGCTCAAAGAAGGTTTGTGGTGGCGACCTTCCTCGTATCTTTCTCTGTCATTCCATAGGACTTCCCCGAATTCCTTCATTTCGTCCAACCAAGATTCCGTGATTCAAGCCTCCTCTAGACTTCCCATCAAACCGAGCCAACTTCCTAGGTTCTTCCATATACTAGTGATGGTCAGATCAACGGTTTTTCGGTATTCTTTATCCTTACGCCTTGAATGGTCACTGTCTGATAGCGAGGACCCCGAAGAACCCGAAGTGGTTGAATGTGAGGACACGGCACTATCCTTAGAGGAACTTCGATGACGCTTAGCATGAGTTCTCCTTTTGTGCAGTGCGGGGCTAGCTCCGGGAGGAGAGGGTCAAGCAGTGTGTGGACTCAATGGTCGTGGAGGCAATTCCGGTCCGTCCTCCTGAGTATATGGCAGTGGATTGGTATGCAAAACATAGGCCTGTCCTACTGGCGTTGGAGGGTGTTTGCCAAGCGGCGTTACGTACACCGTCTATAGGAAGCATTCATGAATATATAAGCAGATTTACATTAATGTACAATCCCTTTTGAGTTAATTGAGACAAAAGTTTATACAAAGTAAAAACAATATTTGTATTTCATTGAAGTTGAGTACAACAACGGGTTGATTGATACATGGATTGAGACAAAAGTAGGTATGATACAATGGAAACTTTTTAAAGTTCTACTTGCACACAGCCAGAATCAAGAACAAAGAAAACATAACGGAAGAGACCAAGCCTAGGGGTTGGCGGGGGTACAGGATCGCAGAAGGGTACTCTCCGCATGTACTCGGACGAGTTTATAGCGTGCTCAGGCTTGGACAATGATTGCTTGGTACTCCCATGTAGGGCTGATAATCAGAAGGTTAAAGAGCCTTCGTGACGATAAAAGAGTTGCCAAAGGTGGTCGTTGGCGTCCTCGAAGGCTTCGTGGCTCGTCATATTCCAAGAGTCCCTGTGTACGACATTGTGGTCATCTTCAGATCCTCGAAAGCTCGATCCCTGAGGATGTTAACTATCTCCAGCCCTCTGTCAGGGTCATAGGGTTCTGGTGGTGGTGTCTCGACCCCATAGCCTTCTTCCCACTCTGGATATTCACCATATCTCTGGCCATAGTCTTGATCCGGTGGTCCGGGGTCGTCTCTCCTAACCATATCGGTGATTCTCTCCTCATATTCCCAAATTGTTTCCTCTGCAACATAGTTGGAATGAATAGAGAACATTTTGTAATTCCACTACATTCTAACTTTAATGCTTTGGAAGAGGATGTCATAAAAAAAACAATTCGGTTGTACTCATCAAGGAAATTTTTTTTTGTATTTAATAAGTAATAAAGTACAGCATATTTCAATAGGGTCCAAAGAGTTATATATTTCATAAACACACATACATATATATGTAAACAAAATTTGCGTATCAAAATTTAGTCTAGGAACTAGGCCCTGCCTCTTTATCCTTAGCCCTAGGAGGTGGTGGAGGCGGTCGGTGTCGCAGCAGAGTAACCCCAGGGTCTACTGTGGCAGCCGCAACAGATGCAACCTCTGGTGGATAGGCAACGGCCAATGGGGCTGCCGTGAGGAGCTTCATGCCCATCCAAGGCGCAATGTCCTGACCCAAGGCCGTCAGGGCAAGATCCCGTCGTACGAGTACATAAGTAAACGTACGATAGGGAAGCTTCTTGTGGCCGGCCAGTGTAGAGAGTGCACGGAGGGCCCACCATGAAGCTTCAGCCTCTGGCCCTAGATCCCGGGCTATGAAGAGGACTTGTCCGTATTTGAAGGCCGACAAGAAGAAACGGGTAAGGTGGTTACCCAGCACTTTCCCTTGCGAAGTCTCAGATGCTGCCACTTCCTTATCCAAGTCCATGGGGACTTCTTCCTCCTTGAGCTCCTGTTGCTCCTCCTTCTTGTGTGCAGGGTTATGATATAAATCCTCACCCTCATCATCTGAGTCGGAGGGGACCTCAACCATATTAATGTTTGGGACGTGAGGTCCCATAGCCGTGAAGGCATCGTGCGTGTTGCGGCCGGTTCCCGCATCGACTAAGTCGCGAAGACGTAATAGAGTCTCCGCCGGTTCTAGGGTTTCCTGACGGAACTGAAGCAGCTGGTTCACCTCCGGAGGAAGCTCGGTAGAAGTGAAGTCGATGAAATCATCCATACAATACTCCACAAGCTCGTAAAGTACATGGTCTTTGCGCTTAAGGTGAAACCGCCACCACGCGGATACGCCCGGATAATATCATCCAAGAGAAGGTATTCCCGCTACGGTGATAAATAACGGAAGGCCGCCTAACCCCGACAAGCCTATAGATTGGTCACGGCGGCGGTGGTAGCTCCTCCGCTAGCTTTTTCCAACGGGCAAAGTAAGCCCATTCCTATATGCTCGTCATCCCCTCCTCGGAGGATTACGGTAGCTTGCCCTTCTCTCGCCGGCAAGGTTTCATCCTCAACGTATTGGTCCATGAGGATGGCTAGAGCTAAAGTAGCTTCGTGATACTGGCCGCCTCGATCTTTGGACCAGCGGTAGGTGTTTACCCCATCGAGTTTCCCCTTCAGACGTCATAAGCATGTGTGTCCCGCCTAACATCCTGCCGAACTATCTCCCGCTCCAAATACTGGTGGGAGGATCCCCAGGAAGGAATACACGAGGAAGCATGTCCTCCATGTAAAAATCAAGGAACCGGGCAGTAGTCAGGATCCGCCGATACTAGTGAGGAGGTCTATCGTTGGCATAGCAAAGGTCGCAAAGCGGTCGAAGGGAACCTGTGGATCCCATTTCTCTCCATCATGGTACCAGGCGGCAAGGTCGGCGGCGGCAGCCATGGCGCTAGAAGAGAGGGGAGAGGAAAAGAAGCGTTTAAAATAACCTTAAAAGTCCCCTCTTAAACCCTTTTATTAAAGCTGACGTCAGCATTTTATTTTAAATTTAACATAAAAACCATTAAACAAAAGCCTCTTTATTAAATATTACAAAAAAAAATATGTACAAATGCGGATCCCCGCAAGTAGGCTAAGGTTGCTCCCCCCGTATCCTACGGGCGAGGGCTAGATCCTTAGGCATTATGGTGACCCTCTTCGCGTGGATAGCGCAAAGGTTGGCGTCACCAAAAAGTGCCACCAAGTAGGCTTCAGCAGCCTCTTGGAGCGCCAAAATTGCAAAGGTCTGGAAACGGAGATCGGTCTTGAATTGCCGCGGCGATCTCCGCGTACTCTCGAAAAAAAGGTAGCTTCCTGATCAGAAGGTCCGTGGACTTCTGAAATTTGCGGATCTCCCGCAATGCTACGGTACCGGGTCGGAACCGATGAGGCTTCCGCTGTGCCCCAGGTCTCGATGGTGTTGGCACCGTCTTAGCCCCAGCAACCGGCCGGGAGTTGTCCACTCGCTGCTGCCTCCGGTCGGAGCAGGTCTTCTTCCCAAAAGCCCCGACAGTCCTTAACTTATCCTTGTATTGACTGTCGGCCTTATGGGCGACTCCCTTCCTCCGGAGCTTAACGGTCGGATGCGTCGGTTTTGGGTTCGGGCCACTCCCAGATGCACCTCCCTCCTGTTGGTCCCGCCGGTCTTGTCGGTCCCGCTCATCTTGCTCAATCTTCTCCCGCTCTTCCCGAGCTCTCCTCAGGTCTTCTTGGATCTGAGCAAAAAGCTGGGTTGCGGCACGGCGATTAAGTTCAGCGTGGTACCGTTGTGGCCGCAGACCCATATCTATCTGAATAGTTGTCAGATAGTCTATGCTGATGTCGGGGATTTCTCCCCAAACAAAGCTGTTGGAACCCTCATGCCAGCGGTATGGGGGAACCTCAATGGCTCTGCCATCAATGACGGCAAAGCCGCCCCCGAGGTACCCAGTACTCCCCTACCCCTGCTGCCGTGGTCGACCCCGCTCAATCTCCGGTGGTCGCCCTCCCTCGGGCAAAACCCCTAATACGGTCGGCCTCAGTCGACATCTTCCTCCTCCGGTATGGCCTTCCTATTCGGAGGATAAAATTTGATGAGCATCATCACCATATCGTTGTTGCTCAACAAGGGTATATGGGAGTCGGGCGTAGGTTCGGCCGGATGAGGAATGGCTCGAGAAGTGATAGATAGGATATGGAATCCTATCGTTGTTCTCAAACGTTGACCAGCTCATCCAACAAGATGTCGATGAAATTTTGGGTCGGTAGCCATGTGCTTAGCAATCATGGCGTGATCTCCACGATGCTCATGGTGGACGGATCGGGCGCTCTTGGTAATGGCCATAGCGGGGTAGTGAGGCGCCGGGCGAAAAGAGGATGGCAAAGGGGGCTTAAGATGCACAAGGCACAAGGGCGCAGGAGCAAGGTCCGGCCTCGGGTGGCGATGGTATGAGGGCTGCTCAAAGGTTGGAGGCCCTAAGCAAAAGCAAATGACAAGAAATGGTTTACTAAATGGCCACTTAACTTTTAAAATTTCAAAATTTTTTCCTTATTAACTTCAAAATTTTCTTATTAAAAAGATTATACGGCGGAAATATGCGCCACATACGGTCGGGCGCCGATGGCATTATATCGGCTTCGCCGCGATCGACCGGGCGTCAAATGAAATGCAAGGCGCCTCGAAGTTGACTTGGCGGCCCCGCTGACTCGAAGTCGACGACTTGGGCGCCGACAAAGATTTTTGGGCGCCGATCTTGATCAGAAATCGACAAAAGGCAAGCGGCGCCCGAGTTCATTTTTGGGCCTGCCCTTGACCATTTTTCGCCTAGAGTTGACTGTTATAGGGTAATTCGAGTACGCCCAATCCAATGGAGCCATCATCATTGTCAGTTGAGCTACCCACTGACACCTGTTAGGCCTCCAATCTTGGGCCCTCCACTTTAAAGCTACAATTTCTTAACTTAACCTAACACCAAGCCAAACAACAAAGAAAACTAACGACACATTGACTTAGCCTCCTCCTAACTACCGCGGCTACGAAGTTAGTGTTTGGTTGAAGTGCTATGATTTCGAGCAACCAAATCACGGCTCGATACCATCGCGGACGACGCCCTGTAATATATACGACCCTTCTGACGTGATACATACAGGGACTTTCCCTCCCATGGCGATCATCTCACCATGAGCAAGGCCCTCCGCCCTGTTTGGGCCATCTATAAAATGAGGCCCGAAGAAGGACACGGAGGGGTCATTCGGCCCACGCCTTCAATGGGACTCCTACGTCGCGGAAGCATGAAAACAAGGGTTAGCACACAGCACGAATATACATAAATAATAACCACCACGAAGGGTGGCGATCCATCCAAAATACCAACCGGCATAGAATATGCATCTAATCCTAAGAAAAAACACCCAAACCCCGTGTTCTACCCCGCTCGGACTCCGTGAGGATCGACCCGACGGCTGGGCCTCAAGAGATCAGCCAGGACCGGAGTCTTGGCATGGCGTTATCGGGCATAGAACATTGGCTAGGGTTGTCCACTCCATCCGCCCCCCCTCATTTGCGGATGGGTCAATTCATGCTATGGCTTCGCTATAGCCTTAGGAGACGCAAAACCCGGGGCATCACCCTCTAAGCCTACTCCGAGGTTCATGGACTTTGGTCCGATGAGGCAGGTCGGGGAGGCGTCCCCTTCCAGAATCACAGTGGTTCCATGGGTGAGCTAGAGAATACGTGCCGCATCAGCGACCCCCGCATCCGTACCCGACTTACTCACCCTAAATCTACTCAAAGTGCAAGGTGCTCCATACGGATCACACCTCTACACCCAGGGAGTGTCAGACCCATACCCGCCCTCTGGCCGGACCTATGCTCAGGGCCTAGCCCAGCTTTGTAGGAGTCTCAGGAGCCTTGTATGCTCATGCAAGACCCCACCCCTCATGTCACCACTGTGTTCCTTGTCTGGTGCTAAGCCAGACCATAGCATCTAGGACCCGGTGGGTTCTTGTGCACAGGCCGCATTTAATAGGACTCTACAGGGCGCTTTCTAGGAGCATACTACAATACACGGCTCAGAGGTCTCTACCCCCCGTAATCCCCTCGTTTCAGAGTCAGATTAACAAAGAATTAACAATCCATCCTTTCAGAGTAGAAACCAGAATTGAATATAAAGAGAACTTGCTTGTACAATCAAGGGTTAGTTTCTATGATTGAATCACAAAGAGAAAAGAAACGGACACAACCAAGCGTTATCTAGAATCCACATAACCACCTACCAAATTCTGGGCCGGACTCGTTTCCATGGGGGCCTCCATCTCCACAGGAGTTAAGAATTCAATTTGTTGCTTCACGCATGACCGGTATGGTGGATCTTTGCGGTGTATGATGGGCTTCGGCCTCCTCGGCCTTCCTTGGTCGATCTTCAGGAGTCAATCCCAGGGATAGGGGTCAAGTTGGCATCCAAACTTGGCAACCCTCATGCTGCCCAATCAATTGGGGCAGGTGGCGCCTTCCCCAAACAGCAATTAGCCTAATTAAGTTATTAACTTTAATGTATAGCTAATTTAATCCACTTAAGAGTAACCCCCTAGGTTACCATTACGTTCCCATACCCCCATGGTGACATACCTTTAGGGGGTGGTGACGTGCTTGTATCTGTACATGTCCCGTATAAATACATGACGTAGACCGTATAATTACGTGGAACGTCACAGTTCAAATGCAAGGTGGCCAGCTCAGTAGATAACAATGTCGCAGCACGACAAGTTGTAGCATTGATACTAAGGAGATATAAAGGTATTTTTACATTTCTTCACGTCAAAAAGCATGAAGGTGCTTAGGCATGATATGCCACGATACCAATCGGTTAGCTCTGCTCTCACACTTTGATGCGCTTTCCTGGCTATGGCATTGTTCTGGTAACGCTTCTTTATCATTTGATCATAATGACTGGGTCAAATTTGGGTCAATATCCCAATCCGAGAGCTATTTTTTGCAAGTATATGAGCAGAGTGTCTTTTCAAGTTTTGTCAATCGGAATGCTTTCAGATGGCTCTGCAAACTAGGTGCATAAACTTCTTTTGAGATCTGGTCCTTCCCCTTTTCTTATGAAGATTTTTTTGTAAGAAATAGCAACTTTAAATTCTGAGATGAGTAAATGGATTATTCCTACAGAAGACACAACACCATAATGTTTTACTTTTCTGCTAGTATTTGGTTCTTAAAACAAACATCTATTTATGGGCTTGTTAATCGAATTGAGATTATTAATTTGCTTCAAAGTTATGCTTTTAGTTATCAAATGAAGACAACGCTTACCAACTTCGAATTTTCTTTCATTGAAACATCACAGAATAGGAACATAAATTCCCAAGCTCAGAGTCTTGGGCACAGGATCGGAAAAAATCAGATGAAGGTACACATTCAAGTCATCAAATATTCAGGTATTTCATGCAAGGCAGGTCATTCTCCGCTCATATTCCGCAAATCCGCTCCACATACAGTCACAGAGGTCGAATCTTTCGCACAGAAGCCGGCCCTTGTTTCCAAGTAATTTCCCTTTTTTATCCTCTCATTTCCGGCATCTTCTTGGCGTTTGAGTTTGTTTGGCTTTAGCTTATGCGTGCTGTGGTGTTTCTTGGAGCATAAGGAGACAGAAAGGAGGTTATAGTTCGTGATTGACAGGCCAGATCTATCAGAGAGATCGGATCTTGGCCTGACCCTTTTAGGTCAGAGAGTTTTCATTGAAGAACAATATCCCACAGGCATACGATGAAAAATAATGCTTGGGTAGCGTGACGTGCTGTAATTGGGCGAAATGATGCTAAGGCAAAGGGGTGCATAAGAAAATATTATGTTTGCAATTTCCAAACATTAGGCACACTTCCCTAGGAGCCAAATTTTAGGGCAAGGTCATGATCTACTAGGGAATCTTTTTGTGCTGCATGGAATCTTTTTGATGCCCCAACCTATGGGAGAAATTCTTAGGAAAAGATTTGATTGCACATATTTTTTCTTTTCGAATGGCATGAACTTGGAGTTTAGACATGGGGTGAGTATGGGGTACATGTAGGCAATCCAAGGATGATGTGGCATAGGATGACGTGGTATGTGGTGACTTGGCAGAACTTTTCCCCTAGTCAAAAACTTTGTGAGATGAAAAAATGATGTGTGATGAGGTGGACAACTTTGGTGAGGTGGATGTTGATGTGGCATGGCAAGTTCATCAAATGTGAATGTGAACAATGGTTTAAACCATGTTTTGAGCTTATTTTTGCCCCCGCAATTTGACATTGAAGATGTGGGTTCTTTTCTCTCTTTTGACTTAGAGAGAGAATATGCCACTTTGACTAATGGTAGGTCAATTTTGTACCGGATTTTTCGTGTTTCAAGTAAGTGGAGGGTATTTTAAAATGTGTGTGAGAAGTTCTTGACTAGGGAAAGAGTTTGTACCATAGTGGGGTATGCATAGGGGTGGAGGCAAGTGAAGTGAGGGAAATAGAGGTAAAGGGTGCTCCCAACATGATTAATGCCCAAGAATTTGAACTTGAATGAACATCTTACTTTTCAAAGGGGTCCTCTTATCTTGATATTGTCATGAAGCTTCCTTGAGTTGACCTTGCCTTCCTCCTTGTATGGCTTTGACCTTTTCACCTTAAATCCTTTCTTGTGATGCTTCAAATGAAAGTCCTTGCTTGGTTCTTCAGCTCGAGCTCTTGAGTTGACTTGGTCCATGCACATATTTTATCAAATCATTAGCCATTGATATGAAATGCCATTTGCTCTTCTATGCTGCCAAATCATGGCAGCATCATGCTAAAAAAAGGAACAAACTGATTTTCCAGCCTTTTACTCTTGACAGCCCTTTTCCAAATAGGTTGCCTTGGATGGGAAGGTGATAGGCAACCTGTGGGATCTTGGATATGGAGAATGAATCAAGTTTTGTGGAGGTGGCCAACTAATGAAGGATGATTATGAAATCTGCTGGTGTACCTGCATGACAATGGAAAAAGTTAAGAATGTTTGTGTCTTCAGTCAGTTGCCTTTGGTGTGAAGGTGATTGGCAACTTTGGGAATCTGAATGATGCCACTGGCTGCAGATTTAGGTGGAGATGGTCAACTAGTGAAGGATGAAGATGGAATTGCTGATGCACTTGCATGACACTTGAAACAACATTAGGAATTTCTGTCTTCACAACAAGTTGTTTTTTTATGAGAAGGTGATTAGCAACTTTTATGGGGATCTGAGTGATGCAAAAGAGTGCAGATTTCCATGATAATGGTCAATTGGTGAAGGGTGACAATGGATCTGCTGATGCACCTGCATGGAAATCAATTGTTTGTTGAATATGAACCTGTATTCCTGGCTCTCACCTGAGAACTGAACTCGATTGTTTTTTCAAACCTGTTTGCTATTTTATGCTATCTGGCTAATAACTAAGCAATTCAATCATATTTTCAAAAGAGAAGCAATGCCAACCCTACTTAACACCTGAAAGTTGATTAATCTAGTTTAACCTATGTTTTGAGCATGATATAAATTTATTCAAAGAGAATTAAGGCAACATGCTGTTGCCAGTACCTCTTTAGGTGCAGTATATTGATAGGGTTGAGCAATTCATGTCCATCTGCAAGAGATTTCAACCAATATGAGTCTTTTCCTGCAACTCCAACCACCTCATAAGGACCTTCCCATAGGTTCTCAAATTTGGCTGCAACTTTCTCTCTTGCTTTGTTCCATTTTAGTACCAACTCCCCAGTCCTCAAAATCCCTTGCAATTTGTGAGCTGCTTTGAATGCTGCCACATCTCTTGCTTTCTTCAGTTGTACTGCATTCTCAGCTTCATACCTATGTTCTTCCAACTGCAGCAACTTTGCCAACCTGTCCCTGTGAGCTTCTTCCATTTCCAAGTTAATCTTATATGCCAACCTTAGTGAAGGCAGCTCTAGTTCAATAGGTAAGATAGCTTCAATCCCATAGACTAGGCTAAAGGGAGTATGTTTAGTGGCAGACTTTATGGTGGTTCTGTATGCCCATAGTGCATCACATAGTTTCACATGCCAGTCTTTCTTTGATACTGCTATAGTTTTTTGTAAGATAGACTTTAAGACCTTGTTGGTGGATTCAGCTTGGCCATTGCCTTGAGGGTAATAGGCAGATCTTTTTGTGTGCTTCACCTTAAGGGTGTTTAGCAATGTAAGCAATAACCTCATTCATAAATTGGGTGCCCCTATCAGAGATGATTTTCAAAGGAATTCCAAACCTTGCACATATGTTCTCATGAAGAAATCTGGCAGTGGTTAGGGCATTTGCTTGCCTTAATGGGATAGCTTCAGCCCATTTGGTGAAATAATCAGTGGCAACTAAGATATATTCATGCTGAGCAGAAGAAGGTGGGTCTATGGGCCCTATAAAGTCTAACCCCCAAACTTGGAAGGGTCCACGAGACATTATGGCTGTAAGAGGTGCTGGTTGCAGAATTCTTCTACAAAAAACCTGGCACTTGTGACAACATTTGATAATATCATAGCAGTCTTTGAATAAGGATGGCCAATAGTAACCTGACCTCAGAATTTTCTTTGCTGTTGTATCTGCTGCATAATGCCCTCCACACACTCCTTCATGACAAGCTTCAAGAACCAGTTTGGCTTCTTCTTTATCCACGCATCTCATCAGCACTCCCTCTTTGTTAACCCTGCACAACACGTCATCTATTAGCCTAAATTTACCATATTTTTCTTTGAACCTTCTTAGTTGGTTGGAGTTCATGTCTGCTGGCACTTCTTTAGTCTCCAAGTATTTCCTAATGTCCTCTTGCCAATCCTGCTCTTCAATGCTGCTCATGACTAGGCTACAGTTATTATCAGCCTCTGAGCCTTCTATTCCTTCCTGGTCTTCATGTTCAAAAAATATGTTAGGTAAATAGGCACTCGGGTCATTGACCAGACTTACCACTTTAATGGTGATATCATATGCTTGTACTCTGCATGCCCATCTACATATTTTGGCTTTAGTTTGTTTTTTTGCAAAAAGAAGAGCCATGGGATTTCGTTTCATAGAGACAACTAACTTGCTATTCTGGAAAATATGACCTTGCCTATCAATCAAAAATATCAGAGCTGCTGCACTCTTTTCAAATCTGGAATATCTCAACTCTGTGTCAGACCATACTTTGCTTGCAAATTTTATTATCATTTCATCCTGAAGCAAAACTGCTCCTATATCTCTATTGGTGACACTTATATAAGCTTGGAATGGTTTCTTGGGATCAGTGGTTTCAGTAGAGTAGATTCAGTTATGGCTTGAATGATTTTTTCAAAGGCATGCTGGTGTTCTTCAGTCCATTGGACCTGGATGTACTTGCTCTCATGCTTGGAGAACTTTCCTATTTTGGTCAGATTTGAGATAGGACTTGTGGTGTGAGAAAAGTGTGGTATGTACATCCTCAGAAAGCTTGTCATCCCTAAAAAACTTTTTACCTGTTTGATAGTTTTGGGTGGTGTGAGTTTCTTCAAAGCATCCACCTTACTCTCTGCAACTTGTATCCCTTGTGTTGAGACTTCGTGCCCCAGCAGGTCTCCTTTTGAGCACATAAATAGATACTTCTTTGGATTAAGACTTACTCCTCCTTTTCTGCACAGAGAAAAAACCTTAGTGAGATAGGCAAGATGATCATTAAGCAAAGTACCTAAGCACAGATCATCCAGAAATACTCTGAACTGATCTGGGGGCATGTCCTTGAATATGGTGTCCATGTAGCTGAGGCATTCATCAAACCAAATGGCATTCTCTTCATTGCATAGGTACCCCAAGGAGTGATGAAAGTTGTTTTTGCTTGATCTTCCTCTTTTATGCTGATTTGATTGAAGCATGAGAATCCATCCAGGAATAAATAGATTTCCTTCCCTGCAACAGCATGTAAAACTTGCTCCAAGAAGGGTAAAGGATAACAATCCTTGATAGTGGCTTTGTTTAAATCCCTATAGTCAATACAGATTCTTATGGTTTTATTTTTCTTTTCCACAGGAACTATACATGACAACCACTCAGGACTCACTATTTCACTTATGACCCCTGCATCTTCCATCTTGCACAACTCCTCCTTGATCAGATCTAACAAGGCAACATTAATTCTCCTGAGCTTTTGCACAACAGGTCTCACATCTTTTTTAACTTTAATTTCAAACTCACACACATTC
Organism: Isoetes taiwanensis; assembly: GCA_021234155.1. Lineage (NCBI taxonomy): Eukaryota > Viridiplantae > Streptophyta > Lycopodiopsida > Isoetales > Isoetaceae > Isoetes > Isoetes taiwanensis. Next base: position 11,017,511 of record JAJEKV010000042.1, on the reverse strand, counting down.
CTATCCACTCCTACAAGTTCATTGTAGTCCCAAGCAAACACATCTTTCCAATCATCAAACATTTGAGTAACCTTATTTCTATTTTCTTCTTTAAACAAGTCTCCTACAAACAAAGTTCTTTCCTTACCATTTTTCTCAATCTTCAACTCTTTTACCTCTTTTTCAGCATTGGCATTGATGACTAATATAGGGTGTAGCTGCCTCAAATCTTCTTCTTCCAGTTCCTCTTCCTTGATAGCTCCCTCTGCTAGATGCTCGAGCAAAACACTTTTACACAGTGCATCAGTCTCTTCATTAAGATCTCTGGAAATATGGTTCAGCTCCCAACTCTCAAAGCTTGCTAGCTCCTTCAGAGCTTCATCTCTGAGAGCCATCATGTCTTCATGTTTGGCTTGATATTCCCCTAATATTTGCCTGCACACCAATTGAGAATCTCCAAATATCACAATGTTAGTTATTCCCAAGTGTTTGGCCTCTTGCAATCCAGCTATCATAGCCTTATACTCTGCCATGTTTGAAGTAGTGTTGGGATAGATCCTGCCAACTTTTGCAAGCAACTTACAGTTATGATCTTTGATAATAGCAGCAGAAGATGCAACTTACAGTTAAGATCTTGATCTTCCTGCATAAACCTGATTGAAGTGCTAATGTCAGTAGCAAACCTAACTGCAGGAGAAGTTTCTGTGGCCAGTCTGCTAGGTGCACTTAGCTCAGCACTTTTGGTCGCCTCTTGTCTTGCAAAATATTCTTTGACACTACACCTTTCTTCATAATGGCCAACAGATTTACAGAAGTGACAGACTGGACACTCTTTGCCATAATGTCCTCTTTTTCCACACTTTGGGCAGGGTTTGTACCAGCGAAAGTCTGATGAATGTGTGTCCCTTAGGCAATGCACACATGGAGCATAGGTTTTTCTCTCAAGTCTCGATGCTTTCATCTCTTGTAATTGCTTGGTGACCTCAAGCAAGGCTTCTGAAACTTTAGTGATCTCTGCCCTGACATCAGAGGCAGGATTTGCTGCATCTTCTGCTCTAGCCTTCTTCTTTTCCTTTTGCAATGCATAGACTGGTATTGGACCTGGGCCCATATACTCTGGTTCATAATCTGGAAAAAAAGAGTCATTAGATGAGTGCATATCATCAGGAAGATAGGAAAACATGTTAGCAATTTCAATAGCTTTGGTAAAGGGTTTATGTATGGTATCAAAGCCTGCTTGCTTCTGCAACTTATACATTTTTCTGTATACCCTTGGTCTGCTACTTAAGCCCCTTATGAAACATGCCACAAGGTGTAGAGTATGATTTGGTACCTGACTTGCTTGACACTTACTTAGATAAGTATGAAATCTCTCCACATATTGGTGCACAGTCTCACCATGCTTAATCTGAAAAGTCTGTAATTCAAAGACCAAATCTTGTGGTTCAGTTGTCTTACCAAACCTTTCAATGAAGTGCTTTTCGATCTCCTCCCAAGTGTTGACACCTATGCTGATAGTGTACTCCAGCCATGCTCTCACTTCTTCATTCTTGAAACACTTCTTGAATTCTGAGAACTTAGTACCTTTCTTATGTCCATATTCTTGGTAGTATTCCTCATAGCTTCTCAAAAAATTATTAGCATTGATGCTTGGATCAAATGTAGGGGGAGGAGTTGGCATATTGAGCTCAAAATATTATATACCTGCATTACCTTGATTGGTGACATTTGGGGTGAACACCTGTTGTTCTCTGGTGCTTCAATGTGAATTTGGTCAGACACCTCATTGCTTTTCCTAGGAGCCATGAGTTCCCAAAGATCCAGGTGGGATCTCCGTAGAACCTCCAAAATGTTGAGGATATTCCTGGCAATCCCTCAACCTCAATGGTGTAGAACCTCCAGGTTGCTATAGGCAACCACTCTGTGAGAGAATACTGCAGTAAGATTGCTCAAACAACCAAGATAGTTCGGGCTTCCCCCTAAAAAAAAAAAGTCTATCACAGCAAAACACCTCTCTTATGTGGTTCCTTGGGCTTTTCTTCATGTAATCAATTTCATTGGACACTAGATAGAATGCTTGATTTGTCTATGAAAGCCTGCTGAGAAATCCTTAGGATAACTATGTGCATTTGATCATAATGACTGGGTCAATTTTGGGTCAATATCCCAACCCGAGAGCTATTTTTTGCAAGTATATGAGCAGAGTGTCTTTTCAAGTTTTGTCAATCGAAATGCTTTCAGATGGCTCTACAAACTAGGTCATAAACTCCTTTTTTGAGATCTGGTCCTTCCCCTTTTCTTATGAAGATTTTTTTTGTAAGAAATAACAACTTTAAATCCTGAGATGAGTAAATGGATTATTCCTACAGAAGACACAACACCATAATGTTTTACTTTTCTGCTAGTATTTGGTTCTTAAGACAAACATCTACTTATGGGCTTGTTAATCGAATTGAGATTATTAATTTGCTTCAAAGTTATGCTTTTAGTTATCAAATGAAGACAACGCTTACCAAATTCGAATTTTCTTTCATTGAAACATCACAGAATAGGAACATAAATTCCCAAGCTCAGAGATAGGATCGGACAAAATCAGATGAAGGTACACAGTCAAGTAATTTGCATCAAATATTCAGGTATTTCATGCAAGGCAGGTCATTCCCCGCTCATATTCCGCAAATCCGCTCCACATACAGTCACAGAGGTCGAATCTTTCGCACAGAAGCCGGCCCTTGTTTCCAAGTAATTTCCCTTTTTTATCCTCTCATTTCGGGCATCTTCTTGGCATTTGAGTTTGTTTGGCTTTAGCTTATGCGTGCTGTGGTGTTTCTTGGAGCATAAGGAGACAGAAAGGAGGTTATCGTGATTGACAGACCAGATCTATCAGAGAGATCGGATCTTGGCCTGACCCTTTTAGGTCATAGAGTTTTCACTGAAGAACAATATCCCACAGGCATACGATGAAAAATAATGCTTGGGTAGCGTGGCGCGCTGTAATTGGGCGAAATGATGCTAAGGCAAAGGGGTGCATAAGAAAATATTATGTTTGCAATTTCCAAACATTAGGCACACTTCCATAGGAGCCAAATTTTAGGGCAAGGTCATGATCTACTAGGGAATCTTTTTGTGCTGCATGGAATCTTTTTGATGCCCCAACCTATGGGAGAATTTCTTAGGAAAAGATTTGATTGCACATATTTTTTCTTTTCGAATGGCATGAACTTGGAGTTTAGACATGGGGTGAGTATGGGGTACATGTAGGCAATCCAAGGATGATGTGGCATAGGATGACGTGGCATGTGGTGACTTGGCAAAACTTTTCCCCTAGTCAAAAACTTTGTGAGATGAAAAAATGATGTGTGATGAGGTGGACAACTTTGGTGAGGTGGATGTTGATGTGGCATGGCAAGTTCATCAAATGTGAATGTGAACAATGGTTTAAACCATGTTTTGAGCTTATTTTTTGCCCCTGCAATTTGACATTGAAGATGTGGGTTCTTTCTCTCTCTTTTTGACTTAGAGAGAGAATATGCCACTTTGACTAATGGTAGGTCAATTTTGTACGGATTTTTCGTGTTTCAAGTAAGTGGAGGGTATTTTAAAAATGTGTGAGAAGTTCTTGACTAGGGAAAGAGTTTGTACCATAGTGGGGTATGCATAGGGGTGGAGGCAAGTGAAGTGAGGGAAATAGAGGTAAAGGGTGCTCCCAACATGATTAATGCCCAAGAATTTGAACTTGAATGAACATCTTACTTTTCAAAGGGGTCCTCTTATCTTGATATTGTCATGAAGCTTCCTTGAGTTGACCTTGCCTTCCTCCTTGTATGACTTTGACCTTTTCACCTTAAATCCTTTCTTGTGATGCTTCAAATGAAAGTCCTTGCTTGGTTCTTCAGCTCGAGCTCTTGAGTTGACTTGGTCCATGCACATATTTTATCAAATCATTAGCCATTGATATGAAATGCCATTTGCTCTTCTATGCTGCCAAATCATGGCAGCAGGAATCACCCGTGACAGATTCCACCAGATGGAATCACCATTCGGAATTAATCCCGCCTGGTGGAATCACCCGTGATAGATTCCACCAGATGAAATCACCATTCGGAATTTATCCCGCTCTGTGGAATCACATATTATAATATTCTCTCCCCATGGAATATTCGGTGGCATATTCTACAGGACGGAATCACTAGGTACTTACAGAAGCCCAATGTTTGCCATTTTTGTGCCTGTCCATTGTTATTCTCTGCACACTGAAGCCCTAAAACCCTCTGTTTGGTTGAGTAGAAGACAATGCATGGATTTTAACCTAAAAAAAACCCTGATTTTTTTTGCCAAACAGATGGAGCGTGCGGCTATGGCAACCAGCTGAGCACTGGATATGGAACTAGTACAACTGCTCTGAGCACTCCTCTGTTTAGAAGTGGAACGATTTGTGGCGCTTGCTTTGAGGTCAGATGCTGGAATGATCCTGTCTGCTTGCCAGGCAGCCCCTCCATTGTTGTAACTGCCACAAATCTATGCCCTCCTGGAAGCCTTGGAGGCTGGTGTGATCTTCCTAGGCTCCATTTTGACTTGTCTCAACCTGCCTTCTCAAGAATCACTCATGATATTGCTGGCCATTTTGTGCTATGGGGATTTGAACCCCTTGCCAATATCGGCAATGCCATGGGCGCTTTAAAACAAGAATAAGAAATAAGGAACAGGATCATCCGCGGCAATGCCATGGGCGCTTTAAAACAAGAATAAGAAATAAGGAACATGATCATCCGTCTTTGTCCAAGCTTTTGCTGTTTTTTCAGCAAAAATGAGCTCAAACTCCATAAGCGAGCTTCCGCTACCGGAACAGAACCAAAAGCTTAAAAAAACCTGCATAAACCCTGCTGAAACCATGCCGGATTTGCAGAACCCATGTCGTAAAATTTGCAGATTGATCAGACATGTTTTCTTAGTTATAGGCTGTCAGACTTGTAGCCTAGACTCGAAATAGATGAAGAATAAGTTGACCCATATTTGTTCATTTCTCAGATATGACAAATTCAAACATATGCGGCATCTAGAAGACTGAATCTCTGTCAAAAATGCCCTTTTTCTACAGTTTGGAGGCCTTATTTCAAGAACATTTGATGCCATAGCCATAGCCATTCCTTCTTCAAAGCTCAAACTCTGCCATAGCCATTCCTTCTTCAAAGCTCAAACTCTGCACCAGAAATCTAATCCAATAGCAAGGCAAATCACGGCTGGGCTTTTTGGATTCGGCATAAAAATCAGTTACCCATCTCTCAAATACGCCCCATTCAAAGCTCCGGCGATGAAATAAATGCTTTGCCCTAGAAACCGATTTCTTTCCTTGATCCTGCACTAACGGCCCAAAGCATAGCAGTAAAACGGCAGTGCCGCTGCAGCACGCTGTAAATATATAGAGCCAAACAAATTAGATAAGCTTAAAAATATGAATATTTTGCCACACAGCAAGCTACCCATTGAGTTTTTCTTCGTCAACAAGAACAAGAAAAGAAGGAAGATAGCCTATTCAATCGCCATCGCCGGAGCAAGCGGCCATAGCCGGCACTAGCTGAAACACCTCCCACAAGAATAGGACGTAAAAAATTTGAATTTTTACTGGAATATTCTGGATGGTGATTCCGTCGCATGGAATAATAGAGCGGTGATTCCGTCCGGTGGTATTTGGCAAATGTGATTCCGCCGGAAGGTATAAAACGGACGGCCAGGATGGACCCTACAGACGGATGGCTGGGATCCATTAGAAGGTACACCTGACGTTGTCAGGTACGGATAATAGGGCCTCCGGAACGGATCCCGTTCCCGGAGGGTCTGTGATTCCGTGGGAGAGTATTCACCGCGATGGAATCACCAAAACTAGGGTAAGAATATTTTCAACCCCCTCATCTCGTATAGATATGCCTTTAGAATGTTTTGAAGAGTACTTAATCAACCATCAACTTGCTATTCCAAACCCCCTCACAAGGGTACTTTTTTGTCAACCATTACGTAGCAACATACCAACTAAATTGACCTTTCTCTTGCGTGCTTTGTACACCTTTCTAGTTTTTACTTTGAGAAGATAAAGATAAAGATAAAGATAGATTTTTATCGTCCGCGAAAACCCACAGGGTTATGGGACCCATACAAGAAAAGAGGGCCGAAGCCCACACAGCCGGAGCAAAGAAGGCAAAAGCCCAAACAAAACCCAAGGACAAAGCCAGAAAGAAAACAAAGGGCCAAGGCCCAAAGAAACCATGAGGGCAAAAAGCCCCAGTACAAACAGGATGAACATGCTCATGGGTGCTAAGGATATTAATGCTATTGAGATATTCTAGACATAACCAACATGCCAACATGCCAAGGATAAATTGTTGAATTTGTTTTTTCACTTTCTATATTTGAGAAGAATGAATTGACCAAGCTTTTTCAAGAGAAAAAGCAATTTTCAAGCTTTCTATGTGGATTGTCATCATATACGCCTTTTATACGATAGTGAGTGTGTGCATTTTGTAGATTCCTATAGTTATCCCCTCTTTTCTAACAGTCCCACATTCACTATTATAAGTTATATAAAATTGTTGTGAACCACACATTTTATGAAGGGGTCAATTGCACACTCAATTTTGAAATTTTATGTCAATTGTGAAGAATTTTTTAAAAGTTGACAAGAGAAAATTCCTTATATTTTGAATTTGAGACACTGTACCCAAAGCTATGAATAAGACCATCAAGAAGGACACGACTTGGCCCTCAAAGCCTTCTAGAGTTATGCTGGTATGTAAAGCCTTGAAGAACAATAGGCTGCACTACTCGAGGACATGGTAGGTTATTGCATGAAGGACTTTGGCAAAGTCCATTATATGTGTCATCTTCATAACATTACTGAGTCTGTAATGGGAGCCTGCTGACTGAGTCTCTATACATATCTGTATAACAAGCATCAATCTCCAAGCTGATTGAGTGATGGCGGCAAAGATAGAACTAGATAATTCACATGAGCCTGCAGATCTGTATCACTCTCCATGACATGTATAGAGCCTGCTGATTGAGTCATAACATTACTGAGTCTGAGTCTGTCGAATAAAGAACTAAAGGTTTACAGATCTGAACAAAAAGCACAAAAAAACTGAAGCAAAAACACTAAGTAAGCAAGAAACGAACAGAATCTGGCAACTACATGCCTAGAAAGAAAGCCAAAAGTGAAGTAGCTCGAAAGAACCTAGAGAAAAGCTATTTCCTCCATAGCCCTTTATCTCCACAGTTTTGGCCATGGATTGCACGCCGGCTTCACATTCTGTATAGAGCTCAAGCAGGCGATGATTCCTCTGAAAGAAGGACAAGCAGACGACGATTGCTCTGAAAGAGTAACTCAAGAGCTCAAAAACCATAGAAAAAAATCACTATAGCCTGCTTTTTCTCAAGAATAGACGATTTGATACCGATTCCATTGAGCACCAAAAGATGCGCCATAGCCGCCCATTGCATGGCTCCGCCTAAAAAAAAAAAAAAAAAAAAAAAAAAAATGGTCCCAATTTCCATGTTGTGGTGGCATGGCCACCGGTCCAGTGTGGCCGGTGACCCCCTCTTGGCTGCCGCCAGTCGCGGGGCCCCACCGTCCACACAGGAATGTGGTCCCAGTGGCCATGCCACCATACATCATAGCCATCCATCATAGAATGTTCCCAAGGTTTATGCCAAACAATTGGTCTACCACCGGCCGGAACCATCTCCCTGCATATATGAATGAAACACATCAAAGAATGACACTGTAGGTAGACCTAATGACCTGTGAAGGAAAAACGATGTTGAGGTCCTTTGGGTTGTTACAAGCTCGCTTCATGGCGACACATCCCAAACATGGTAGCAATGCGCCCAAGCCACGGAGCATGCAACCCATAAGCGTTCCTGCGGACTTTACTTCAGAGCACAAATACGGGATTACAATTGAAAGAGATGTTCCTGCAAAACGCCTTGTGGAATTGGAAGTCCCCTCCTGGGCCATCCGGTATGTATTCCATGCATTTATACAGTCTAATCCCAGTACAATAATACAGTGGCCTTCATAATATGCATTTACTCCTTGTACTCGTGCCTCCTTCTGCAATTTTATATGCTCATACTTGGAAAGGTTATTGCTTGCACATTACTTTCCAATATGGATCAGAAGCTTTTGTTGACTGTTAAGTTCTGCCATCTAAAAAATTTAGGAGCTATGTGTTGAATATTCAATATGGATCAGAAGCTTTTATTAACTGTTAAGTTCTGCCATCTACAAAATTTAGGAGCTATGTGTTGAATATTTGGAGACTCCAAGGTTAATTTGAGATGTGACAAGAAGGAAAGAACATAGCTAGAAATACGAACTGTACTTTGTTTTTAATCCCGTCATTCTCTTTAATTTGGTATTGTAACATTTTGTTATGAATTGTCGCTGAAAGAAAAATATTCTACCAGACGGCCAACATAATTCGAGGTACCTTGGTTAGATGTTGATGCATCCATTGACAGTCTTCAATATTTGCTAAGATTACTCAGCATGAATGGCAATTAGCTCTTTCCACTTGTTTACACATACCATTTGGTGCTCAAATCATGGGAAAATGGAGGGCAATATTAACTTGCCCGAGTGCTTGGCGGTATTTCTTAGATTGACATTGAAGGATCAAGCAAGCTGCTCAAAGTTAGTTAATAGGTGTTTGCATTTAGAAAATCAGGCTTTACTTACCCTTGATGCATTTGACACTGAATAATCTTTCTTTCTTTCTTTATTTTTGATGAAGTCAATCTAGTTTAAGACTGGTTAGCAACCTACATTAAGTTATCTGACTCTGTATTTCTCATTGCTATAGCCACTCTTTTCTAAAGGTATGATGGTTGTCCAGAAGTAAACCGCCTCAATGATTTTGCATTCCAGGTGGAGCTGCAAGGCAAGCAAGTTTTCATGGAAGTACGAGCAGAATGAAATTCTTTACTTATTGCATGGTAGAGCAAGAGTTTATCCAGATGGAGAATCAGGTTGCATTGAGATTGCAGCAGGTGACATAGTATACCTTCCTAAAGGACTGCTCTGTGCATGGCATGCAATGGAAGATATAGAGAAGACATACAAGCTGTATGACTAGAAGACTGGATTGCTTGTTTATCATACCATAGCAATGAATACATCTCACATCTTCTAGTTGGAAGCAAGAGAACGTCATCGACAAAGGTATGTCCTGAAAATCTCGGCAAAGCAGTTGTATGGCGAGAACAGAGATAAATGAGGGCACAACACTTGATAATTAAGATTGAGCTGGTTTTTGGCAGTTATGAACTAGAATGTGGGTACTCTTTGGCGTAACTTCTTGCATAATAGACAACTACTGCTGCAAGACTTTGATGATCGCTAAGGTTGTAGCTATGCTGCTCCAAAAAGTAGAAGATTTTAAGGGCCAATCTGGTCTTTGAAATTGCAGCATTTTGGTTTGCAGCTAGTGCCACAGTTAATACTGCAATTCAACCTTCATCCATCTGAACTACATCTAGTATTCAGTGATATTGCATTGTCTAAGGGGCATATTTGGAACAATAGTTCTCCCTAAAGTTGTACTTCCCAACTCTATTGCATCCTCCAATCTACTTTCATTGTTTTTGTTTTCAAAACCTCTATTAAAATTGGTGAGATATTGCAAACGACAAGCTCCATATGCTATTGCATTAATTGAGGCAGAATAATCCTTTTTGCAAGCAGAAGCTCTACGTTAGACCTTGGTGTATTTATGTGAAACGAAAAAGTAGAAGATAATGGACTCACTGATGGAATCCTAGCTCAAATTGTTATTTGCAGCTAGCAGATTGGCTAAAATATTGGGGAAAACACATCAATAACTTACTAGATACTCTTGGTAGGGATTATATTACACATAATGTTGGTCAGAAGAGGGAGTAGAGATGAAGACCGAGATTATGCTTGGTATGACCCCATCCCTATTGCATCCTCCAATCTAATCTCAACGATTTTTCTTTTCCAAAGATGAAATTTGTTCTATTAGCTTGCAGCTAGCGGATTGACTAGATTATTGGGGATGGACATCAATAATTTACTAGATAACTTTAATTGGAATCAGGGATTAGAATTAGAAGAGGGAGTAAGGAAGTTAACTTGATGTTGATTTTATGAACATAATACTTGAATGCGAGCTTTCCAAAGAATGAAACAATTGATAGCACAATGAAGATTAACCTCGCATAGGCTTGAAATAGAAATGAGTAGGCATGATGGCACCACAGGGACCGAACTAATTTGCTCATATTGCTGGCTTTCTGTAGTTGAAGATAAACATCGTGCATTTCTAGAATGTCCAAACTCCTATCACTTGCGAGGAAAACTACTGTCCGGAATTGCCCCCCGAACTACTCCCTCAAAGCCCCAAAAAGAGAAGATGAAGGCTAACACTTTTTGCATGAGAACAGACCAACAGCTCCTGAACTTCCCAAAATTTGCAAGATCCGTTATTATAGGAACGAAAATCATAAAAAATAGAAATACGACCTCTATAACAAATAAGCAGCTCAACTTGCCCCAAAATACGATTTTGAATACAAGACAATACAGAAATCATAGTTTCAACCAACCATTGCCTCTCGCAATACGAAACGAATTGTGGCAATATAAGAGTTGTGTTCTGATTTAGGCGTTTGATGCATGGAAAAGTATTGCGAGCTTGATGATTCTTTTTGTCACTTGCTTACGATTCTTGATTTGCCCACAGGTATGCTCATTTGTTTGCGTCTAAAAATTTACTGGTAGTCTTTTTGCATTTTTCCAGTCTTGATTTATTTGACCAATATTCAAGGCTTATTCCTCCAGCTTAACCTTGCATGCTTTTGAATCTTATCTTCTTTTTCATTGTGTTTGGTTTGAGTTTATTCTGCTTCACCCTTTTAACTAGCAAGAAATGACATATTTCAAGGATGTGGATCTCTTACACTTGGTTGTGCCACAACTATTCTGTACTTGGTCTCCTCCTCGCCAATTCAAATTTAGTATCTACACATTCTTTTAAAATTAAGGACTTCCGAACAAAATTCCATAAATCCGAATTAGTAGGCCAATTCCTACAGGGAAAAAAAACTGCTCCGAAATGCATCTGAAGCTTCAGCATTTCCATAAACAATAATTTGTAAGCAACCAAAAAAACCTTGTAGACCTCATATCAATGAGATCCTAAAACAGCACCATTAGATAATGGTAAGCTACAAAAATTACCACGTGATATAAATTCGCATGGCATTATGATGATCTACCGCCTGTCTGTCTTTCCCATAGCTCGCTTACCAGAAAATAAGTGTTTTGGCTTTAAATTGTATATGGTTCTGTCTGCTTCACCCCGTTTTGCAAGTTTGTTTCGCTTCTTTAATGATTTGTCTCCCAATCTTATTGCCTTCAATTTCTGAATTCTATCCTTGAATCCCTCCCCTGGGACAACTTCAACAACCCCTCGAGACTTTGACCAAGAGTGTCTACACAACCGTTTAATAGGCTGGTCAATGTCCATAGCATCATCAACTCCCAGACCAACTGATCTCTGCCTCTTTCTGCCCCTAGATACGGATCTAGATCGAGCTCTTTTTACTGCAGCAGATGCATCTATACCCAAGCTGCTAAGATGCTGACCCATTCTCTGTAATGTAAACTCCCTGTCTTTATCATGCTTTCTGGGAACCATTGGTCTACTTTCAGCCGTGCTCTTCTTCATAGCTGTGATTCTCATCATCTTATTCTTCTTCGTTCTTATTGCAGCAAGTGCCTGCATTTCTTCTGGACTCAATCCCTCTTCATCCATTTCATCGTCCTCTCCCTTTGCTGTAGCTTCCTCAGCTCTTTCCAGCTCTTCCAGCCTCTCAAGAATATCAGCATCCACATAATCGGCAATATTATGACCATCAATTGTTTCTGGAATAATATCCTCCTTCCAATCATCAACTGCCAGCATATAGTGTTTGTGTAAATTAACAGAGTATACTCCAGCGCCACCATTCTCTTCCTGGAAATCTTTTTCAAGTTTTCGTTCTGCAGCCCTAGCTGTGGCTTCAAACACAGCTTGGGGTATACATGGTAGTCTCTCTTTGTCATCCCTGGGCTTCGGATTAGCAACATGAATTCGATTCAAACAATCATTGAGCTTTTTGGATTTCATTTTTACCTCCACTCTTTGCTGCAAGAGTTTTTCACAAGCTGCATTCTTTACAGCAATGACTCCATCTTCAGTTAGTGTGCTCATTGTTAGCAAGCTTCCACTGTTCTCAGCCATTATTCCATCAACAATAGACCCCATGGAACAGTTGGTTGCTTCCCTTTTCATTTCTAGGATTAACTTCTGGTCCACCTCTGGGAGATTCTCAAGGGACTGCAAATCAATCTTATTGCACACAATAATCAGTGGCTTATTTGCAAACAGAGGCTTAATACTGTGAAAGAGAGCTGCTTGCTGTGCAACGCTGTATCCACAAGATCCAGATGGATCAACGAAGAAAAGTACAGCAGCTCTAAGATGTGCAAGGGCAGTAATACTTAACATCTCAATAGTGTTTCGATCTTCCAATGGATGATCCAAGATTCCTGGCGTATCTATCACTTGCCACCTTAAATATTTGTAATCGGTATGACCCACAAACAAAGACTTTGTTGTGAAAGCATATGGCTGCACATCCACGTCTGCTCTCGTAATCTTGGTGATGAATGAGCTCTTACCCACATTGGGGTACCCACATATCAGAATAGTTCTAGTGTTAGGATCAATGGAAGGAAGTCTGGACATATGCTGGCGAACCTGCTCTAAATAAGCAAGACTTGGACTCACCCTCTTCATCACAGTACACATACGTCCAAGTGCTGCCTTCTTCAACAGCTTGCAACGGTACAATGAATCCCCATATTTCAACAATCTTATGTAATCCTTAGCAATTTTATCAATCAAGCGAGATGTGGTATTAATCTGATCAAGAGAAAGCTTATAATGGTCCCTATCATATAACACATTCATGAGATCACCATAAAAAGGATGAATATCATCAATTCGAGGGAAATCCTCCAGAATTGTAGTTAGCTTCTCATGAAAAGTTTGCTGGGTGTATTTAACCTTACGCATATAAAACTGACGAATTCTAGAAATTGCATAACCTTTGTGCACCACGGTGGGCGTCTGTCGCTGGACCCGAGACAAAACTATATCCACAAAATCCTTACCGGTAGGCACCACGGTGATTTTCTTAAAATTGTCGAACACCATCTCTTCTTGGATGGGCTCGACTCGGATCCCTCCCCTTCCGTCTGCACCCCTACTTTAGGGTTTATCTGCTATATCTATTCTATATATCTATCTATATCTATCTATCATATCTATCAAAACGTATAGTGTGAATTTTGCAAAAAGTTAGGGGTATATTGTAGTTTTTCCCTATATATAATTGTGTTACACATTCGATGCTTCGATGCCCATATCCTCCTTAAAATCCCCCATAAAAAACCCCTTAAAATCCCCCTTTTCGTGGAATAGACATGATTTTCAGAAACGGGGTATTTGGCCACAATCCCCCGTTGTGATTTTGTAGATTAATATCCCCTTATTTGAATTTTTGGGTTGCCCCTAGGGGGGCAAACCCTTGCTGATGTGGGTTTCTGGCATATTCTAAGTATATGCTAGAATATACCTAAAATATTCGGGAAACTGCAAAAAACCTGCTGGTGGCTGTAAATTGGCGGTCACCAGCGTTGTGGGTTGCTGATGGTTGAACCGCCTAACCGGATAACGCAAAGTGAAGCTCTTGGTTGAACTCATTCTGTGTCGGCTATGGCTATGGCGGCTATGGTGGGGCATCCTTCTCGATCAAGTGGCCATTTTTAGCTTATGTGCCCGCCTGGGACCTCGTTGTCCCAGAGGGGCCACAGGATCCAGCTGAGAACCCATTGTTGCCGCTAGATTCTGAACAGATCTGCAGCATCGGCTTAATTGGAGCATCATGGAAGGGTGTGACTACTTTGATTGCTTGCCAGGTGAGGTTTTTCAGCTCATTTTTTTTTGCTATTTCAGACTGTAAATCCTTGATTCGTTGCATTGCAGTATTAAAAACATTCAGGGAGTATTCAGAAAGGGTGCCTTCTTTGAGCATTGTTTGCCCAGGTCAGTTTTCAAACTATGTGGAAAAGCTTCAGAAAGTCCATTCAATGGTTAAACACTTCCGATGACTTGAGACCTTGGTGGTTAGGGTTGGGGAGCCCAAAGATGAACCTCCTTCATGGGCTCGTTGTATGAGATATGCTGAAATCGGCGCATCTGTAGAAAAGTTTGTTTTTATGGCTGCAAAAACTGGAGAATTTTCAGAACTTGATAGTGCCCTGCGTAGAGAGGGCCCAAGCTCTTCCAACACAGAAGAGTCTCCAAAAAGTGCCTTTAGAAGGTATCCCAAAGAAGACTCTGAGCATCCTATGACACGTTGGAAGGTAGATTTAGGAAAGAGCACTGGGGAAAGAACTTCTGACGCTAACAGTTACAGGATTAGGCACATCTTATCCAGTGCAGAGACTGTCATTATCAGACAGGAATGACACAAGAAGCTTTCTTGACTTTACCTTTCGTCAGGTGATTGCCCCTAGTAATGCTTTCCCCTACAACCAACAGGCGCTTGGATCAGCCCATTCTTAAAACCAGCAGAATGTCCATAGGTTGGGGTAGCAGAATGTCCTACTTAGTGTTTTGCACAGAACGTCTCCAGTTTCCACATGAATATGCATCAAACTTCTGTATGGTCCATTAAGTATCAAGACATGTCTACGTTTCTCAAACATTCTGGAACATTCCTCCAAATAGACACAAGGATTAGCTTACAGCTCATTACCTGCTGCATAGATACTAAATAGCAAAGCATGCTGTGCATTGCACCATCCAGCTTGAAAACATGTTCTACAACACTTTTTTTTAGATCTGAATCACTATGTATTTTGCACGAACTAACAAATATGCTGCAGTGGGCTGGTAGGTTATGCATCAACAATTCTGCATCACCTAGCTGTCCTCATCGTCCGGAGATCAATTCTACATCAACACTCATCCTCTATTAGATGTGATTTTGCCGCAAAATTGGTACTCAATGCTTTAGATTGTGCTAATGTACATGATCTTGCTTTCTTGTTTCCAATGCAGAAAGTACAGCAAGGTATTTAGCCTCTGCCTCCTCCCCTTTTGCACAGAGCCACTTTTGGACTGCCTTGTCCCCTCCTGCTGGAATATCAACGCTAAGCAGATAACAACAAAACCTATGGACCTGAACATGTTGTGTGGATGTCCTATCTTAATGCTTGCAGATGATACAGGTGCCACTCCTTCAAGCTGCACGTTGTATGCTGCTGCTTTCATACATCTGAAGATTCTGCACAAGGAGTTGACAAATTTTCTCTCTGAATTTAAACCATAAGTATAAGGTTCTTGAGCTGCTTTGGAGACCAATTAATTTGAAATAACTTGGAAAAGATTGTACTCATTCAATCAGCTGTCCTTTTCCACAAAATGAGACTATCTTCAAGTTGCCCTGAAGAACAACAATGATTGGGTTGCCCGTAGGGCAAACCCTCTGATTGTGGGAAGAGGAGACACATATGCTTAAAAGGTGTTGTTTCCATGAATGTGATTGGACCAGTGGGGTGCATTCTATGTCATGCCCGAGGAACATCCTTAAGATTCTTGTCATTGGCATAGGCCATTTCGTTTTTTATCTTCTGAGCTATTCTGAATTGTATTCCATGCAGGCCCAAAAAAGGTAATACAACTAACCATAAAATTTGATAAGAAATGAAGGTAACATGTTTCAGACTGTTACAGCAGATTCTGCTTGCGGTGCCAGCGCTTGCCATCCAAGATGTTACAGCTAGAAATGAATGACATGGAAAAGCAAAACAAATAAAGAATCTACTAGCACAGTAAAAATTTCACAAACCTCTGCTTCCAAAGAATAGTGGCCATTTCTTCATGATTTCTTCATGTTTTCTCATTGCCCTAAGATGGCTTCCAAATCTTTTCCTTAGCTACCCTCAATGCGCTTTTATCCTTACCAACATTCAGAAGCTTTGTAATTCATTTCTAATAAGGATTAGCTACCCTCAATGCACTCTTATCCTTACCAACCTTCAGAAGGTTTAATTCGTTTCTCATAAGGAGCAAATTAGACAACTTCATGCATTAGTTGTTGAATAGTTTGGTTCCCATGGAAACATGCTTTTATCCCCATGCTCCACAGCAAGGGTTAAACAGAAATGTTTTAATTGAACCCCATGTCTGTCTTGTTTACAATAAACCAAGTGTTAGTTCTTTCTAACCTTGATAGGTTTATTCTATATCTGTGAAGGAAAAGAACTCAAAGAACAGTTACATTCAATGTTCCCCATCGCAAGTACAGCAGCGACAAAATAGCCAAGCAACAGCCAGGAAATATGGATGCTACAACTTTCTGGTACTTTAAAAAGGAAGTCATCCACTAGCCTTGGATGACAATGTGTAATAGATATAAACCATTTTCCACCTGATGGAGAAACCATTCCCACCTAACGCATTATTTCCATTAAAACCATCTACATACGTCAACATAGCAACCTTTATAACATTTTGTTCATCCATATACCTAGATTTGCTGACGAACCTCTATTATGTGCACTTCGTTTCTCTCAAAGGGTGCATGCATTTCTAATTTTTACCACCATTTCTAGAGTTTATTACAAATTGTATTTATGCCCAGCAACGTCGGGCATCCAGTACTAGTTGCAAATAAGACAGTCATGCATTAAACAACTTTCTCTAGCATGATTTTTTTTTTTTTTTGATGATTTTTTTTTTTCTAGCATGATTTTGATCAAGGGACCTTTTAGAAAACAATGATTGACATTATAGAAAACAAGTAACTTTTTGGCGTATGTTATCTATGGGTTTGCGACATAGTCTAGATAAATAAGCTCCACAAAACGAGCCATAACGAGCCATAGAGACAAAAAAAAATGCTTTGAACTTCTTTCTGCATGTCAAAATCACTTTAGCAGAAAGAATTGGAATTTAGCCATCCATTGCATTTCTATTATGGAAAAAAAGACAACTCATGATTGCCAACTTTAGAACCACCCACAAACTTATGATAAAATGAACAAATTTGTATGGATGTAATTCATTACTTATTGAATGTTATAGACGTTCACTAGATTCAATCTTTAAATGTTTCAGATTGACAAAAAATCAGCAACAGCAGTTGGACATCTTTACTTGCTATCTCCGAAACCTATGTTATGTACACTTAGAAAGGTGGTGTTTTGATCGAGTTGTTGAAGTAGATCATCATGTTGTAGGATATATATTGCATGTGAAGACAGCCTGATAGAAATATATTTTCTCTTTTCACTGCATATCTTCAATGCCCGATAACTTTTGCACCAAGTATCATATACACGAGTGACTTTGCACTGGACCGAAACAAAGAAATATTCGCGACGATCTTGGCCACCGTGATAAATTTCTTGTAGATTTAAATATTGATTGTGAAAACATGACTTTACGGTTTGATTTAAACCACTTCACCCTCATGAAAATAGAGGGCAACCCTCCGTGCGTAGCACCTTGTTTTTATATCCCCCATTGCCATATGCAATGGTCATACCCCTTTTCTCACAAATCATGTTAATACCCCTTTCTAGGAACAATCCCCCTTTGTGATTTTGTAGTTTAATATACCGTTATTCCGTTCATACCCCTCTTCTCAACCATCCTCCTTTTATGTTTTCATACCCTTTCTAGGAACAATCCCCCTTTGTGATTTTGTAGTTTAATATACCCTTATTCCGTTCATACCCCTCTTCTCAACCATCCTCCTCTTATGTTTAATATCCCCTTATTCCGTTCATACCCTTTTATGTTTATACTCCTTTTCCGTTCATACTCCTTTTATGCTTAATATCCCCTTATTCCGTTCATACCCCTCTTCTCAACCATCCTCCTTTGTAATTTAATATCCCATACTGTTAATACCCTTTTCTCAAAAATCCCCCCTTGTGATTTTGTGTTTAATATCCCCTTATTCCGTTCATACCCCTCTTCTCAACCATCCCCCTTTTGTGACCTTGTATTTAATATCCCGTATTTACTTAATACCCTTTTCTCAACAATCCCCCTTTTTTATTTTGTAGTTTACTTAGATCAGATAATAAAGCATATGAAGATGTAGATTTGAACGCAGATAGGACGGAATTGGATGTGGATTCTAAAACAAATTATGTTCCATACAAAAAAAAAAAAAAAAAAAGAGAAACTGAAAATTATATGCAATTTCTTAAGACCAAGACCATGAATATAGAAAGAACAAGTCAGTAAATCAATCTATTAAGAGATCAAAGATCAGTACATTAGTCATTCCTTATCTAAAAACAAATCAGATACACAAAACCCCACTTGGTGGGCATTTTTTTGGCAGCCAACTCAGAATTTTGCTCTAGTAAGTGCTTAACTACTAGATCTAGCTTCTCTAATTGACTGAGGTTTCGAATACCTCTAAAAGTCCTTTGTCTAGACTTGTTTTGTTCTGCCATAAATTTTGGAATTTGAGTGTACATCTCATTGACAGTTGAGATCTTCATTAGAAACATACAAACAGCTTCTTTTTCTTTGACACTGAAAAA
This sequence comes from Isoetes taiwanensis, assembly GCA_021234155.1. Lineage (NCBI taxonomy): Eukaryota > Viridiplantae > Streptophyta > Lycopodiopsida > Isoetales > Isoetaceae > Isoetes > Isoetes taiwanensis. The sequence goes on along the minus strand of JAJEKV010000042.1, from coordinate 10,998,838 downwards.
TGAAAATGTCAATACATGTTAAAATATCAATATAATGTATGCATGTTACCTCAAGTCCAACGTGTTAACAAGGACTGCATGTCTTTCCTGAGAAGATACAACGTCCTCTTCGTGCTCTGGATTTATAAATCCTGATTAGTAACTTGCATATAATACATGAAATGACACATGAAATGACAGAGAAAAAATACCTAAGTCTGGCGGTTGTATTGAAGCCTGTTCTTCTTTGCGACTTCCGCCATAATCTTGCTCCTTATTAATTTCTATTGTAAATAAATGTCAGGGCCACTTAAGCAATTAAATCTATCATCAAATTTACGCCTAGATAACCGATGAATATATAGCTTATAAAATTAGTCCCCACTAACATAAACAACAATCTGTATCAACCACAAGCTGTATCAGCTTAATATGTATCAACAATCTGTATCAGCTTAATCTGTGACTATCTTACAAGAAAATTTTACTGAAGTACAAGATTAGTTACCTGGACAGCCATAGATCAGACATAGATTAGTTACCTGGACAGCCATAGATCAGACAACCATAAATGGCAGAACCTAATCTAATCTCAGTTTCTCATGTTTCTACATTTGGCATGCCAGGTTTAGGCATATAGAGGGCATTAGACGGCATTAGATATAGACGGCATTAGATATTGGGATCTGCAAATATAGGTGGAAAATATAGACGACAAATATAGATACATTTGGCAAGCATCACAAAGGCTAAAGTTTCAGAGTCACAATATCATAATCCTATAGCGAATCCGTTAATAATCTTAACATAACATAACACTGTATGTGGTTCAACATGGAAACAAAATTCTCTTAATAAGATACAAACAATGGACTAATAACTTAAGGGTCATAATCAGTGGATCTGCCAACAATGTGCTTCCCTAGTAGATCACTGCAAACTTGAGGAAATCTATAATGGTAATCATATCAACAAACATGATGGTGGAAATATCATTGGCATTTGTATGCCACCAAATAGAGGTAAAAGAAGATAATAAACCAATAAAATTAATACCCTTGTGCACCATGCACAAACATAGCCCAGTTTACAGGTCCAGCAAGCACAAAAGGTCAACCTTTTAAAATAAGAGAAAGGATGCAGAAAGAATGCAGAAATCACAGAGATGAGCACACAATTTTACATACCTGAATTCCAAATTTCCTTACAGGGCTGGACAAGAAGAATGAGAATGAGAATGAGAATGATTTTTTATCGTCCACTGAGGCCAATCGGCCTATGGGACCCACAAGGAGCGCAGCAAACTTATTACTGTCCGGGTTAAAAAACCCCCGCCCCGAAGGGTTTTCGAGGGAAAAACCGTGGCAGTAATAAGAATGATGTCAAACTGTACAAGTATACATCAATGTATATATACATGTCAAGTGTGTGCCTGAGGACATAACTGATCTCGCATGTCCATAACCTCCTGAAGGTATGAAGGAGGTCCTTTATTGGCCAGCAAGTAAACCCCTTTTCACACTCTCCCAAATTGTCTGCCCCCATGCTTGGAATTGGGAGAGGAGTCTGAGGAGAGAAAACTTGATTCACTTGCACTGACGCAGCAGAAGCATCCATGTTACTACCATGGGATACTCCAGGACCAAGAAAGGCTATCTCTCCCATGCCAACCACGATTCCTTGTTTAGCCAAGAGAACTTTTGATGACACTTGAATGCAAGGAACATAAAGGATTATAGTCTGCAGAATTTAAACTTGAAATTTTAAAATTACCTTCCAATTCTTTCCGCTTATGCAAACTTGTTCTAAGTCCAACTGATGAAACAGACATGGTAGTCCCTGTTCCTATGGTTGTTTCACTTGTATCCATCTCATCATCATCGGACTCAAACTGCACATAACCATTTGGAACATAGACCACCTCGCCTTTAACAACTCGAGCAACATTTTTCTTATAAAAAGCTGAGCTTTCCAGTGCAGGTACATATAAAATATCCTTATTGTGAGGCAAGATCTCTATAATCACTACTTCCCACATCTTCACTTGAACTTGCCATGTTGACCTATATGCCTCAGCAGCAGCAAATTTCACAGCAGTAGCTCTAGACTCCTTGAATTGGCTTGATGTAAGGGTTGTTGGTTCCTCAACGGCATATAGAAACATCTTTGCTGATCCTTCTCGAACTTTTATCGCAAGTAAACAGTCAGCTTGCTTTTTTGCACCTTTCTGACCACTTGTACACTAAACATCAGAAGAATAGGTAAGCATCAGAAGAACAAGTATGCAAGCTTTCTGGATTACTGAAATATAAATGATCTCAAAAGTATTAGCCATAAATGAGTTACCACGTTTCAAATGCAGAGTGAAGGAATACAGGACGTTGAGAGACAATAAGCATATTGGAGTATTTTGCACAAGATCTATTAAATATATAGACTGCATATTATTCAATATAATGGCAATGCAAAGGTAGAAGCATCACAGAATTGGCAATAGTCAAGACTTAAATAAGAGAGGATATGTTTCAGGGGACAAAGATGTAATAGTCAACAACAGATCCAAGAATAGCTTAAAGGATTCAAACCCATGACCACCTCCATGGCTAATCTAATCTCAGTTTCTCAGTTTCTACATTTGGCATGCCAGGTTTAGGCATATAGGTTGTCGAGCCTTAGGGAGACTATCTAGATTGCAAATTTTTCAAGGGTTGCCTGCTTTGAAGTCTTATGCATTCGAATGTGAGGCCTGTCACAATGGAAACAGTCTCAAGGGCAGTCTTTACTGTTGCACCTGTTACAATGGCAGTCTTTACTGTTGCACCTATGCATAGTACCAGTTTATGCATAGTCTATGAGATCATAAACAATTTAGCTTACCTGACGAATATTCTTGAGGTAACCAAGAATATGAGTTCGTACTTCTTTCTTGTGCCATGAAATGAGAACACCTTCACCGAAATCCATCGTGTGTAGCCTGGGCATTACTTTCTCATCAATGACTTTGCTTAATTCTTCCCGCCCCTTTGTTGACTTCGAAGAAAATGCAGGATGATAATCTTCAACGCCTCTTCTAGCGATTTCTTCATTCTAATTAATAGCAACTTGGTAGCTTTAGTAACATGTTTTGAAATATCAATCTTACCGTCAAGAAAATATCATATTGCCCTGTCGCCTCAAAAATGCCTTCCCACAGAGTGGATCCTTAGGGTACATTTTCAGCCAAGTCTCAGTGTCATATATCCTTTCATAGGTTACTCTAATGGTTCCCATGAGGAATTACGGTCCAAAAACTGTGCACACAAATAAGCAATCACTACTGGCAGCAATGGAGTGCATACCTCAAAAGAAATATCAGATTATGCTGTTTTTAAAGAAACTATGCCATATTAGGTCAGAAGATACCATTATTTTGTGTCTAAGGATAAATTGCGTAACACATGAAATTTAAAACATGAGAGCTGGAAGCATAGGCAAATTACTGATATAAAACATGAGGGATAGGTCACTGCAGATCTTGTGAATCATAGAGTGCAATGTAGCAGGATAGTATTACTGAACTATAGAGTTAATCAGCTTAACCTAAGAGTAAATGATAGTGTCCCAAAGTAAGAAGGCCGAGACTACATTGTTTTAAAGCATAAAGGCTAAATCCATTAACGACAACATGGTGTCAGAGTTCCAACTCCTATGCCAGAGGATGCATGCATGATAATCTACCCTGGAGTGCCATAAAATTTAATCATGATGTAAATCTTGAGTCTAGATATACCATGTATTTAGCACACCATAATTCAGCACAACCTTTTTTAGTATGCAGTCAAGAACAGCATGCATGCAGTAAACATACTAGTACATAATGCTGGCCTATCCAACTGAAGGCTGAGGCCACCCTGTTTTAAAGTATATCAGTTTACATATGCCAGGTTTTGTATTGAGAAAATAAGCCCATAGTCAGTACAGCAACTAGGAGCAAACTGCATGATTAAGAATTTCAATCACCCAGGACTCAGATTCATTGTATGCTAATCTACCGTGCAATGCTGTGTAATTTAGTCTAAGAGTAGCACATGAGCCTATGTATCATCTCGACACAGCGCTATTGAACTGATGCAGCTATAGAATCCTATTGAACAAATGCAGCTGTTGAATATTATGTCCATATGGTTAGAGCACAAGACACCCATAGATTTATGTCAGCATATTAATGGTAGCATGCAGCCAGAACATAGCACGCTCTTAGAACAGGGCAACAAGACATGTAAATTGCACAATTTTAAGGAAATAGATCATAATAACTATATCTCCTATTGAGACTGACCAAGGTTAGATCAACGCCTACCATAATTAAGGTATAACCTCATGCATGCCCAAACCACTTTACAAGTTCATATAAAAATTCAGAACAAAAGATGTAAAGCATCCAACAAAGTTCCAAGGGTACAAGCACCCTAATGGTGCCCTTCACAGTGCTCTATCGCCATTTGGAGTAGGTGTGCTATGTAGATTCGATGTATATGCTCAATGACCTTAAACTAATGACCTTAAACTAATGGATTGATGCTTATTCTAAAATGCTAGTGGCTTACTCGTTTCCCATTGTAAACAACAGATTGAACAGAAATTCATGCCAACTGAGTGATTCGTTTGTGCATTACCTTAGTCGTTTTCCCTTGAATCTTATTCGGAAGATTCATTTCTCCTTAACCTTAATCGGGGTGATTATAGACTTGACTGGTGTGATGGAGCTGAATGGTTTACACGATCAAACACTTATGAAGAGGCAAAGTTACAAGTTTAAGAAGGTTCTTTTTTGTGGAACTATCTATAAAGAAGGAGACTATGTGTCATCGCAAGAGTTAAGTGAGGAAAACCATGTAGAGCCCAAGGGTAATATATCAACAATCTTTGTTCATGAATCTGTTGGAGAGCTAAAGAGTTATTACAAGGCAAACTACTTCTATCGAGGTAATAAAGATCCATTTACAGAGGCATGGATCCTTTCCTTAGATATAGCCTTTGGAAAGACCAGATTTATTAACTCTCTAGTTCAAAAGTTCATCCCTGTGCCATATGATGATACAAAGATTCTAGGGTATGAGCTAATTCAACCACTTACGGACCAACATGTAATCTTTTGACTGGTATAATAAGTATTAATGCCATGGTTCTATTGCGATAGCAATAGAACCAACATTCTTTGGATGGGGACGTCTATTCATGTTGGCCCTATTTATAGCCTCATTATGCTATGGTAGGTTATCGGCATTCTCTTGAGCTCCTACCTTGGTTGCTTCATCTTCTCTTGCCTTCTAGTGTCCCATCCTATCGACCTACTTCCTACTTAGTTTTTGTTTTTGTAGATTACAGTCTTTGCCTTCTTGTGTGATGCAGATCTTGTATTGGTGAAATTTCTGGGTTGTGTTACGGCAGAAATTTTGATCCCTGAATGCTTGTGGCTTGGATGGAGGTTTTACCACTGTTTTTGTAGAAGCTTTTACAGCTTTGCTGCTTGCCTTTCATCTGTCTGGACATCTTCTATTTTGATGTGTATGGCAGCGCTGTATTTGTGTATATGGCAAGGCAATATCCACATCTTTTTTGCTGTTATCTTTAATCGATGGACATGGCGGCGTTCTCCGACCCCATATTTTCGTCTTCCCAATTGCAGATTCGATCAGATTATCCATTGCTGGATAATCAACAAAGAGGTCCAAAGAGGTATATTTTCTGCAGAGTTTTTTCTTCATGGGTCAGCATCGATTTGCTTTCAAGATTGTACCTGCGTAGTTAGCTATGTGGCCGCTTCATTTTGTTCTGCCCAAATTGCAAATGGAGTAGATTTCTGCAGATATTATCTTCAGGGGTCAGCGTTAATCATTTCAGAGCGTAGCTGCAATGATTTTTCAGTGGTCGTTTGCTCGATCTGTCAGCTTCATTTGATCTCATCAGGTTGCAATTAGGTTAAAGCTACAGAAAGTTTTTATTGTGGCCATTTGCTTGGCAGCAGCATACCAAGTTGCAATCAGGTTAAAGCTACAGAAGGGTTTTTATTGTGGCCATTTGTTTGGCAGCAGCATTTGTTCTTAGTTGCAGCAGGAAGGCATTTTCGTCCTTGGCAGTGTGAGCAAGCCCTTGCTTCCCAAAACCTTGTTTTCAAGGTTTTGCTTTTGGTTCTCTCCATTTTGATTGCATCTTCCTCATTGACAGTGAGATTAAGCCTTGCTTCCCAACCCTTGTTTTCAGTTTGCTTTCTGGTCTCTCTATTTGTTTGCATCATGCCTAGAGGCTCGGCTGCTAGGACTGCGGCAGTCAAGACTGCGTCTACCAAGGCTGCGGCTATCAGATTAGGAAAGCGCCCAGTGGGTGAGTGTTCTGGGCTTGGGGCTCAAATAATCGTTTGTGGCTGGATTCAAATGATAGATTCAGCTACACCAGATCCATCAGAAGTTGCCGGATGTGGAGAGCTCCTAACTAAGGATGTCCCTCCTATTGCTGCCGATTCATCTCCATTACTCTGGAGACTCAATGAACCGCCTTTTGTTGCTGTCGATTCATCTCCACGACTGTGGATGTAAGCTCTGGCTATGGTCGACATCAAATCCTTTGCTGCAGATTAACTATGGATTTCCAAAATAAACGAGTCTATAAAGTGGTCAGTTTTCTCTCTTTCTTTTTCATTTTGTGGCATTCATGCGTATCCTGTGCATCACTGTGTATTTGTTTGTGTAACTTATTTGTTGAGAAATGATACCGGATCGTTGGTATTCCATTTTATTTCTTATTCAATCACAGTTGAGTTGTCTTAATCCATAACTGCGCTGCAAATTAGAGTGGCCAGGCTGCCATTCTGGTTCTCGCTGCGATTCAGGTAGCAATCCGACAAACAAGCGTACTGCTGCAATCATGGTCTCCTCTGCCAATCAAGCGTACTGCAATCATGGTCTCCTCTCTGTCCGCCATTAGTCTGCAATTTGAATGCTGACCAACGCAGTAACGCAGTTCTATTACCATTCCTCCTCAAACTTTCGTTCATACTTTGGACACTAAAAGCTCATTTAAATCCGCGACAAAAGAGATCATTTGCCACCTTTAGAAGAACCGTTAAACGACACCTTTGCTTTTTACTGTTTTCTGTTACCCAGTTTGAATCTCACTTTATAGCATCTACAGTCAATGACCACAAGCCTTTTTAAGCATATCACACCATCACGCTTAGTTTCCTGCATCTTACATGCAGTGATCTTGATAACAGGAATGCACCATTTATTTATGCTTAGTTTACCAAGCACATATTATGTGAGCTTAAGTGTATTTGGTTTCTGATTGCACTGCTAAGCATACATTAGGATAAGATAAATGAAGTACTGCTGTATATTTCTCAAGTATGTCTAACCAAACCCTTTTAAGCTACAGGCTTAAAAGGCCTCCAACGTTCACATCTTAGCCAATTTTTAAATATTTGCAGTCATCACTCAAATGGCAGACCAAGTATGCCCCTCACATTAGTACATCACTAGACCTACTTTGTTCTAGGATTTCTTTTGCATGCCTTTGTTGCTTTTCCTAATATTCATTGCCTTTTTATCCATCGTTTTCATCTATTATGGCCATTGAGTCAGATTGATTGCTATTCTCCTAGGGGCTCCCCTTTGTTGCCACTACCAATGTGCCACAAGTCCCTATGTTTTAGTTTTACATAACAAATCCCCTTTGTTTGAGTTTTCATGTTTGTTAGTTCGTGCGACATAATTGATATGACCATTTATATTTCGTTTAAGTGCTTTCAACCTAGAGATGCTTCTCCATAATATATCCTGATCATTTAAACGTTGGTGAGTCCTATCCTTTATTGACTTAGAGACTCTATAGGGTTCACACTTTTGGAGTAAGAGTCACATACTTTAGCCTCCTTTTGGGTTAAGCGTGGATTGACGTAATGCTTTTTTGGCTTTCATTTGTACAAAGGTATTAAGCCTTTGGACTACACCATTTGGTTGAGGTTCATGCATTGTTATTGTCATCATCCTTGCTTGTTATTTCTACAAGGTTGCAGATTCTATTTTCAAAGGTGTTATTTTGCTTTGGATAATCATTCAGTGAGAAGTTAATGTTACATAAAGTATTCATCCAGGTTCATTTCTTGATCTCCAGTACTTTTGTTGTATGTTTGTTTCCTATACATAGCTATCGATACCGTTATCGATACCGTGTCTAGGTTTGACAGTCCCTCTATAACATTCGGTGCATTGTTTTATTTCTTTAGCTTATTTTTCACATGAAATTGAGGGTCTTCATGTGTACATGTCCGGTTTAAGCTCTTTCAGTTCTGTCTGTTGGTTAGGGTTGTTATCAAAGGTTGGCTAGTTGGCTTTGGTTTTGCATCAAGTTGGTATCTACGCTTCTATTTTTCACTTGGATGTTAGTTCCATTTGAAGTCTATATTTTGCTCTGCTTTTGCTCTTTTTGGTTTATTATTTCTACATTTTATTTAATTTCTTTAATTCATGAGTTCCTTTGATCTAGTTGGCTCCCTTAGGTCCATTAGTCATGTTAGTCTCTTTTTTGTTATTTTTCTGTTTCTTTTCTAGTTATCCCATGTGTTGCAGTTGTTCTACTAGTTTTCATTGCTTTAATCATCTCAATGTGTATCCCATTTGTCCCTTTTGTTCTATTTTGCTCCGTTTTAATCCATTCCCTGTAGCCATTTGTACTTTGTTTTCTTCATTAATTCTTTCAGTCCCATGTGTTATAATGCATAGCTTGTTCTTCTAGTTCTGGTTTCTTTGCTCTAATCTGGCAATATTCCCACAGTTTATTGCTGCCCCTATCCTATTTGTCCCTGGATTTTTCCAAGGTCCATTGCTCCAGGCATGTAATATACTTTTTGTTTTACCACCGCCATCCGTTTTTGTTCGCCATTATATGTTTAGATCCTTTGGGTATACTTGCCCCATTTGCTTTGTTGGTTCCATGTTGTTTTGTTCTCTTGAGTAGTTCCATTGCACTATATATATTAGTTGAAGTAGCTCCATTCATCATATGAGCGTCTCTAGTTCTATGTGCTTCGTTTCGCTTTTATTTGTTTCCCTTTATTCTTGTTTTTGCCCCTTTTAGACCATCATATTTGTCTCATTTCATCTTAGATTAAAAACTTTCCTTGGCAATTTGCTCTTTTTGGATCATTGTTCAGTTGCTTCAATAGTTCCATTTGTCTAGGTATTCTACTAGTGCTCTACTGTTATTTGACCTAATCGAGTCATCCTAGTAGTCTCTCTTGCGCCTTTAATCTTGGGATCCATTCTATTCTATTATTCTCTTTGGTCTTCTCCCACTTCTTTCATTATTTACTTTGTTGGTCATGTTTGTTCTATTCGTGCCATTAACTCCAGAGTCTTTTGTTTCTAGTTGTCATTAATTCATTGGTTTTATTGTTGGAACGTCTCTGTGGTGTTCCTTTGCTTTAGCATTAGATGTAGATTCAGGTATACAAATAGATTTGTTGGTCCCACTTTTGATTCTTTTCATTCATTGTTCTACTTGCTCTAGTTGCATCCCTTGTTCTAGGGTTACTTATTAGTATTTAAACCCCTTAGTTCCTTTTGCTTCATTTTTACAGCAGTTCAGTTCAAGGTACTACTACCTTTGTTATTTTGGTTCCGTTTCCTTCTGCTTTCTAATTTTAACCTCAATATTGTCTATATATCCTATCTATCTCATTAATCCTTTTGTCTGCTATTTACTTGATGTATTCCTGCAATTGCTTCAATTTCATTTCTCTTATTTTGCTCTTTTATTCTTGCTTGTTGGTTCCCTTGTATCCTTTATTTGTAATCTTGTTGTTTTTAGCACCTATTTCATTCACTTTTTCTTTGTGTTAAGGTGGTCTTGTCTTCCTCAACTTTATTAGCCCCATTGAGGTTATTTTTCATTGGTTCAATTGGGTTTCGTTGTCATGTTTTTTATCATTGTTACTTCTATTTCATAGTTTGATTTGTGTAGGTATATCATGAGGGCATATACTCTAGTTGGCTCTAGTGTTAATATTAGTCTTAATTGTCCATCTTGCTCCTTTAATCTTGTTGGATCCATTCTCCTCCTTTTCATTTAATCTTCGTTCCTCTTGCTTCATTCTTGTCATTTATATTATTTGCGAGTTTCTTTAGTCCCATTTGTTCTTTTTGTTCTATTTTCTTCCATTAGCTCCATAGTCATTTGTTCTAGTTGTCACTTGATATGTGTTGATCTAGGACCCATCCTAAGAATAAGATTACTGCAAAGGTTTAAATGTTATTAGTTACATTAGTGGTGTTTTCAAATTGGCAATCTAAAGCAACACCCACTTTCTAAAGCAAGAATCACTGAAATATTAACTTAAATATAATCCTGATCCTCCTTTTCCTTCATTCCCTTTTCATGTGAATCCCCATTTCTCCTCATCCCCATTATCCTCATCCCCCCATTCTAAATTGCAATTCCCCCATTACGCCCTCATTACCCTTACTAACCTTATCCCCCATTCTAAATTGCAATTCCCCATTGTAAATTGCAATCCTTCATTGCTCCCTCGTTACCCCTACTAACCCTGGCTACCCCATTTCTCGTCATCCCCATTCTTCATTTTTTAGTAGAAATCCTCATATTCTAAATTGCAATCCTCCTATTACTCCTTCATTACCCCAAACAGTAGCCACGACTACCCCATTTCTCTGCATCCCCATTCTTCATCTCTTACAGAAAATCCCCACGTTCTAAATTGCAATCCCCCATTACTCCCTTTTTTTAAGGAATCCCCATGTTCTAAATTGCAATCCCCTTATTACTCCATCATTACCCCTAGTACCCCTGACTACCCCATTTCTCCTCATCCTCCATTCTTCATTTTTTGTAGAAAATTCCCATGTTATAAATTGCAATCCCCCTATTACTTCCTCAGTACCCCTAACATAGAACTAAAATCCTCTTCTCCTCAAAAAATTATCCTTTGCTCGTCAATCCCCCATTTCCAAAAGGGGGTATTTTAAGCAGGATGTGGGCATCATTTTTGATGTGTTATGTTGATGCCTTGGAATATTCGTGTCATTAAGGCACCAATCTCAACCGTTCGTTTTGCACTATCTTGGCCGTCCGCTCTTGATTGGGACGACAATGTCGGCGATGTGGACAGTGTCAACATCGTCTTCGAGTTTCTTCCTCTACAAGCAAGCGGTATCTTCCACAAGTCAGTGTTTCTTTTCCTTTCTTCCTTTGATACATCAGCACTGCATTCAAAAATTTTACGTGCAAAGCAACCGAGGTCCTCTTAATAGATTGGTAAGGTCACGGTAGGTTCCGGCTATGGCTATTTTTTTTATTTTTTTATTTTTTTTTTGTCCGATGTACCTATTCTTCTGCAAGTTCTGACTTCCTTCTAACCCTAACTTGGTAATATATTTTTCTATATCGGTGGCATACAGATGAAGCGGAACGCTTTTAGCAATGTTTGGTTGTGTCTTGGCGGCATAGGGATGAGCTGCAAGATTTTGGCAAGTGTCCGGAAGCCAGACAGGTAAGCTGAAAACTTTCAAAAAGATCTTTGAGATGAGATGCGCATCAGTACAGGTTTGTGTTTAAAGGTTCTTGGTTTTGTTTTTGAAGACTAAGAAAACAAATACTCTAGATATTCTAGCTATATTGAATCACTCTGATAACTGGCTGACCCAGAAAAGATCAGAAGCAGTAAATTCCTGAATGTTACTTTGTAAAATTTGACCAAATGCCCTTGATGCACAGAACTCATGATTCTTCTCCACTGGCGTAGGCTATGGAGACCGGATGCAGGAATAACTCAATTATTCATAGAATTCATAAAATGGTGCATGATTACTTCGGACTTGTGGAAAGGCTGATGGACTACATTATGAAACTTGGCCATATGGCTATGTCAATAATCAATATGACTAGAGATAACAATCTATGTCTGCAAAATAAACAGCAAAGCCACCATTATAACAGAACCCCCATTGTAATCCCGTGAGGACAAATGAACCCATATTCTACATAAACGCATATGTGTTTAAGACACTTAACAAATTTGATTACCATGAACCAGAAAAATCTGCTGATCAAGCAATTTCCAAACCATACGCCGAAGGAGAAGCGAGATATCTTGCTACCTTGCCCGTGACCTGCGCAAAGAGCATTTTGGAAATATCAAGTCTTTAAAGGGCATTGTAGAAATTGCCCCTAATGTCGGGGGCAATTTCGCAAGTTTTCCTTTATTTAAATGCACAAGGCTTCATATTCAACAAAGCATCTAGAGTTTTGCAGAATGGGAATCTACTTTCCATGGTAAAAAATATCTGGAATATTTGTATGGAATGATCGGTTTTGAGGTTATGATGTTTGCCTATGGATGGCATGACTCAGATGCATTGACTTTCTAGTAAGAAGAAAGGAATTTTGCCAATATTAATGGGAAGTGGCAAATGGGGAACTTTGGCAAGAATCACTAAAGTTTCTTTCTGATCAAAAGAGCGATTATGCCCTCATTCAAGAAGGCTCAAGTGATTGGCTTTTCAAGCTCATATATTTTCATCTGCATGTGCGTTATTCATTTGCAACTAACACAATGTGGGACTTATTAAGGACCTCCAACTTAACATGACATGGAGCTTATTGTAGACCCTCAACTTAACACCACCTCGAATTTAGTGCATACCTCCAACTTCACAAGGTTGGAACTAAAGAAATGTTTGCGGCGGCCTTGGTCGACGCGATAAATTTCTTGTAATATCCACATGTGCCTGCATGTTAATGCCTTCCAGCATTGTTATGATGTTCACATATCTGTGGTCTGCCCGCTCTGCCTTTCAGACATTTGAGCATTGTCTTTTTTATTGGCTAGAGGTTCAGCCGGTGTGGTCCTGGCTATAAGGTTTGTTTAACATCGCACTGGACTGTCGATGCATCCTCTTAGCATCCTAAGCCGCTTAAAAAAAATTGATGCCTAAAAGCAAAATAAGATGATAGTTTGTGCGCAATTTGAGCCGTTGATTTTGTTGCATGTGAGAACTCTTATTATAGACCGTCGGATCTAAGAGTGAAAGCACGCAATGGTTTTGCTCATCATCCCGTCAGCCAAGGCTTCCCTGATTCACTTACCAGGAACAAGATGTAGAGGTGGCTCCGACCTACAAGTACTTAGGGATCGAGTTCACTACTACCACCCATTGGGATGCTGCCATCAGGTTGCGGGTCACGGCGGGTTGGAAAGCACTATATGCCATGCAGAACAACAGCCACAAGGCAGAGTTGTATGCCTGGGTCCACCAGTCACACTTGTTTTGGGCCTTGGTCGAGCCGGTCCTTTTGTATGGGGTAGAAGTGTGGGGTCCGGTGATATCCCTCAACACCTGGAATGACCTCGAGCAAGTGCAGAAAGCCTTCTTGGCACAAGCCCTTGGGGTAAAGTTCACAGTTCCATACCAGATCCTACTCCAGGAGACAGGTTTTCTACCCTTCAACGGGCTGCATTGGAATGCCATATCATTTACTTCCAGAAGGTGGTCGCTATGGGTGATACACGTTTGCCCAACCTTGCTTTGGCCATGGCGATGGGTCCCCAACACCTGAAAGCCTGCTGGAAGGACAAGTAAGCTCAGTGGTTCTCATGCTGGGGTGTATAGGCAAACAGATGCGTACATGTAAGGACAACGAAAGATCATAAGGCACTTAAGCTGTACCTAGATGCTACCTTCCTTCGCAAGCTCTGGGATATAGATGCTCTGATGCACGTTAAGCTGGCACACTATCAGCAGCAAGTCAATCCTAGGCTCACGAGAGGCCCACACCAGTACTTGTACACCCAGTTGCCCATGAAGAAGCGCAAACTTATAGCTTCCATTCGCACGGGTGCACATCGCCTCCGCATTGAGACAGGGCGTTGGGCTCGGGAAGCACGAGAGCAAAGGCTTTGCCAGTGTTGCCATCAGGGCGCCATTGAGGATGAATGTCATGCCCTCCAGATCTGCCCAGCGTTTGCCCATATCCGAGAGCGGTATGTTCGATTACTAGTGCCTGGCCAACCGTTGCATGAGTTATTGAATACGGCGTCAGTGGGTTTGTTGGGGTCATACCTCCAAGAGGTCCTATACAATTGTACAGCGTGCCAGCATACTTATTACTGCTAAGGTTTTTCCCTCGAAAACCCTTCGGGGCGGGGGTTTTTAATCATGTCAGTAATACGCTTGCTGCCCTTTTTTTTTTTGGGTCCCATAGGCCAGGCATTCTCCATGGACGCTAAAAAATCTATTCTATTCTATTCTCTTTTAGGATGCTGCAAATATTGCACCCGAGTTTATTTCTGACACAACCGTTCAATCACAAATATAGTTCATGATTTATCGGAGATTCTGTGTGCGACGGTAAGAATGAGTTGGACATATTATGTGCCGTTTGAATGTGATGTACGCGGCCAAGCATTATCTGTGCTTCTCTGCATATAAATTTTGCTTATTTTGCAGTGTAAATCTAACAAGTAAGATTACCAAGGGAGCAGTTATGTAGTTAAAAGGTCATACCCTGGTCATGCACGATGCTAACTCCTTTTGTAACTCCAGAAAATCATTCTTTGCGAGCTATAGCATTGTTCATCTGCACAGAAGTTAACAAATTCGCATTTACTATTATGCACTCTGCAGGATTTTTACCTTACATTGCCCCATCTAATAAGCAACCCAGCAAGTCAGGAGATAGCATGAAGCTTTTTGGTCATATAGTGGTAGTGCCCACAACAACAAAGTTGATTCCTGCAGTAATTTCAAAGGTGGATAAATGTAAATGCTATATAATGATACTTGCTTCAGTATTCCATTTGTATGTAGTAGCTATGTTATAAATAAACAATGCTCTTGAAATTAAAGCATCACGAAATATAAACCTCTAAAACGAGATAAAATTCCAGATTCTGGAGATTGTGACCAAAATGGTGACTGGAGTGGAGCAGTTTGACTTCCAGCAGCTAGCAGATGATCCTGAAAAACACAGAAAAAAGGAACAATATCCTCCCAACTTGATACCGTTTTCAAAACATTACCATTTAGAAGCATCCATTTGTTCCTGAACATCTTGGAAATGGACAATACCCGAGGATATATGCTAGAATTTATGAAGCATATGTGTCTCGCATTGGACTACCAGTGGTGCCCAATCGATAATGAGTAGGTGTTCGGATCCACCACACGGGAATATTCTAGCTAGTGCGATGCGGTGCTCTTGCTTATGAAAAGTACATGGAAGGGTTTACAAAATTGCAGATCCCAGAGAATCTCAAAGATACTCCTGGGATTGCCGAAGGGGGATTGCCGAAGGGGGATTGCCGAAGGGGCAATGCCCTGGCTGCAATAGACACTGGACGTGGACGTCCAGAGAGGGTTGCATGCATCCCTAAGAGGTTGCATGCATCCCTAAGAGGTGGCATGCATCCCTAAGAGGGGTTGCATGCATGCATCCCTAAGAGGTGGCATGCATCCCTAAGAGGGGTTGCATGCATGCATAGAGCGTTGCTAGCTATAAAGAGGCTCGGGGGAGAGCTCATAGGGCATGCAGTATCTGTGCTGAGCTCGTGGTTGGGTGGCGAGTGTAGCTAGCACGTCATTTGTGCGTTTCAGTGGTATCAGAGCTTCAAGTTGTGATGGACCAATCCGCTGAGGAAGTGGATCGTGTAATGGAGTTGGAGACCGACAATGCGATTTTGAGCGAAAAGTTGGCAGCTGCTTTAGCTCGCATACAGGAGCTTCAGGACATGGACTCGCTTCGGGCCGAAGTTCGGCAGTTGAAGCTGTCACATGATGCAGGTCATCCACGTGTCAGTGGTATTAAGACTGGCGCGAATGTGAAAATTGAATTCAAACCTTATTTGGCAGCCACGGATGATGCGGAGGAACTCTTTGCATGGTTGCGAGATTTGAACTCATATTTCGCCAAGACCAAAGATGATGATGACACTCAGCTTTATTTTGCTGAACGTCATTTAGGAGGGGTCGTTAAGGATTGGTGGCTTGATCTACTCAAGCACCGACCTAAGGAAACTCCGATCACAACATTTGCAGAGTTTGAGACACTCATTAAGGAAAGGTTTCTGGGTCATAATTGGGAGCGGGATTTGCTCGCATGAGAATGGAACAGATTGACCCAAAGAAGACAAGGAGTCCGTTCGTGATTTTTCGGCAAGAGTCTTGAAGAAAGGTCTCCAGCTTGGCAAAAATGATGCAGAGAAATCTGACCGGTTGATGGGCAGTGTCCATCGTTGGATCCGAGCCAAGTTGGATCTTCAAGCTGCAAACCTTTCTTTTGGGGCCCTCTGCAAACTAGCAGAAAAAGTTGAAGAGGAGGGTCTTTCATTAACTCAGGCCATCAATGCAAAGCGTATCAATGGAGATCATGTTCCTCCTATTTCTGCCTTAGGGTCAGGTGCAAAGCGTTCTCGGGAGGAGGATAAGTCTTCGCCAGAGAGGGAGCCTAAAGAATCCTATATGGCTCGGAAGAATCGCCTCCGCCGTGAGCATAAGTGTTTTATTTGCTCTAGTCCTGACCATAAATTTTTTGAATGTTCCAGATACACCCCAAAGGAAAAAGGGGATTCAAAATCAGGTACATCTAAAGTTCCACCGGAATCGAAGAAAGAAAGCGGGACAAAGACGGTGGCTTTTGTGGGTCATTCCTATACACTGGACCATCCTGAACATAGTCAGCTTTTGCGTTTTTGGGCAAAATCAGGGATCGCATAAAGTGCATGCTCTTTTTGACCCTGGTAGTGAGTTTGATGTGATTTCTGACAGGTTAGTGAAGGCGTTGGACTTATCCACTATTCCATTGACAAATGCGATGGATTTGTCGTCCGCTTTTCGTGGTCAACTTTCACCTTGTGCTTTGGTGGTTAAAGATTTGGAATACTCCATTCAAGGTTTTAACGCCAAGCGTACTTTTTTTGGTTGCTGACCTTGGCAGTGTGGATCCTTTGATTGGGATGCCCTGGCATCAAGAGTATAATCCTTTGGTTGACTGGGTTTCTGGTACTCTTTTGTTAGCCTTGGATGGAGGGAAAAGGACCTTTAAGTTGGTTAAGGATCTTGTGATCGGCCCCATTCCAATGGTTTCTGTTGTCAATTTCAGTGCATGGGCAACAAGCTGAGATTAAGCGCCAACTTGATGAGTTACTTCAAGCTGGTTTGATTCGACATCGTTCTTCCCCTTTTGGTGCACCAGTTTTATTGGTCAGGAAAAAGCACAATTCTTGGCATATGTGTATTGCAAGTCTTTGGAAGAATACTATTTGCATTTGCAGTTATTATAGACAGTTTTTTGCTAGCATTGCTCTCGGAAGAATAATATGATTTGGACAGTTGTGGATTGTTTGACTAAGCAAGCCCACTTTATTCCTTGTTCAAATAACTTAAAAACTTATGATGCATGCAAATGACTTTTAAGGAATGTTATTGGGTATGGATGAGGATTCACAAAGGCCACTTTAAGAAGGACGCGCAAGAAAGACCTTAAGTTGGCGCCTCGATTAATGTCTCATTTTTTTTTAAAAGTCTATCAAGGAAAAGATTTGCCCAAGTAGGGCGAATAAGCGAACCAGAATTGATTGAAGATTCCGAAGTTTTTGAGCCGGAAACAATTCTGAATGATAAATCCACTAGTGGTTCTAAGCAATATTTGGTTAAGTTTGTCAATAAGCCTTTGAAGGACGCTTCATGGGTTTGTGGCAATTTATTAGAGGCCTATTCCGATATTCTACATGAATATAATGCCCGGAAGGCACAGGACATTGGGGAGGCTTCTAGTAGCCGGCCTAAACGAGGGCCAAGAAAAGATTATGGTAAGATGGCGAAAGGACTCTAGTCCCCTTGCAGCAGAGGACTGCTGCGATGTCAAGGGGGAGGGAATGCAATAGACACTGGACGTGGACGTCCAGAGAGGGTTGCATGCATCCCTAAGAGGTTGCATGCATCCCTAAGAGGTGGCATGCATCCCTAAGAGGGGTTGCATGCATGCATCCCTAAGAGGTGGCATGCATCCCTAAGAGGGGTTGCATGCATGCATAGAGCGTTGCTAGCTATAAAGAGGCTCGGGGGAGAGCTCATAGGGCATGCAGTATCTGTGCTGAGCTCGTGGTTGGGTGGCGAGTGTAGCTAGCACGTCATTTGTGCGTTTCACTGGCAGTTAACACCACCTGCAAACTCACTTAGTCCTGCATTCATAGCAGCAGCAATAACATGGCCATTCTCTGGAATGCCTCCACCTGCTATACCTCCAGCAATTACAGGTGAAAAATTACTTTTTCAAGCTGTGCAGACCATTAACAATATATCCCAGAAAGTCCATTTTAATTACTATAGAAGTGCTTCTAAGGGAGGATTTCCGATCTCACGTTTTTTCTCTCTCTGTTTTGCAGGCTCTTCTACAGAAGGGCACCCAAGAATATATAGAAAAGGGCATTGACATGCATGCCAAGGGTGGGATTATATCTCTGGTTTATGCCGTAGCAATTTCTACATGCAATGTCACATCATAAATCCAGTTCAGTTAAGGGACAGAAGCCACAAAACTGCAGGATTGGACAGAAATTCGATGAGAACCTGGATATAGATAGATAGATAGTATCGCTTCTTTGCTACAGAAATGTGGCAATGCAAAGTCAATAACAGAAGGTAAGCATATTCATGATTACATCATTGAACGAGGCCTAAATGGAGATAAGTTCTTAGGGAACCATCTTATTCAGATATATGGACAATGCAGAGCTTTGGAAGATGCCAGGCAAGTTTTTGACAATATGCCAAGCAGGAATAGTTATTCGTGGAATATAATGCTGCGGCTTATACTCAATATGGGCATATGATGGAGGCATGCCCACTCTTTAGTGAAATGGCTCAGCCTGATGTGGTTTCATGGACATCAATGCTTTTTGGTTTCATACAACAAGGAGGAATTGACACAGCCCTGGAATGCAATACTTATTGCAGATGCCCGGCATGGACAGCTTGAAAATGATTTTAGAGAAATGCCACATTGGGATGTGGTTTCCTGGAATGCCATGCTTGCAGCTTGTACTCAGCATGGAGATCTTGAAAGAGCTCAGAAGCTCTTTAATCAAATGCCAACACATGACATGGTGCCATTGAATAGAATGATAATGGCATGTGCACAAGACGGAGATATCGACCAGGTTTGGAAGTGTTTTGATTAAATACCAACACGAGATATTGTTTCATGGAACGCATTAATTGATGTTTATTCTAGCTATGGACATCTAAAGAAAGTATTAGAACTATATAAGAAGATGTGTAATCAAGAACTGAAGCCAGATGAAGTCACATTTGTTAAAGTTTTTGAGGCATGCACTAAAACTAGAGTGCTAACTCAAGGGAACCTGAAGGACGCAAAATGTGCTGCATTTTTTTAATCCTCATTGCCATTTATCCATTGATGGATGGCATAGATCTGGTTTCCTTCTATTGTTGTAGCATGCATCCAATTCTCAGTTCTGACAATTCTTTTCTATGTTGCCTAATACTTGTGAATTTTTGTGGCATAGGGATTTTTCGAACAAATAGATTTGGGAAAAGCACCGTATTTCTTCTTCCGTTGATTCTTGAACATGCATGCAAGATTTATGAAAAAATGGTAAGGTTTATCAGGTTCAAATTCCTTTCAAATTGCTTTACGTAGGTGGCAGATCTGTGTAAATACATTGCAAGTTAAGATCTGACCAAAGATCATGTCTTGAAGACGTGGATCCTCTTATTCATCGTCACATTATAGGTTGTATAGTAATCAAAGTTTGAGATCCTTATTTGAATGTTGCGAAACCCAACTGAATGGAATGGATTTGTGTATCAAAGGCCAACAATGTAGGCAAAAAGTGATAGATAGTACATTTGATCGCTTCTTTCCATCTAGGCATGCCATCATCCATACAGGAACAAAAGAAGTCATCATATTATATTCTGTGGAAGGTTTTGTTTTATGGTTCCTAGATTAAATGGTGCTTATACATGTCCTTAATTTGCAAGAATGTTACTTGCTTTGTACTTCTTTCCTCGCAGATATGTGGGTTGATTCAGAGAAGCATTCCAAAGGTTTGAGACTACCTGCTAAAGGGATCTTCAGGCCACAGAATTTATCATGATGTTTGCCAAGATCTTTTCTTTGGCAATTTGACTTTGGCAAAGTGATTGCTTTGTTTTGTGATGCATGCATTTTTTCCTTTCTCCATCTATATGATTCGTTTGATTGCTTTGGTTTTGTAATGCATACGGTTTTTCTCCTTCCTCCATCTATGTGATTCATTTTTATTTCTAATGCATGCGTTTTATGTATATTGCCATTGCAGGCAGAAAGAACGAGGTAGATCTCACCATTTTAGCTCATTCTAATTCATGTGTAAAACAATAAATATCATGATATTTTATTTTGGGAAGCTGTTGCTGAAGAGGTAGGCCATTGTTGCAGGATTCCTGAACTACGTTTAGGGTAAGATATGTTGGTGCAAGACCATTTATGTAAGCTGCATTTTATGTTGTATTAGAGTTTTTATCTGTAAAGCATTATGTACCGTAAAACTTTGCCGTTTCTTTTTTGCCCATCGTTCCATCTATACATGCCATCATCCATGCAGGAACAAAAGAAGTCATCGTATATTGTAGAAGGTTTTGTTTTGTGATTTCTAGATTAGACTATTCTAAACTCCTGTTTTGCATGGAATTGTTGTATCTACATCCACATTGTTCCACAAAGTGATCGAAGTTCGTATTTTGACATGGTTAGGTGAAATGATCTTGGATTCAACGGAATCACAATATGGACAATGCATCTTGTTTGTTCTTATAGAGCATGGCTAAACGTGCAATATGGTTGGGTAAGTACCTATCCATGTCCGTAATTTGTACGAATGTTACTTACTTTGTACTTCTTTCCTTGCATGTATGTGGATTTGATTTAGAAAATCATTCCAAAGGTTTAAGTCTACCTGCTAAAGGGATCTTCAAGCCACAGAATATATCATGATGTTTGCAGGGATCTTTTATTTTTTTTGCATCCAGTGCGATCATCTGAATAAAATCAGAAGAAACATCAATATTGAACAATTCATAGAGAGTCAATTTGCACTTTTGGCTTCGTGAGCATCATTAATGTTCTGCCAGTAATTGTATAGGAAATGACCATGTAATGCAGACAACCTGATAGAGGTGCATTTGTTGTGCTGAGTTCCTTGATTAAGTCTGTAAATTTGTGTTCTCTGAAGTAAGAAACTGGAAATTGATTTAGACTGTCATATAGTCCGTCATGGACCTGGCATGTTTCTGCCTTAGAACTAACAACCACTAGGCATCATCCTATCTATTTTTTCTTTTCTTTTTTTGTTTCTCTGTTGTATATATAATAACTACACAAAGCTATTATTGCAAGTGAGGACTGGACAATTTGTCGATTGGATAAATTTGTGGTGGCTTATGCTTTGCTTTTCCAAAATATGAAGCGATTGATCTACTAGTTAATAATTTATATGGGGAAGCATCATATTGTGATTTGGTGGTTCTTTATTGTTGAGCATAATTCGTTTTATCAAATTTATAATTTTGAGCATGACAGTCACTCAATAGTATTCAATATATGAAAATAATTTTTATGGAGTTGTTGAAAAGCAAATTATAATGAAAGCACTTTTATGGAGTTGTTGAAAAGCAAATTGTTTATGTAAAGTTCATGTTCATTTACTGCGAAAATGTAAGCGCCATCATCATAGACCTGTAAGACAACTAAACAAGTGCAAGCGCCATCATTATAGACCTATAGGACAACTAAACAAGTGCAAAATTTTAGGTGACAACTGCTTCTTCTACAAGGGCGATAATAAATTTGGTCAAAGGCTCCATATCCTACAATGGTACTATACTTCTAACATTCTCCCAAACTTCATCTCCATGCGTGTATTGAGTTCATTCTCGTGTTTAGGATTCTAGGATGATTGTAATTTGTATGGAATGTGTGTGGTTAAATGATATGTGATAACATGCCCAATGGCAACTATATGATATGACGAATTCTGCTATGACAAAAAAGACTAGAGTGCGGATCAATATATGGCTAGATAATTTGTGTTGGAAAGCGTCTATATCTAGATGATGATAATAACACACTTTTTGCGATCAGTTGAGTTGTTGATGACTTACTACGTTCATGTGGATATATGACTACCCCTTCATACATTTCCTGAAGTGTTGCCTCCATCGCCAAAGTGGCCTTTAGTTATCCCTAAGCCTCAGCGGAAAGCAGTCTGGCGATGGGTATGGGATAAATTGCTCCATCATAAGCTATCTTATGGTGGCAGATCATTCATAGATGCGTGCGGGTAAACACTGTTGTTCATCGATTTCGTCCAGAAGTCTCTATGATCTGCCCTCTTTGCATGCAGAGGAATGAGACAATTGAGCACTGCTTTTTTCTTGTGTCACCATGTTCGACTTGCTTGGCAGTGGCTTTTGAGCCTTTTCCATTGTGACTTGAATAGTCAGCAGGTCCTATTGTCAGTTTATCCTAGTTCTTGGGACAAGTTGCAAAGAAGGCTTTCCACTTCCACTTAGCATCTCCTTGGATCATCTGGTTCATCTGGAAGAGACGAAATCTCCTCATCTTCAAGGGACAGGTCTTTTCAGATACGTAAGTGCTCGTCGTCGCATTGTAAAGGTGTACAAGTGTTCTTCCTTAAAGGATGACGTCAAGAGTGTCATTTGGGAGCGATATCTTCAGATTCAGACTTACTCATAGCAAGCAGTTGTGCTCGTGGTGATATATATTCTCTGCTTTTCTATGTTATGTATGTGGTGGGTAGTGTTGCTCTAATGGACATCTTCCCCACTGGGTTTTGAGTCCCCCATGTACTCTTTGTATTCTTTTGAGTAATAAAGGTCCACGTTCATAAAAAAAAAATATACATTTCCTGTTTATTCATGCAAGTTCCTAACCATCTAATAATAATCGTTTGGATTATAAAAATTATGAAATATTGACATTGTACCAAAATTACATGTTACATTGTCAAAGTTATAGAAAACTTCCTATAGTACTACAAATGATGAACATAACCTCATGCACCACTAAGTCTCCTATAAAGAAACATGCAACAACCCTCTCAAACACCTATGAAGTGTCTGTATTCAGTTATATGTTTAGCCTAGCGTTATGAGTAACATATCTCTCCTACCCATTATCATATCGTAACATAGACTTTGTAATATATATTTACATTTTAAAAAAATTTGAGCTTATGCCTGACAAAAAGCCCAGCAATGTTGGACACTTTTTCTAATATAATACTAAAGCCATTTTAAGATGATAGTTTGTGCGCACTTTGGACTGTTAAATTTTTCTTTTTTTTTTTTAATTCTGGAGACCATGATTTCCTTTGTTTGGTGTCTTATGGAGATACACTTACGAGCTTGTCAGTTATAACTGTGATCCCCGGCAGACAACCATCCCTTTGCCATTTTCGGATAGGCCCCAAGTTCCAGCTATGACATTGATGGTTGCATTGCCATTTTGTTCAGAGCAGTTGCATCGTTTCTTGCAAAGCGATTTTTTTTTTCATTATGTGCTTCCACCGATTTGAATGAACCTTCTTTCACCAGAAGGTCATTCCTCCAGCAGTTTGCCTAATGTGCCAAAAGTTTCCCTTCAATATCTCATTTCTTCATCATGTCTAGCAGTGGCTCCTGTGTCCCTGTCTATCTAGCTGATGTTCCTGAATATTTGGCAAATGAAATTAGAATCCTTTTCAATTTGCTTCTTCACCTTTGTTTTTAGGAACCCTTTGAATTCAGAGGTTAAGATAGGCTTGATTTTGTTAGGGTTTGGAATGTTGCTCGAGGTAAATCAAAGACATCAAAAGGTCTATAATAGTATCTAAATTGATGTATATTACTTGATGATCGTGTTGCATTTATCTAAACAGGTTCGTAATTCCTCTTGGACTAAAATTTAAAGCTAGCATGAAGAGAAGCTTATACATGCATAATCAGATATTGATCATCAATGGTTATTTGTGGTATACAAAACTTCTTTTTGACCAATTCCATACAATGTTTCAAGGCATCTGATCTTGGGGTAAATCAAAGACATCAAAGGTCTATAATAGTATCTAAACTAATGTATATTACTTGATGATCCTGTTGCATTTATCTAAACAGGTTCATAATTCCTCTTGGACTAAAATTTAAAGCTGGCATGAAGAAAAGCTTATACATGCATAATCAGATACTGATTATCAATGGTTATTTGTGGTATACAAAACTTCTTTTTGACCAATTCCGTCCAATGTTTCGAGGCATGTAATCAGATATTCATCGTTAATGGCTGTTTATGGCATACATTGTAAAGTCGTATCATTGTTCTTCACTTGCCCCTCGCAAGAGGCGATTGATTTTTGAGGAGTTTTTGGATGTGCACTCTTATGCTTAGGCAGGTTGCTTCACTCGGTGGGTCTCCGCTTATCCGCTGAGATTTTATTCCTGTCTCTGCATTTATACTTGTATTTGACTCTTTGATTGAATAAAGTCTGACGTCCTTCAACAAAAAAAAAACCTTTTCTGTGACCCCTCAAGATTGTGCATTTCTTTCAGTGATTGAGCAAAAGGATGGCTACATTGTGCCTTGACTTGCATCATTTCTTGCTTTGAATTGCAGTGATTTCGGCACTCTTTATGGTGGACGGTTCATAGCCAAGAGAAATTTTGTGAAAGGCATAATCTAAGAGCATTTCCAAGTTTGCTTCTGACTCTAATTTGATTCTAGATTCTAATGTATTTTCTCCACTGTTGCGATTATTGAGCCCAAATCACTTCTCTGAAAAAAAAAATAGAAAGACAGTTTATTTCCAGTCATTCTTATTTCAGTAGAAATAGGCAATTTATGTACTTCCTATTCCCAAAAACCATGGTGAAAACAGAGCTGCTTTTAACGCTCTTGCATATTGCTTGCATTTGTTGCTTTATTTTTATTCTTGCAGATTTACAACAAAATCTATAGTTTCCTTTTAGTGCATCAAGATGCTTTTGGAAAGGCATGCTCTTCCTTGCTCTTCATTTTTTTTAGTACGAGTTTTTTTTTTTTTTGTCTTTCAATAGATGTCGCTGTTACTTGATTGGCAAAAGGAGTGAGATTTTAATTCCCTTTGCTCGTGTTGATTCTGCCCATATAAGAGGTCCCCCCCTCCCTCGCTCCCTTCCTCCCTCCCTCCTTCTTCTATTTGCCTACTAACTATTGATGCCATTTCTATGGACACATAAAACGAAAACATGAAGGTCCCTTTTCTCAGCTCATGTCAATTACAATATGACAAGGAACCAATTTTGCTCTTTCATAGGCTATCTATCAAGGGAGTAGTGTGGTACAATGAATTCAGGGGTTCAACATGCATACCCTTCAGGGCATTCTGGATCGAAATTACACATGAAACCCTTGACAACTTCAACGAAGGTAACAAAGCATGTAATCCACGAGCCATGACTGTCTTTGTTGTACCTCTCTTTTTGGCAGTAGCTATCCCACAATAGACCATATCAATGGCCCTTAACAACAATGTTGTCTTGATTGCACCCTGCCGCAATATAACTATTTTAAGCCAATTGTGCAAGGATTTTAGAAATAACATAATATGTATCTGGCCTACAACTTTACTAAGGGAAAAAAATTGCGTCCATATTGCCGCCCGAATGTAGTAGGTCATGGTCTTTATGGTAGCCCACACTCACAAATTCTACCTTCTCATTCACAAATTTAGATTTCTCAAGGGTTTAATATCAGTTCCAACATCATACACCAGTGTATAGATCGGCTGATCACCTTGCTTTTAAACGGACTGCTCGGTCGAAATACCTAGCCATTGTGGAAAAGACGGGCTTGAAGTGGTCTCTAATAGTTTTGTATACGTGTGCATCAAACAAAAGCGTAAATCGAATGGATCAAAATAAATTAAAATAATTTTAAGGCATGGACTATCCTGTCTAAAACACAATCCCGCCTAAACTTTATGCACGGCCATAGTTTCTCTGGATATATTATTCAACAGGTCGGTTATTTTGATATTTTGATTCACTGGCCAGAATCACTAAGAATTAACATTCTCTGATATTGGACACGGGAACTCTATCTATCTCTGCTACTATTAACCATTCCTCCAGCCAATGTGACAGTGAAAGCACAAGATACAAAGTCTGCAGTGCTATACACTGCCGCAGATATGTTAGCAGGATATGTCCAGATGTTGGGTAGCATGCATATTGCCTACTCGAAGAACCTGGTTATGCCGTTTGAGAAAAAATACCTGCTGGGACTAATACTGACACCCCTGCTGCTATGTTTAGAGAAAACACAAGAACCTAAAAAATCTATAACATTGGCAGGTCCATATATTCTTCAAACTATGGCACTATGGACAACAGATACCCGTGAAGAGCTTAGATGAAAAGTCTACCTTAGTTTAAGTATGAACACCATTGGAGGTGCTTCTGTCAGAGGTCTAGCAAATTGTTATTGGAAAAATATTGACCGCCCATCTGAAGAGACTTTTCTGGAATCGATAAAAATAATTGTGCACTAACTATCTGATTGGTTGTTTTTTGGTCCACTGCATCCAAATCTTGATATATTTTGGAGGAAACACAGAAAAATTTGTGAAAAGTTCTGTATAGCACATTCATTTCCTGCAAGGCTTATTAGAACCCTTATGTAGATAGTGTAAATAACAAGAGACATCAAACACTTGGATTTGGAGCCTGCATCTGCTGCAGAGGAATAGAAGATCTTAAGACTATAGAAGGTTGCAATGGAAAGCAGCGAATAATGAAGTTTTAGAAGCTTCAGACGGGCTCCAAAACATTATTGATATGCACGTGGGTTTACTCTTAAATACCACAAATATTGCACTTGATAATGAGTTGAGAGTTCAATCATTGTGTTATGTCAGTATCTGCAGGCCAGACTTTCGCTTAACATGTCTATCACTGATAAATCATCTCAAGCTAACAACTGGAGAGTTCTTATGCTCAAGTTAAAATATCAATCTCTCTTCACTGTTGCAATGTCCTAGAAGTAATAATAAGCCATCACTATGGAGTTGATAAGTACTTTATTATTTTCCTCAATTGATGTATTGAACTTCGATAATTTGTGCAGGTTGAGACTTGAACTATGCACAGGCTCAAACTGGACTTGATGAAGAAATACTAATTATCCTTATCCACTGCAAGAGCAAAGGAACTGAGCACAATAAGGTACGACACTCATGCCATGATCAAAGTTTTGTTTCTAGACATGACTGCAAGTAGGGAATAAACTTGAGAATTGCAGAGGACATGTTGTACTCATGCCCAGGACATGCCATAATTGCCATGATACTGGAGTGCTTTTGATCTAGCATAGCTCATAAAGAAGAAGCTTTGAATGAACTACATAGATATTTTGCCACACCCCTTTTATTACCAACAACCCAAGTTGCAAGTGCCCATAGAATTGTAAAACTGACATAGAATATTTCACTGGACCTTCCCAAATGTATGCATGGATCTGTTCAACTTAAGGGTAAGATATTCCAAAGATGAAATACCAACATGGTAAGGGCATGTCAAAATACAATTGTCAAGCAATGACTTGATGCTCACATGGTTATCCTGATATGCAATTTAGTGGACAATCTACACCATTGATGGTGACAAATCAAGTTAAAGTCAGCATGGCCTCCGTGGACGTTAAAATAAACTTCCTTCCTTCCTTCCTTCCTTATTCTCTTCACTCTATCTACAATCCTACTTTATTGTCTAGCATCCTTGACAAACCTTACTAGCTTTCCACTTTCATCAAGAGTCAACAAGTTTTCAACATACACAGTCTGAGCTTGAGGCCTCCAGCAGGCTGAAGTACAAAATCAGATGGTCATTGCAAAAGAAGAGGATTGTAGTAGCTCAAACTACATTTAGTATATATAAACTACAGAGGCTGCATGAAATGATGGCATTTGCATTGGCACTATTCATCTGTTCAAATACCATGGCCTTTATGTAAAACATTAAAAGCACATGTGCCCACTTTATAAATGCATAATATGTAGGAATGGTCGTTACAAAGTAAAAGAGGGACACTTCACAGATTGCACTCCATAAGCATACATAAGTATCATGTTGCACCCATTACAATTCACATGTGCCAGTTGATTTTCTATTGAAAACATATACACTCTTGTTGGTTGTAGGATTTTTTGTTCTTATGTTATTGCTCTTTAGATTATTAGTCACGGCAATGCTATCAGCTAAGCTAAACATCCTGATGTATAATATGCTAGAAGAGGGCAGTTGCACAGGGATTTTGGCAATGATTTTGGATTTACTAACACACTGGCATATGATGCAACCTCTCCAACAGTACACTATTAGTAATGGTGGCATTTTAAAATAGGTTTCTAAAGTCCACTAATATAGGAGCGGGCATAGAATGACTAAAATTATGTCTAACTTCCGACAAATAAGAAGTAGAAAACACACATTAGAAATAGTTCTCAGTGCTGAAGTAAGCAATAATAAGTGATCTGGTGTATTGCATCAGAACCAGCTATTCCAAGCATAAAGTTCTTTTAACTCGTCAATAATATACCCTTAGTAATCGACATAGAATTCAGTAAATGTGCTCTTTAGATAGTTGATAATTTTTCTATATTGACATGCTCACAAGTCTGATGTTGCCAAACATTCTTGAACATAATGTCTATTCTCGAATAGGGCTCGCATGAAAACAGACAAAAGCTCCCCTAGCTAGACTTTTCATTCATCTCAGCAGTGTTTCTACAATGGTATAGTGGGTAGCTGCACATCGCAGGCTACCCAAAGAATGAAAAATATAGGGAATATCCAGTTATAACACCTGGACCCCAAATAAAATTGTGTGCTACAGATGCTGGCTAGTGTACCTGCCGAGAGCTTATCTCCTGGGATTTAAAAACCCCGTCCTTTCGGGTTTTCGAGGAAAAACTCTAGCGATAAAATCTCGGCAAGGGGCTTGGAAAATCCCAGGTTGCTAAACGTTCCCACAAAAAAAAACCCACGCTCCACAGAGAATACTGAAGTCGTGCATCACCCCTGAACCTGCACATCACCAACAAAAAAACCAATAGAGAAAAAACCTCGAAAAGCGAGGGGCTAGTCAAGTGTGCCACGCGACAAAAAACAACATTTACACCTCGAAAGAGCGAGGGGCTGGTCACGCGTGCCACGCAAAAAAAAAATAACATTTACAATAATATATACATTAAGGGAGGGCGGGTGGGAGTCAAGGGAACTGCTGAGAGAGGAGAAAACGCCGATGAGAAGTCGATGAAGAACCTGCAAGAAACAACGATCCCCAAATGAACTAGAGCCCCAGAAAATGCATGCAATACATGCATGCATGGGAGAATGCATGCTCGCCTCTTCGAGAATACCGATCCGATGGCTCGAATCGATGGCATTATGTGACTTCTTGGAAAGGATGCTGGATTATCATCTTTATTTTCCAATGCCTCATTTGAAAGGCTTGAGTAAATTTAGATGTGATAATGTGTAAAGTGGTTTGACCTTGCTTTGTTTCTCTGTTGGCACATTTTTGCAAGTATTGTAAGTTGTGCCATTGGGAGTTGCATTGAAGTTGAGTTCCAATTCAAGGGATCCAATTTGCAACAGCCAGTGCAACAAATTCCCTGAATTAATTCCATACTTCAGCAGGGTGCTGAAGTATGGAATTAATTCAGATCTTGCTATCCTCCTATCAGCCCCTCATAAGGTGTCTTATGGTATGTGGAGTAGAGTAATGTTATAGCTTTGCTGGGCAAAAATTAGATTTTCTTTGGGTAACAAAAATTGTCTTATATTGCTCCATATATGAGTACAAATTGCATTTCATTGGCTTTCGCAGGTAAGCAGTGTTGCAATAGGAGTAGCCACAGAGAAAAAATGAAACCTATTTTGTCCCTCCATTCACAACATATGGTCTACATAGCTGCCACGTAGATTTGCAAGTTTATTTGGAAGAGACTTCGTCAACAGAATAAACATGGCATCAATACTTTTGTTAAATGTTAAGAATAAGTATTAGCTCTCTTCACAATCTTTGTATATATTCTGTGAAGCTTCACTGGTATGGTGTTTAGTAAATCGAAGACATTCTTTGCCAATTTTGCTACATATAATTTCACTTGACACTATCATGTATATAAGCCCAATATCTTATTTGAAAGATCATGTATACCATGTCTCAATTAAGGGAATAAATTATTTTTGTAATTTGCATATTGTTTAAGCAAATCAACCATCCCATGTGACTTAGGTTCTTTCATCCATTTTGAAATTGAATTAGGAAATGGTAGTTCCATAAATTCTATTTCCAAGCAGCATTTCCCATGCTTTTGCATGTGGTCATGCATATATTTTGAACAATGTGCACCAAACATTGTTGGCCAAGAAAAATAATGCCTTTTTCTTCAACATTGTGTAAGTAAACGTAGGACCATGGGATTGTTCTTGATGAAGTCACTTATATCAGTGTCTACTTTTGCAATTTGATGGATGACCATGGTAAACCTAGATTTATAGTTCAAGACAGGTGATTGTGTGGCTTGAAAAGGATCACTACCTCGTGATAAGATATTGCTTGAAGAAAATGGATCATCTATTACCAAGGGGGGTTCACATAGTTTAGTCGTACAAACCATGTGAGTGACCCGAAAGGGTTTGTTTTCCCCTTAAACCGTACATATACTCGTACCTAGGGGTGGCTTTTAGGGGTTTTTAAGGCGATTTTGGTACTGTATGTGGCTGGAAAGAGGGTTTCCAAAAAAATTCAAACGCGTATACAAGGGGGTTGGTATCAGAGCACGGTTCCAGTTTCTTTATGAATTGTGGGGTAGATTCATAGAACTAAGTTCTAGAATTTAAAAGAAGAACTCTAAAACCTGACTAGATTAATTTAGGACTTTCTTGAGGAATGGAAGCATCCAGTCAGACAGTCATAAATTATGTTCTTGATCTAACTCATCTTTTTATTTAAGTAGAGTAATTTAGAAGATCTCGGCTCTTTATATTAAAGATCCTTCATGTTTAATTCTCAATGGATCGTGATACTAAAGCCGCAAGATTGAAGATTGTAAATTATTTGATTCAAGTAAACAACGATTGGCGATACCGAAGATTCTAGATCACTTGATCCAGTAAAGAAAATCCAGAAACAGATTAAATTTAAGGTCATATTGATTCAATCAAGGATAGAAATAACGGAGATTCTCTACCAGAGGAAAAAAAGGAGAAAGATTGATTGATTCACTTGTAGGACACATCAAAAAAAAATTCGTTGCCAGCAAACTCGTTTCTTGCTTTGACGATGATCGTATCTATCAGATCAAATCTATCAGGCTCCTTCAGTTTCCAGCTTCTAGAGCTTATTTCTATTTTATTATAGTATAAGAGGTATCCAAAAATTTTGATAATTTCTTACACCGATTCGTGAAGCCTAAACCTTAAATCTGGATTGGTGCTAGATATTTAAACTAACACTTTCCTTTTGAATCAAAAGCCAAAATCTGAATATTTGTGTTAACTTTTTCTCTGTTTTCTTCACCAACAAATTCCTAGTCCCCTATTTCAACCTTTTGCCATCCGAAACCTTAAGCTAACTGAGATTGGAAAATGCTTAAATTCTTTTGAGATTGTCCAAACTCCTACCTTCCAATTCTTAAGCCTAAATCTTACCTTGAATTTGCGTGTTTGCTAGAGGCAGATCTCAAGTGGCTTACTTGAGTTATCCCTTTTCTTTCTTCTATTCCAAAATTTGGTCTTTCTTGGAGATTCTCTTGCTCAGGATATCCCGGTTGAGTGGTGAGCTTTGCCCTTTAGGGATGGATTTCCGTTATTCTCTGATGATTGTTTTGCAGATACAGTCTGGAGTTTATAAGTTCGTATCACTTCTGACCCTCCTTAGATCATTGAGATATCTAGGAGGATTTGGTGAGTAACGTGTTCTCTCTGATTATCTTGTTTGATGGTTGGAAGAGCAATATCAACTTTGACCTCATTTCTTACAATATGGTGTAATTGCTTGCTCACACTTGTCCTTAGATAATCATGAATAGGTTGATGCGCCAAATCTTCTATTTAGCTCCTATACCAAGAACAAAAATGGAAGCATACCTATAGTCCCTCAGGATGATGTGGTGGTGCAGGTTTGGAAGGTCCATCCGGATGTTGTGTCTTCTTGTTTTGTGCGGTCTTGTTACTGAGTGCTGGCTATTCATGACACACTGTCGCCTTCAGGCAAGTGGTCTCTGCAGCTTCCGGGTTCTCGATGACGTTCGGTTTGGACGTGGACATGGAGCTCACTTCCCCCACCGAAGGTTAGGGTGCTTCTGTGGCAGGTGGTGCACCGCTGTATCAGGGTGAATGCCCTTGTGAGTCAGTTTAGGCGGGGTGTGAGCCCTCTCTGCCCTTGTTGTGGCCTTCATCGTGAGACTGTGGAGCATTGTTTGGTTTTATGCCCCCATTTGCAGGTTGCCTGGGATTGGGTTAGGGCTCTGTTTTAGGTGAGATTGACTAGCCAGCAGTTGCTGCTTCATGTGTATCCTGGTGCTTGGCCGCTCTTGTGGCAGCAAGCCTTGCATCTGTGCGTGGCTTGGTTGGTGTGGTTGATTTGGAAGCGGCGGCGGTTGTGGATCTTTCAAGGGATTCAGCAGCCTGCAGCCTCTCTGATTCCTCGACTCAGGTACAAGCTATTTCAAAGCTTTCTGGTGTTCCCGGGATTAGTAGAGCGGAAGTTTGCCATTTGGCGGGACTTCCTGGGTGCTGTAGATGGTGATGGTCAGTTTGTACAGCAGTAGAGTTGCAGTTTTTCTGTGAGTTTGTTGTGGAGTGTCGAGGTATCGCTGTCTCTTTGGGGCAGTTCTCTTTCCTCCTCACTTGCTTTGTAACATTACTATTCTTTTAATATATTGATGACACAGTTCTTCAAAAAAAAAATGGAAGCATTGTACCATGGGAATCGAACTCAGGTATGTATCGTGGCAGGGTACTATTCTACCACTAGACTATCAATGCATAAGGAATACACATGACTACCTTCTCAGTTCACAAGTATATGCATCCAACTCAATCAAATGCATCTCATCATGCTGCAAAATTTTCTTGTTACCCAATCACAAAATTCTAGACCTATTGAATGACCTTTTAGGTACTTCCCAAGTTCAGCATGGAAGATTACATGTGATCCAGATTTTGAAAAACAATCGTGGTCGTACAATAAAGTGTAGGAGTAATAATTCTTCTAATAAATCCAAACAAATGATTATGCCAAGCCATAAAGCGACAAGTTTGCGCTATTATCGTGTTTTTCCATGCTTGAATTTGATATCATAAAAGATAAAAAGAATTAACATGTGACTAAGTAACAATGTCGAGCATTGGTGTGCCACTAGTGGGACAAACTCTAAATTAATCAAATCGATGACTATGGTAGAGACTACAAATAATATGAGAACAAGATCCTACACGTGGACGATAGAATTCGAACCTATGCGAGAAAAGCCTATATGATTTTTAGTCATGCCCAATAACCACTCTGGCATATCCACAATGGCATGTGAAACATTGTTGATCCTCCTTAGATCATTGAGACATCTAGGATGTTCTCTCTCATTGGGAAGTGTGGGAACTTGAAAGAAGCATACCACGTTTTTGAAAAAATTATAAAGCCACGATTTGGCGTCATTATAATGATTGCAGAATATCTACAGCATGCTAAAGGCACTCTTGTTCTAGAATGCTTTTCAAAAAATGCAAGAGAAAAGTTTCGAGCTGAACAGTGTGGTATTCTTGCATTTAGCATGAACCAAGAGAAGCCGACCATACTGTTAGTTCTCAAGCTACTATAAAATGATTATTATATTAGATAATTATATTCTATTCAATAAAACCACCTTCTGTGATGTCTAACTACTTAACTACATTCTTGTGTTATCCTTCAATAATCCTCAACAAGTTTATCCGAACTGAGGAACTGCTTTAGAAATTCCCTAAAAGATTATTATTATGTTAAAATCTCTAACTCGCTAGTTTACTTTTGAGATCAACTTTTGAGATATGTGATACTAGAATAGTGCTTTTGACAAAGTTGCTATTTTGAGACAATGGTGTCATTGATTGATTTTTTACTCCTTATAACCTCTATGGCGAAGCTTTCGAGAATGTTTGCACTTTTTGTGGGATAATTGGTCAGACACATTCACTTCTCAAGTGCCTATATGTCCAAATCCTCAATTATCCATAGGATGATATGCCTCATATTGCCTCTTTCTACAGCTGTGATTCATTCAACTAGATAGTACGAGCACATGATCTATACTCTCCATTCATATAACAGATACCAACCTCTCTTTTAAGAATCATTCTAACCAATTTACATAGTATGTGAGGGGGCCTTTAGCACATTGAAGCCAATAAAGAAACGCCTGCCATGTGGCCATTTTGAGTAATATCAGATTATGAATAGCTGCAAAACGCAGAAAAGCACTTCGCTTTCACTTTTTAATAGAAGTATTTTTCTTGTTTTGCATCTATGCATAGCCTTTTGTTCGTGAATTCTTCCTATAACAGAAGTCTCGTGTTTTTTAAGAGTAGGTTACAAGAATCTTCCAATTCAGCGGTTATTAAGATCCCGAGTATTATGATAAAAGTGTAGATTATGTGCCGTCACATTATGTCAGTTGTTCTTGAGGAAATCGAAACGGACCCGAGCCATGTTATTTCCGTCTACATTGACAGTGAAAGTGAAATAACACATTTTTTATCTCTGATATTGTATCAATCTAACCTTATTCTTGAACACTATCTGAAGGCTCTTGTTTCTGGCATACAGTGCAACCATGCACTCTAGAAAGGTTCATAGATGCCTAAACGGTTGAAGATGAAGGATCTGCCTGGTTTTGCTCAAGTGCTAAAATGTCTATTGCCTTCTCTCACTGTTTGCTTTTACCTTGCTCTCCAGCAATTTCAAGCACTTCATTCCAACTCCAGTTTTTGTCACCTTCTCCACCCATACTGTAGATGCTTAATGCTGGTTGGCATCATTGAGAGAAGACAAGATCATCCAACTCCTCCCATGCACCTGCCCATTTTCTCATCTTTTCTATTTTATAAGCATCCTCCTGCATGTGAACATCAGCATATATATTCGACATGAGAATATATCCAGCAGCACAATGAGAATCCAAGGAAACAAGTTCATTGAAACAATGCCTTCCTAGGTTCACATTCCCAAGCATTCTGCAAGCACTGAGCAATGACGTCCATCCATTAATATTGGATTGAAGAGCAGCTTCAAGGAAATCTTTTGCTTCATCAAGGTAACCTGCACGGCATAGAAGATCAACCATGCAGTTAAAATGGGAAGAGCTTGGCGTCAGTTGACAATAATCCCTCATAGATATGAAGCACCAGTAACCTTCATCCACTAGGCCTGCCCGACTACATGCAACAAGAGTACAAGTAAATGATGCATCATTTGGCTTTATATCAGTCTGTAACATGTTTTCCAAACATTGTAGAGCGAGAAGGCCTTCTCCCTGCATGGCATATCCTGCTATCAGAGCACTCCAAGATACCACGTCATAATAAACTAGTTTCTCAAAAATGTTAACTGCCTCGTTTAAGCTGCCGCATTTTGCATACATATCAACTAGCGTATTACACATGGTGAGCTCAAATAGAAATCCAAGTTTTTCAATTTGATGATGGATTAGTCTACCTTGCTCTATAGCTCCTACTGTAGCACATGCCTTTAAGATGCAAAGGTATGATGCAACAGTTGGCTCTATGCCTTCACCTCCCATTTTTGTAAAACATTCCAAGGCAAGAACTCCTCGCCCATTTTGTGCATATCCTGAAATCATTGCATTCCATAATACGACATCTCTTGTAGGTAACTGATAAAATACTTCACATGCCTCTGTCAGATACCCAGATTTAGCATACATGTCAACAAGTGTACTACCCAAAATAACATTGCATTGTAACCCACTTTCAATAATCTGAAAATGAATAAGCCTACCCTGTTCTATGGCTTCTACTGCAGTGCATGCTTTTAAAATGCTCAAAAACGTGACATTTGTTGGCTTCATGCCATGTTGCATCATTCTCTCGTAGAACTTTAGTGCAGTCAAGCCATCTCCATTTTGTGCATATCCAGCAATCAATACACTGCAGGAGACCACATCTTTGTCTTCCAACTTGTCAAAGATAGTTTCTGCATCTTCTAGCCATCCACACTTTCCATACATGTCGATAAGTGTGTTTGCAACAGAAAGATCTGATTGTAAATTACTTTTGACTATCTGGCTATGAATGAGTTTTCCTTGCCCCATAGCTCCAAGGCCTGTGATTGCTTTCAGAATACTCAGAAATGTAACATGGTTTGGCTGTGTTCCATCCTTCTGCATCTTGTCAAAACAGTCCAGGGCAAATACGGCCTCCCCATGCTGCACATATCCTGCAATCATTGCACTCCATGACACTACATTCCTGTCCTGCATCTTCTCAAAAATATTCTGCGCCTCTGGCAGGCTTCCAGATTTTGCATACATGTCAAGAAGTGTATTCTCAAGACCAATATCTAAGTGAAGCCCACATTTGATGAGCTGATCATGTATAATCCTTCCCTCGCAGAGGGATAAAGTTGTCGTGCAGGCCTTAAGGACTGGAAGGAATACAAATTTGTCGCCTGAAACTTGCATGCTACGGTACAATTCAAGGGCACAACCACCTTGCTCAAATTTTGCATTGGCTGAAATAATTGCACTCCATGTGTAATGACTTGGTTTTATAACATTCTGAAATGCAATATTTGCTTCAACTAAGTTTCCACTATGAGAAAACAACCGAATGAGATGATCTCCTAAAACAGAAATTGACTCAATTCCATTTTGTAACATAAGGGATTGCACCCGCATGCCACATTCTGCACCTTTCCTTCCATCTAAGACTTGCAAAAGTTTATAAGCGTTGTCTCTAGTGAAAGGAATACCTTTTTGATCCATAAGCTCAGCGAACTCGAGTGCTTCATCTAGTCGCCCCTCCTCACACATCCTGTTAGATTGTACCCATTATACAAATATGATAATTCTTAGAGAACAAGAGATAGAACACCATACATACATGTCAAGTGACCTCCCATCCAACTGCAAAGAAGATGGCTGTTGCATAGCGTGAAAGCTGGTGGTTGTGGCCCATAATGGCAGTTTGGAATCCAGTGCTAGGCTTGTCTTCCATACATGATGTACCGATTTTACAATCATGCTTTTGAAACCTTACACATTGCAAAAATAATGACACTATCTATCCATCTTGAAAGAAGGGTGCCTCCATATGGTCTTTGGAAGTACAGGCCAATCATAATACATTAATGGCCAGGTATAACAAAAGCCCCGCAATTCCTTGGGCATGTTCCAGTTGAGCTGCTGCAATGGCATTGTACTCTGGAGCGTTAGGCAGGTCATTATGACTTCATGCTCCATGACTCCTGAAAAGAAAATGGATCAGTAAGTCATTATCTTAAAATAGCCACTAAGTGGACTGAACTTATATTTCCTTTATGCATGATCTTCTAAGAACGCAAACTATGAAGCAAGTGTAATTCCAAAAGTGGTGCAGATAGCACAAGTTCTTGGTCTTAAGAACCCCCACTCATTATCTCAAAATGGCCACTAAATGGAGTGAACTTATATTCCCTTTATGTATAATCTTCTCATATGTTGTGTCTCAGAACCTTTTGGGGAAGCAGTGAATGACCGATCTGATACAAATAATGTCTACTACGTCTGTCTGACATGGTCGTTCAAAGATTTTATGTACCATGATGATGCAGATTCCTCATATAGGGAATTCATAATTAACGGATTCCTGAAATGCTTTGGTTGAATTTGCGGGGACGAAAAAGGTCATAAAAACATAACCAGATTATTATATCTAATCTACACTAAAATAGATGCATTTTGTTCATAGACGCATCAAAATGCAGCCAAACGGGTATTCTTACTCTGTGTAAATCTGCGTACATCCTCAAGCCACATACAACAGAGAACAAAGAGCAATATACCTGGGGGGTGCCCGCCTTCCGTGCGTTTGTCCAGCTTCCGCCACAGATTTCGTACCAGCTTCCGCTCACAGAAGCCCAAGAATCGTGCACCCAGATCACCTGCAATCGTGCTTCTTCATGAAAAATGAACTAAAAATAAGGGCGCACGCTAGATGGGCAGGGGGTGAAGAGCAGGGATAGACAGCAGATTGGCCTACTTTGACGGCCTATAACCCTGGTTGGGGACACCCGATCAAAAAATCCAAGCCTCCCTCTGTTCAAACCTTAAACGCATGGTCTATGGGCAGCCGAAATACCGAACTGACGATAAACAGAGTTATATTGCTCGTTGTAACATATTGGGGTGAAGATAAAGTGCTAGGTAAACCGGCAGGAGGCGGCGCCGCGAGCGGCCCCGGCCGGAAACCCCGAAATCCGGCCGGCTACCAAACGTGAACCGTCAGTTTTGTGAAATTCCGTTCTTGGATCTGGCGTGTTTCTTGGTGTCTTTTTTTGCGATTTTGGGTGTTTTCTTGACCCTTCAATCTCTACAATCGTTGAAGAAGGAGTTTCAATACCAATATCGCTGGGGACCTCCAATATCCACGGCTATGGCCGAAGCTTGAGCATCTTGCTCTGATCTGCCATAATGAAAGAAAGAAGAGCACCCAAAAGGCTGAGAGAGCCATGGTGGATAACTCTTCCGTTTCCAAGAAGAAGGAAAGAATG
Source organism: Isoetes taiwanensis (assembly GCA_021234155.1). NCBI lineage: Eukaryota > Viridiplantae > Streptophyta > Lycopodiopsida > Isoetales > Isoetaceae > Isoetes > Isoetes taiwanensis. Next base: position 10,959,955 of record JAJEKV010000042.1, on the reverse strand, counting down.
GATCTGCTGCCCACATCAGGCTGAGAGGCCTGATGTGGGCTCATCCAGAAGCAAAACTGTCGGATCATGTATAGCATGCACTCCTATGGAAACCCTTCTTCTTTCCCCTTCTGATACGCCGCTGCAAACGTGAACAGGGGATCTGCTGGACGAATCTTGAGGCTTGAAGCAATGGCTTGAAACAAGGCCGAATGGTCTGAAACAAGGCCGAATGAATCTTGAGGCTTGAAACAAGGCCAAATGGTCTGCCGGTTGAATGATCTGCCGAATGCCCTGCTCTTGAATGCACCGCCGAATGCCGTATGATCTGCCGAATGCCGAATGATCTGGCCGGTTCGAATGATCTGCCCGTAGAATGCCTCGACCTTCTTGGGCCACTTTGACCGCACGTAATGATCCGGCCGAATGCCCTCACTTGGCTGCTGACCGCCTGTCACCGCGCTCAAATGAAATGGGAAAATAGGTCTTTGAGCTGTGGCGGCGCTGTAAGCTGCGCCACCAGACACCCATAAACCAAAATTACCTAAATAAACAAATAGGAAATATTCCAGGAATTTCACAAAACTGCGGTTTACGTTACCTAGGTTTTTGGTGATTCCACGGCACAGATATTCTTTAAAGTTTTCATTTGACAACTACTATTTTCAATTGACAATTGTGACAACTTTTTTTTTGCAAACAAAACTCCTAAATTGTCAAATTGAGACATTGATTGGTAATCTAGTGGTAGAATAGTACCTTGAACGGTAAAGTCCTAAGTTCGATTCTCGGCCAATGCATCCTACGGTACAATGATTCCATTTTTGTTCTCGATGTAGGTACCAAAAAGAAGATTTTGGCGCATCAAACCATGTTGATGATTACGTAAGGACAAGCGAGCAAGCAATTGCACCACATTGTAAGAAACGTGGTCAAACTTAATATTGCTCTTCCAACCATCAAACATGACAATGAGAGAGAACAAATGACTCACCAAGAACTTTCTATTTATATACTGAGGTGCTTACCCATGAGCAATTAGAACATTTCAGCATATTTAGAAGATTCTAGAATCTTCTAGAGCTATCTAGTGGATTAATTAATTTTCTCATTAACTATAGATGAATTTCAATTTATTTTAATAAATCAATGCTTGGCCTAGTGGTAAGGATAGAGGGCTTGGGGGCAAGGACTAAAGTTCAAGTTCCCCACAAAACATAAAATCTTTTGCAAAGGGTTATGAATATTTTTTTTTTTTTGAAGAACTGTGTCATCAGTATATTAAAAGAATGGTAATGTTACAAAGCAAGTGAGGAGGAAGGAGAACTGCCCCAAAGAGACAGCGATACCTCGACACTCCACAACAAACTCACAGAAAAACTGCAACTCTACTGCTGTACAAACCGACCATCACCATCTACAACACCCAAGAAGTCCCGCCAAATGGCAAACTTCAGATCTACTACTCAGGGAACACCGTAAAGCTTTTGAAATAGCTTGTATCTGAGTAGAGGAATCAGAGAGGCTGCAGGCTGCTGAATCCCCTGAAAGATCCACAACCGCCGCCGCTTCCAAATCAGCCACACCAACCAAGCCACGCACAAATGCAAGGCTTGCTTGCCGCAAGAGCGGCCAAGCACCAGGATACACATGAAGCAAAGAATCTGGCGGCTAGTCAATCTCACCGAAATAGAGCCCTAACCCAATCGGGCAGACACGCAAGTGAGGGCATAAAACCGCACAATGCTCCACAGGTCTCACGATGAAGGCCACAACAAGGGCAAGAGAGGGCTCACACCCGCCTTAAACCGACTCACAAGGGCATTCACCCCGACATACAGATTGCACCACCGCCACGAAGCACCCTAACCTTCGGTGGGGGAAGTGAGCTCCATGTCCACGCCCAAACCGAAGCGCCATCGAGAACCCGAAGCTGCAGAGACCACTTGCACGGAAGGGGCAAAGTGTGTCATGAATAGCCAAAGACCCGGTAAGAAGACCGCACAAAGCAAGAAGACACAACATCCGGATGAACCTTCCAAACCCGCAGACCACCACATCATCCCGAGGGACTATAGGTATGTGTAGCGTAATACTCCCCGCCACGTGTTCCCGTGATAGCCCGGGCCACGCCTCAGAGGCTTAAAGCGAAGCTCGAAAAACTCCCACGGCTAGCCGACCACCCCAATACCAATCCTCCAAGGTGAGCACAAAGCTCGCCTCCAACGGCCTCACACAAGGCCCCGAAAGCATGCACTGCGGCAAAACCAAGGGCAAGTGCGCGGGGGTAGAGGAACCCACAAGAAAGGAGAAGAGTGGTGATAAACCGAGGCATAATCTAGTCGAAGAGCACGCAGACATGATCCCAAGCCCGCAACACTCCCCGGCGGAGAAAAGGGGATGCATGTGGGAAAGGCCGGAGACCATACAACAGTGCCCATGGCAACTCCACATGCACAGACGGCTTCCCAAATGCCACACAATGGCGAAGAGACTGCAACAACAGCGCCGCACCAGGAGAAGATGCTTCATCCTGCAGAATGCTCCAAACAAACTTGGAGACCAACACCTTACTATGCAGCGCCAAATCCAGAATGGCCAAGCCCCCATCCTCCCGGGGGCGGAGACACTTCCACCAAGCCACTTTAACAACTGCCCCTTCATCATCTCCACCCCACACAAAATTTCGAACAATCTTATCCAAAGCCTGTATCTTACCACTACAAGAGAAGGGGTCAATTAGTGTCACTTTTTGTGTCAAATTTTGGCCTAGAATTGCATATCAAATTTTCATAATAACTGACGTTATGGGTGACACATACTGATGACACAAATGTAGCAATGAGAACGTCACATATATTGTCAGCTATAGTTGCAGTATTGATGCCACCTGTAGCATCATAGGTAGTGTCACATATAATGTCAATCATAACACCACGCTTAATGTCACCATTGATGGCAGTACTAGTGCCATCTGTGGCGTCATAGATCCTGGCACCTATAAAGTCACTTATAACACCACGTATAATGTCATCATTAATGGCAGTAGTAGAGTCGCCTATAGCATCAATAGTAAAACCATTCATAATGTTGAAATTATCGTCATGTGTAATGTCACTTGTAATACCACTTATTATCATACATATTGTCATTAAACCATGTTGAGATTCATCTATTTTGTCAATGTTAATATCATGTTTTTTATCATTGTTGTTAGAGATCACCACATATAGTGTCAATGTCATTGTCATGTTTTTGATAATTGTTGTTGGTGATTGCCACGGGGGAAATTTTTTCCGTGGTCTTTTTCATGCTGGTCTTTATGGTCTTCTTGTGGCCTCTTTGTCAAATCTTTCTATGTCGATGCTCTTATCGTAGTCCAACGCGCTATAAAGATATATGTATGAAAAAATGTAATAGTATTATTTGGAATTATTCTTTTATAACAATTTGAACTTGTACACGACTAGGATGAATTATTAATCGAATTGAATTACACAAGATTTGATGGATTATTAGTCAAGCTTAAGAGAATTGACTCTATCTAACATGGCTCATCAAAGTTCTAACTCAATACAAATTGAGAAAATGTAATAGGACTATTTGAAATTATTCTTTTATAACAATTTGAACTTGTACACGACTAGGATGAATTATTAATCAAGAATTACACAATATTTGATGGATTATTAGTCAAGCTTAAGAGAATTGACTCTATCTAACATGGATCATCGAAGTTCTAACTCAATACAAATTGAGTTTGAATTAATCTAAGATTGCCTCGTCATCTACGAAGAGACAACGCCTTCGTTTTCTCTCTTTAATGTTGCATGGTGGGAGCAGCGCCATGCGAGAAGCCACACATTCAGCATAGATGGGCAAGGCACTGTAAAATCCAAATTACAATTTATTGTAATGCAACATCTGACTAAGAACTAGGACCAACAAAACCAGAAAAAAAAAAGCAGTTAAACTAAAATGATGTTGGCATAAAACGTAATTGTAATAGTCTAAAATAAGTTTAAAATATAATCTTTAAACATGAAATCAAATGCTGAAATACTAACTAGTCATCAGGCTCGGGTATGTCTTGGACTTGGATTATATCCAGATCCTCATTATCTTCATTTTCATCTTCGTAGTTGCTTTTCTTTTCCTCTGATATCTTCGACTTGTAATTTCGCAAAGCAATGACTTCTTGCACGAGAGCATAATCACGCTCAATGCCATAGTAATGAACTCCTCGCATAGCTGCAGCATAGATCATCGGTGCTGATCCTGTAAACAAATCAAGCACTAAACCACCAACTGGACAATAAGTATGCAAAATGAACTCCATGAAAATCGGGGACTTCTCCAAGCCAAATCTTGACAATTGCATATCTTTGTAATGTAGCCTATCAGTTTCTGTCAAATGATGAGTGTAGAAATCTCGATCTGGGCCATAGCCTTTATGCTGAAAAGGTGAGCCGTTGATTGGTGGCACGAGCACTCCTATGCGGCTATAGATGACACATACTTGGCAATATTGTGCAATCATTCCCAGCTTGTCCTTGCTATGGCCAACAGGAACCTTTGAGGATAGAAAGAACATTCGACACTTCTCCAAATTCCGCTTCTTTGCATACATGTCTAGTGTCTTTAGTTGTTCCTGCGTACAAATGCACAATGCAAATCCTTTATCATCCAAACAAAGTGTAGCAATGCTCATGCTAGCATCAATGAGATCCTGATCACATAAATTCCATGCTGGAATTTCATCATGTCCAATGGTAGGTATCATATTTGTAGGAAGGTCTATAAAAACCACATGAAAGCCCCAATCTCTAGGCTTGCCATTCCTCTGCATAATCTTGTCAATCATTTTGTTTCCACGTGCAAAATCCCTTAACTCCTTGAACTCTTTAAAGTGCATAGAAGAAGAAGATGACACCATAGACTTTGCTAGCACATGCACATCCAAACATACAAGGAGACTATTGATATTCTTGAAGTCATATGAAGGTCTAGCATCCATGTCATCAAATATCTCAAGGACTTCTTCCTCTTCCTGTATTGAAGCTTCTGGACGTTGCTTTTTGGCAGACTTACATTCATTCTTATCAACATTTTTTCGCTTCCTATTATCAGAAGACAATTGCCCTCTTCATCCTGTGCCTTTGATGCACTACATAATTCATTATATTGCTCCAACTCCTCCTCAGGAACTTCTCCAGGGGGGAAATCAAGCCACCAAGGGCAATTATCTCTTTCCCAATCACTCAAAACACCTTTCTTGTCCTTCAGGTTGTACATAGTAGAGATCTCATCTAGAGTGGCCCATCTCCTTACCAAAACAGGTATCTTATCAATGTATTGCTTAGAGAGGCAGTAAACAAAGTACCTGCAGATAACAAAATTCATTATTAGAGATTCATAACATAGTAATAATAGTACGCGCACACTTTGAAATTTACCTGAAGCATACTCTCATCGAGGACCTCTTAATATCATATGCATCCTCCATTTTTGCACTCAAAGACATGTTCTTTTCAAATGTCTTGAACATGCTATCTCTATATTTCAGCTTAAAATCATCAAACCATACTTCCAATGTGTCCCCTACATTTGCAACAGCAATGTGCTTAGTTGATATAACTGAATCAAATGTTTCCTTGGATTTTTTCAGAAGATATAACTGAACCAGAAACGGCGCCGTTTGCATCAAAACGTTTGCTTCACCTGCATCTCAGCTGCATCAAAACGTCTGTTATGCGCCGCTTCTTCAGCCTTCAGCATCAGAATCCGTTTGCTCAGTTATCCGTTTGCTCTTGTTGAAAATCCATCGGTTTCCTCTTTTGTTGAAAATCCGTCCTTTTGTTGTTGCCGTAGTTCAAAATGTTGCCATAATTTAAAATATTTTTCGTAACAAAATATGGTTAATATGAAATAATATGGGTAATATGATATAAGACTGGATTAAGGTTAATAATAGAAAACGTTAGGTTAATATGAAATACGGTTAGCTTAAGGTAAATAGAAAACGTTAGGTTTTCTGTCCCCATGTGCAATATTATTAATGGAAATGGAGTCATAATTAAAAGCACAAATTAACATTCAGGTTTGTTGCAACCGTAATAAAATTTGGAGGCTATCCGTTAGATAATTGTTTTGGAAGTGTGGAATCATAATAATATCTCAAAGCAGGTTTGAAGTCCTCAAATTGGGGATTTTAAACTTGCTTAGAGATTTCGCATCTCACTCCTAAATGGGAGAGAGTTCTACAAAAAAGCTCCTTTTCAAAGCATCTGGTCGAGTGCAAGAACTATACTTGCCATTCGTGAATGGAATATGCACTGTTGATAGCAGTATGCTATCCACAGTGTTCAACTACGATATTAACACTTTATGCGTGGTTCAAGTCAAGGATTCCCAAGATCCCTCTTCTTTAAGGAATGTTATTGAGGAAGTCTACAAATCTAAGAGTGATAGGAAATTTGTAATCTATGAGGAATTTGGTGATCTGATCATGGTCTATGGTGGCAAAGAGCAATCAAAACCGGTTGTAGTCATAGCTATTGATTCTCCATCTTCCTCTTCGCTAGATTTCGTAAGACACGGTGATTCAACTTTCGAGAAAATCCTCCGGATTTATGCAGGGCAAAAGCAAATTGAAGAAAATTTGTTCGAAGTTAAAGAGCACTGTGAAGGTCTAACTCCTTACCACCCTTTTATAATGGCAAAATTGTCTATGAGTTGCCTCCACAAAAAGACTCGGAGGATCTATGGATGGAATGCAAGTGTTGGATCCACATAAATGGACAAATCCTAGTCATACAAATGGATTTAAGTCGTGTATACAAGGCAATCGGATTGGCCCTCTTCGTGTTGGACACTTGGAATGTCAAAACCCTTGTTGTGACTATGCATTGGGGAAAGGCCAAGCAAATTACGTACAATGGAAAGGTTCTTTAGGGACAAGGCCTAATATTGGTCCCACATCAGGAAGAACATGGTTCTCTACATTGCGCGATTCTGTAAAGGAACAACCAATTTGTATTGCAAGATGTGATGTGATGATTTATTATTGCCTCCCTAGCTGCATTCGATATACGACTTGTAGTCCATCTTTGGAACTCATACCCATCCAATTAGGCATGTGGAAAGCAAGGAAGACATAGGAGGCGCACTCACTTTTGCGAGAACATGCCGGTTAGTTCCATTGGTAAGTTTGGACCCAAACAGATGCAAAATGAATTGGCCATGCGGTTGGTGATTGCAGATTTACTTTCAACATCGAGGTTGATCAAATTGAAATGTTGACAAGCTACAAGGTAGAAGAACCGTTGGACCGCTTTGGAGCCACTTTGCAATCAAAGAAGGTAATATTTTCATTTTGAGTAGTTAAGAGTTTCATTATTTTCTAATGCATTTTTGTTTAATGTATAGATTAAGGAAATGGATAGATGATGCAAGAAAAAAAAATAAGCAATATTCTGATGACTATAACAACATCATGTACCTGAAAAGTAAGTGTCGGTATGAATACTTCCATGGCTCGAAGTTTCCATACCAAACTCATGACAAAGATAATGACAGATGTTATATTTTTAAAATGTCAACTATTGGTCCTGGTAGTGGTGTTGATTTAGTAATCGAGAATGCGACCGGTCGAGGATCTTGGCAACTCATGGGTGCATTTTGATCATGTTAAAAGAATACATGGATGGACTACACTGGCATGCCACGTGTATGATCCTATGTAAGTGACCACTTACTGTATCCCTTTTTCATATGAACTTTATCTGTTAACTAATGACAACATTCCCACATTACAGATTACGAAGCTTGGTGACAATAGCAATTTGTGATATGAAAACAGAAGATGCTCAATCACAAAGGAAATTCTGGAAAAAGTTGAATAAAGTGATGATATCTAAGGGTTACGAGCCTGCTCAATTTCATGGATTTATGGCTGATGAAGCTCAGGCAAATTGGATAGCAGTTAGAGATGTTTTCTTTGAGGGTAAAGAAGTGTGTGAAAAAGAGCGCTCTTGTGTCTTTCACTTTGAACAATGTATGCAGAGGCAGGCCAAGAAGCATCTCAGTCCTGAATATAGAGAGGAGTTTATGAAAGTTTGCAGAGAGTGGAGAAACTCAGATAATCCAAATGAATTGTACCTTTACATGACAGGTTGGCTTCTAGAGAAGGCTTCTGCATCAAACGTCAATGCATTGTGTTCGTGGATGGCTTGGTGGCATCAGAGAGTGAGCCGATGGGGAAATTATATGAAAGCTTGTGCCTCAATAGAAGATGCTATGCATATACCTGATACTAATTTGTCTGAAAGTAGACATGCAAGTTGGTTAGCAGCTACAGGTTATAAAAAAACTTTATAACTCTGTATGATGCTAATTTGTTTGATTTGACAGAAGCTATTTTACAAAGTAGTAAGTACAAGTCACACCTCGACCATAACTTTGTTGGATCAGGACCAGGAATATCTACACTTTTCTCAAGGTTGCAAGGTAGATTAAGTAGTGGGATTAAGAGTAAGGAGGTTACTGATGCAGTTATTCAGGAAGTTAGCAGACAGGGTTTACCAATATTTCAGTGTGGTTCTGGTGGGAATGATCAAAGAATATCAAAGAGAAAATGCATGAACAGCTCCACAACCACAGGTGAGTTTGGAACACATAGACTAGACAAGCAAGCAAGAAATATACCTAGAGTAGCAGAAACAGATCCAGTAGTCAAAATTTTATTTGGATCAAATTCTATTGACGTCAATGAGAGAGAAATTTTTGATACCAACTAGGCCATTCGTAGAACAAATGCTGGCAGTAAAGTGAGATGTCAAGGCAGGGTTTCAGTAAATGGTAAAAAATGTGATAAATTGATTAACAAGGGCCTATCATCAGTTGCAGCGCCATCGTATTATGGTATAAGGTCTTATAGAGGAGGAACATGCGAGCAATTTTTTTGGTTTTGTCCTGATAACTATAGGTGCACATGGTACCCAAATGCTGATATGGTTTCCACACCCAATCGTCCTGTTTTGTGGCCAGTACATAAGGGTGTCAAACTTAAGCCTAACGAGCTCGAGACTTTGGAAAAGGGTGGCTATAATCTGGAAGGATTGAGTAGAACCACATATGCCCATCAAAATGAAGATGTTTAGTATGTTCACAGTCCTGGAAGTCAACACTCTGTCATGAGACGTGATGGCAAGCATGTAAACAGAAGGACTAAACTTAGTAGAGTTGCAGAACTAAATTTGGAGCAAAGCAAAGACATGGATGTCTCGGTTCTAAGTAATGTGATTGTTCATAAGAGACATGTGGACTTGGTTTGAGCGGAAATGGCAATGTGTATATTGTTAGCATCAAGAAAGAGCCTTCATGCACCTGTCCTGATTATCAGAAGAGGGTTGCAAAGGGAAGCTTCATCCCGTGCAAGCATATGTTCTACATCTTCCAGTCGGAGCTTCACAGAGATCCCTCCATTGACATGTCACTTCTCCAGCCAGTGTTTAGTGACGATCTTCTGGATAGCTTATTGCATGTCTTTTAACAGAGTTACAACTCATTTCGCTTTATGGAACTAATGTTTGTTGGATTTTAATAAACATTATGTGATTGGTAGTCTTACATTGATTAATTTCTTACATTGTAGTTAAACATTGCCAACTACAATCTAAAATATAATAGTCTAAAATAACTTCAAAATACAATCTTTGAACATGAAATCAAATCTTACTTTAAAATATAATCTTTGAACTTGAAATCAAATCTTACTTATACTCGTAGCATAATACATTGATAACTTTCTAAATTGAGGGATAAAGACCATAAGACCATTATAAAAAGGACCACAAAAAAATTGCACTCATTGCCACGTATAGTGTCACTTACTAGGTCATACTATTATCAACTAACGTCACTTTTTATGTCACTTGTAAAGGCATTTATAATGCCATCTACAAAGTGAAATTGTAATTCAATGAATCACCAAAAGCAGCCATTCAATTTATTTGAATATAAGCAATGGATTCATAGAGCTACAAGATAACCAAGACATCACCTGGAAATCAAAATCTTCGTATTTAAAAATAATCATTCATATTCTTGACACTACAATGGAATATACAAGAGAATGATTGCTAGACGTCAGGTAAATCATAAGCCTTCATAAATCAGACAACTGCCCAAGTTGACTGGTTGACGTTTACCTGAGGATTAGCCGCTTGACTCATATTATATGATGATTGTGCGTCAGATGATACGTCAGGTAAATAGTCATAGAAACATCAGGACGTGTCAGAGTGATGGTCAGGATAATATTCAAGCATTCCGAAAAATTGTCAGCACATAAGTAAATAGTCATAGAAACATCAGGACGTGTCAGAGTGATGGTCAGGATAATATTCAGGCATTCCGGAAAATTGTCAGCACATAAGTCAGCCTATTAGTCAGCATATTGGGTAGGCTTATGGTCAAGGTATTAGTCAGGCTACTGGTCAGCACATTAATCAGGTTTTAGCCAGGATAATAGTTTGTTGCTGCTCTGATCCTAGTAGGGCAAAACATCATATTGCTTGAATATTATTTTGGGAGAGCCAGCGATGCTAGCCCTCCAAAATTTGTCCACCTTTCTTCCATTTCATTCTACATCGACATCTCTTGGGTCCATAGATTTTTTGCACAGGCATCCTTCATATTACAAAAAAAGAATTGTGCATCAAGGAAGAAAGGATTTTAACAGATAGTTTTGTGACCAGAAGCTACCTCTATGTTGCCTTTCTGTAAGATAGTTTTGTGACCAGAAGCTACCTTTATTTTGCCTTTCTGTATTTTCTCCTGTCGGATTTTCCAGAGCCATTGCTTTGCTTGCCTTTCTTCATAGCCCTGTGCAAGCTGAGGCACCGCCTGATCTGCAATCAAGAAACAACAACAGCCAGATGCACAACAACAGAATTGCAAGAATTGCAAAAGCAACAGAAACAACAGGCTTTGCATTCTGGGATTTCAACCCCTTGTCAGATCTCACAGACCATTGGTACTTCGCGGGAAGTAATTCACGAACACATATAAACAACAGGCTTTGCACCCCAGGGATTTCAAACCACTGCCAGAAAGGACTTCAAATCCAAAGTCATAAACACATGTGTTCTGGATTGAAATGCAACTGAATGGGCTGTGTTCACAATTGAAACACAACAGATTGGGACAACGATACAATGCCACTTAAGAAAAGAAGTATAAGATAACAATGCAGTTGGTTCGGGACAGAGCAGATCGTAGCAGAGCAGAGCAGGCCAAAACCGAAAGCATGCCAAATTGAAAGCTTCAGTGGTCCTACAAATAGGCCGTCGAAAGCAGAGGCGGCAGGCAAAAGCAGTTGAATATCCAAAAGGTTAAGGGAAAAATTGCAACATTAATCTGCGAACATGTCCTTCAGGAGTCGTTGAATCTGATGCATAAGGATATACAATAAATCGGCCTTACCTGGCCTGATTTGGGACACTAGTAGCATATGGCATCCACCAAAACCCCTTCTAAAATCAGGCCCTACTGTTCTCCCAATCCTTACCCTAATTCTTTCTCTGTTAAACTTGCCGCAAAAAAACCTCGAATATTGCAGCCTCAAAAACGAAATATCAAATACTCTTCAACAAATGGTGTAGCACAGAACATCGATTCGCAATCAGAAGCTAGAACACAAAAGAACCATAATAAATGAATAAAGAGCTCTGTTGCAGGAGCTCTGCATGAAGGAGATGTCACCAAAAATCCAATATACAGAACATTGCCTATGTCTGGCATGCCTCCAAGTTGTTGCTTCCAGAAACCTTGTTGCATCTACCATGCTTGCAAACCCGCCAGACTTCCAGAGACATCTCAGAAACATCTCCGAAAATCCAGAAACATCTCCGCAAAATCACGCCCTGCAGAACAACTTCAGAATCTGGCTCCAGCCGAAACCCATCCGCCATGGCCATGCCGCCTTGTCCTGCCGCAGTACTCCATGTCCTCTCCTCTCCTCTGCCAGAACACCACTTCTAGAAAGGAAAATGGGTCGACCAGAGCAGAACGACCATAGGCATCCCAAAACCTATTTTCTGACATCAGACTAATACGCTTCAGGCGTACGAATACCCCCCTTAACCTTTGAAAACCTTAGGTTATAGCTTGCCCCTTCAACAATTGCACAAGATAATTCTCTTTGTATTTTTCCTCCATATTTACTTGCTTTTGCTCTTGTGTCCATGTGTTAATGTCTCCATGTGTTAACGTTTTTTCTTGTGCATTGAATGAAGGCATAATCGCGAGAATATGCTACATCAAGGGCAAGGGATTTTACATCTCACACCCCCGTATAGCACAACGCTCCCTATACGTCATATACATGTATAAAAATACGTTTGCAAATCTGAAATATAGTGCCATCAACCATTGGCAAAGCAAGAAAATGTTTTTGCAATCAGTCCAGAAGCTGGCAAAAGCTGCACAATCTCTCAGAGCACAATCTACCTGAAGGTGCACAATCTACCAGACCTGGTAACAAGCACCAGGGACAGACCTGGTAACAAGCACCAGGGATGAAAAATGTTCTCGCAAATCCAAAGGCCAACGGAAGGAAGCACCGAAGACGATATAAGAGCCCCAAACCATTGCTCATTCTCTGCTTGCTACAACTGAAATGGAAGCAATGAAACCGCTCGACTACCTAACAGCAATCCTTATTCTCTACTCACCAAAACAAAAATGTTCATGGCAGACACAGGCAACTCCGAAAAATCATTCAAAAATGTTTATTGAGAAAGTTCCAAGAAAACAGAAATGTTCATGGCAGAAATCAACTCCGAAAAATCAACTCCGGCAGTGAACTAGCAGTTTTGATTGTTTGAACAATATGAGTTCATTTTTAGCAATTATACCTTCAGCAACCCATATAAAGTGTAACCTTATGTCCTCAGTTATTGTTTATGCAACAAATCACCACTTGGAACACTTTCTTACAAGAGTTGGTGGCAGCTTCGCGTCCATTCTGGTGTGATTTTTTGAATCCCAGAGTGTGAGGCAGAAAAACTATTGGAAGCATTAGAAGCAGACATGATAGATTTTTGCATTAATATTCCCTTGCATTTCAGTTTCCATCCCATGCTACATTTTGTTGGCCTTGGAGATTTGTTGAACGTTTTCTCACATTGCCATTGTTATTTAGAGTTTTTACAGATTTTCAAGCATGCCAAAAGATAATTTTGTAATGATCAAGTTGGTACCTATCTATTTGGAAGTGACAGGCTTGATAAGAGTGTTTGAATTACACCCCAAAATATATTGTGAGCTTCATCATGAATAATGGTGGTCTATAAACTATCACATTTCTCTACAGAAAATTTTGAGTCTACAATAAGTTCACAAGTAAAGAATGGATGCAGACTTGAACAACTCTAGAAACAACTCCTTGAGGTACACATAGTTTTAAATGATAGTTTGTAATTCACATGGTCTATATGTTATTCATAAACCTAGAACCACACATCATAATGAATCACTCTCAATCTCACAGGATCACATTTATTCCAAGTAAATTTACTCCTTTCAAGATGATTCAATTCCAAAAACCTGACTTCCCACTCCAATATTCCACCAACAGTCTAATTGCAATTGTATTGATTACACTAATATCTACTATCTTTCACAAAATCCTAAACCATTGTAAGCACCAACAAACACCCTAAATTGTATGCAAACTATGCCATCTAGCCTATTCCACCCAATGCATTCTATTATTCCTATATGTTCCACAGAGCATAGTTAATGCTCGACTTTCTTAAATTGACGTAACATTTTCACAATTTCATTTTCACAATTTGGGTTCCATTACAACTAAGAACACCATTACATTTAAGTCTCTTTATTCCAGCTATAAATACATTATGTCTATCCAGTCTATTCGTCCACGATTAATGCCCGCACCTACAAATACCATTATGTTTATCCAGTCTATGCGTCCATGATTAATGCCCGTCATCGCCGGGCACACGTTTCTAGTATGTAGATAGAAAGTATTGATTCAATTCATAGCTACCCGAAACGGGAACGGGATATTCGAGTATATTCAAGGGATCTTTTGAGTATATCCAAGGGATATTCCCTTTTCTACCGGGAACTAAAATGGGAACGTATGGAACCCTGGACCCTCGGGAACGGAGTTGGGAACGGTCATTCAATTATGTGATTGTGATGCTAAATATACCTTTGATGCAATCTTATGATCTTAGATGTGACTATGGACTGACATAAAGCTTGACGATAATGATGGGACAATATATGACGATATTGATGATATTAGTCGCAACAATTATTATGGCATATACTATGGCCACACAACATTGACAAAATTTGTGACACTAAAGGTGCAACTAAATTTGATGCTAATAACACCACCTATAATGTCACTAGTTAGTGCTGACACTAATACCGGTGCTACATGTGCAACAACAAGCAACGCTATAATTGCGGTTAATAATAGCACCTATAATGTCACCAGTGGTACTGACATTAATACTGATGCTATATGTGTAACAACTAGTGACGCTACAACTGGTGCTAATAGCAACATCTATAGCGTCATAGCAAAACTACTGACACTATGGGTGACACAATAAATGATTTTATTCCTGACATAAATTGCGTCACATGTAGCATCACCTTTGTATAAATGTCACCAATAATGTCATAGTGTATATTTGCCAATGTTGTAGTGACGTTTTGCTGACACTAATTGGCCCCTTCTCTTGTAGTGTACCCTCAGGAGCTAGCATCGCAGATGCTGTATACACATGAGTGCTACAAAGTACTGACTTGGCAATAGTGATCCTACCTGCCATGGACAACTTGCTACCCTTCCACCAATTGAGGTGTTTCTGCAACCCCTGCAAAATCTCATCCCACACCCTCCCCATGGAAACATCCCCTCCAAAGGGAATACCCAACAGCTTAGTACACACATTACCTGGAAGCACCTTCCAAGGGAATAGACCCAAACAAGGGGGAGGCGGAGTCAGCTGGGCCCATAATGCGGAGCACTTACCCCAATTCAGAAGAATGCCTAAGGCCAAGGAGAAAGTATCCAACAAACCCTTCACATTTCGCAAATTCCTCTCTTCTGCCACCAAGAAGAGGAAAGTGTCATCGGCAAACTGGTTAATAATCTGGCGGCTACCATCCCGCATCCAAGCCCATCCACCACTCCCTCCTCCACTGCGACCAAAACAATCGAGACAAAGGCCTCCACCACAATCGTAAACAAAAACGGCTGGCCAAAGGGCACCCCCCGACCCCTCCCGCCTAAGGAGAAAAAGGCGGAGGGTTCACCCCGCACACCACCGTAGCCGTGGCCGACCTATGCAGCTTCATGATCGTTCTTCAGAAGCGTGGACCACCCCAACGCTAACATCATGGCGCATAAGAACTCCCTAACGGACACTATCGTAAGCTTTGGCAAAGCCAAGCTTAAGATAGGCAATGCCTTGACTCGTTCTTTTCCGCCCAATAAAGGCCCTCATAAGTCTGCGGCAACATTAGTCAAAATGTTCCTCCGGGGACAAACCCGGATCGCACCTTACTAATGGAAGAAGTCAACACCGGCTTCAACTTCTCTGCCGAGGGGCTTTTATGAATAATCTTATACAGAGAGGACAACAAGGAGATAGGCCTCAATCATTAATAGTAGAAGGTCGCTTAACCTTAGGAATCAAGGAAATGCATGCGGTATTCAAGATCCTATCCATTTGAGAAGATCGCAAAGAACTCAAGTACACCGGTACACTCGACTCACCCCACTCCCAATAAGTTTGAAAGAACTTTACGGGGATGCCATCCACTCGGGACATTTATCCTTGGCCATGCACATACATCGCCGCTAAATCCTCTCCGAGAGCTCACGCTTCAAGCTCTCACGCTGGTGAGGCGGAATAGATGGCTTAATGACCCCCAAAACAAGCTCCCCATGATCTCACGCTCATAGGGAAGAGTGCAATCGTCTGCGAAACCCCGAGAAATGGGCATGCACATACCCTCTGCAAATCAGCGGGATCCTCCAAAGTCCGGCCATCAGGTGAGCAAGGGGGCTTATAGATCGCATATCGCCGCCTAGCCGCTCCGAAGAACACCGATGAACTTGTGTCCCCTCCTTCAACCAAGTAAGGGCGCCTTCACGTGCCTCCCGCGACTTTAACCCGCAATCGAGAGCAACAATGCGGCTGCAACACTTGCATTCTCCCCTAATGCCATCAAGGCACGCGAATCCTCTCCAACTCGATAGAGACCATGCAACTCCACGCCGCTCTGCCGCACCCTTGTCTACCAAAGACCTTGGCAAAGCGCTTCACCCCGCCAACGCCAGTCACCATACC
Source organism: Isoetes taiwanensis (assembly GCA_021234155.1). Lineage (NCBI taxonomy): Eukaryota > Viridiplantae > Streptophyta > Lycopodiopsida > Isoetales > Isoetaceae > Isoetes > Isoetes taiwanensis. Next base: position 10,943,570 of record JAJEKV010000042.1, on the reverse strand, counting down.
GGATATACCCAGCCGAGGAGATGAAAAGGTATCAAGCCACAACTCACGCACCGGGCCGAGAACCGCGATCAAACCGGAACACCGCCCTAGAGGGCCGAGAGGCAATCGCGACCGACCGACAAAACCTCGAGGGTAATGATCAGAAATGGAGGTAGGCCGTAATGTTACTCCGCACAAAGAGGGCACACCATCCGGGCGCATGGGAAGCATAACACCGGGTCATGCCTAGCATACGCCGCCCGCACCAATCTGCCTATTACAATAGGTGAAAGACAAGTCCCGGGGACCTCAACCAAGGCCAAATCTTGCAACAAACGAGACCAGCGGTCCCTCTCAAACCTATGCACAACCGGGGTTCCGAACCGAGGCGATCCTCTACCCGCTCTACCATATTGAAGTCCCCTAACAACAACCAAGCGACAAGAACCCACCAAGGGCTCGAGAACTTATTTAAACTGTGGCCCATAAAGCACCCCCCGAGAAGGCTGATTAGAGGCATAAACATTAACAATCCCCCCTCTTGCCCCCTCCCTCCAACCACTTAATTATTGCCCACCGACCAAAACTGTCTGCGTAGTACGTGGACCGCACATCCATCCTCCAAGCAATAAGAGTACCCCCACTAGTCCGCCCGGAAGAAGAAGCAATAGAGGCAAACTGCCTACCAACTATATTCATGAGCCTAGACATATCACCCTCAGGACACTTATGCTCCGAATGCAAACAATATCGAGGATCTAACTGCCAAGTGCCAAAGAAACACGGCCCTCTTACTACTAGAGGACCGCACCCAGCACATTCCAACTAAGGATCGATCTATTCATCCCGAGGAGAAGTGTCCAGCCCCACATGCCTACCCACCGGGCCATCAGCCCACTCCACGAGTCATCATCTAGAGCGGAGGATTAATCACAACAATGTGACCCACAGCAAGACTCACGTGAGATTCCACTTCCAACACGTGTTGGAAGTCCCCTGTGCACCTCCATAGAGTCATGGGCCACACTAGTCTCTACCTCCAACCGGGCTGCTCCAGCCACCTCATGCTCAAAGACATACCGCTACGGGACAACCCCACCGGGATCACCAGCCCTCCTCCCCCTCCCCTCGGACCTAGACACAACCAAATCATCCGAGCCCTCCCTTGAGCCACCACGCCCCTAGCCCGCCATCCAATGGGCGGCCCAAAGAAACCTGGCCCGGCCTCGGCCCCACACCACCTCTCCCAACCACACCACCTCGTCCAACTCCACTCCAACGCACCGCGGAGTCCCCGTGCATTTGCCTCGTGAGCGAGGAGGAATCCGGGCCCCCGTGATAAGCACCCGCAACCCCTACCACATCACAAGCACCAAAGCGGGATCATCAACATGGTCGATGGTAGCACAATAGATGGAAACATCCACCGGATCTCTGAGCCATTCAAAAGCTTCAATCGGAAGAGAAAATGCAGGGGACCACTACGCTTTGGAAGAGAAGTGGGCACAGCCGCAAAGTAGGCGAGAGCAACACGCATCTTGGGGACGCAGACAATAGAATGAGCCAAATACACACCTGGGCCATTAGCCATAGAAACCAAGAAATCAGGCACCATCCGATCGAGGAAGAAGATCGAAACGGAACCAACACGGGATTTTAACCATTTGCCAAAGAACGGTGGACATTGCCGAGTATAATATCGATACAACACATAAGATTCACCCAAAGTATCCACCCCCGACCAACCAATTGCATACGGAAGACTTCAAACCTCAAACATGATTATGAAGAAATTATTTGGCAGGAATTTGGAGGAGATCGGATACTGGGCAAACCAATCCGCTTTCCGGATGTCAAGAAGCCAAGAGCTAAACCTCCTCGTGTCCAATATGTAACCCGTAAAAGCAGCCCAATACCGCAAATGAAACTAGATTCTCAATGGTCCGAACATGTGCGGTATGATCAATATTTATCCATGGAGTCTCTCGGAAGAGTCACCGCAAGTCAACAGAGTGATGATCCTCCACAAATTTTAGAGCCTCTTGAACACGAGGCAGTCTACACTCGAGCCTTGCGCTTGATCCAATCTGAAAACCCGGCCGAAAGTGATGCGAAAGCAACAAGTGTCATTGCTCCGCCAAGCCGGGCGCGGGGAGTTGGGGCTGCATACAGCATCCCGGAGAGGTATCCGGGGGCACCCCAGAGGGCAGATCGGCTACATGCACTCTAGAAGAGGGCGATCACCGACAAGTGATCCCTTCAAGCCGCTGGGAAGAGGGCATCACCGATCCGATTTCCAAAGGGGGCATGCTTGATGAGATCAAGACCGGAGTCTCCAAAACACAATCTACTGGGGTCTCAGAATTATATTGAGAGGAAGAGCAATCCACATACCTCTCAACCGAAGGGGATTCTAAGAGCTCCCTCATCTCTGCCACTAATTGCATGCCACTTTCTACAGCCCGTGCCTCTTCATGCATGCCGAGACCCACGCCCTTCCCCTTTACTGGAGGATTCTTCCTCCTCGCCATCTCCCTTGGCTTCAGCCCCAAGCCATGAGGCTCAATCGATCCCCCATCAGCCTGTCTGGCAGGAGCCATGACATCCGAACCAGTCCGGAAATCAGCTGTTTGCGGCAACAAAACCACATGCAAAATAGCTGATGCTATATACCTCCGGAAAGAGCTCGGAACAAGCTTTCCAACGAGCCTAAGCACACCAAAATCTGACACCAGATAAGAGAGATATCGCCAATCAAAGTTTCACCGTCAGAACCCCAACCGCCCAATTCCTCGCTTCTAATATTGTGGAAGCTTCTAGAATGTTCTTGGGGGGGGGCAATGACCAAGGTTTAAATCCCCCACAAAACATGAAAATTTTTGCAAAGGATTATGAATATTCTAGAAGCTTCTAGAACTTCCTAAGCAATAGCTTCTAGAAGATTCTAGAAGCTAGCTTCTAAGGATCTGACGGCCAAGAGCATGTCATGTGGCACCTCCACGGTCGTTGATCGGGCGTTGATGACTCACTCATTTACATACTCACATATAGACATACTATTTTCTTATAATATAGGACTAGTTCTTTTGCACCGTTCCTCGGCTCGGCCCCGGCCTTTGGCCGATGCCTCGCCTCGGTTTGTACACCTCTGGCATATTTCTCGGCTCAGCCTCGCATGGTGTCTGCATTGCAATATTGCCTTGATAAATTTTGAAATGACTTACAAGTCTATTATTGATTATTACAACTTATTTGGATTGTGGTTGTTGTGATAACACTAACAGGCAACGTGAAAACAGATGAAACGATCCTATAAGTTGTTCTTGATCCTGATCGTCGATCAAAGATCCTACGGTTCATATTCCTACAGTTATTCTTGATCATGATCGTCGATCAAAGATTCTACGGTCCAGATTGATTCTAATTCTTGATTCAAGATCCTATGGCTCACGTTGCATGCTCGTGCCTTAGTACTTAAGGACAAGGATAAGACAAAACAGATAGATAGATAGATAGATAGATAGATAGATAGATAGATAGATAGATAGATAGATAGATAGATAGATAGATAGATAGATAGATAGATAGATAGATAGATAGATAGATAGATAGATAGATAGATAGATAGATAGATAGATAGATAGAGGAGAATGTTCTAGAAAGTTCTAGAATATTCTAGATAGTTCAACAATGTTCTAGAAAGTTCTAAAATATTCTGAAATGCTCTATATAGTTCTGGAATGCTCTAGAATGTTCTAGGATTTCAGAAAGTTGTAGAATATTCTATATTATCTCATTGGATCTGGGGACCCATCTCGTCTGTCCATTTATCCATAAATATCCCACATGCATTCGTGCAGAAAAGAGATCCATTTTCTAGTATATAAGGGGGCCATTTACATGAGGATAGGTGTTTTGATTCATGGTTAGAATGTTCTAGAATTCTCTAGAAAGTTGTAGAATGTTTCAAATAATTCTGAAATCTTCTAGAAAGTTCAGGAGCCTACTAGATTGCTCTAGAAAGCTCTAGAATAATCCAAAAAGTTCTAGAATGTTCTTGAATACTCCAAAAAGTTGTAGAAGATTCTAGAATCCTCTAGATTGTTCTAGAATTCTAGAATATTCTAAAAATTTTAGAATCTTCTAGAAAGTTCTGAAGGATTTTAAATAGTTCTACAATGTTCTGAAAGTTCTAATTTCATATAAAATCTAAGGGAATCTAAGGGAATCTCATAAAATCTAAGGGAATCTAAAAGAATCTAAGGAAGCCTTCAAGAACTTGGGGCAATCTTAATGGAATCTTGAAGAATCTAGAGGAACCTTCATAGAATCTAAATGAATCTAAGGAAATCTACGTAAAATCTTAAGGAACCTAAAACAACCCTATGATAGAATCTAAACCATAAGAACATGCTAAAACAAAAATATTGTACCCACAGGAACATGTTAAAACTGAAATTATGAGAAAATCGAAAATATTGCACCATAGGAACATGCTAAAACTGAAACTATGAGAATATCGAATTTGTGTGTGTGTGTGTGTGCGCGCGCGCGCGCGCGATAAAATGTCATAACACAAATAGAACAGAACATAACAAAGCCAGACAATCACATCAGTGTTATGTAGCCCACAAAATTTCATGGCACTCTAGTGAAATAGAAAATTAAAGAAAGCTCAAAACTAGTTTTAATGATCACATTTTCCATCCAGATGCAAGTATGTAGCCGATAATAAAGGAGAATCATCAAATATCACAACCTTATATGAAGATAAAAATACTCAATAGGAAGAGATATATAAGATGATATCAGATGGCAGTAGACAACTTGAAACGGTTTAAGCATTTAGCAGGCACAAAGGTCCATTAAAACATTGAAGGATTGAGTAGAACCATTGTACACAAATCCAAAACCTAAGTTCAAGGATTGATGCTGGTATCTGCAGACCATCCAAGGGCTTAAGTTAGTAAAAGAATAGTAATTAGACTTGGGAACCGCAAGTGTCAACACATCAATCCACTTGTTATCGATGTCCAAACTTAGAAGATGGATAACTACAAACAAGTTTATAACACCACATGAACCAAGCAAATTCGGTCCTAATTAAGAGCAGACTCATAATTACGTTGCCGGAAACAGAAAATCATATACATGCTACTACAGATAACTTGACAAGGATTAGAATAGCTTGACAAGAATTCAGATTAATACTGGATTATAAAACTGGATTCCATAAAATACCTCTATGCGATATCTTACTCATCACTAGTTGAATGCGAAAATGAATTGATCTGAAAGACTAAAGAGCTAGCTCTTAGCCCAAGCTAGAATGTTACAGGCAATCAGCTGTGTCTTCCATCAACTAGAACACTATAAATAATAGGTAACCAGGAGGGACCATCAGAGACGGACCAGAACCGACAAGAAAGAGAGAGAAGGAAACTGGAACGGAACAAAGCTAAAGGAGTGAAAGACACAGAAAGGGATAATTAACAGAAAGGACAAAACGTCTAACCGGAAACATTAAAAAAGTACAAAGGAAACATGGCAAAAAGGGACCAAGAAAGGGACACAAAAACACAGAACCAGAGCACACCTGAAGGGATGGTCGTACGCAGCACCAACAACAAATGTATGGATGCTTGGTACTAATTAAAGTTACCTCAATAGTTAGAAGTTAAGTTGTAGATGGGTAACAAGGTTGCCTTGGGGCATGATATTAGTATTTGAAGTTAGAATAAACATTTTAAATAGAATAGAATAGATTTTTTATCATCCACGGAGAACGATTGGCCTATGGGACCCAAATAAAAAGAGGGCAGCAAGCGTATTCTTGTCGGGGATTAAAAACCCCGCCCGAAGGGTTTCGAGGAAAAACCTTAGCGGTAATAAGTATCTTGTACGTTGTACAATTGTATAGAGACCCCGGTTCAATCTTTTGTCCCAGAGGACACAACCGAGTCCGTGCATCTATAACCTCACGGAGGTATGACCCCAACAAAGCCAGCGGCGTATTCAATAACTCATACAGCGGTTGGCCAAGCACTAGTGTCGAACATCTTTGGCTCTGGGATATGGGCAAACGTTGGGCAGATCTGGAGGGCATGACATTCATCCTCAATGGCGCCCTGGTGGCAACACTGGCAAAGCCTTTCCTCCTGTGCTTCCCGAGCCCAACGTCTTGTCTCAATGCGGAGACGATGTGCACCCCAGTAAATGGAAGCTATAAGTCTACGCTTCTTCATGGGCAAATGGGTGTACAAGTACTGGTGTGGGCCTCTCGTGAGCCTAGGATTGACTTGCTGTTGATAGTGTGCCAGTTTAACGTGTATTAGAGCATCTGCATCCCAAAGCTTGCGAAGGAAAGTAGCATCTAGGTACAGCTTGAGTGCCTTGTGATCTTTCTTTGTCTTTACATGTACGCATCTGTTTGCCTATACACCCCTGCGTGAGAATCACTGAGCTTGCTTGTCCTTCCAGCAGGCTTTGAGCCGTTGGGGACCCATCGCCATGGTCAAAGCAAGGTTGGGCAAATGTGTATTACCCATAGCGACCACCTTCTGGAAGTAAATGATATGGCGTTCCAATGCAGCCCATTGAAGGGGTAAAAACACGTCTCTGGAGTAGGATCGGTATGGAAGCGGAACTTTACTCCAAGGGGCTCATGCCAAGAAGGCTTTCTCGCGACTCCGCCGAGGTCGTTGAGGATCATCGGCCCCCCACACTTCTACCCCATATACAAGAGGATTTGCCTCGGCCAAGGCCCAAAACAAGTGTGACTAGTGGCCCTGTGCATACAACTCGCTTTGTGGTGTTTTTCTGCATGGCATATAGTGCTTTCCAACCCGCCATGACCCGCAACGATGATGGCAAAGATTGGATTGGGTGGTAGCGCAGAACTTCGATCCCCAAGTACTTGTAGGTCGGAGCCACCTCTACATCTTGTCCATGGTAAGTGAATGGGGAAGCCTTGGCCGACGGGATGATGAAACTAGCAAAGACACCTAGTTTTGGCCAAGTTAACTCACATGCTAGTGAATCGCAAAAATGTCAAGAGCATCCAGGTGACGTTGCATGTCCTCTGGAGTATAGGCCAAAAGGTTGACATCGCCAAAGATATATGAGTTGCCGGATAGTGTGATGCATGAGATGGGAACTGCCCCTCCATGCTCAGAGAGCCAATCTTCCAGCTAGTCAATGTATAGGCCAAAGAGTGTGGGGGAGAGGGGGCAACCCTGACGCACTCCAATACTACTGATTACCAAATTGTTTCCGACGATGTGATATTAACCCGAGCATGCCTCAGATAGCCTATATACTACATTCTCGCAAGTCAAGGGGTCCTCACCGCCTTCGCCTTGTCCCATAAACCCGTCCCCGGCATCAGATCAAAAGCTTTTGCAAAATCCACAAAACAACAAGTCTGGGGTTTTGTCGGTGATTCCTGCTATTCTTAATCAATGTGCGCAGAGTGAACATATGATCAATGGTGGAATGCCTGGGCCGAAAGCCTTCTTGTGTGAGAACTCGCACATCTGTCTCCTCTGCCCATATTATCAGCCGCTGCTCAAGGATGCCAGCCAATAGTTTTGCAAAGAGAGAGCTAACCATGATAGTATGATTGTTGGCTGGGCGTTGAGGGTCCCCTGCCTGTATATGGGCACAACTCTACTAGTGGTCCACTGCGGCTATTGAATAATGTCGTGAGGACAGGCACCAGTGGAGGCACCCATTTCAGAAGTTCCGCCTGCATGCCATCTAAATCTGCTGCCTTCCCATTAGCCAGACGTTGTAGGCGTCGCTAAATGACCTTTCTCTTGTTGTGACCAGTCGCATCAATGGCTCCTTTAGGTAAGTTCACTACGAAAAAATAAGATAAGGATACTAATTTCAGGGCTACCGGGAGGCCAAGGTATGGAAGAAGAGCCCACCTCTGAAAATGCAAACATAGTAGCAAAGCAAGGATTACTTTGGAGATGGAATTTTTGATGCCTTTGAGATATCTCAAAAAAAATATAAATCTTGTACAGAAGCCTATTGCCGAATCCAAGAAAGGGGGAACTGAAAAATGCAATTGCCTGCTTGACATCCATCCTTAAAGAATTTCTATGCAGCTTGGAACTTTTCCTGCTTGGTGAGGATTTTCCCAAAAGCCATTTAGGCATGACCTTCCTCTGGGCCAGTCTGCAATGCACTACATCCAAATATCTGAGCAATAAAAATGATGGTTACATAGTTTAATTTAAAGTTCTCAGATAATGCATGATGAATCACATAATCAAAACCAAGCAGACAGAATGTTCTCTTGATAGAAATAATAGAATGGAACAGACGAACCCGTGCTAAGCCAAAAAGCCCCAAACAGACATATATTCATCTGCAAAAAATGAAGTCAAAAAGTCCAACGAAGGGCAAAAAAGACCTGCACTTAGAGAAGTACTTTGACTACCCAAGATCGTTTCTGCATGATGGACAAGATTGCGCACAAACTATCATCTTATTTTGCTTTCAGTATTATATATAGATAGATAGATTAAGATAGATAGAACAAGTAGAGAACACAATTAATCTAAAAGGTTCCCTCAGAGTTGACCTTTGAAAGTGCCTTCACATGTGCACGCAATGCTTTGATCTAATGTAAAATCCATGCCTAATTCATCATTTGCATAGTTTCGGCACCCAGTTATTGCATCTACATTGCTTAGTGGCATAGAGAACACATTGATAGGCATAGACGTCAGTGTAACTTGGTGATTCATGGTATATGTAGAGGAAGCTTTAGAGGACTTTGCAAAATCTGGATACTACGGCTAATGGTATGTCCATTGTCGCTCACGCAGCCCCTGTAGTTTGAACCTCTTCAACTCACGATGCTCATACTCTAAATGTACATTCATATGAAATGTGCCTTCAACTGGTGTCTTGGAATTGTCGAGGTATTCCCTGGTAATGGTTGGTACCCAATTGCAAAATATGGATATTCTTTCCTCATAGAAACCACAGGAGCATTCTGCCAAAAAGGCTCCCTCCTTCTATTCTATTCTATTTCATAGGCTATCAATACTCATTATTTAGTGAATGCCATAGGCATCGGAATTCAGCATGGCTTGTTTGCTATTTTAAGGATTGCACTTCATAAAGTTGATACTATAATTGTTTTATGTGGCTCAGACTCCATTGGGCAAATGATAGTACCTTTTTTGTTGTTGTATGTTATTTCCACCTACATCATCACCTTTTATGATGAATATTTATTTATTTTATTTATTTGTGTCTAGCTCTCTTAGGGTCTTGAGAGACCATGGACAATGGACTCAGATTTACAATTTCAACAATGAGAGCGGTGTGTGCATCCACCGCTCTCATATAAGCACCTAATTTCATAGGTGGTAATGCTAGTAAGGAGTAAAAATCTGAAACTTGAATGCCAAATTGTTCTCTGATGTCCTTGTAAGATGCGCATTGTAGAAAAGTGTGATGCTCGTTTTCAACACGGTTCGACTCACATACCTTGCAGATCCGTTCTTCTCTTTGGAATTTTGAACCAAACGAATTTGTCTCAATGGCCAATCGGTGGGAACCGGTTCTATAAATGACAATCAGTTGCTTATGCCATCTTGAGATATTTGAATTGAGATAAACTTTGGCTCTTGTATTCAATCAAATGATTAACATTTGATCTGTAATAGCATGCGTTTTCCGGAGCAGCCCAAAGCCGATCTACTACAAGTGTCTCAAGTAATTCGTGTCTCAATCTTATCATTCGGCGATTTGATTCAGATATTCCCCATTTGTTTTGCCCAATCTCTCCGGATCTTTCATCCATCCTGTTTGTTCGAGGAGCATAGCATGGCTTGATGTAGGCGGTAATGGCGTCATTGCCTCACTCTGTTTGCAAAGTTTATGGCTTGAAATAAGCGCCTCGCTTCCATAGGGAAACAACAAGCCTTCGCCAAGCATTATAGCATATGGGATTTGGGTTTTAATCCTCAATTCCTCACGTGAGAAATGTCTTTTGAATGGATTCAACCTGCTGCCATAACCTAGAAGAAATGCTTGGCCCCAAATGGGTGAGCCATAAAGTGGGCTGATCGAACTAGTGTTTTGAACAATTTCTTGAGTCCCCATTCTGAGAGAGCTGATTTATGGCGATGTTTGAAAGCATACCATATAGTGCCTTTACTTCCTGCTACTCTTGATTTATACAATCTTTCCATTTGTAGTTGGAGAAATCAATCCCAAGTATTTGTAACAATCCTTTGTTTCAATTTCACATCCCCGTATGTAAAGCTTGGGCGGTCTCTGGTGCCAAATACCATTATCTTGGATTTAGAGATGTTAACAGTCATTTGCTTTGCTGCACAAAATGCTTCCAGCCCATTCAAATGGTCTTGCAAGATTTGTTTTTGTTAGCTAGTAAAACCACATCGTCCGCATAAAGAAGCGGTTGCACAAAGGTGCGTACCATCTTTGTACGGATAACGATCTTTCTTTCAGCCGGGGCTTCAAGTTCATCTATGAAAATACCAAAGAGCGTGGGAGACAAAGGGGCAGCCCCGTCAGCACACCAATGGTGCTCTTAATTACTATGTCTACTTACATGAAAGTTTGATCAAAACCTCGCATAAAGCCGGATGATCTCTGGATATCATGAGGAACACCTATTTGTGCTAGTCTCTCACCTAGTTTCCTTAGTGGAGCCGGTGGACGAAGGCTTTGCTTAAGTCAATGAAAGCAACATAGAGAGACGCATCAGTGGGATTTAGCTCTTTCTATCAAAGACCAAGTGAAAGTGCATGATCTAAAGTGCTATGATCTTTCCAAGCCCGCTTGGAAGGGAGAGCGTTTGCCTTCATCCTACCGCCAGAACTCAACTTCCTTTCCAGTAAACGCCCCAAAACCTTTGTAAAAGTGCGCCAATTAAAATGGTTCTATAATTGCCGGGCTACCTTTTTGTCTCCAACCTTAAAAAATAGGGTGCACACGATTTGTCTTCCATTCAGTTCTGCATCCCCCGTATTACACACATATTTACCATCTTAGTGGCGCATTTAATGTCCTATTGCCTCCCCATTTCAGCAATTCCACACGGATGCCATTAATATCATGAGCTTTGTTATTGGACATGTCTGTCAAAACTCTTTTTAACCTCACATTCAGAAAAAGATCTACATGAGAAGCTATAATTGGCATTTCATTAAGATTTTGTTTGTAATAAATATCTCGACTAAATTTAGCAGCGCTTTTTGGTAAATTAGCTTGCTGAAATTTGCTTTTTAGCGATCCAAAAGGATCTAGGCTCATGCTTAAACCGCTCAACCATTTTGCTTGCTTTTCCTTAAGATAGATATGCTTTTTTATCTTTCAATAACTTTCTATACCATGCGGTGTTTATAGATGCAGTTTAAGTGGCAGACCTATTTCTTGCTTCCTTTTCGAATCCCACCATGCATTGCATGGTTTCCCTTCAAAGCGTCTTTTGGAGACTCCAAAACTTTCTTTTAAGACAGAAGTAAGAAACTTGTGAATTTAGGAGCATCCGTAAGCAATTGCATCGGACCAAGAATGATTAGCAAGAAGTTCCCATATCAAGGCCCTATATTCACCACTTAACTTAATATGATGTAGACTTAATGATCCATATGGTGATCTCTATGTCATTGCTCAAAATAGTTAAAGCATCATATTTTTCTTAAATTGATGATTTTAATGCTCGCACTACTACAATGCAAGCTTCTGCCTTATACTTGAGGAAGCCGCCCGAACCTTTATGGATGTCCGCTAATGATACAATTTTGCCACGCTCATCATTGATGCTAACAAACTTGTCCCAATGTTTGGAAGGAAATGCATCGAATTGTGTGAAGTTTTTGAGATGGTAATTTGTAATGGATTAGAGAAATGGCCATACTCCAAAGATATGCAAATGTGATAGGCATGGAGGCAGTACATTATGTCATTTTTCAAGTGCAAGATTTGAATATCATTTCAGATTTTTAGATTGGAATATGACATAGAAATGAGGAGATAAATTTTGATCATTATCCCCTTTATTTGTCGTTAAAGTGACATCTTGTACTTCTTCAACCAATTGGTATACATGCTCCTGCCTCTTGCATTCGCTTGATTTGTTCTAGATTTGTTGAATATGCATAGACATTACTTGAGGGTGTTTGAATTAAAAACCCAGCTCTCCAAAAGCATATCTGCATTTGCTGTGACTTTGCTACTTCTGCTGTGTCATACTAGATTCAGACCTATCATTCAATGGTAGACTAGATTCAGATCTAATCAGTCATCGATAAAATATTTGGTGACATTAAGAGTTCTAATAGAAAAGACAAAATCAGATTGCTTTATGGACTTCATACTGTTCCCAGAGACAAGTTGCTCTAAAGGTTATAGGAGTTGGAATTGCCACACAATCTATTTGTAACATTTGCGAGGTTTAGTTGAAAAGTGGAGGTAAGATAAGATTAGGAGATGAAGGTATTGAGTGGGACACATGAGTTAAGCAAGGATGTTCCCTATTACCAAAAATATTTAGGTTGTACATCGATGTAACAGACACACACCAGAAATAGGGGAAGTCAAAATACCAAATATGCTATATGTAGATAACCTGATCATGATGATGACATACAAGAATGGGCTAGAGGACCTGCTACACGTACTTGAATTTGTGTGCGAACGAGGCTAGCAGTGAATCTAATGAATAGAATAGAATAGAATAGAATAGAATAGAATAGAATAGAATAGAATAGAATAGAATAGAGATTTTATTGTCCACCGGAGACCAAATGACCTATGGGACCCAAAAAGAGGCAAAAATGAGACTTACTTCGTCTAGTTCAAAAAACATTTATCTCAAGGGTTTTGAGGGAAAAATGTGGTAGTAATAAGAGTGATGCAAAACTGTACAAATATACATATCAAGGAAGACATATTCGAGTCATGCGAGTGTCCAATGACATAGTTGGTCCTGCAGATCCATGACCTCGTGGAGGTATGATCCGACAAAGATCTAACCAATCGTGCTCAATATCCGTGTATGGTTGGCGGACCTAACCAACTCAGCATAGCACATTGGATTTGGTCATATGCCAGACATCCCTGTAGGGTATGACCTTCATCTTCAACGACCCCCATTCAGCATCGAGAGGCCTTTGTCCTGCTGTAGTTTGCCAACCCATCTCTCTATCCATGAGGATCAAGGCAATGAGTCTGCATCTTTTCACAGGCTAATGGGTACATAGTTATTATCATGGGTCTCGTTCTAAGGAGGGATTCGCATGGCGCTAGTAATGTGCCTTTGACCCCATTCAAGAGGCCGGGCTTCAGTTTTTTGCCGAGGAAGCAAACATCAAGGTATTGCCGTAAACTATGGTGAACTACCAGTGTTTGCACCTGTATGCACCTGTGGTCCTGCTTATTCCATCTGGCGATCCACCAAGCTCGCTTTTCCTTCCAACAGCCTTGACACCTCTGTGGCCCCATTGCTATGGTATAAGCTAGACTAGGGAGGCAAGCATTGTCCATAGTGACCACCTACTGAAAGTAGAAGACATGCCGATCCGGCTGCCTGCCTCCAAAAAAGGTAAGAAACTTGTCTTCTGCAGCAGGATCTGATATAGAACCGTGGACCACCCCACAATCCCAAGGCCAAGAAGGCTTTAGATATCTTTTTCCAAATCATTCCGGGTAGTGAGGGGCCTTCCGGTCCTTGTCGGCCATACCGCAGTGGAAGCATCCCACTACATACTAGAGGGAACTCCACTCCCAAATACTTATAGATTGATATCACTTCCATATTTTACCTCAGATAATTGAAGGAGGGTGCCCATCGATGTGAGGATGATATGAGGACCACCTTAGTCTTGGCCAAGTCCATTCGCATGTCCGCTTGGCCGGGAGTAATGTGTTCGGTACGTCGAAATGGCATTGTATGTCCTTTGGAGGTGTAAGCAAGAAGGTCCACATCACTAGCATATATTAGGCGCCTAGTAATCTGGGTGCGGGGAGATGAGCTCTGCGGCCCCATTCAGCAAGCTAACTCTTCAATTAATCAATGTACAGCATAAAACAATATAGGAGAGGACAAAACAATATGGGGGGAGAGGACATCCTTGGCAGACCCGACACGCTTATTGAATGGCTCAGTTTGTCGATGCAATCGCCCGAGCATGTCTTTACAAAGTTGGACAATGCATTCGCAAATATGATGGGATCCTCTAGGTCTTGCAATCCTACCCATAGCTTTTTAGGTATTATGTCAAAGGTCATGGGCTTAAGTCCACAAAGCAATAATACAAGAGCTCCCCTATCGGTTCTCTGTTGTCCTCAACCAATCCCGCGAAGTGAAGATGTGATCAAATGGTTGAGTGTCACAATTTGAACCCGCTTGTGTGTGAGGGCCCCACGCCCTGGCCGCCTCTGCCCGGGACATCAATCGCTGTAATCGTTGGTAAGGAATTTTGCAAATACCAAGCTGACCCACAATTGTTTGTAATTGGCTGGAGCAGACCGCCTTGTATATGGGACAACCTACCAAGTACCATCCAATGTGGGGGGAAAACCATCTTGTAGCGCCTTGTTGAACACGGTGGTCAGCACCGGTACTATGGATGGTCCTGTCCAATTGAGCAACTCTGCATGCATGCCATCCAGGTCTAGCACTTTTCCATTGGCTAGATGCTGTAGACCCTGGTCTACGCCTGCCTCTGTGATTTCCAGCATCGGGCCTTGCTGTGGGGGTACCGTTGCTTCTGCTCCCTGAGGGTGCGAGCAGCCATCCTGCGTCAAGGAAGGAAGCTGCAGGGGAACACCCTATATGTTGACCGAGATCTAACTCTTGCACAACAAAAAGACCGCAGGCACAAGTTAGACAAGGTCAAGAGCATCAAGAGACGGGGAGGAGCTGTGCACATGACTGATTCGAGGCAAGATGCAAATCTTTCGCCTTGTTGTTGCGAGTGCTGCAAACCTTCAGAGCTCTACTGCTGAAGCCCTAGCCGCCCTAGCCTATGCCACTATTGCACTTGCTACAACCACACACCCTGCTTCGGTTGCCTCGCCTACCATTGTCTACACGCTGCATGCTGCCTCCACCTCCATTGTCTCCTCATCTACTGTTGCCAGCACACTGCATGCTGCCTCTACCTCTACTGCCCCTCCTTGTGCAATCTCCACTGAATCTGTTGTTATAGCTTCTAACAACAAATAGGAATTGTGTCTTCGCATGGTATTATGGAATTATTGGGACTTCCCATGGCAGAAGGGAGATAACATCAACTCAGTTGTTGCAGATATGGATCTTATCTTCCTCATAGAAACGTGGAAGCATGCAGGACACGGGCTAACCATCTTGCCAGGATACCAGTACTCTTCCGTCTTCAATGAGTGCACTGGAAAGAGGGAATATGGTGGGGTTGCCTGCTACTATCGGACAACCTTGGCATAGTCAGTCTCCCTGTGCAAGACAGACAAGCACAACTGGTACATGTGGGTGCGCATGCAGCACTGCAGTGGCGGCCCTCTCTTTGTGGCGGTTTGCTGCTTCCTTCATACCGAGAACAACTTCTATCACACCCACTTAGATCTTGCTAGTTCATGCATACACTGCTGCAGCTGCTCATGAGCTTCTGCATGGAGGCCCTTGCCTTGATAGGAGACGGCTGCCCACAACTCCTACAATTCGCAATCTTGAGCAGCGAAGCTACGCTCGAGGTTCTGCAAGTGGGTGTCCAGCATAGGGTTCATCTTTGATGAGGGCACTTCTCGTGTCTCGACCCTACTCTGAAGGGCTCTCAACTGTGACTGGCTTTCTTGAAAAGCAGCCTACATGCTTCCACTATGGTGGCGGCCTCCTTGGCCAGTAGAAAAGGCAGAGGAATACAGTTTTTTTGGGGTACAAGACATGAATCAAATGGATATATAAGCAATGATTGGAGGAGAGATGGCAAATGGCAATACAAAGGTATTTTAGGATGCAATCTGTATGTGTAAAACACATTATATTGGACTGGGATATAGAGACACAGATGTTCAAAATGGCTGTAATGCTGCAATGCTTTAGAGTATAGAGGTGTGGGGGGTGTAGCACTTTGGTTGCGAAGTTGTTCAAGGCGGAGAAGGTGATAAAACACTTCTAGTGCAAGGAATTAGGGATCAACACTATCAACACTTGCATCAATAACTTTGCAAAAAATAGAGATCATTCCATTCGATATTCTAGAGCTGGAAAGATCAACATCATTTTTTGCTAAACATTTGGGACATTAATCCAAATACAAATTGGTAAAACAGGCAATAAGCGCATTGAATGAAATGGCTACAAATATGGAAGGGGGGTGGATATGCAGGAAGATGCGGGTGTGCATTATGGTCTGAAGTGGATAACAGAAGACTACAAGGGGAATAAACACACTTCAAGACAAGAATGATGAAGGCCTGGGTTGAAAGACAATCGAATGCTAAACTTGGATTGTACATGGAAACTATGAATCCGTAGCCGGTTTTAAAAAACCAGATATACAATGTAATCACCGAAAGCGCGCTCATATAATTCTATGTGTTCAAAATGTGGAATCATAAGCTTTTGGATAGAAAATGGGAGATGGTAGCGGATAATAATTCAATGAGAATATAGGCTGTGTAAACTACGTGACATACAGAGGAAATTGAGGATGAGAAATGCATTTACAAAAATGCTTAGCCTATACAAGAATAGGCATGAAACAGGATCAAGTACATACACCGTTGGAGAGAGGTACAAGAGACACAAAGAGAGCTAAAGGACAGCAGTAGCACTAAGGAGATCTTAAAAGAACATAAATGCAAGTATATGCATCAGGGACCCACCATCAAGGTCCGATAGTGATGCTTAGAGCGGCACTATAAGGGATCCAAGCGGGTATACAAATGAGAGGTAATTATTTCTCACACACTTCAAAGGAACGGGTTCTTTTCATCGCCTCGTTTCGTCTCTATAATTGTATGACAGTCGTCCTTATAGATATACAATATTAAATCTGGTCTTAGAAGCTGCGCTCACACCATATATATATCAGAAGTCATAAGGCCCTATGGGTCAATATGACGTTAAAACATATTTAATTCAATGCTTTGGTACGTTCACTTTTGGTGTTGTTCATGCTCTTAAAAGTCATTTCCTAAGAAATGTCTCATTTCATTTGGTTGGTAATATTGAAGAGGTCAGCTATTGCTTCCATGATCACTGCTCTTTTTAAATCAAGCTTTGCAAGAGGGATTTTAACCTTAGGTTATTATAAGGTCGCCCCCATTCACAAAGCGGTGGTAAGAATGACCCTTATAATTATCACATGATCATGGTTAGTTCAATTCTTACCAAGCTTTTAGCTAGTATTATCAGAAAGAGGCTGACAACATGGACAAAACATACTCGACTATGTGTTGTAAAACAGATAAACTTTCGCCCTACCATTCTACTCTATATATCATACTTTCACATTGCATATGCTTATTGAACATAATCGAAATTGAAACATGACTTCTATATATGCTTTGTGGATTTCTAATTTATGCTTTTGATACAATACCTGGGGAGCTTCTTTGGTGATGTAAATACCTAGCATAAGACTTTCATTTTTACTTGCATATATGCAATTATCTGAGGTGCTTGTTTGTCTTTCCCATAGTAAATACCTAACATAGAAGCAAAGCTACACAAAAGCCTATTCTTGTGCAAAATTTAATTTTGCTCAAACATGTATGGCCAAATATTACAATATGCAAGACAACTTGGCAACATTATAGAGCAAGAGGGACTATATTGAAAGTAAGAGTGCTTCTATTTGTGAAGTTCCTCTTGTCAGAGATACTCCTCTCGATACAAATACCCTACAAGCATATAATAGGCATCGTGGCCCCCTTAGAAAAAAAAATATTGCACATCATAATCCCCTAGCGGGTTTGCTAGGGTTCCAGAGAGTAAGAAATTGGCCGTGATCAAAACAATTTGATTTGTTTTACTTAGAAACCGCATCTATTAAGATCATATCTATTGTAATCAAAATACGTGATCAGCTCCTACATCTCTAGATCTAAATCTAAATTTGAGATGTAGTGGAAAAATCAATAATAAGCAAGGCTTGATATGGGGGATTATAATCTGCACAAGGATCAGAATATAAATGGAAACGTGTATAATATTGCTATCCGATGCCGGGAAAGAGCAAGAGCAAAGAATATCTAATTGATTAGAATGGCATGAAAGCTCAATGTGGTGGATTCTTGGCCCTGATATATATTGATATTGCCAACTCGTGGGATCTTTTCCATTTGCATCCATGCCATCGCCAAGACTAGCAATGGACCATAATGATTGGAAATAGATGCCCCACAATCGTGCACGGGGGGTGGGGGAGGAGGAAATAAATTGCAAGGATCGGCAATTCCACTGTGCAAACCTGAGGAAAAAGTTTTTGAAACCCCTAAAGTAAAAGGGTTCATGGATTGCATGCCATCTTCCAACTCTTTGGGAAAATACTTAATACAAAAACACTATGGTTAGGTCACATATATAGATAAATATAATTATGACCATACAATTCTATCTCTCATCGGTGTAACAAAATACAATGGGAACCCTCAAGTATTATGCTAGTTATTAAGTGGAGATGCATATACCGATCCAAAAATTGTGCCTTCAAGTGAAATTGTATTCTTAATAGAACATTATTTTGTTTAGTATCCACTTATTAATCAATTGAGTATACTTGCTACTTGATAAGATCAAGAAGATGTGAACTTCAGTTGGACAAAAGATTCCAATGTCCTTGTGCATTTAAAAGCACATATAGGACTCAACGCGTGGATATAAAGAAAGATCTAAATATATGTCAATACATTAAACACATCCAGTTGCATGTTGATATGAATTTGCCTTTGTCTCTCCCTTTCACTTTAGGAATTCAGGTCCTATCCCAACCAAAAAATACAACCTTTGATAGTGGATAATCAAACACTTCAATAACATGTTTTGTGGTTGCTGAGTACTCACTTGTCAATAAAAGATGGAAGGTCCCATGTAGTGAACTAACTCTGCTAAAAGTACATAAAATTTCTAGGTCGCTTGTTGACTTGAGTTTTCAGGAGCTAGACACAATCCAAAAAATGCTTTAAGATCCTAAAATGTATTAGGTGAGATGCACCTTCCTAAATAAGGGAGAATGATGTAATACCAATAAAAACAATAAGCAAAACATATTTACATCAATACACAAATGCACATGGGCCATGACAAGGCAGATATATTAGTTCATTAGTTAGTTATTTTGTTTGTTTTAAACATCATACCACATTGGCAAGATCCCTCGTGACATGTGATGATTCATTCTCAGAGAGGCACTATACACTACAAAAATAGAGCACCAAAGTGATCATGGCTCCAAGTACACCAAGTTCGACATACAAAGGGAGATCATGGCTTCTAGTAGATCATCATGGCTCCCAAGTAGACCAAGTTCAGGATAAAGTGCATATCTTGACATGATATAAATATGGTGCCGTCTATCTGTCTTATGCATTTTCTAAATCATTTCATAAGCAATCAATGGGCTATAAAGTAGAACTTATTTTATAAAATTTCATTTCATTCCAATGAAATGGAAACATAATTTGTTCTTCCATTTTCTCCAACAAAGAACTCTTATCTATAACGTATGGAACTCTTATCTCTCATGATGATTATGCTCCAAGAGAACATCGATCTCTCTTGCATAGTTGATATATGGATGTTCATTATGTTTCTTACTTATTGTTTGCCCAACATTTATTCGTTGATTAAAGTGCCAGTTTCAGGATGTTAAAAATGCTCATAATTTTAGCAAGACATAACTCTATCTAATGAAACTCATTGATCCATTCATGGATGAGTGGTGGTTCTGTGAGTGTTATGCGCGACATGCATAACGAGCAAAAGGCCAATACCATCCGTGTAGGAATGGGATGCTCTACACTTGTATGGAACCTCTAGCTATATCTTTACTCATCACTAGTTGAATGCAAAATGAATTGATTCGAAGACTAAAGAGCCGACTCTTAGCCAAAGCTAGAATGTTACAAAGCATCAACTATGTCTCCCTTAACGCCCGGGTCCTCGTGATTTAGCCGTGGGTTTCAATCTCTACCGCCGACATCTTGAAGTAAGAGCATCAAAGAAAATTTGTTATGACCATAACACGGATGTTATGACCATAACATTTTTATGCCGCCACGCGGATCGCTTTTATTTTTTTTTTTTTTGCCCTCACGCCATAGCAAGCCGTGGTCGAATCCTGGCGCCATAGCCGCCATAGCCGCCTCTGCAAGTTGTAAGTAAGGGTTTTCAATCCCCTTTCAATCCAGCTTTACTGCCGCTAGGATCAGAGCCCCAGGTTGGGCCGCTTTCGGGATGGGGCATCTATTGTAGCCGGCTCGGGGATTGGGGCACCCCGCAGCTCCGTATTAGGGCATCGGCCGAGTTGGGCCATCTCGCCGAAGCTCAAGCTCCGCCAAAGCTCCAAGCTTCTCACGAAGCTTAGATTGGGGCATCTCTGCGAGATCACGGAAGTAATTTTTCTTCCATTCAAAATGGCCAGGCTGCTTTTGTGTTTGATCCTTCAATCCTACTGTTGTTGCTATGAGCCATAAAATGGGCGTATGTTTTTATCCCAAAGGATTATATGAAGCTTTATGCCGGGCCCCGCGGTTGCTCGATGCTAGAATGTCAAAGATCGGGCCAAGCTTTTGAGTTTTGACTATGGCGGCCCATCAAGCGCCAAATGCCTCGGCCCAAGACGTTAAGGCCGATAACGTCCTCCCGGAAAGCAGGCGGGAAAATGGGAGTGGCCATGTGGTTGATGAATTCCTACTGCATCACCGCATGCGCACTTCTAATTTCAGGCCACATGGCCACTAAACTCCATTTTCCCCGCCCATAACCTCCTCGTGAGAACGCTATAAATAATAGGCAACTAGGAGGGACCATCGAGGAGAGGGACGGAACCGACAAGAAAGAGAGAGAGAAGGCATGGCTAAAGGAGCGAAAACACGTAAAGGAAAATTAACAAAAGGACAAAATGTCAACCCTAAAACATTAAAAAGTACAAAGGGAAACATGGAAAAAAGCAAGAAGGGACACAAAACACAGAACTTGTAATAACACCGGATGGTCGACGCGCAAAGACTAACAAAGAAGGCCAAAATGACCGCAAGGAAGAGAGAAGGGACAAAGAGGGGAAAAAAGATGATAAAGGAAAAAAAAAAAGAAAAATAGAAAGGAAGGAACCCAATAAGCAACACTTGGAAAGAAAAAAGGATGCTAGAGCTACAAAACAGGTAGACATAAATAACTCAATCCGCGGTGAGTGCGAGGATGAACCGCACTATGAGCACATATAATCGACCTCAATGATGCAATACCAAACGTTCAAAAGGCAAAGCAAATGGTGATAGCACCTCTATTTCCCCAATGTCTAAACATTAGAAAGACATGTAAAATAATGTAAAATATTGTAAATATTGCATTCAATAAGCATAAGTGAAGTGTGGAAACAACATCATCTACGCCACTTCGACAAGACCAACACTCGATTTACCAATAAAGAATCACTTGGAGACTTTGTGTGTAAAGGTAATGAAACTCTGTAGGTGCGCGCGCGCATGTAAGCATATAGCATATCATAACAATGCGTAGCAAGACAAATCTTTGCATAAGATAAAACTATACTGCAAAAGATTAAAAAATAGTATATGCATTGCATGACCGTCACATCTCATTTTCAAGTTTTACAATGATTTGATCTCATAACATTCTCAAAACTACTAAAAATATGCCAGCATCCTCTCTTGTTGAATAGATACTACTCCCAATCCAAAGTCAAGGACCGAAGCTCACCTGGAAGGATCTTCTTCAGTACTTTAGCCTCACTTTGCAGTCGAAGCTTATTCCTGTCTGGATAAGAGCTCCAGATATAGCAGAACGCAACTAACTATCAGTGTCCCTGGATATGGTGGATTGAGCCCCCAAAACAATTCCAGGAAACAAACCAGCTATGCACCCTGTGTGTGTGTGTGGCGCGTGCGCTCTGTGTGTGTGTGTGAATATTTAAACTCATTAATTCTCCACAATGTGTGTGTGTATGTGTTTTGATATGCGAAGGTCTTTTTCTGTCAATATTTAAGCCCATTAATTCTCCTTTTGTAATTCGCCACAAAGGTAGGTGGATGCAAGCCTGGACTGCACCAATACAGCAAAAAGCTTCAACTACATAGCACAACAACTACATAGCACAACAAAGTCAGCCTTTGACTGGAGCTTGCAATCCCAGTTCATCCCTTTTCATAGACAGATGAGTCCTGGTAAAGAAACTTACCTGCTTGCCTACTGACCTCAAGGCTTCAAATGATTCAGTTTGGTAGTGACCAAAGAAGTAGTGTATTTCTGTATTTTGAGCTACAAGTTTTGGAAAGGCAATCATTCTTCAGATCAAATGAGGGAGTCTTAACATATGCCCCATATTCTTGCTTGAGGCAATGACAAATGAAGAGCCTAATATGTGCATATATTCTTTTGCTTGAAGCAAGGACAGCATTTGGTTCTGCACTTTTAATAAAATCAGTGGTTCGACGGGAACGGGAAGTAATTACTCACACATCCTGCACTTTCAGTAAATCAATTTGATTCAAGGGCAATTGCATAAAATGCAAACTGGGGATACTCAGACGATGATACAGCAAATCCTCCAGCTCCACAGCTGAGAGCCAATATGGTATATTACCTAGCTTGCATCCAGGGGGCTGCAACTGTTTCCATAAGGAATTTTCAGAATGAAGCTTTCATTGCAGATTAACCTTGGCCATTGCCGCAGATCTCAGAACGACCTTTTTCTTGTGCCCAACATAATGCCCTGTTTTTGTTCGCAGATCTTTGAAGATTAATCCATCTAAATCTCCTATTTTTTCTTCTTTTCTTTTTTCGTTGGTAGTCCAGATGCCTCATTATGCAAAATAGAAATTATTACGTATGTTTTCCATCTTTTGCTGCAATAGCCACATGAGAGTGTGGGCTTGATTGCTTTCCAGAACAACACTCCTACAAACATTTTCAGGAAAAATAGAAAGGTAAACTCATTAAATATGAGATACTCCCGTGCACATGAGATGGAAGCTCAGAGAGTTTTGAACCTGGCTTAATATCATTCCAAAGGAGACAGTGTCTTGTACATGCTTGTAAGCTGCATTGTACATGCTTGCAGTTTTTCATTTAGGATCAACCACCTTAAATGCATACGGGGCATATGCGAAGCTTCTCTGTCTGCTAGTAACGAAGCTTCCTCTTGTTATATATTGGTGCAAATAAGTTGTACATATGACATTTTCAAATATTCAAAATATTTTACTTTTTCTTTCCATGAACCTGTAAGAGCATAGACGTTTGACAGCAATGTATATGGTATGAATTTTCTGGACCATATGTGAAACATTAGTGGCAGCCCTTTTGCTACTTCCATATCATGAGAGTCATACAGGAGCCTAGTAAGGTCGTTCAGGATGCTGCATCCGCCTCTAAAGGGCATGCAGTTGAGCCAGTCCCGCCTCTACAAAGCCATCAAACTCTCCCCAAAAAGATCTGTCCGCAAAGCCTCAAGAATTAGAAAATTTCACATCTCCCACCATGGAAAATTAATAGATGCGAGCATTCATCCATCTGTAACCTAAATTTTTACATGCAGAAAGAATGCTAACAAAATGCATTATGTTACAGGTAGCACGCCCAAGAGTTTTCCTTCTGAAATAATTTGAGGGTATGTTCTCCATATAACCACATTGGGCAAATATGCAGAAACCATTGCACTCCAAGTTACTAAATTTATAGGGCATTGCATCAAAAATTCTGCATGCATCCCCTGAGACTACTACATTTTCCACATATGGACAAGAGTATTTCCAAGGATAAGGTCAGATTCATAACCATTGTGAATACGTGATTGTGCACCCACTTGCCTCTTGCTAAAGCCGCCCCTGAAGTACACATATATTTAGCATACTTACAAAAGAGGATTTATCTGCCTCATGCACATCTTGCATTTGCTGAAAAGACAAAATGCATTCTTGAACTTACCATGTTGTATATGACCTGAGATTAAAGTATTCCATGAAATTACATCTCGAGATGGCATTTGTTGGAAGAGCCTAAGAGCCTCTAATCCAGGTATCCACATTACTAAACATAACTTGTGACCAGAAGTATATGAAACCACATCTTGCTCAGGCATTTTCTGGAAGAGATCTAAAGCTTCTTCAAGGAAATCACCCTCCGCAAAACCAAATGTAACTCATAGTAGTCCAGAAATCACATTTTCTCGGCATTGCTTGAAAGAGTTTGAAAGCTTCTTCTGGGCGCGTTTCTGTTGGACATAGGTTGCCAACATTGCATTCCATGAGATCACATCACGTTTTTTCATTCGTTTAAATAACTTAAGTGCCTTCTATTAAAACAAAACCATATTGGGGTATACCCTGCAATCATAGCATTTTACAAGACACCACATTCTCAAAGGTATTCTTTCAAATAGCTCCCTGGCTTCACTTACATGTCCACTCTGTATATAGGCTGAAATCATTATGTTCCAAGTAAAACGTTCTTTTCTTTGTGTATGTCATTAAATACAGCCCTGGCATGCTGCAATGCTCCGCAATTTGCCATACATTTATCTGGAATAACTTAAATTGCCTAGAAATGTATTTTGATCCAACCCATTTCCAACGATGTGAATTTGTAAATTTCCCTTTACCTCTTTGATAGAGCATTTGTGGTGCCGCACTTCCTCAAATCAGAAGTTAGCTCAGGTATAGATTCCTTAATTTTTCGTAAAAACCATTCTTGACATACCATGTTGAATTCCTTTCATTTAATTCTACTTTCCAACATACATCCATTCAGCTTAAACTTAAGTACCAAGGATTGAACAGAAAGTGAAACACCAGAACGCATCGGCCGCTGTATAACGCTGATGGTGAATTTTTATTGTGAAAAAGATGATAGGCATGAATGAAAACTTTGATCTGGTTATTAAATTTTGCACTCCTGTCATTAAGACATGATCCTCTCCTAAAATGAAAATGGAGCAACAAGAACTAGGACATGTAATAATCGTAGAAATTTTGTATTTTATGGAATCCGGTTTATGTGGATTGCAACTGAATTTGCCGTTTATTTTTAATCCTTGTCAATTTATCTCAGAGCATGTATATGATATTTTGTTCCCAATGGCCACAGTGAGTCTCAAGCCTAATTGGGATCAATTGTCGGTTCATGTGATATCATAAACTTGTTTGTAGTTATCCATCTTCTAAGTTTGGACACGATAACAAGTGGATTGATAGAAGTTGATGCCCGCAGCTCCAAGTCTATAGTTACTATTCTTTTACTAACTTAAGCCTTGGATGTATCCTGGTGTTTTTGAACTTAGGTTTGGATTTAAGGCCAATGGTTCTACCCAATCTTTCAATGTTTTAATG
Source organism: Isoetes taiwanensis (assembly GCA_021234155.1). NCBI lineage: Eukaryota > Viridiplantae > Streptophyta > Lycopodiopsida > Isoetales > Isoetaceae > Isoetes > Isoetes taiwanensis. The sequence continues at coordinate 10,918,046 of JAJEKV010000042.1, read as the reverse complement.
GACCCTTTGTGCCTCGCTAAAATGCTTAAACTGCTTCAAGTTGTCTATTGCCATCCGAGCATCATCTTATATGTCTCCTTCCTATCGAGTATTTATTCTAAGTATATGCTGTGATATTTTGATGATTCTTTCTTATTCCTCTAAGCAAGATCCTGATGGAAAAAATGTTACTCATTAAAACTAAGGTTTTGAGTTTTCTTTTAATTTTCTATTTCACTAGAGTGCCATGAAATTCTTGTGGGCTACCATAACACTCCGCCGTGATTGTCTAGCTTTGTTATATTCTCATTTCTATTGTATTATGTCATTTTACATGTCATATTACACAATAATCGCTAACACACACATACACGCTTCTTGGAGGCACTCACCCATTCCTCTCTCTTTGTAATGTAAGTACACATAATTCATGGGTATCTCAGATTTATGTTTTTGTTTTTATTTTTATTTTTCCTCTGGGCTTTAATATTTCAGGTATATGGTTATCTATCGATGGCAAACAAGGTGTGCTCCTCCCACTTGGTTCCCCGAACTTATATTAAGATGGGTTATAGGATGAGGAGTCCATGTTTCTAAGTTTACGCACTGCTTCTTTATGGGTCAGCGATGAAAGAGTCTCCATCGGGCCTATAATTGAGCTAGGAAATGCTATCACCGTGAAACTCAAGTACTTTCCGGAACACGACATTGATGTCAATGGATGGAGTAATTATGCTATATCTATGTCTCGTACGTAAGCCTCCGATATCATCAAGCGCCTTTTTTGGGCAATTAAATGATATGATTGATGGTATTGAAGAATCCAAGTAATGTTTGTATATTCTCAACCGCCTGGAAAAGCTATAGCCTTAATACCTTTGCAACTTCTGTAGCATCACCAGTTCCGCTCTTGAAGGAGCATCCTTTGTCGGGCTAATCACTCTCTTTAATGAGGAAGTGGTCCACATTATGAATAAAGAGGATGAGGATGATGAGATACTTCGCTATGAGAAATTTCGCAAATTACCATCCTATTATTCCATTGTATTTGTCAAAGAGTCAAGTACGACCATGGTAATAAAATGTGGACAATGTGGTCTCTTCAAATAGTTCCATTGAAGCTGGACCTACTAATGTTTCTTAGTGGTGTCAAAGCAATTGCATTGATTCTGCCAAAGTGGAGTGCACAATGATGCTCTATATGGAAACTGCATCTCTGTGAGGTAATCTCTAACCACATCACCAGCTTATGTTTGATGGCTGTAGGTGTTCCACCGTTAAGCTCTATCTAAAGGGCATGAACACCGGTGAAAATGTATGTGATGTATACTGCGGCTAATGCGGAACTAGTCGCCCTAGGCGATGGTGTTCTGCACCCTCATCATGCTCTGCTTAAACGTGATGCTCGGTGAAGGTGGTATTTTGGTGGTTTGACCAAGTTCGTGGTTTGCGTCACATCATCTTGATAATTTGTTCTAACCGTGGATACCATTGGAAGAAACAGCCGTGTACTGAAAATGATGTACTCAACACCACAGTTGCCTCGCACTCATGGTCTCTTCTATTTCCTTAGTGGAAATGATGTTGCCCAATATGCCATTAATGCAAGAGAATCCCAAAAGGAATTTATGGATCTCTGCGTGACATGAAGGTAAGGAAATATCGGTGAATGATTATGGCCTTCTTTCACCACTCAAGACCAAAGGAAAAGCTCTTCAAAACGCCACCGAACTTGACGCACCCGGCAAGATAGTGGCAGCCACACACAAACAAAGGTAAAGATCCCAACAAGCCTAAATTATAGGGGACGGGATGGGCCACACGTGATGGCTTCCAAAATCTAGTATCTTCCATGCTCTATTCTTCATCCATATAGATCATCAATAAATCGATGGGTGTATCGGAGATCTATGCTCTATGAACAACCTTAATCAAGTTGTTAGCCGCTGACTAGAGTGGGATGCCCCTGGATCCACGCATTATCTATGCTTTTAGATCTTTTGAGATCAAAACCCGGAAATGGAGACGTGGTTCGATGTGGACAAAGTATCGATTGTATTGCACATGTTCTTATCCTTTGACATTCAGATATGGACTGTGCCGGGGCGCTTTTATTTCCAAGTATGATAAGAGAGGATCTCTTCTCTTCAAAATATGCTAATATATTTGGTCAGCATCTAATGTAATTAAATGTATGCAAAGATATAAGGTGGTTCTATCTCAAATTTCTCCTCTCTTGTACTAATGGCAAAAGAATGAGATATTGAATCTTGTGTTCACAAAATTTTGATCATTATTGAAGCATTTCATAGAAATGTGATCACCAACCGCAGACTCCGTGGATCAACTGCGGATTGCCCCTACTGTGATATCGGCACCCACCTATACAAACATGAGTTATCCCATACCAGCTCCATGTCATACACAGGTCTTCCATATCACATCAAGAACCGTGATCGGGTTCCAAAGTGGGAAGAGTGAAGGGTCATTTTAGCCCCGCCTCACCACCTAGTCAGCTAAGCTGCAAAACATACATGCCGCAACATAAGCACACATCCACCTCATATCCATCAAGACCCATAAACAAGATGAGCACACATATGGGAAGTCCTAAACAAGGCCTGCACTCAAGGGAATGTGACCTACTCCGCTTTGGCCCCCAGTTCATTGCGCATTTAATCTGCGACAATGGATTTGGCCGCATATGAACATGGCATAGGGTTGTCCACCCATCCCTCCCCGTGTACACACTTTGCAGAGGCCATGCTCTGACCTCGATCAGAGTTCACGGATGCATACTAAAGGGGAAGGCTCCCGGGTTTCATCCTCCCGCCCGATGGGGGCGCGTGAAGGGATCACCTCCGTAGATCTACATGTCAATTCAAGATGATCTGAAATACCAGACCTCGGATCAACTCCACTGGAAAGTGTACACCACTCTTCACTCTGCAATGAGTCCATGCTTCAATTCACCAAAGTGTAATAATAGGGGACCTAAATACAAATATCCGCAGGCCTTACACACCGTGAGGGACGCCTCAAGAGTCGCACAACCTCCTTCTAGCTGCCGGGCCTCAGTCACCCACAAACTGTGTGTGGTTCTTGGGTACACAGCTTCAATCTATAGTGTGCTGTATGAGCTACTCTAGGAGCATCTACTACCAAGCTTTAGGTCTCTACCCCCTTCCCAATACAAGGAGTTCATAGAGATACATCATCCGCATATTATCATAAGAACTAAAGAACCATATCTAATCTACATCATAGAGTTAGGTTCTTTAGTTAGAGGCCGTATCTAGAGATCTAGAAGGTCGCTATGGGTACCTGTATCAGCAAACCCACCGACTTCTATGACCGAATAGGGTTTAGACTATCTAATTGGCCAAATACCTCGATCCTTGAGTGGCTCCTCCCGACCAGCCTCACCATCCCTACTGAACGCCGAATCATGTGGAAACTAATGGTGCACTTCAAAGTGGTGGAAGTTCTGGGAGGCTGTTTTAAATGCTGAGGCAACAAAACAGAGTTCCAAACCCTAGAACAAATTGGGCAAGCGGTTTCCCATTAGACAAGGGGTTGGTTAGGTTTCAATTAGTCCCTTTAGGTGGTTGTAATTGGTAATGTCACTTGTTTCTTTAATGGTTAGAAAATGTGCCTACATGGAAATGTAGGCCCACATTAATGTGTATATCAAAACGCCATTAATTGCGACCTATGGGTGTGGCCCACTTGGCATCAAGTACCACAATAAACAGCCCACATTACGTACATTGCACCGTGCATTACTAATAGTTGCACATATTCCCGATACATAGAATTAATCTACAAATCGACATGCTCGAAAGCCATTTCTTCCGAGATGACCTTGCCGCCCCATTGCTCCGCATAAATCGGTGGGTAGTACCGCTTTTACTAAATCTTTCTTAAGTACCCATGTCGCCTTTCCATCAAAGTGCTTCCACTTGGACCAAGTAATCGAGGAATTTCGACCTCGCTTGAAAGCTTTATCAAGAATCACTCGAACTATTTCCACCGTTTCCTCCGCCATTTCCAACAACGCTTGGAGGTCCAAGACTTCGCCTGACTTGGAGTGTGCTTTCAACAAACTCACGCGGAAGACCTTTTATGAATCTTTAGGTGTACTGCAAGTCTGTTTGTAGGATTGATTACCTACTTCCTCTTAATTATTCGAAAGGTCCAACACCTTTGGAGCAAGCTTGCACTTCGACTGAAGCTTTACTGCCTACCTTTTGATCTTGAGCCAAACATCATCTCCAACTTTAAACCCCTTTGCATCGTTCGATGCTTGCTCTACATGCTCTTTTGTTTCCACTTCACGCACAAATACCCTCGAACTCTTCCACGAAGCCGCTGCATATCTACCAACATCTCAGTCAAGGAACCTCTACTTTTTGACACTCTGGCTGTGCTTGCAGTGACTGAGTTAGGCAATCGATAGCCGTGAATTAATCATAAACGGGCGACATTTGGGATGATTCCCGCTTGGTGCCATTACAGGCAACTCCACCAAGTGAATAAATTCCTTCCTACATACCTTGCTTATTCCGCATATAGCTCGCAGCATGTCCCCAAAAACTCGGCTGGGTCCGCTTCCATCGGCCATCCGTCTGCAGGGATTATTATGCCGCGGCCTACGGATAGCTTCGCCTCAATCGCCGTAAAGAGTAGTTGTCTTGCCGTAAGGCACTCATGAACTTCGACCGTTTGAGATGATCTCTGGTATGCCATGAAGCCTGCAAAATCTCGTGTAGAGAGAGCCATTGTGATCCATAGTCAGACTGTATCCCGCAAGGCACAAATGTGCCATTTTCTACAACTTGTCGACCACTACTACCATCAAGGCATCTTTCCCTCTTACGGTCCTTGGGACCTGCTGTTGCAGTGATGAAATCCATGCTAATCACTCCTCCCACTTAGCGCTTAAGTAATCGCTTTTAATGGCTCTATCGCTCCCTGAATTGCCGCTCGCTTCGCCCCACACATAACTGCATTTCATGTAGCGAGCTACTGCTTCTTCATTCCCGGCTAATAATAGCCAAGGCGACTTTGAAATATGTTAATGAATCCCGCGATGGCCACTGCTTGGGTCACAGCGGTCGTGGAGGATCAATTTCTTACACTTGATGATTCTGCACTAACAACTTGTTCTTATGGTATAACAGTTGCCTTCCCTTCCTTATAATGTTTAAAGGCTTCCTCCTTTTATCCTGTTCTAGCCTCCCTAGAAAGGTTTCTGCTCCATACTTCCTTGAAATCCACATCCGCTGGCAAAGACTCTTCAATTTTTTTACCAAAGTCAGCTGGAGAGCCGCCGAAATTGCATTGCAATGCACTCCCCAAGTTGTCGTGGATGCCTTGAAAGCGCGATCCGCTTACCACATTGAGCTTCCCCGCTTTGGTAGACCAGGTCAAAGTCATAATTCTTCAAGGAACCCATCCACCTTCCTCTCGCCTCAGGTTGAGGTGTGGTTGGCGTGAATACATACCGGAGGCTCATGGTCTCAGATCCAACCGAACTTCCTTCCCAAAAGGTAGTGCCTTCCAAATTTTTAATGCCCCGACAACCGCAGCAATTCCTGATCGTGGTGGGTAGCGCTTCAAGCGCCGTTTCATCTTCCCGAATCATACGCTTACCACACGCCTTTCTTGCATGAGCACCGCACTGTAGCTATCTTTACTCAAGGCCTGCCGCTACAAGTTTGTTTTTCTCCCGTCCGGTTAAGATCAAGGCGGTTGTTAAAGCTTCCTTCAACAATTCAAACCTCCCCGCTTTGGGCTTGTGCCAATGCTCGGCCAATCTTTCACTTTCTCCGCCACAAGTCGCCAAGTCAAGAACGGAGTCGCTTATCTTAGCAAAGTTCTTTACCTAACTTCCCCAGAGTACCCCCCTCGCTAGGGCCGAGAAAACTTCCTCGACTTCATGCACATTCTTCGCGCCACCTAATGACGGGTTTAAATCTTGGCGTGATCCGCCGAGATTCCTTCACAGATCACATGACCCGTGTATTCCACCTTTCCGCTATGGGTGACACTTCGACAACTTCTATGCATAACCGTGGGTGCCTCTTCAACTTTCTAGCACTCTTAAGATGTTGCACGTTCTCGGGGATTACATAGTGTAGGCCGTGATATACCATGTGAGTGGACTATAAGGGGTTTTTCCTAAAGCGCATTTAATACGCTTCGGGAAGGGTTCTTTTAGACCTTTTACAAAATCCACCCTCTAGTGATGTATTTCCATACTTTTAAAGGGGTTTTTAGACCTTAAAAAAGCTGTGATCGGGGTTTTTTATGACTCCTTCTCTAGCATGGCAGATCCCTTACACTAAGTGGATCGTGCGGTTTCAAGGATCCGCTATACACCAAAATGTCATCAAAGAATACAATCACAAAGGTGTCTAAAAATCCCTCAAGATGTCGCTTCATGAGCCCCATGAACGCCGCGGGCATTTGATAGTCGAAGGCATTACCGCGGAACTCATAATGCCCATAACCAAGGCTCAAGGTGGTCTTATGGATATCTTCTTCCTTTATCCCGATCTCGATGATAAACCACATCTAAGTCGATTTTGAGAAGACCTTGCACCTTGGAGTTGATCCATCAAGTCATCCGATCGGGAAGCGCATACTTGTTCTTAATGGTGTGCTTGTTCACCAGCTTCTATAGTCTATGCACATCCTTAAACCGCCATCCTTCTTCTTTTTACAAAGAGAATGGACGCTCCAAATGGCGTAGACACTAGGTCTAATGAAGCCTAGGTCGAAAGCAATTCCCGCAATTGTTTCTTCAAATTGGCCAACTCCCCTGCGGTTGTCATTCCAGATGGAGCTTTTGCTTGCTCCGCTTTGCTCCTGCTTGAGTGCTATCTCACACTGACTCCCCTATAAGGAGGAAGTCGCTGATCTCATCCGAAAGAGATCATGGAACCGCGGATCAATCGAGCCATTTGCTTCGCAACTTGCCGAAAGCACCCCCGCCTTCTTTACTTTCTTCTCATTCTCGCTCATCAATCTCAAGCTTGAAGATGTATGCGCTCGCTTCATGCACTTGGAATGTACTCGCTTTAGAAGACATACACCGCATGATGGGAATAACTTCTTTACCCTCGGTGATCTCAATGATCTTGCCGTTTGCAAGTGTTTGGGAAGGTCACCTTCCGCTTCCACAATCAATGATGGCCCCCTCGCTGGTCCAAGGTACTCCATTCCTATGATCAAGTCGTGACGCCAATGCCCATTACTTTCCCTATCCTGGGATATTAATCCCCCCGCAGTCGATGTCGGTTAATTTCCTCTTTCGCCGCCCCAGCTTATCAGCCCAATTTGCTAAGACAACGGGCCTTGGCTTTGACTTTAGTGGTTTCCAACTTCAACATTTGAACCATTCCGGGGGGATGCAAAAGTTAATGGCTACTTCCCCGAAGTCTATCAAGACTATGAAGGACTTGGCCTTGGCCTTCCCCATGCGGGAAATTACTTTATACCGCTCTCTCGCTTGCTCAGATCTATTATGCAAAGATATGACATCACCCTCAATGTAGTCGCGCCTCCTCGGCCGTCGCATTGTGATATCCCATCTCCTCCCAACCCCGGCTAGCGCTGCACTCATGACGAGGGGGCATAGCCACGTTTCTATGGCATGGCCGAAGCACCCGGGCAAAGCCGCTTTTCTATGCACTCCTGCCTTTTCCTTGGGTATCGCCGCAAAAGGATCGCACTACTTTGGAGTAGTTTGACCCTCCCGCTTTGTCCTTGAAGGACACCGCCTTCTCCGCCGCTTCCCCTCGTTGCTACCATATGGGGGCTCTAGCCGACTCCGGACTGCCGCCGCAGGGCTATAGCTTCCCGCCGCCTTTGCCTTGTCCCGAAATGCTACCGTCAGCCTTCGCTATTCCGAGGTCCGCCCTCGCAAGCTTATAGCCTTGACTCGCTTCGATATTGTCTTAGGAAGCCGGTCATTCTCACAAGCTTCTGGGCGGATCTCCTCGGTCGCCCTCAATATAGCTTTCTACCGTGATGCTTTACCCAATCTCTTAAGAAGCTATACAGCCTCAAATTTCTCATGAATTCCTCTCAGATATTTCCTCGACCGATGTATTTCCCCGCGCAGAGCCTCTATAGAATCGCTTCATCATGCCGGACTTATGCTCTTGGGACGTAGTGGCTTTTGAAGGCTTTAGCGCAAACTTTCTTCAACTTACAAGCATCCCTCGCTTAAGCCATGTGCCTTGCATAACCCTTCCACCAAATTGCGGCGGCCTTTCAAGTTGGTCAGCGCTTACTCTTCCTTTGTCTTTTTATCCTTCATGCCATAAGCATTGTCTGCACTTCACTCATTTCCTTGCCCAGCCATGCTCTCTCGCTTCTAATCCCACTGTTTCTCCCCAGAACTCTCCAGCTTCGGGTTTTCCATACATTGCCCAACGTAATCTATCTTCTTCCTCGTAGTCGAGGCCCCGGTGTGTCCCTTTGTCAGCCCATCCGTGTTCCTCCGGCCTTCCCTCTTCGCTTGTTCCTGCCTTGCGCCCTGCTCGGGTCCTGGCCTCGATCTTCTTCTTCCTGAGCCGGAGTCCGGGATTGAAGCTTGAGCCTGAGGAGTCCGCCGCCATGGGATCTTCTTCTCTTGCTCCTCTTTCTTGTCCTTCCCGCTTTTCCGAAGCTGATGCTTGTGGGTAATTGGAGCATTGCCTACCCAACCCGGCCTCGCTTAGAAGTGCGCTTTCAATGTAGCCTTTATCTGCCAAGGTCCGTCCTCATCTGGGATATATTCTCCTCCTCCACAAGTGGGTTCCATATCTTCAACAGGTTCCTTGCTCTGGGGTGGTCCGGCTGGGTCCTTCTTCCTAAGGTCTTGGCGTTGTCGCTCCCCCCAGCCTAGGCCTCTAACCGTGATGCACAATTCATGGCTATATGGTTAGTTTTCCTTTGTTCTCTTGCATTGTTTATGTTTGTTGGTATAGTTGGGGCAAAAATACAACAAAACATTTAAAGTGCAATGTAGATTATATTCATATATTATATAATATATTAGTACAAAAGGTCTCCTGGATCAAGAGTCTAACTAGTCTTGAAATCGCTTCTAGAAGATCTGTCCTCAAGGAACTTTAACTTGAACCGCTCCTACCAATGACCCAAGTTCCATGACGCTTTGCCGACGAGCCGCCAAGTAAGTTTTTGCCAAATTCCTTCCACCCCGCGTCGGATAAGGGCTGCTACCATCGGCCAATCTCGGCCGACGCCGGCGGGGTATGGGCGGCGTCGAAGAGGTTTGCGCCATTGCTTCTTCACCAGACAAAGGGCTCTACATTTGTCGCTATTCGGTACATGCCCGCCGGCCTCGAGGAGTGCAATCAAGATGAACACCCTTCCCTCCTCTGGATCAGAATCCTATGTATCGCCATTCCTCCTCCATCCAACAAGATGCTAGTGGTAGTACTCGAAATGTAATTGGGTTGCCAGCGTCAGCGATGATTCCCTACTTGTTTGGCTCTCCTCATTTATGTCACAGCATAATCGCCGCACCTCATTTCTGCAGCCCCTAGGTCTTCGGACATATCGACTTGCCCGGGAGGTCGATTCCTCGCCCTCTTTGCCGGAGGCGGTGTTGAGGGACTCCTGCGACGTGGATGCTAGTGGTCTTGCCTCTCGTCCCCATCCTGCTCCTCGTGCCAAGGAACTCTTCTCCGACAGTAGGTCTATTTGCAGCCCTTCCACCGGCCCAAGGATCCGCCTGACATTGCCGCAGCTTGAATTGCCTGGGTCGCTTCGCTGTAGGTGTTTCTGGCTTCCCCTACTTGTAATCTAGAAGTTCTGAGACCTCCTGACGCATGAAGTCGGCCCATGCCTGGCCCCGCCGCGGCTTGGTGGAGTAGCTCATCCAATCGAGTTCCCCTCCTCGCAGATTGGAAGATTCTGAACGTCACAGGAGTAGATACCCTTCCGCCGATGATGATTGGGGCTAGGCTTGTGATGCCCGCCCAAGTGGTGGAGCAACCCCCATGGTTCGCTGCCCGCCAAGCCGACTTCCGGCCCCGCCCGCTTGGCGCTGCTTCGCCGCCCGAAGTCGAAGCAGGCCCCTTTCGCCGCCCGACTTTCTTCTTTTCTGTTTGTTCCTGCTTGGATAACCGAAAAGACCGCTTCTTCTCTTCAGACAAGTATGGGGTCCACCTCCCTGGAGGGATAGGAGGTTGCCCCCATTGGGTTTTTCCAAGGGATAAGAAAATAGCTAGGGCGGGCGGTGTAAGAGAAATACTTGGTCCCGCTGGGCCAGACCATGTAGTCCGCAGCCTCCTCATACTTTGTTGTTATTACTTCATGCATGTTGGGGACACGCCTAAGGCCGCCAAGGGGATGACCGGGAAACTAAATAATATCCTATGCAAGGGGACTAACAAGGGAGGGTCCTACCCAGTTTGAAAGTCCGCTAGCACCCTGCCTATGTGCCGGGTTGTATTTAGCGTAGCTTGATATCAATTTTCTTTTCCAAAACTTTGAAGATGTCGCGACATCCTACCGATGGAAAGATCGGCACCGCATCATCACCAAGTCGCCAGAAAGGGCCATTGATCTAGCGTAAGAAGGAGTAACGACGGATGCGTAGTTTCGTGGAGCCGGAAGATCGCCTACAAAGGGAGAGAGCAAACTTGCGGTGGTCCTAAGTGAGAAATGGGGGACTTATTTATAGAAAAGGGGAAACCCAATTTTGGATGACCTAAAATTTACCGAGATTGATGATTCTGATCTATTAAAGGGTGCAATTATGAGTTTGAAGACCGCCTAGGTTTGACATGCTAAGAACAACTAATGAACCTATTGCAACAACTTGGGGATCATTTGGTGAAGAAAATAGGAGGGTTCGACGCTGCCGCATCGATAATGAGAAGTTCATTTTCTCCGGCCCCGCCGACGCGGTGAGACATGGGCCTCTAAAATGGACCAAACTTCTGACCAATTTGGGGGGATCTAAGGCTGTAATTCCACTAAAACTGCCGAGTTAGGTAATTGACCCCTTATTTGGTCGATTTGAGCTTTTGGGCATTTTGGGCATGGTCTCACATCGTTAGCCCTACCGTCAAAATATTAGTGCTCCATGGCATGCCAAGGGAGATCATCTCCGGCGAGGGGATCCAAGTTCATGAGTGCCTTCTCCGCAAGACCTCTTTACTTAATTTATTCAGGCGGTTATCCATGAGCACGGCATATCATCCATGCCGGATGGCCAAAGCCGAGATGGATACCAACAGATTTTAGAGGACATGCTTACTTAAACTATGTCCGAATAAGCAAGGTATGTGGGAAGAATTTATTCACTTGGTGGAGTTTGCCTGCCACCAGCACCCAAGCAGGGAATCATCCCAAATGTCGCCGTTTATGATTAATTACGCCATCGCTAGCTCTAACTCTAGATAATTTTTGCACAACCCCGTGTCAAAAGTAGAGGTTTCCGAAGAGATGTTGGTCGATATGCAAAGAACTGCGTGGAAGAAGTTCGAGGGTATTTACTAGCGCAAGAAGTCGACAAAAAAGAGCATCGCCTACAAGCATCGAAAATAAGAGAGTTCAAAGTTGAGATGATGTTTGGCTCAAGATCAAGGTGAAGCAGCGAAGCTCGGGACCGGAATTGCAAGAAGCTTGTTCAAGGTGGGCTAGACCTTTTAATAATTAAGAGAGTAGGTAATCAATCCTACAAGCTAGACTTGCCAAGACACCTAAAGATTCATAAGGTCTTCCCGTGAGTTTGTTGAAGAAGCACACTCCAAGTCCGCATCGAAGTCTTGGACACCCAACATTGTTGGAAATGATTTGAGGAGCAACCGGAAATAGTTCCGTAACTGATTCTTGATAAAGCTTTCAAGAAAACGAGGGAGATCGAAATTCCTCCAAAGCATTTGGTCAAGTGGAAACACTTACCGCTGGAAGACGCGTACATGGGTACTTAAGAAAGATTTAGTAAAGCAAGTCCAAAGCTTTATGGAGCAATGGGACGGCAAGGTCATTCCGAAGAAATCGCTCAGGTATGTCGATTTGTGTAGATTAATTCTATGTATAGTTAAGATTAATCTTAATGCATGCAACCTATGCTTGGTAATGGTCGCATGCGTGTTACCGATGATGGAACCACTACGATGATCTCTAGGGGCGGTGTAATGTCAATGTAGGCATGACCGCCGTTTCCGCTTGGGCGAGTGGAAGGTAGATTAGAAAGTCTACTGTCCCACTAAGTAGACGCGACCTAGAGAGAAAGGAGGTCATGAAGGAATGCACTGATAGGGGAAAAGCACCTCTAGCCCCATATATGCTTTGATAGGAGGAATCAGGCCTTCACGCCTATATACACGGGAAGGACCTATCCTCCACACTGGGCAACTAGGGTGTAGGCATGAGCTGCATATAGGCATATAGGCGCCTCCAATGCCGGCCATAATGGAAGATTCACCCTCTTCCTACGGGAGATTAGCCATGCATCCATGTAGATAGGTGGGGTGGTCACCACATAACCAAAATTTTATTAATAATTAAAATGGTACTAACGTAGTATCGACCAAGCAGCCAATAGAGCGCTCCGGAGGGGCAAGGAGGTCGAAGATGAAGGTTTGCAACACAATTTTGTTGGAATGTGTTGCAAGGAATGAAGAGTACCCCTGACGTTAATTTTAATTTTGATAAACTTAATTGTCATGTTAAGTGAATTATTGAGTAACCTGCTTTAATGATGTTATGAATTGATAAGTTATTTCATAATATAATGGCGTGATAATGTCCAAAAAATATTACCTTAAGGTAATCTTAATAAATGTGTAAGTATTATAGTAGTTATAGTATGCATCGTGTTGATTGCGGGTTAGATAATCCCAAGGTGGAGACTCCACGATGTTTGTGACAAAGATCATTTCAAGCGGGGAGAATGTGACGTTCGGTGCGAAGATAACGGTCCCGTGACGACATCATCCTATTGCCACGCCGCACACGCCACCCCACCCGGCGTGCGGTACGCTAACGTAACCGTGTGGGTAGCCCTAGGGGGGCAACGTGCAGTGAATATGTGTAACTATTAATGTGCACATTTTCCAATGTACACATTAATGTGGGCACACATTTCCATGTGGACACTTGATGCCAAGTGGGCCACACCTATGGGTGCACTAATGTGCACATTTTCCAATGTACACACATTAATGTGGGCACACATTTCCATGTGGGCATTTTTGCCACCTAGCCATTAAAGGCAGTGGGCCCATTACCAATTATCCCACATGCCTAAAGGGGATAATTGGAAACCCTAGCCAACCCCTTGTTCATTAAGGAGGGAAACCCTAACTTGCCCAATTTTCGTTTCTAGGGTTTTGAACTCGCTTTGGTCGCCTCACCAGTTAAACTGCCCCTGCAGACTCTGCACGAGAGAATTGCACCATTAGTTTCCCTTGATTCGGGTTTCAAGCAGGATGGTCGAAGCTCAGTCGAGGAGCCACTCAAGGATCAGTATTTGGCCAATTAGATAGTCTAAACCCCTATTCCACCATAGAATCAAAGGGTTTAGCCTATTAAATTGCCCATAGCAACCTTCTAGATCTCTAGATACCCCTCTAACTAATATGATGTAGATTAGATATAGTTCTTTAGTTCTTCCGGATGTATGTGGATGATGTATCTCTATGAACTCCTTTGTATTGGGAAGGGGGTAGAGACCCAAAGCTTGGTAGTAGATGCTCCTAGAGTAGCCTCTCTAGCACACTATAGATTCGGGCCCGGTGTACAAGAACCACACCACGGGTTGTGGGTGAAGGGGCCAGACCGGCAAGAAGGAGGTTCATGTCCTCGACTTGAATCCATCCCTCGGGTGTGTAAGGCCTACCGTGGATCATTGTGACTAGGTCTAATGAGTGCGAGGTGAGGCATGGACTCGACACCCGTGAAGTGGTGTACACTTTCCAGTGGGTTCACCGAATACGGCAAGTGGCCCTCTAGTCATCTTGAGTCAGCATGCTTGAATCTCGGAGGGGGGGTGATCCCTTCCCCCCCATCGAATGGGAGGATGAAACCCGTGAATAGCCCTTTTGGCTATGCATCCGGCGCTGGCCGGTCCCCGACACTTTTCAACCTACTCCGCAAAGTGTGCACAGTGGGGCTGATGGAGTGGACAACCCTAAGCCATGTTCTTATGCCAGCCAAATCCATTGCCATGAATTGGCCCCCCACAATGAACTCGAGACCTTAAGACTGGCCACCATCCCCTCGAAGTCGGAGCCTTGGGTAGGATCCTTATGTATGATCGCCGATCATTGTCTATGATGTTGATGCACCACCCTTCGAGGTGGATATGTGATTATGTTGTATACCGACATGTATGTTTACGCTTCCAGCCTAGGTAGGCCCCGAGGGAGACGGGTAAAATGACCCTTCCACTCTTCCCACTGGAACTCAAGTTACGGGTGCAGTGGGATTGTGGGAGGGCCCCCAGACAAGATGGAGCCGGTATGGGGATGAACTCCTGCTTGTATACCGATTGGGTGCACCGTATATGAGTAGGGGACGCCACAAACCCCAAGCGTTGGAGAGCAAACTTGCAGGGGTGCTAAGTGAGAAATGGGGACTTATTTATAGAAAAGGGGAAACCCTAATTTTGGATGACCTAAAAATTTATCGAGATTGGATGATTCCCCGATCTATTAAAGGGTGCAATTGCGAAGTTTGAAGATCAGGGTTCTAGGGTTTGAGCATGCTAAGAACAACTAATGAACCTATTGCAACAACTTGGGGATCATTTGGTGAAGAAAATGAGATGAGTTCCATCGCCTGCACCGATAATGAGAAGTTCATTTTCCGTCTGGCCGACGGTGAGACATGGGCCCTAAATGGGCTAAACTTGACCAATTTGGGGATCTAAGGCTGTAATTCCACTAAACTCGCCGAAAGTTAGCGAATTGACCCCTTATTTGGTCGATTTGGAGTTGTTTTGGGCATTTTGGGCATGGTTTCACGTTAGCCCGCCCTAAAAATGAGAATCTCATTTTCTCGGCCCCGGGACGCGGTGAGACATCGTTCCCAATACTCGCCAAAAACTCCAATTTGACTAAAACAAAGCTAGAATTCTCTAACTTAACTTAATTAAGCTAGATCGCATTACATTAATTACACAATAATTTTTATATTAACAAAATGTTCCTTATTTACAAAAGGTTTCAAGGGCGCTCCCTTGATGTGCCTAGCAAGATACATATCTCCGCTTCATGAGGGTGACCTTCTTCGCATGTAATCGCGGGTGTGCCGTCAATCCTCAAAATGCCGCGACTATTTTTTGCTTCGCCGCCTCCCCGTAAAACACACAAAGATCTCACTCATCCGCCACCGTGATGTCCCAGATATACCTCCCGCATAACATCGGACCAAACGCTGAAACAAGTGCGGGGGGATCAAGAGTCCGTGAATCCTCCGAAGTGCCGGATTTCTTTGAGGGCTCGTTCTCCAACTTCTTCCTGCCGCCCGCTTCTTTCCACGGTGCTCGGGGGAGGCTTGGGCTTTGGTGGGGTGGCCTGTGGTTCTGACTCCTCGCGTCGGGTGTCCGCCTTCAATTGTCCGTGACCTCGTGGCTCCCGGTAGTAGGCATTGTATGCCTCCCACTTCTCCATGTAGGTGTTGTGCTCCTTGATCCCTCTTCTCGATAGACCTTGGACAGTGGTCTATCACATAAGCCTCCGCTGGGGTCGCGGGGCTTTAACTCTATCCCACGCTGGAATGGTGGGGGCTTCACCACTGTCGGCCTCCCCTGTGCCCCGCTACCGAGGGTGCTTCTTGCCGGGCACTTCCTTCTCTGGCGGGGGTTTTGACGAACTCGGCCCCCTCGTGCGGGCATGTAGTCTTCGGGATCCAATCGTCGGAGAAGGCGGGATCTCTTCACCGATGGTTCGTTGATGTTGATCCCCGCTAAACACCAACCCTTACAACCTTTCTTTTGCCCGCCTTAATGGCTTTAGCCTTCCTCTTCTTTGCCCGGGCTGGCGTTTGGTTGCTTCCGTCTTCCGGTTCTTCGTTCTACTTCGCTTCCTACGGCTTCTTGGCTTTATACTTGCCGGCGAAGCTGCGAAGACTGGCTTCTTCTCATGGGCTAAGAGTCGCTGCCGCCGCTTCCTGCCTCCTCCCGCAGGGTCTCTGGCCTCGGTGTTGCTCTTCTACCAAGGATCAGCTCTCGCCAGCTTCCCGCTGTTCCCCGCTTCTCCTTCCTTCCTCCCCGTATGCATCTCCCTTGAGGATTTGATGCATGATGTCCCACGGCCGCCCCTATGATCTCTCGCGCATGGTCGCCCGACCATCCTCGCAGATCTTCGCCGAAGAAGATCTCCGCTTCTAAAAGGCGCTTCGGAAGGACCCTCTGAAAGAGGCCAATCACTGGCGCCGGAGGATCCGGCCGGCCAGGCTTCCTTGTACCGTTTTTGCGGGGCCATCATTTGATGGTTCGTCGACGGAGCAGCGCCGTAAGACGCTCGAACAAACACGAAAGCAAACTTCTAAGGAAGAACGCTTAAAAAATGGGAGGGGTCTAGGTCTATTTATAGGTGTCGCTTTAGGTCAACTCTTAAACTACCTTTTGGGGTGCTTAAACATCTAAAAACACCTATTTATAGGTTCTGACGTTGCCCAGCCCAAAATGAAAAAGTCATTTCCCTGTCCGGCGCCGACGGTGAGACATGGTGGGACCCACTACTAAATTTTGTACTTTTAAACATGTAACATGCTAGTTCTACTGATTCTTAGCTCTAATTTAGAATTATCAAGCTATTTTAATCAGAATTTACAACTTTTTGGTGTGTTTAAGTTTAATGTTCACATCGCTATGCCAAATGAAAATGAAAATCTCATTTCCTCGTCCCGGCGCCGACCGTGAGACCAATTCTACTTTTGGATGTTGGCTCACCAATTTTAATCTTTTATGTTTTTCATTCCTTTAACCGTTACTAGCTTTAAAACTAAAAAGAATGAGAGAAAAATTTTTCCATTTTTGAGGTTTAAGGATCCTATCAAGTTAGTACTCATCGGGAACATGGCGCTGCTTTGCTCTTTGGTCTCCAAGAACATTGCTCGATACCCACCGTGATCGTCCCCTACTCGTGATACGGTGCACTCACCAGATACAAAAGGAGTTCATCCCCATACCGGCCCATGCCGATACAGGGCCCTCCACATAACACCGCAACCGCGGATCGGGTTCCAAGTGGGAAGAGTGAAGGGGTCATTTTACCCCGCCTCCCTCGTGGCCTACCTAGTCGGAAGCGCAAAACATACATGTCAAGATATAACATAAGCACATATCCACCTCAAGGGTGGTCCATCACATCCGCATAAACAAGGTGAGCACAATACATATGGGAAGTCCTACCCAAGGCCCGCACTCAAAGGGAATGACCGACGGCTTGGGTCTCCGAGTTCATTGCGTACGTAATTCATGACAATGGATTTGGCTGGCATATGAACATGGCATAGGTTGTCCACTCCATCCGCCCCTCCCGTGTACACTTTGCGCAGTAGGCCGAAAAGTATTCACGGATGCATAGCCAAAGGGCTATTCCCGGGTTCATCCTCCCATTTCCGATGGGACAGAAGGGATCACCCCCTCCGGAGATCTACATGCTGACTCAAGATGACTAGAGGGCCACCGCCCCATTCGACCGAACCCATCGGAAAGTGTACACACTTCACGCTGGTGTCAGTCCATGCCTCACCCGCACTCGGTGGTGAGCCATTAGACCTAGTCACAATGATCCCCGGTAGGCCTTACACACCAGAGGGATCGCTCAAGAGTCGAGGACATGAACCTCCTTCTTAGCCGGGCCCGCCCCTTCACCCACAACCAGTGTGTGGTTCTTTTGACACGTGCCTAATCTATAGTGTGCTAGAGAGGCTACTCTAGGAGCATCTACTACCAAGCTTTTAGGTCTCTACCCCCTTCCCAATACAAGGAGTTCATAGAGATACATCATCCACATACATCATGTAAGAACTAAAAGAACTATATCTAATCTACATCATGTAGTTAGGTTCTTTAGTTAGAGGTCGGTATCTAGAGATCTAGAAGGCTACTATGGGCAATTTAATAGGCTAAAACCTACTGATTCTAAGGACTGGAATAGGGTTTAGACTATCTAATTACAAATACTGATCCTTGAGTGGCTCCTCCCGACCTGAAGCCTCACCATCATCCTCAACAAAACGGCCAATCAAGGGAAACTAATGGTGCACCTCTCAAAGTAAGTAGTTCTGAGGCGGTTTTGGCTGTTGAGGCAGCCTAAAAACAGAGTTCCAAAACCCTAGAAACTTAAAAATTGGCAAGTTAGGGTTTCCTCCCTTAATAGACAAGGGGTTGGCTAGGTTTCCACTATCCCCTTTTAGGCATGTGGGATAATTGGTAATGGGCCCACTTTGCCTTTAATGGCTAGGGTGGCAAAATGTGCCTACATGGAAGGTGCCCACATTAATGTGTACATTGGAAAAATGTGCATACTAATTGCACTCTTGGCGGTGTGGCCCACTTGGCATCAAGTGTCCACATGGAAATGTGTGCCTACATTAATGTGTACATCGAAAATGTGCACATTAATAGCTGCACATATTCCCTGCACGTTGCCCTAGGCTACTCGCTAAGCACAAGTAGCGTACACGCCACGGAGTGGTGTGTACGCCAGGATTTAGGCAAAGCATAAAGATACCCGACCGTGATAATCGCCTCCGAACGCCACATCAACCATAACTCTTAAGGATCCTCAAATGAACTTAGAAATCGTAATCTTACCTCGCAGATGGAAGTCCGCTATACTCTAAACTGTTCACTCCGCGAAATTTTGGCTCAGGAAGTGCATTTGGACCATGCAACCTGACCACAAAGATGCTCCTCTTTATTCCCACCCCAAATAAAATTACGACAATGGTAAATAATCACCTCGAATTTGATCGAGAAGCCATACAAGGGCAGCTATATAGAGATGTGGAATTATTTCTAAAATATACAGGTAACAGCTTATTCAATAAGTGAGAGAGCTTAGGCAGATTCCACTAAAACAAATGCTTAACCTTCTATGATAATATCCTGCCAATGGAAGTAGATATATAGAATATATGTGAATACTACAAGAGAAGTTTAGTAGCTCTCCCAAGGAGGAAGCACCTAAGGAAAATCAAGAATACAAGGAGGTACAACCCCACAAGCGCCCATAATGCGTAACACTTTGCCATTAATTCAACAAGAACTTCAGATGCTAAAGAGAACACTTTGGCCAACCAACAAGAACTTCGTGATGCTAAAGAGAAAGTATCAAGAAGAAGCTTGCATTCTCAAGATTGGTCCACATCACCTACAAGAAAGAGAAACGTACACGCGATAGCTACCGATTACAAATTTCCCCGCGGAACCATCCTCCATATATTCAACCCCCTCAACTATCCCATCCCCGCATCACCGCCTTAGCAAATAGCTTCGTGAGAGGACCTCCTCAAGCACATCAGGAACAAAAGTGGGAGCTTACGTGGGCATCCTGGCTAACGCTTCCTCGCCCAACCGAAAAACAAAGGAGTGGCTCAAAACAACACAGAGACCGCGTGCTCTAGATATGGAGCTTCATAACATCAATCGCGAACTCGACCAAAGCCCAACGCTAAGAGTCTTTTTTTCAAATTACCAATCCACACCGCTACAGCCTAGCAAAATCCTAGAGAGATGTATGTGGACTTGGGCTTGGGATAAACTACCCATCCTAAGGTGGCGCAGTTTTGGTGGCGATTCTTCACAGATGTCTCGGGGTGAATGTGCTTGTCCACATGTTTGATCCTCGAGTGTCAACACTCTTGCCCAATCGTGCGCTAAAGCACAGACTATTGATTGAGCATTGTTTCTTTATGTGATCAGCCTCCAGCCCTGCTTCGTCTTGGCTACTTTCTTTTCATGTGACATTGACAAGCCGCTAGTGCTTCGCTATTTATCCGAGATACTTGGAATAAGGTGTGGAGCCAAGCATTTTATTTGGCATCGATGAATTGTGGTCCATCCTCGAAAGCTAAGATTGTGTATCTTCTATGCTTTGATATTCCTCCCCGCGTAGCGTCCTCCAAAGAGGCTACGTCCAGAATCGCCAAGGCCTACCATTGTTCTTCGCTTGCTCCAAGTTTACGCTTCGGGATATTTGAGTCCTATTTGAGTGTGCTATTGGTCTTAAGTAGTTGGTGGTTCTACCTCGGATCATAACTATCAGAGATTTTATTCCCGGCCAAGTAGCCATCATCTCAAGCCACTGCAGGCTTCACAAAGTTTATCGCTCTTAAAAAAAAAAAATTCATAGAAATGATTCAAAAAGAATAAGCTGTTATGCATTGTTACATTATTAAGGCAAAATAACTTTCCCCGGCCAATGTAACCTATCCATTTTATTTGATCATCTCTTATATCATAAGAATGCAGTGTATGGAGTCTATCTCTTATGCAACTAGTTGATTGTATTTTATTTTCAAGCAAATCAAGTTTAGCCTTACATTTTGGCTATATATTGTGATTGTGGAGTACTGCATACACAAACCTCATTAGGGAGTGGTGCCTGCAATTCTAAGTATACATTTTGGGTATATGTATAGATGTGGTTGAGGCAGACAGACAAAGACGCACGACGCATGTACAAGGCAGAAGCCTTCAGACTGCATACAAAGTCTCCAAGTGATTCTTTGTTGGTAAAACGCTCTATAATAAAATCAAGCGTTGGTCTTGTCAAAGTGGCATAGATGGTGTTTTTTGTTTCCAATTCCTTTTGCATTTGTAGCTTTATTGGAATGCAATATTTAAGCAATATTTACATTATTTATATGTTCTTTCCAATGTTTAGACATTGTGAAATAGAGGTGCTATCACATTTGTCGCTTTTGAACGTTTATCTCTCGATTCCGCCTCGATTGAATTATTACCTATTTTGTAGCTCTAGCATCCTTTTTATTTTTCTCTCAGATTTGCTTATATTAGGTCTCTTCCTTTCTATTTTTCTTTCCTTTTTCATCTTTTTTTTCTTTGTCCCTTCTCTCTCTCTTCCTCTTCATCATTTTTGACGTGACACCCTGGGTAAATGTCAAGGACTAAGTGGGAGGAGCATTAAGGATTTTTCAAACATTCATTCATCACATAAAATAATAAGATACCACTATACTTGCTCAATCTCGATTTCCCATGTGTTAGCAATCTAGACAACATACCACATACCATATGTCTTTCACCTGACATAACTATATGCCAGAATCCTTTTGCCAAAAACCAAGGAGACCACTTTCTCCCAACTGCACGCATGCTTTCACTTGGCTCTGACCTAACTCATCCTGATCAAGTAATCCGCCCGGGGACAAGTGAGTCTTTCACCTACCATCCACCCCTCTCGGCAGGTATCCATAAATGAAATGCATAATGCCACATAATACCTTACAGATTTCTATATGTGAGTCTCATAGAATGGCCTAAGCTATATTTATACTAACCTTCATTCATAATGTACATGCATACACACCATCAAATATCATTAGCTAGCCAATATATTAATCCTCATAGACTGGATCGGGTAAATGCATCTGCTCACCCCCGATAACTTTGAAATAGGATCTAAATAATGTACATAAATCAAAAGACAAGGATCATAGCAAGGTATATCGATGATTGAATTTACAAAGAGGCAAAATAAACTTTAATACTAAGATTATACTCTTTAATATGTCTTTAAAGGTCGAGGATACCGATCCTCGTATCCTCAAGCACCAGAATGTAAGACCACTCTGGCCCAATAGCGCCGCCTTTTCCCCGCCGAAGCCCCGCCAATCCTTGCCCATGCCAAGTAAGAGTTCATCCCCAAATGGATTAACAATGCAAAGGCTATCTATGGAGCTAGAATCGATTGGAGAAGGTATGAGTTACTCTGACACTACAAGTGTGAGGAGATAAACAAAGTGTAAGAAAGGCTTCTTATTATAAGATGTAGAAGCAAGCTTGGGAAGTTCATAAGGTGACTTACGGCCGAATTCAATCGTGAGATCTTCCTGATTTGGAATCACAAATCGACAGCATGACAGCATTATAAATACGCACTGAAATTGGTTCACGTGCTTATGGACTTCGCTTATGCTTCTTAATCCATCTTAAAATAACTGAGTCCGTGTAATACAACAAAAAGTCTAAACACCCATCAAATCCCCACTTGATTATATAGATGCTTCTAGTCATCATCTAGAGCCGTAGGATTAATCACAAATAATGGGACCTACAAACAAGACTACGCGGAGATTCCACTTCCAACACGCGGTTGAAGTCCCCCCTGTGCACCTCCATAGAGTCATGGGCCACACTAGTCTCTACCTCCAACCTGGGCTGCTCCCAGCCACCTCATGCTCAGCACATACCGCCACCGGACAACCCCACCAGATCACCAAATCCCCCTCCCACGTACCCCTGCCCTCGCACCTAGACACAAACCAAATCATCCGAGCCCTCCCTTGAGCCACCACGCCCCTAGCCCCTCATCCAATGGGCGGCCAAGAAAGAAACCCGCCCGGCCTCGCCCCACACCACCTCTCCCAACCACACCACTCGCCCAACTCCACTTCATCGCACCACGGAGTCCCTCCTCGTCTGCTGTTCTCGTGAACAGAGGGAATCCCGCCCCGCATAAGCACCCGCAACCCCTACCACATCACAAGCACCAGCAGGATCATCAACATGGTCGATGGTAGCACAATAGATGGAAACATCCACCGGATCTCGAGCCATTCAAAAGTCTTCAATCGAAGAGAAAATGCCGGGACCACTACGCACCGGAAGAGAAGTGGGCACAGCCGCAAAGTAGGCAGAGCAACACGTATCTTGGGGACCGCACAATAGAATGAGCCAAATACACACCCAAGCCATTAGCCATAGAAACCAAGAAATCAGCACCATCGATCGAGGAAGATCCCGAACTGAACCAACACGGATTTTAAATCACGGCCAAAGAACCGTGGACATTGCCGAGTATAATAATCGATACAACAC
Source organism: Isoetes taiwanensis (assembly GCA_021234155.1). Taxonomy (NCBI): domain Eukaryota; kingdom Viridiplantae; phylum Streptophyta; class Lycopodiopsida; order Isoetales; family Isoetaceae; genus Isoetes; species Isoetes taiwanensis. The sequence goes on along the minus strand of JAJEKV010000042.1, from coordinate 10,895,014 downwards.
ATAAGATTCACCCAAAGTATCCAATTCCCCGAAAACCAATTGCCGCACGGAAGACTCAAATTTCAAACATGATTATGAAGAAATTATTTGGCGTGAATTTCGAGACCGATACCGGCAAAACCAATCCCTCAGATGTCCCAAGAAGCCAAGAGCTAAACCTCCTCGTGGTCCAATATGTAACCCGTAAAGTAGCCCAATACCGCAAATGAAACTAGATTCTCAATGGTCTGAACATGTCTGGTATGATCAATATTTATCCATGGAGTCTCTGGAAGAGCTGCCTGCAAGTCAACAGAGTGATGATCCTCCACAAATTTTAGAGCCTCTTGAACACGGGGCAACCCTACACCCCGAGCCTTGCGCTTGATCCAATCTGAAAACCCCTACCGAAAGTGATGCGAGCAACAAGATTGTCATTGTTCGCCAAGCCGGGCGACAGAGTTAGCCGCCAGCCTCGCATCCCGAGAGGTATCCAGGGGCACCCCCCAGAGGCGATCAGCCTACATGCACTCTAGAAGAGGGCGATCACCGCCAAGTGATCCCTTCCCAAGCACAGGGGAAGAGGGCATCACCGATCCAGTTTCCAAAGGGGGCATGCTTGATGAGATCAAGACCGGAGTCTCCAAACACACCCATCGGGTCTCGTAATTATATTGAGAGGAAGAGCAATCCACATACCTCTCAACCAAGGGGATTCTAAGAGCTCCCCCATCTCGCCACTAATTGCATGCCACTTTCTACAGCCCGTGCCTCTTCATGCATGCCGAGACCCACGCCTCTTCCCTTTACCGGAGGATTCTTCCTCCTCGCCATCTCCCTTGGCTTCAGCCCCAAGCCATGAGGCTCAATCGATCCCCCATCAGCCTGTCTCAGGCAGGAGCCATGACATCCGAACCAGTCCGGAAATCAGCTGTTTGCGGCAACAAAACCACATGCAAAATAGCTGATGCTATATACCGAAAGAGCTCGGAACAAGTCTTTCCAACGAGCCTAAGCACACCAAAAATCCGACACCGTATAAGAGAGATATCGCCAATCAAAGTTTCACATCGTAACCCCAACCACCAATTCCTCGCTTCTAATATTGTGGAAGCTTCTAGAATGTTCTTGGGGGGGGGGGGCAATGACCAAGGTTTAAATCCCCCACAAAACATGAAAATTTTTGCAAAGGATTATGAATATTCTAGAAGCTTCTAGAACTTCCTAAGCAATAGCTTTAGAAGATTCTAGAAGCTAGCTTCTAAGGATCCTGGACGGGCCAAGAGCATGTCATGTGGCACCTCCACTACCGCTGGATCTAGCTGATGACTCACTCATTTACATACTCACATATAGACATACTATTTTCTTATAATATAGGACTAGTTCTTTTTGATCATTCTCTACTTCTACCGCCTTTTGTTTTGCCTCGCTTCTATTTGTACACCTTCTGGCATATTTCTACCAAATTTCTCAAGATGGTGTCTCGGTGATTGCAATATTGCCTTGATAAATTTTGAAATGACTTACAAGTCTATTATTGATTATTACAACTTATTTGATTGTGGTTGTTGTGATAACACTAACAGCAACGTGAAAACAGATGAAACGATCCTATAAGTTGTTCTTGATCCCGATCACGATCAAAGATCCTACGGTTCATATTCCTACGCTTATTCTTGATCATGATCGCCGATCAAAGATTCTACGGTCCAGATTTGATTCTAATTTTGATTCAAGATCCTATGGCTCACGCTGTATGCTCGTGTCTTAGTACTTAAGGACAAGGATAAGACAAAACGTATAGATAGATAGATAGATAGATAGATAGATAGATAGATAGATAGATAGATAGATAGATAGATAGATAGATAGATAGATAGATAGATAGATAGATAGATAGATAGATAGATAGAGGAGAATGTCCTAGAAAGTTCTAGAATATTCTAGATAGTTCAACAATGTTCTAGAAAGTTCTAAAATATTCCTCGAAATGCTCTATATAGTTCTCGAATGCTCTAGAATGTTCTAGGATTTCGTAAAGTTGTAGAATATTCTATATTATCTCATTGATCCGGGGACCCATCTCGTTTCGTCCATTTATCCATAAATATCCCACATGCATTCGTGCAGAAAAGAGATCCATTTTCTAGTATATAAGGGGGCCATTTACATGAGGATAGGTGTTTTGATTCATGGTTAGAATGTTCTAGAATTCCCTAGAAAGTTGTAGAATGTTTCAAATAATTCTCAAATCTTCTAGAAAGTTCGAGCCTACTAGATTGCTCTAGAAAGCTCTAGAATAATCCAAAAGTTCTAGAATGTTCTTGAATACCCCAAAAAGTTGTAGAAGATTCTAGAATCCTCTAGATTGTTCTAGAATTCTAGAATATTCTAAAAATTTTAGAATCTTCTAGAAAGTTCTGAAGGATTTTAAATAGTTCTACAATGTTCTGAAAGTTCTAATTTCATATAAAATCTAAGGGAATCTAAGGGAATCTCATAAAATCTAAGGGAATCTAAAAGAATCTAAGGAAGCCTTCAAGAACTTGGGGCAATCTTAATGGAATCTTGAAGAATCTAGAGGAACCTTCATAGAATCTAAATGAATCTAAGGAAATCTACGTAAAATCTTAAGGAACCTAAAACAACCCTATGATAGAATCTAAACCATAAGAACATGCTAAAACAAAAATATTGTACCCACAGGAACATGTTAAAACTGAAATTATGAGAAAATCGAAAATATTGCACCATAGGAACATGCTAAAACTGAAACTATGAGAATATCGAATTTGTGTGTGTGTGTGTATACATAACAAGGATAAAAATGTCATAACACAAATAGAACGTAACATAACAAAGCCGCATAATCACATCAAGTTATGTAGCCCACAAAATTTCATGGCACTCTAGTGAAATAGAAAATTAAAAGAAAGCTCAAAACTAGTTTTAATGATCACATTTTCCATCCGTGATGCAAGTATGTAGCCGAGAATAAAGGAGAATCATCAAATATCACAACCTTATATGAAGATAAAAATACTCAATAGGAAGAGATATATAAGATGATATCAGATGGCAGTAGACAACTTGAAACGGTTTAAGCATTTAGCAGGCACAAAGGTCCATTAAAACATTGAAGGATTGAGTAGAACCATTGTACACAAATCCAAAACCTAAGTTCAAGGATTGATGCTGGTATCTGCAGACCATCCAAGGGCTTAAGTTAGTAAAAGAATAGTAATTAGACTTGGGAACCGCAAGTGTCAACACATCAATCCACTTGTTATCGATGTCCAAACTTAGAAGATGGATAACTACAAACAAGTTTATAACACCACATGAACCAAGCAAATTCGGGTCCTAATTAAGAGCGCACTCATAATTACGCTGTCGAAAACGTAAAATCATATACATGCTACTACGTATAACTTGACAAGGATTAGAATAGCTTGACAAGAATTCAGATTAATACCGGATTATAAAACCGATTCCATAAAATACCCTCTATGCGATATCTTACTCATCACTAGTTGAATGCTAAAAATGAATTGATCCGGAAGACTAAAGAGCTAGCTCTTAGCCCAAGCTAGAATGTTACAGTAAATCACCGTGGTCTTCCATCAACTAGAACACTATAAATAATAGGTAACCGTGAGGGACCATCGAGACTGACCGTAACCGACAAGAAAGAGAGAGAAGGAAACCGAAACGAACAAAGCTAAAGGAGCGAAAGACACAGAAAGGGATAATTAACAGAAAAGACAAAACGTCTAACCGGAAACATTAAAAAATTACAAAGGAAACATGGCAAAAAGGGACCAAGAAAGGGACACAAAAACACGTAACCGTGAGCACACCGAAGGGGATGGTCGTGACGCAAAGACCAACAACAAATGTATGGATGCTTGGTACCACTTAAAGTTACCTCAATAGTTAGAAGTTGTTGTAGATGGGTAACAAGGTTGCCTTGGGGCATGATATTAGTATTTGAAGTTAGAATAAACATTTTAAATAGAATAGAATAGATTTTTTATCATCCACGGAGAACGATTGGCCTATGGGACCCAAATAAAAGAGGGCAAAGAAGCCGATTATCGCCGTGATTAAAAACCCTCACCGGCGGGTTTTCGAGGGAAAACCTTAGCAGTATTAAGTATGCCGGCATCGCTGTACAATTGTATAGGACAGCTTCAATATCGCCCCGTGAGGACACAACCGAGTCCGTGCATCTATAACCTCCTGGAGGTATGACCCCAACAAAGCCACTGACGCCGTATTCAATAACTCATGCAACGGTTGGCCAAGCACTAGTAATCGAACATACCGCTCTCTGATATGGGCAAACGCTGGGCAGATCCGAGGGCATGACATTCATCCTCACGGCGCCTTTTGGTGGCAACACCGCAAAGCCTTTCCTCCCGTGGCTTCCCGAGCCCAACGCCTTGTCTCAATGCGAGACGATGTGCACCCCAAGAAATGGAAGCTATAAGTCTACGCTTCTTCATGGGCAAATGGGTGTACAAGTATCGTGTGGGCCTCGTGAGCCTAGGGATTGACTTGCCGTTGATAGTGTGCCGCTTTAACGGTATTAGAGCATCTGCATCCCAAAGCTTGGCGGCGGAAAGTAGCATCTAGGTACAGCTTTGAGTGCCTTGTGATCTTTTCTTTGTCTTTACATGCACGCATCCTGCTTGCCTATACACCCCTCAAGGCAGAATCACCGAAGCTTGTTTGTCCTTCCAAAGTGCTTTGAGCCGCTAGGGACCCATCGCCATGGTCAAAGCAAGGTTGGGCAAATGTGTATTACCCATAGCGACCACCTTCTCGAAGTAAATGATATGGCGCCCAATGCAGCCCATTGAAGGGGTAAAAACCCGCCTCCGAGTAGGATCTGGTATGGAACTGTGAACTTTACTCCAAGGGCTCATGCCAAGAAGGCTTTCTGCACCTGCTCGAGGTCGTTGAGGGATCATCGGCCCCCACACTTCTACCCCATATACAAGAGGACTGGCTCGACCAAGGCCCAAAACAAGTGTGACTAGTGGCCCCAGGCATACAACTCTGCCTTGTGGCTGTTTTTCTGCATGGCATATAGTGCTTTCCAACCCGCCATGACCCGCAACCTGATGGCAGCATCCCAGTGGGTGGTAGCAGAGAACTCGATCCCCAAGTACTTGTAGGTCGGAGCCACCTCTACATCTTGTCCATGGTAAGTGAATGGGGGAAGCCTTGGCTGACGGGATGATGAAACTAGCAGCACCCTAGTTTTGGCCAAGTTAACTCACATGCTAGTGAATCGGCAAAAAATGTCAAGAGCATCCAGGTGACGTTGCATGTCCTCTGGAGTATAGGCCAAAAGGTTGACATCGTCAGTATATATGAGTTGCCGGATAGTGTGATGCATGAGATGGGAACCTGCCCCTCCATGCTCAGAGAGCCAATCTTCCAGCTAGTCAATGTATAGGCCAAAGAGTGTGGGGGAGAGGGGGCAACCCTGACGCACTCCAATACTACCGATACCACCGTTTCGACGATGTGATACGCACCGAAAGCATGCCTCAGATAGCCTATATACTACATTCTCGCAAGTCAAGGGGGTCCTCACCGCCTCACCGTCCCATAACCCGTCCCGGTAATCAGATCAAAAGCTTTTGCAAAATCCACAAAACAACAGTACAGGTTTTTGTCGGTGATTCCTGCTATTCTTAATCAATGTGCGCAGAGTGAACATATGATCAATGGTGGAATGCCTGGGCCGAAAGCCTTCTTGTGTGAGAACTCGCACATCTGTCTCCTCTGCCCATATTATCAGCCGCTGCTCAAGGATGCCAGCCAATAGTTTTGCAAAGAGAGAGCTAACCATGATAGTATGATTGTTGGTCGGGTGTTGAGGGTCCCCGCCAGAGTATGGGCACAACTCTACTAGTGGTCCACCGCGCTATTGAATAATGTCGTCGAGAGGACAGTACCTGGGAGGCACCCATTTCGGTTCCGCCACCGCATGCCATCTAAATCGTCTGCCTTCCCATTAGCCGTGACGCTGTAGGCGCCGCTAAATGACCTTTCTTGTTGTGACCAAATGATCAATGGCTCCTTTAGGTAAGTTCACTACGAAAAAAATAAGATAAGGATACTAATTTCGTGGCTACCGAGGCCAAGGTATGGAAGAAGAGCCCACCTCCGAAAATGCAAACATAGTAGCAAAGCAAGGATTACTTTGAGATGGAATTTTGATGCCTTTGAGATATCTCAAAAAAATATAAATCTTGTACAATGTAAGCCTATTGTCAATCCAAGAAAGGTGGAACTGAAAAATGCAATTGCCCCGCTTGACATCCATCCTTAAAGAATTTCTATGCAAAATTTTGAACTTTTCCCCGCTTGGTGAGGATTTTCCCAAAAGCCATTTAGGCATGACCTTCCTCTGGGCCAGTCTGCAATGCACTACATCCAAATATCTGAGCAATAAAAATGATGGTTACATAGTTTAATTTAAAGTTCTCAGATAATGCATGATGAATCACATAATCAAAACCAAGGCATTTAATGTTCTCTTGATAGAAATAATAGAATGGAAACGATTTAACCCGCGGCCAAAAGCCCCAAACAGTATATATATTCATCCGCAAAAAAAATGAAGTCAAAAAGTCCAACGAAGGGCAAAAAAGACCTGCACTTAGAGAAGTACTTTGACTACCCAAGATCGTTTCTGCATGATGGACAAGATTGCGCACAAACTATCATCTTATTTTGCTTTCAGTATTATATATAGATAGATAGATTAAGATAGATAGAACAAGTAGAGAACACAATTAACGTAAAAGGTTCCCCTGGAGTTGACCTTTGAAAGTGCCTTCACATGTGCACGCAATGCTTTGATCTAATGTAAAATCCATGCCTAATTCATCATTTGCATAGTTTCGGCACCCAGTTATTGCATCTACATTGCTTAGTGGCATAGAGAACACATTGATAGGCATAGACGTCAGTGTAACTTGGTGATTCATGGTATGTCAGAGGAAGCTTTAGAGGACTTGCAACAGAAGATACAGACTCTGGCTAATGGTATGTCTGTTGCTGCTACTGCAGCCCCTGTAGTTTGAACCTCTTCAACTCACGATGCTCATACTCTAAATGTACATTCATATGAAATGTGCCTTCAACTGGTGTCTTGGAATTGTCGAGGTATTCCCTGGTAATGGTTGGTACCCAATTGCAAAATATATGGATATTCTTTCCTCATAGAAACCTGTGAGCATTCCGCCAAAAAGGCTCCCTCACTTCTATTCTATTCTATTTCATAGGCTATCAATACTCATTATTTAGTGAATGCCATAGGCATCGGAATTGTGGCAGTTGCTTGCTATTTTAAGGATTGCACTTCATAAAGTTGATACTATAATTGTTTTATGTGGCTCAGACTCCATTGGGCAAATGATAGTACCTTTTTTGTTGTTGTATGTTATTTCCACCTACATCATCACCTTTTATGATGAATATTTATTTATTTTATTTATTTGTGTCTAGCTCTCTTAGGGTCTTGAGAGACCATGGAGCCTGTGGACTCTGTATTTACAATTTCAACAATAGAGAACGGTGTGCATCCACCGCTCTCATATAAGCACCTAATTTCATAGGTGGTAATGCTAGTAAGGAGTAAAAATCAAACTTGAATGCCAAATTGTTCTCTCGATGTCCTTTGTAAGATGCGCATTGTAGAAAAGTGTGATGCTCGTTTTCAACACGCTCGACTCACATACCTTGCAGATCCGTTTTTCTACCGAATTTTGAACCAACGACTGCCTCAATGGCCAATCGGTGGGAACCAAATTTATAGCGGCAATCAGTTGCTTATGCCATCTTGAGATATTTGAATTGAGATAACCTTTGGTTTTGTATTCAATCAAATGATTAACATTTGATCCGTAATAGCGCATGCTTTTTTCTCGAGCAGCCCAAAGCCGATCTACTACAAGTGTCTCAAGTAATTCTCGTGGTCTCAATCTTATCATTCGCCCGCTTTGATTCGTGATATTCCCCATTTGTTTGCCCAATCTCTCGATCTTTCATCCATCCCGCTTGTTCGTAGCATAGCATGGCTTGATGTGGAAGCCGGTACTGCCCTGCTGCCTCACTGCTTGCAAAGTTTATGGCTTGAAATAACGCCTCGCCTCCATAGGAAACAAGCCGCCTTCGGCCAAGATTATAGCATATGGGATTTGGGTTTTAATCCTCAATTCCTCACGAAAATGTCTTTTGAATGGATTCAACCTGCTGCCATAACCTAGAAGAAATGCTTGGCCCCCAAATGGGTGAGCCATAAAGTAACACAACCTGAACTAGTGTTTTGAATGCAATGCTTTCTTGAGTCCCCATTCTCAGGAGAGCTGATTTATGACAGCTTGAAAGCATACCATATAGTGCTGCCTTTACTTCCCTCGCTACTCTTCGATTTATACAATCTTTCCATTTGTAGTTGGACGAGAAATCAATCCCCAAGTATTTGTAACAATCCATCGCTTCAATTTCACATCCCCGTATGTAAAGCTTACGGCCTCTCGTGCCAAATACCATTATCTTGATTTAGAGATGTTAATAATATTTGCTTTTGTCGACAAAATGCTTCCAGCCCATTCAAATGGTCTTGCAAGATTTGTTTTTGTTAGCTAGTAAAACCACATCGTCCGATAAAGAAGCAGCTTGCACAAGGTAATGCACTCCATCTTTGTACCGATAACGATCTTTCTTTCAGCCAGCTTCAAGTTCATCTATGAAAATACCAAAGAGCCGCGGGAGACAAGGGCAGCCCCTGCCGCAAGACACCAATGGTGCTCTTAATTACTATGTCTACTTCACATGAAAGTTTGATCAAAACCTCTCGATAAAGCCGATAATCGTGATCTCTCGATATCATGAGGAACACCTATTTGTGCTAGTCTTCACCTAGTTTCCTTCGTGAGACGGTATCAAGGCTTTGGCGAAGTCAATGAAAGCAACATAGAGAGACGCACTGGGGATTTAGCTCTTTCTATCAGCACCAAGTGAAAGTGCATGATCTAAAGTGCTATGATCTTTCCCCAAGCCCGCTTTTGAAGGGAGAGCGCTTGCCTTCATCCTCCGCCCAGAACTCAACTTCCTTTCCAAAGAACCGCCCAAAACCTTTGTAAAAGTAACCGCCAATTAAAATGGTTCTATAATTGTCGGGCTACCTTTTGTCTCCAGCCTTTAAAAATAGGGTGCACACGATTTGTCTTCCATTCGTCTGGCATCCCCTCGTGTTACACACATATTTACCATCTTAGTGAGCGATTTAGTGTCCTATTGCCTCCCATTTCAGCAATTCCACACATGATGCCATTAATATCATGAGCTTTGTTATTGGACATATCCACAAAACTTTTTAACCTCACATTCTGTAAAAAAGATCTACATGAGAAGCTATAATTGGCATTTCATCCGCATTTTGTTTGTAATAAATATCTCTCGACTAAATTTAGCAAAGCTTTGGTCCAAATTAGCTTGCTGAAATTTGCTTTTAGCTGATCCAAAAGGATCTAGGCTCATGCTTAAACCGCTTCAACCATTTCTCGCTTGCTTTTCCTTAAGATAGATATGCTTTTTATCTTTCAATAACTTTCTATACCATGCAGGTTTATAGATGCAGTTTCGTGGCAGCCTATTTCTTGCTTCCTGGCACTCAGAATCCCACCATGCATTGCATGGTTTCCCTTGCAAGCGTCTTTTGGAGACTCCAAAAACTTTCTTTGCAGCAAGAAGTAAGAAACTTGTGAATTTAGGAGCATCTGTAGCAATTGCATCAGACCAAGAATGATTAGCAAGAAGTTCCTCTATCTGCGTCCTATATTCACCACTTAACTTAATATGATGTAGACTGCAATGATCCATATGGTGATCTCTATGTCATTGCTCAAAATAGTTAAAGCATCATATTTTTCTTCGTGATTTTAATGCTCGCACTACTACAATGCAAGCTTCTCTGCTTATACTTGAGGAAGCGTCTGAACCTTTATGGATGTCTGCTAATGATACAATTTTGCCACGTTCATCATTGATGCTAACAAACTTGTCCCAATGTTTGGAAGGAAATGCATCGAATTGTGTGAAGTTTTTGAGATGGTAATTTGTAATGGATTAGAGAAATGGCCATACTCCAAAGATATGCAAATGTGATAGGCATGGAGGCAGTACATTATGTCATTTTTCAAGTGCAAGATTTGAATATCATTTCAGATTTTTAGATTGGAATATGACATAGAAATGAGGAGATAAATTTTGATCATTATCCCCTTTATTTGTCGTTAAAGTGACATCTTGTACTTCTTCAACCAATTGGTATACATGCTCCTGCCTCTTGCATTCGCTTGATTTGTTCTAGATTTGTTGAATATGCATAGACATTACTTGAGGGTGTTTGAATTAAAAACCCAGCTCTCCAAAAGCATATCTGCATTTGTCGTGGACTTTGCTACTGGCCAGGTCATACTAGATTCGCACCTATCATTCAATGGTAGACTAGATTCAGATCTAATCACCATCGATAAAATATTTGGTGACATTAAGAGTTCTAATAGAAAAGACAAAAATCAGATTGCTTTATGGACTTCATAATCGCTCCCGTGAGACAAGTTGCTCTAAAGGTTATAGGAGTTGGAATTGCCACACAATCTATTTGTAACATTTTATGCAGGTTTAGTTGAAAAGTGGAGGTAAGATAAGATTAGGAGATGAAGGTATTGAGTGGGACACATGAGTTAAGCAAGGATGTTCCCTATTACCAAAAATATTTAGGTTGTACATCGATGTAACAGACACACACCAGAAATAGGGGAAGTCAAAATACCAAATATGCTATATGTAGATAACCTGATCATGATGATGACATACAAGAATGGGCTAGAGGACCTGCTACACGTACTTGAATTTGTGTGCGAACGAGGCTAGCAGTAAATCTAATGAATAGAATAGAATAGAATAGAATAGAATAGAATAGAATAGAATAGAATAGAATAGAATAGAGATTTTATTGTCCACGGAGACCAACAGCCTATGGGACCCAAAAGAGAGCGCAACAGACTTATTACTGTCCAAGTTCAAAAACATTTATCTCGAAGGGTTTTCGAGGGAAAAATGTGGTAGTAATAAGAGTGATGCAAAACTGTACAAATATACATATCAAGGAAGACATATTCGAGTCATGCGAGTGTCCAATGACATAGTTGGTCCTGCAGATCCATGACCTCGTGGAGGTATGATCCCAGCATCCGAACTGAAGCTGTGCTCAGTATCACGTGTAGCGGTTGGCCGGACCTAACCAACTCAGCATAGCACATTGGATTTGGTCATATGCCAGACATCCCTGTAGGGTATGACCTTCATCTTCAACGACCCCATTCAAAGATCGAGGCCTTTGTCCTCGCCAGTAGTTTGCCAACCCATCTCTCTATCCATGAGGATCAAGGCAATGAGTCTGCATCTTTTCACAGGCTAATGGGTACATAGTTATTATCATGGGTCTCGTTCTAAGGAGGGATTCGCATGGCGCTAGTAATGTGCTGCCTTGACCTGTTCAAGAGTGCTGGCTTCCCAGATTTTGCCGAGGAAGCAAACATCAAGGTATTGCCGTAAACTATGGTGAACTACCAGTGTTTGCACCTGTATGCACCTGTGGTCCTGCTTATTCCATCTGGCGATCCACCAAGCTCGCTTTTCCTTCCAACAGGCCTTGACACACTGTGGCCCCATTGCTATGGTATAAGCTAGACTAGGGAGGCAAGCATTGTCCATAGTGACCACCTACTGAAAGTAGAAGACATGCCGATCCAGGGCTGCCCTCTGAAAAAGGTAAGAAACTTGTCTTCTGCAGCAGGATCTGATATAGAACCGTGGACCACCCCACAATCCCGAGCCAAGAAGGCTTTCTGTATCTTTTCCAAATCATTCCAGGTAGTGAGGGGCCTTCCAGTCCCTTGTCGCTCATACACAGGTGGAAGCATCCCACTACATACTAGAGGGAAACTCCACTCCCAAATACTTATAGATTGATATCACTTCCATATTTTACCTCCGATAATTGAAGGAGGGTGCCCATGGCTGATGTGAGGATGATATGAGGACCACCTTAGTCTTGGCCAAGTCCATTCGCATGTCTGTCGCTTGGCAGAATGTGTTCAGAGCGTCGAAATGGCATTGTATGTCTGCTGGAGGTGTAAGCAAGAAGGTCCACATCACTAGCATATATTAGCTGCCTAGTAATCTGGTGCAGGAGATGAGCTCTGTCGCTCCCATTCAGCAAGCTAACTCTTCAATTAATCAATGTACAGTCCAAACAATATAGGAGAGAGAGGACAAACAATATAGGGGAGAGAGGACATCCTTGGCAGACCCCGATACTGCTATTGAATGGCTGGCTTGTCAGATGCAATCGGCCCGAGCATGTCTTTACAGGTTGGACAATGCATTCTGCAAATATGATGGGATCCCTAGGTCTTGCAATCCTACCCATAGCTTTTTCCGAGGTATTATGTCAAAGGCCGTGGCGAAGTCCACAAAGCAATAATACAAGAGCTCCCCCTATCAGTTCCTGTTGTCCTCAACCAGTCTTCGCAGTGTGAAGATGTGATCAAATGGTTGAGTGTCACAATTTGAACCCGCTTGTGTGAGGGCCCCACGTCTGCTGCCTCTGCCCAGGACATCAACTGCTTTGTAATGCTGGCAAGGAATTTTGCAAATACCAAGCTGACCACAATTGTTTGGTAATTGGCTGGGCAGACCTGCCTTGTATATGGGACAACTCGGCTGGCAGTCATCCAATGTGGGGGGAAAACCATCTTGTAGCGCCTTGTTGAACACGGTGGTCAGCACCGGTACTATGGATGGTCCTGTCCAATTGAGCAACTCTGCATGCATGCCATCCAGGTCTAGCACTTTTCCATTGGCTAGATGTCAGACCCCGGTCTACGCCCGCCTTCGGATTTCCAAAGATCGGCCTTGCCGGGGGTACCGCTGTTTCGCCCCCGAGGGTGCGAAAGCAGCCATCCCGGCCAAGGAAGGAAGCTGCAGGGGAACACCCTATATGTTGACCGAGATCTAACTCTTGCACAACAAAAAGACCGCAGTCACAAGTTAGACAAGGTCAAGAGCATCAAGAGACGGGAGGAGTCAGGCACATGACCGGATTCGAGGCAAGATGCAAATCTTTCGCTTTGTTGTTATGAAGTGCCGCGAACCTTCGTGAGTTTCTATCGCCGGTCCCTAGCCGCCCAGCCTATGCCACTATTGCACTTGCTACAACCACACACCCCGCTCGTTGCCTCGCCTACCATTGTTACACGCCGCATGTCAGCTTCCACCTCCATTGTCTCCTCATCTATCATCATGCTGTTAACACCGCATGCCGCTTACCTCTACGCCTCCCTTGTGCAATCTCCACTGAATCTGTTGTTATAGCTTCTAACAACAAATAGGAATTGTGTCTTCGCATGGTATTATGGAATTATTGGGACTTCCCATGGCAGAAGGGAGATAACATCAACTCAGTTGTTGCAGATATGGATCTTATCTTCCTCATAGAAACGTGGAAGCATGCAGGACACGGGCTAACCATCTTGCCAGGATACCAGTACTCTTCCGTCTTCAATGAGTGCACTGGAAAGAGGGAATATGGTGGGGTTGCCTGCTACTATCGGACAACCTTGGCATAGTCGGGCCTCCCTGCGGCAAGACGCATAAGCACAATCCGGTACATGTGGGTGCGCATGCAAAGACCGCAGTTGGCGGCCCTCTCTTTGTGGCGGTTTGCTGCTTCCTTCATACCGAGAACAACTTCTATCACACCCACTTAGATCTTGCTAGTTCATGCATACACTGCTGCAGCTGCTCATGAGCTTCTGCATGGAGGCCCTTGCCTTGATAGGAGACGGCTGCCCACAACTCCTACAATTCGCAATCTTGAGCAGCGAAGCTACGCTCGAGGTTCTGCAAGTGGGTGTCCAGCATAGGGTTCATCTTTGATGAGGGCACTTCTCGTGTCTCGACCCTACTCTGAAGGGCTCTCAACTGTGACTGGCTTTCTTGAAAAGCAGCCTACATGCTTCCACTATGGTGGCGGCCTCCTTGGCCAGTAGAAAAGGCAGAGGAATACAGTTTTTTTGGGGTACAAGACATGAATCAAATGGATATATAAGCAATGATTGGAGGAGAGATGGCAAATGGCAATACAAAGGTATTTTAGGATGCAACTGTATGTGTAAAACACATTATATTGACTGATATAGAGACACGATGTTCAAAATGGTCAAATGCTCGCAATGCTTTAGAGTATAGAGGTGTGGGGGTGTAGCACTTTGGTTGCGGTTGTTCAAGGCGAGAAGGTGATAAAACACTTCTAGTGCAAGGAATTAGGGATCAACACTATCAACACTTGCATCAATAACTTTGCAAAAAATAGAGATCATTCCATTCGATATTCTAGAGCTGGAAAGATCAACATCATTTTTTGCTAAACATTTGGGACATTAATCCAAATACAAATTGGTAAAACAGGCAATAAGCGCATTGAATGAAATGGCTACAAATATGGAAGGGGGGTGGATATGCAGGAAGATGCGGGTGTGCATTATGGTCTGAAGTGGATAACAGAAGACTACAAGGGGAATAAACACACTTCAAGACAAGAATGATGAAGGCCTGGGTTGAAAGACAATCGAATGCTAAACTTGGATTGTACATGGAAACTATGAATCCAGAAGCAGTTTTCGGCAAACAGTATATATAGATAGCCGCCGATCCAAAGCGGCTCATATAATTCTATGCAGGTTCAAAACAGGGAATCATAAGCTTTGGATAGAAAATGGGAGATGGTAGCGGATAATAATTCAATGAGAATATAGGCTGTGTAAACTACGTGACATAGAGGAAATTGAGGATGAGAAATGCATTTACAAAAAATGCTTAGCCTATACAAGAATAGGCATGAAACAGGATCAAGTACATACACCGTTGGAGAGAGGTACAAGAGACACAAAGAGAGCTAAAGGACAGCAGTAGCACTAAGGGAGATCTTAAAAGAACATAAATGCAAGTATAAGTGCATCAGGGACCCACCATCAAGGTCCGATAGTGATGCTTAGAGCGGGCACTATAAGGGATCCAAGCGGGTATACAAATGAGAGAGAGGTAATTATTTCTCACACACTTCAAAGGAACGGGTTCTTTTCATCGCCTCGTTTCGTCTCTATAATTGTATGACAGTCGTCCTTATAGATATACAATATTAAATCTGGTCTTAGAAGCTGCGCTCACACCATATATCAGAAGTCATAAGGCCCTATGGGTCAATATGACGTTAAAACATATTTAATTCAATGCTTTGGTACGTTCACTTTTGGTGTTGTTCATGCTCTTAAAAGTCATTTCCTAAGAAATGTCTCATTTCATTTGGTTGGTAATATTGAAGAGGTCAGCTATTGCTTCCATGATCACTGCTCTTTTAAATCAAGCTTTGCAAGAGGGATTTCCAGAACCTTAGGTTATTATAAGGTCGTCCCCATTCACAAAACAGGTGGTAAGAATGACCCTTATAATTATCACATGATCATGGTTAGTTCAATTCTTACCAAGCTTTTAGCTAGTATTATCAGAAAGAGGCTGACAACATGGACAAAACATACTGGACTATGTGTTGTAAAACAGATAAACTTTCGCCCGGCCATTCTACGATATATCATACTTTCACATTGCATATGCTTATTGAACATAATCGAAATTGAAACATGACTTCTATATATGCTTTGTGGATTTCACTTATGCTTTTGATACAATACCTCGGGAGCTTCTTTGGTGATGTAAATACCTAGCATAAGACTTTCATTTTTACTTGCATATATGCAATTATCTGAGGTGCTTGTTTGTCTTTCCCATAGTAAATACCTAACATAGAAGCAAAGCTACACAAAAGCCTATTCTTGTGCAGCCTAATTTTGCTCAAACATGTATGGCCAAATATTACAATATGCAAGACAACTTTGGCAACATTATAGAGCAAGAGGGACTATATTGAAAGTAAGAGTGCTTCTATTTGTGAAGTTCCTCTTATCTGTAGATACTCCTCTGATACAAATACCCTACAAGCATATAATAGGCATCGTGCCCCAGTTAGGAAAAAAAATATTGTGCACATCATAATCCTCTAGTGCGGGTTTGCTAGGGTTCCAGAGAGTAAGAAATTGGCCGCATCAAAACAATTTGATTTGCTTCTACTTAGAAACTGCATCTACGTAGATCATATCTATTGTAATCAAAATACGTAGATCAGCTCCTACATCTCTAGATCTAAATCTAAATTTGAGATGTAGGAAAAATCTATTAATAAGCAAGGCTTGATATGGGGGATTATAATCTGCACAAGGATCAGATTAGCAAATGGAAACCAGGTATAATATTGCTATCCGATGCCAGGAAAGAGCAAGAGCAGCAATATCTAATTGATTAGAATGGCATGAAAGCTCAATGTGGTGGATTCGGGGTCTGCATATATTGATATTGCCAACTCTGTGGATCCTTTTCCCATTGCATCCATGCCATCGCTCAAGACTAGGCAATGGACCATAAGGATTGAAATAGATACCTGACAATCAGGCACGGGGGAGGGGGTGGGGGAGGAGGAAATAAATTGCAAGGATCGGCAATTCCCTGACCAGGCAAACCGGATAAAAGTTTTTGAAACCCTAAAGTAAAAGGGTTCGATGATTGCATGCCATCTTCCAACTCTTTGGGAAAATACTTAATACAAAAACACTATGGTTAGGCTGCACATATATAGATAAATATAATTATGACCATACAATTCTATCTCTCATCAGTGTAACAAAATACAATGGGAACCCCTGTTATTATGCTAGTTATTAAGTGGAGATGCATATACTGATCCAAAAATTGTGCCTTTCAAGTGAAATTGTATTCTTAATAGAACATTATTTTGTTTAGTATCTGACTTATTAATCAATTGAGTATACTTGCTACTTGATAAGATCATGAAAGATGTGAACTTCAGTTGGACAAAAGATTCCAATGTCCTTGTGCATTTAAAAGCACGCCCTTAGGACTCAACGCGTGGATATAAAGAAAGATCTAAATATATGTCAATACATTAAACACATCCAGTTGCATGTTGATATGAATTTGCCTTGTCTCTCCCTTTCACTTTAGGAATTCAGGTCCTATCCCAACCAAAAAATACAACCTTTGATAGTGGATAATCAACACTTCAATAACATGTTTTGTGGTTGCTGAGTACTCACTTGTCAATAAAAAGATGGAAGGTCCCATGTAGTGAACTAACTCTGCTAAAGTACATAAAATTTCTAGGTCGCTTGCTGACTTGAGTTTTCAGGAGCTTAGACACAATCCAAAAATGCTTTAAGATCCTAAATGTATTAGGTGAGATGCACCTTCCTAAATAAGGGAGAATGATGTAATACCAATAAACAATAAGCAAAACATATTTACATCAATACACAACGACATGGGCCATGACAAGGCAGATATATTAGT
Source organism: Isoetes taiwanensis (assembly GCA_021234155.1). Classification (NCBI taxonomy): domain Eukaryota; kingdom Viridiplantae; phylum Streptophyta; class Lycopodiopsida; order Isoetales; family Isoetaceae; genus Isoetes; species Isoetes taiwanensis. The sequence continues at coordinate 10,877,458 of JAJEKV010000042.1, read as the reverse complement.
TCATTAGTTAGTTATTTTGTTTGTTTTAAACATCATACCACATTGGCAGCATCCCTCAGGACATGTGATGATTCATTCTCAGAGGCACTATACACTACACAAAAATAGAGCACCAAAGTGATCATGGCTCCAAGTACACCAAGTTCGACATACAAAGGGAGATCATGGCTTCTAGTAGATCATCATGGCTCCCAAGTAGACCAAGTTCAGGATAAAGTGCATATCTTGACATGATATAAATATGGTGCCGTCTATCTGTCTTATGCATTTTCTAAATCATTTCATAAGCAATCATACGGGCTATAAAGTAGAACTTATTTTATAAAATTTCATTTCATTCCAATGAAATGGAAACATAATTTGTTCTTCCATTTTCTCCAACAAAGAACTCTTATCTATAACGTATGGAACTCTTATCTCTCATGATGATTATGCTCCAAGAGAACATCGATCTCTCTTGCATAGTTGATATATGGATGTTCATTATGTTTCTTACTTATTGTTTGCCCAACATTTATTCGCTGATTAAAGTGCCAGTTTCAGGATGTTAAAAATGCTCATAATTTTAGCAAGACATAACTCTATCTAATGAAACTCATTGATCCATTCATGGATGAGTGGTGGCTCTAGAGTGTTATGCGCGACATGCATAACGAGCAAAAAGGCCAATACCATCCAGGTAGGAATGGGATGCTCTACACTTGTATGGAACCTCTATGCGATATCTTACTCATCACTAGTTGAATGCAAAAATGAATTGATCTGAAAGACTAAAGAGCCAGCTCTTAGCCCAAGCTAGAATGTTACAGGCGATCAACTATGTCTCCCTTAACGTCCTGGTCCTCTGCATTTAGCCGTAGGTTTCAATCTCGGCCGTCGATCTTGAAGTGTTATATCCAGTAAAAAATTTGTTATGACCATAACACAGATGTTATGACCATAACATTTCTTATGCTGCCACGTGATCGCTTTTATTTTTTTTTATTTTTTTTGCCCTCTGCCATAGCAAGCCGTGGTCGAATCCCTGCGCCATAGCCGCCATAGCCAGGCCTCCAGGCAAGTTGTAAGTAAGGGTTTTCAATCCCCCTTTCAATCCGCTTCTCGCCGTGATCCCGGCTTAGGTTGGGGCGCTTTCATTGGGGCATCCGCAAAGCAGTCAAGCTCGATTGGGGCATCTGCCAAGCTCGCCAGATTAGGGCATCCGCTCAGATTGGCCATCTGAAGCCGCTCAAGCTCGCCAAAGCTCAAGCTCGGGCTATGAAGCTTAGATTGGGGCATCCGCCGAGATCCGGAAGTAATTTTTTCTTCCATTCAAAATCCGGGCCGCCGCTTGTGTTTGATCCTTCAATCCTACCGTTGTTGCTATGAGCCATAAACAGGGCGTGCATAAGCTATCCCAGGGCTGATTATATGAAGCTTTACGTCCTCGGGTTGCTCGATGCTAGAATGCAAAGCGGCAAAGGTCGGGCCAAGCTTTTGAGTTTTGACTATGGCGCCATCGCGCCAAAATGCCTCTACCAGACGCATAGGCCGATAACGTTCTTTCTCGAAAGTTAGGGGTCGAAAATGGCCCCAGGGCCAGATGGCCACGAATTTCAGGGCCACATGGCCACTTACCATTTTCCTGGCCCATAACTCCTCGTAGAACGCTATAAATAATAGGCAACTAGGAGGGACCATCAGAGAGGGACCAGAACCGACAAGAAAGAGAGAGAAGGCATGGCTAAAGGAGCGAAAAACACAGAAAGGGAAAAATTAACAAAAAGGACAAAATGTCAACCCGGAAACATTAAAAAAGTACAAAGGAAACATGGAAAAAAGCAAGAAAGGGACACAAAAACACAGAACCAGAGCACACCTGAAGGGATGGTCGTACGCAGCACCAACAGCAAGGCGTCAAAAATGACCGAAGGAAGAGAGAAGGGACAAAGAGGGGAAAAAAAGATGATAAAGGAAAAAAGAAAAAAGAAAAATAGAAAGGAAGGAACCCAATAAGCAAATACTGGAAAAAAAAAAAAAGGATGCTAGAGCTACAAAACAGGTAGACATAAATAACTCAATCTGGCAGAGTGCCGAGATGAAACTGGCACTATGAGCACATATACTGCACCTCAATGATGCAATACCAAACGTTCAAAAGGCAGCAAATGGTGATAGCACCTCTATTTCCCCAATGTCTAAACATTAGAAAGACATGTAAATAATGTAAATATTGTAAATATTGCATTCAATAAGCATAAGTGAAGGTGTGGAAACAACATCATCTACGCCACTTCGACAAGACCAACACTCGATTTTACCAATAAAGAATCACTTGGAGACTTTGTGTAAAGGTACGAAACTCTGTGTGTGTGCGCGCGCGCGCGCATGTGGGGCATAGCATATCATAACAATGCGTAGCAAGACAAATCTTTGCATAAGATAAAACTATACTGCAAAAGATTAAAAAAAATAGTATATGCATTGCATGACCGTCACATCTCATTTCAAGTTTTACAATGATTTGATCTCATAACATTCTCAAAAACTACTAAAAAATACTGCCATGTCTCTCTTGTTGAATAGATACTCCCAATCCAAAGTCAAGGACCGAAGCTCACCTGGAAGGATCTTCTTCAGTACTTTAGCCTCACTTTGCAGTCGAAGCTTATTCCTGTCTGGATAAGAGCTCCAGATATAGCAGAACGCAACTAACTATCAGTGTCCCTGGATATGGTGGATTTGAGCTCCCAAAACAATTCCAGAAGCAAACCAGCTATGCACCCTGTGTGTGTGTGGCGCGTGCGCTCTGTGTGTGTGTGTGAATATTTAAACTCATTAATTCTCCACAATGTGTGTGTGTATGTGTTTTGATATACGAAGGTCTTTTTCTGTCAATATTTAAACCCATTAATTCTCCTTTGTAATTCGCCACAAAGGTAGGTGGATGCAAGCCTGGACTGCACCAATACAGCAAAAGCTTCAACTACATAGCACAACAACTACATAGCACAACAAGTCAGCCTTTGACTGGAGCTTGCAATCCCAGTTCATCCCTTTTCATAGACAGATGAGTCCTGGTAAAGAAACTTACCTGCTTGCCTACTGACCTCAAGGCTTCAAATGATTCAGTTTGGTAGTGACCAAAGAAGTAGTGTATTTCTGTATTTTGAGCTACAAGTTTTGGAAAGGCAATCATTCTTTCAGATCAAATGAGGAGTCTTAACATATGCCCCATATTCTTGCTTGAGGCAATGACAAATGAAGAGCCTAATATGTGCATATATTCTTTTGCTTGAAGCAAGGACAGCATTTGGTTCTGCACTTTTAATAAAATCAGGTGGTTCGACGGGAACAGGGAAGTAATTACCACATCCTGCACTTTCAGTAAATCAATTTGATTCAAGGGCAATTGCATAAAATGCAAACTGGGGATACTCAGACGATGATACAGCAAATCCTCCAGCTCCACAGCTGAGAGCCAATATGGTATATTACCTAGCTTGCATCCAGGGGCTGCAACTGTTTCCATAAGGAATTTTCTCAGAATGAAGCTTTCATTGCAGATTAACCTTGGCCATTGCCGCAGATCTCAGAACGACCTTTTTCTTGTGTTCAACATAATGCCCTGTTTTTTGTTCGCAGATCTTTGAAGATTAATCCATCTAAATCTCATTTTTTTCTTCTTTTCTTTTTTTCGTTGGTAGTCCAGATGCCTCATTATGCAAATAGAAATTATTACGTATGTTTTCCATCTTTTGCTGCACAGCCGCCACATGAGTGTTGGCTTGATTGCTTTCCAGAACAACACTCCTACAAACATTTTCAGGAAAAAATAGAAAGGTAAACTCACAATGAGATACTCCTTTGCACATATGAGATGGAAGCTCAGAGAGTTTTGAACCTGGCTTAATATCATTCCAAAAGGAGACAGTGTCTTGTACATGCTTGTAAGCTGCATTGTACATGCTTGCAGAGAGCCATTTAGGATCAACCACCTAAATGCATACGGGGCATATGAAGCTTCTCTTGTTCAAGAATGAAGCTCCTCTTGTTATATCATAGTGCAACAAGTTGTACATATGACATTTTCAAATATTCAAACATTTTACTTTTCTTTCCATGAACCTGTAAGAGCATAGACGTTTGACAGCAATGTATATGGTGCCGAATTTTCTGGATCCATATGTGAAACATTAGTGGCAGCCCTCTTTGCTACTTCCATATCAACATGAGTCATACAGGAGCCTAGTAAGGTCGTCCAGGATGCTGCATCCGCCTCAAAGGGCATGCAGTTGAGCCAGTCCTCGGCCTCACAAAGCCATCCTACTCTCCCCAAAAGATCTGTCCCACAAGAGTAGCTCTCAAGAATTGGTGCAATTTCAATATCTCCACTCATGGAAATTAATAGATGCGAGCATTCATCCATCAGACCTGAATGGCTACATGCAGAAAGAATGCTAACAAATGCGATGTTGTCAGGTAGCACGCCTCGCAGCTGCATTTCTTGAAATAATTTGAGGGCATGTTCCACATAACCACATTGGGCACATGCAGAAACCATTGCACTCCAAGTTACCAAATCTCTATAGGGCATTGCATCAAAAATTCTGCATGCATCCCTGAGACTACCACATTTTCCATACATATGGACAAGAGCATTTCCAAGGATAAGGTCAGATTCATAACCATTGTGAATAATGTGATTGTGCACCCACTTGCCTTCTGCTAAAGCCACCTCTGAAGTACATATATTTAGCATACTTACAAAAGAGGATTTATCTGCCTTCATGCCCACATCTTGCATTTGTTGAAAAAGACAAAATGCATTCTTGAACTTACCATGTTGTATATGACCTGAGATTATAGCATTCCATGAAATTACATCTCGAGATGGCATTTGTTGGAAGAGCCTAAGAGCCTCATCCAGGTATCCATGACGAACATAACTTGTGACCATTGCAGTGCATGAAACCACATCTTGCTCAGGCATTTTCTGGAAGAGATCTAAAGCTTCTTCAAGGAAATCACCCTCCGCAAAACCTACCACCATAGTAGTCCAGGAAATCACATTTTTCTCGGGCATTGCTTGAAAGAGTTTGAAAGCTTCTTCTGGCAGTTTCTGTTGGACATAGGCTGCTAACATTGCATTCCATGAGATCACATCACGTTTTTTCATTCGTTTAAATACCTTAAGTGCCTCATTAAACAAACCATATTGGGTATACCCTGCAATCATAGCATTACAAGACACCACATTCTCAAAGGGTATTCTTTCAAATAGCTCCCTGGCTTCACTTACATGTCCACTCTGTATATAGGCTGAAATCATTATGTTCCAAGTAAAAACGTTCTTTTCTTGTATGTCATTAAATACAGCCCTGGCATGCTGCAATGCTCCGCACTTGCCATACATTTGAATAACTAAATTGCCTAGAAATGTATTTTGATCCAACCCATTTCCAACGATGAATTTGTGAATTTCCTTACCTCTTGATAGAGCATTTGTGGTGCCGCACTTCCTCAAATCAGAAGCTAGCTCAGGTATAGATTCCGACATTTTGCGCAAACCATTCTTGACACCATGTTGAATTCCTTTCATTTAATTCTACTTTCCAACATACATCCATTCAGCTTAAACTTAAGTACCAAGGATTTGAACAGAAAGTGAAACACCAGAACGCATCGGCCGCTGTATAACGCTGATGGTGAATTTTTTATTGTGAAAAAAGATGATAGGCATGAATGAAAACTTTGTGATCTTGGTTATTAAAATTTTGCACTCCTGTCATTAAGACATGATCCTCTCCTAAAATGAAAATGGAGCAACAAGAACTAGGACATGTAATAATCGTAGAAATTTTGTATTTTATGGAATCCGGTTTTATGGATTAATCTGAATTCTTGTCAAGCTATTTTAATCCTTGTCAATTTATCTGTAGTAGCATGTATATGATATTTTGTTCCCTGCAATGTAATAGTGAGTCTGCTCTTAATTGGGACTGAATTTGCTTGGTTCATGTGATATCATAAACTTGTTTGTAGTTATCCATCTTCTAAGTTTGGACATCGATAACAAGTGGATTGATGTGTTGATGCCTGCAGTTCCCAAGTCTAGTTACTATTCTTTTACTAACTTAAGCTCTTGGATGGTCTGCAGGTTTCTTGAACTTAGGTTTTGGATTTGCGTCAATGGTTCTACTCAATCTTTCAATGTTTTAATGGACCTTTGTGCCTGCTAAATGCGTAAACTGTTTCAAGTTGTCTATTGCCATCTGATATCATCTTATATGTCTCTTCCTATTGAGTATTTTTATCTTTATATAAGGTTGTGATATTTGATGATTCTTCTTTATTCTCGGCGGCAGCATCTGGATGGAAAATGTTACCATTAAAACTAGTTTTGAGTTTTCTTTAATTTTCTATTTCACTAGAGTGCCATGAAATTTTGTGGGCTACATAACACTGCTGTGATTGTCTAGCTTTGTTATATTCTGTTCTATTGTATTATGTCATTTTATGTCATATTACACACACTGTTAACACACATACACGCTTCTTTGGAGGCACTCGCCCCATTCTCTTTGGCCGAAGTACATAATTCATGGCATTCTTGTATTTATGTTTTTGTTTTTATTTTTATTTTTCCTCTAGTTTTAATATTTTGTGTATATGGTTATCTATCAGATGGCAAACAGAAGGTGTGCTCCTCCCACTTGGTTCCCTGAACTTATAATAAGATGGGTTATATGGATGATATCCATGCTTCTTCTAAGTTTACGCAATTGCTTCTTTTATGGGTCAAGGATGAAGAGTTCCATCAGTTCATAATTGAGCGCCATAGGAATGCCATTGCTGCTGGTGAAACTGTTACCTTTCTGAACACGATTGATGTCAATGGATGGAGTAATTGCGTTATATCTATGTCTCAGGCACAGAAGCCTCTGGATATCATCAAGCAGCTTTTTGGGCAATTAAATGATATGATTGATGGTGATGTTGAAGAATCCAAGCAATGTTTGCATATTCTCAACCGCCTGGAAAAAGCTATAGCCTTTAATACTCCCGGTGCACCCTCGGTAGCATCAGCTTCTGAGTTCTGTTCTTTGAAGGAGCATCCTTTTGCTGGCTAATCGCCCCCTTAATGAGGAAGTGGTCCACATTATGAATAAAGAGGATGAGGATGATGAGATACTTCGTTATGAGAAATTTCGTAAATTTTATCATCCTATTATTCCGTCTAGGATTGTTGAAGAGCTGGCTAATGACCATGGTAATAAAATGTGGACAATGTGGTCTCTTCAGCTGCTTGCTCCATTTAGTGTTGACCTACTAATGTTTCTTAGTGGTGTCAAAGTGAATTGCATTGATCCTTGCCAAAGTGGAGTGCATGAATGATGCTCTATATGGGAACCGTACCCTTCAGGAGGTGACCCTTAACCACATCACCATGAATATGTTTGATGCATGTAGGTGTTCCAGCTCTGTTAAGCTCTATCTAAAGGGCATGAACACTGGTGAAAACAGATGTGATGAGCATTATAAGCTAATGTGGAACTAGCACCGTCTGTACATTAAGTGTTCTTGCACCTCATCTGATGCTCAAGCTAATCAGGATGCTTGCAAAGGTGGTATTTTATGGTTTGACCAAGTTCTGTGGTTTATGTCACATCATCTTGATACTTGTTTTCCTAACTGTGATACCATTGAAGAACAGTTGCAGTCGTAAAATGGATGTGCACTCCTAATACCCGACAAGCGGTTCGGGCACTCATGGTCTTCTATTTCCTTAGGGAAATGATGTTGCCCAATATGCCATTAATGCAGAGAATCCGAAAGGAATTATGGATCTCTATGGTGATTATGAAGGTGCAAGGAACATTGAAAGAATGATTATGGCTCCTTCTTTCACCACTCAAGCACTGAAAGTTAGAAAAGCAGTTCTTCAAAAACGTCAGCTGAACTTGAATGCACCTGCGCATAGTGGCAACAATACACAAACAGTGCAAAGATCCCAACAAGCGCAATTATAGGGGACGTGGATGGGGTCACACACGTGATGGCTTCCAAAATCTAGTATTCTTTCCATGCTCTATTCTTTCCATCCATAGATCATCAATAAATCGATGGGTGTATTGATGATCTATGCTCTATGAACAACTCTTAATCAAGTTGTTACGGCGGGGACTAGAGTGGATGCCTCGGATCCATTTACTATCTATGCTTTAGATCTTTTGGAGATCAAACCTGAAATGGAGGACGTGGTTCGATGTGATGAAGCATCGCATTGTATTAAGGCACATGTTCTTATCCTTTGACATTCAGATTATGGACCAGGCCGGGGGCAGTTTTTACTCTCCAAGTATGATAAGAGAGGATCTCTTCTCTTCAAAATATGCGCAATATATTTGGCTGGCATCTAACAAACCAATGTATGCAGCATATAAGGTGGTTCTATCTCAAATTTCTCCTCTCTTGTACTACTGCAATGATATTGAATCTTGTGTTCAAGAAATTTTGATCATTATTGAAGCATTTCATAGAAATGGATCACCAACCGCACTCCAGGTGGATCAACTGTGACGTCCCCTACTCGTATACGGTGCACTCACCGTATACAAACATGAGTTCATCCCCCATACCAGCTCCATGCCGATACAGGGCCCTCCATATCACACTGCAACCGTGACTGGTTCCAGTGGGAAGAGTGAAGGGGTCATTTTACCCCGTCTCCCTCAGGGCCTACCTAGCTGCGGAAGCGTAAACATACATGTCAGTATATAACATAAGCACATATCCACCTCGAAGGGTGGTCCATCACATCTGCATAAACAAGATGAGCACAATACATATGGGAAGTCCTACCCAAGGCTCAGACTCAAGGGAATGACTGACGGCTTGGGTCTCCAGAGTTCATTGCAGACAGAATTCATGACAATGGATTTGGCTGGCATATGAACATGGCATAGGGTTGTCCACTCCATCCGCCCCTCCCGCAATACTTCACTTTGCGGTAAGTAGGCTGAAAAGTGTCGACCTGATCAGAGCTCACGGATGCATAGCCAAAAGGGCTATTCCCGGGTTTCATCCTCCCAGTTCGATGGGGCGAAAGGGATCACCCCTCCGAGAGATCTACATGCCGACTCAAGATGACTAGAGGGCCACCGCCTGCGATTCGACCGAACCCACCGGAAAGTGTACACCACTTCACGTGGTGTCGAGTCCATGCCTCACCCGCACTCGGGTGAGCCATTAGACCTAGTCACAATGATCCGTGGTAGGCCTTACACACCCCAGGGATCGCTTCAAGAGTCGACATGAACCTCCTTCTTAGCCACCCCCGCCCCTTCACCCACAACTGTGTGTGGTTCTTGTACACAGGCCGAATCTATAGTGTGCTAGAGAGGCTACTCTAGGAGCATCTACTACCAAGCTTTAGGTCTCTACCCCCCTTCCCAATACAAGGAGTTCATAGAGATACATCATCCACATACATCACAGAAGAACTAAAGAACTATATCTAATCTACATCATAGAGTTAGGTTCTTTAGTTAGAGGCTGGTATCTAGAGATCTAGAAGGCTGCTATGGGCAATTTAATAGGCTAAACCTACTGATTCTATGACTGAAATAGGGTTTAGACTATCTAATTGGCCAAATACCTGATCCTTGAGTGGCTCCTCCTGACCTGAGCTCGACCATCCTGCTGAAACGCTCGAATCAAGGGAAACTAATGGTGCAATTCTCTCAGGCAGAGTCTGGGAGGCGGTTTTGGCCGTTGAGGCAGCCAAAACAGAGTTCCAAAACCCTAGAAACGAAAATTGGGCAAGTTAGGGTTTCCCTCCCTTAATAGACAAGGGGTTGGCTAGGGTTTCCAATTATCCCCTTTAGGCATGTGGGATAATTGGTAATGGGCCCACTTGCCTTTAATGGCTAGGTGGCAAAATGTGCCCACATGGAAATGTGTGCCCACATTAATGTGTACATTGGAAAATGTGCACATTAATTGCACCTATGGGTGTGGCCCACTTGGCATCAAGTGTCCACATGGAAATGTGTGCCCACATTAATGTGTACATTGGAAAATGTGCACATTAATAGTTGCACATATTCCTGATACATAGAATTAATCTACACAAATCGACATGCCTGAGCCGATTTCTTCGGAGATGACCTTGCCGTCCCATTGCTCCATAAACTGTGGGTACTGCTTTACTAAATCTTTCTTAAGTACCCATGTCGCGTCTTCCACTGGTAAGTGTTTCCACTTGACCAAGTACTGGAGGAATTCTGATCTCCTCGTTTTCTTGAAAGCTTTATCAAGAATCAATTCTGGAACTATTTCCAGCTGCTCCTCCGTCATTTCCAACAACGTTGGAGTGTCCAAGACTTCGTCTGGACTTGGAGTGTGCTTCTTCAACAAACTCACGTGGAAGACCTTATGAATCTTTAGGTGTGCTGGCAAGTCTAGCTTGTAGGATTGATTACCTACTCTCTTAATTATTCTGAAAGGTCCAGCCCACCTTGGAGCAAGCTTCTTGCAATTCCCGATTCTGAGCTTCGCCTGCTTCACCTTGATCTTGAGCCAAACATCATCTCCAACTTTAAACTCTCTTACTGTTCGATGCTTGTCGGCGATGCTCTTTTGTCGACTTCTTGCTGCTAGCAAATACCCTCGAACTTCTTCCACGAGCTGCTGCATATCGGCCAACATCTGCTGCGAAACCTCTACTTTTGACACGGGGTTGTGCCAAGTATCTGGAGTTAGGCACTGATAGCCGTAATTAATCATAAACGGCGACATTTGGGATGATTCCTGCTTGGTGCTATTGTAGGCAAACTCCACCAAGTGAATAAATTCTTCCCACATACCTTGCTTATTCCAGACATAGTTTCGTAGCATGTCCTCTAAAATCCTGTTGGTCCGCTCCATTTGGCCATCCGTCTGTGGATGATATGCCGTGCTCATGGATAGCTTCGTCTGAATCGTCGTAAGAGGTCTTGCCGAAGGCACTCATGAACTTCTCGATCCCCTCGCCGGAGATGATCTCCCTTGGCATGCCATGAAGCCTGAAAATCTCTTTGGTGAAGAGCTTTGCTGTATCCATAGCTGTATCTGTGGTCCTGCAAGGCACAAAATGTGCCATTTTCGACAACTTGTCGACTACTACCATCAAAGCATCTTTCCCTCTTACGGTCCTTGGGAGTCCTGTGATGAAATCCATGCTAATCACCTCCCACTTAGCGTTTGGCACCGCTAATGGCTCTAATGCTCACGAATTGAAGCCGCTCGCCTTCGTCTGGCGACATAACCGGCATTCTCTCGATGTAGCGAAGCTACTTGCTTCTTCATTCCTCGCCAATAATAGCTGCCAAGACTTTGAAATATGTTTTCATGAATCCCGCATGGCCAGCTATTGGGCTGTTGTGCGTGTCGTGGAGGATCAATTTCCTTACACCTGATGATTCGGGTACGCACAACTTGTTCTTATGGTATAACAGGTTGCCTTCCTTCTTATAATGTTTAAAGGCTTCCCGCTCTTTATCTGTTCTAGCCTCCCTAGAAAGGCTTGCCCATACTTCCTTGAAATCCACATCTGTTGGCAAAGACTCTTCAATTTTCTTACCAAAGTCGCTGGATAAGCGTCGAAAATTGCATTGCAATGCACTCTAGTTGTCGGGGGATGCCTTGAAAGCGATCCGCTACCACATTGAGCTTCCCCGCTTGTAGACTATATCAAAGTCATACTCTTCAAGGAACTCCATCCACCTTCTCTCGCCTCGGGTTGAGGTGTGGTTAGCGTGAATACATACCGAGGCTCGATGGTCTCAGATCCAACTGGAACTTCCTTCCCAAAAGGTAGTGCCTCCAAATTCTTAATGCCCCGACAACCGCAAGCAATTCGATCGCATTGGGTGGGGTAGCGCCGTTTCCGCGCCGCTCATCTTCCCCGAATCATACGCTACCACACGCTCTTCTTGCATGAAAGCCTTTGACCGTGTAGCTATCTTTACTCGGGCCTCACCGCTACAAGCTTGTCTTTCTTTCTCCGTCCGCAGGGGTTAAAGACTGGGCGGTTGTTAAAGCTTCCTTCAACAATTCAAACCCTGCTTGGGCTTTCTTGTGCCAATGCTCGCCCAATCTTTCACTTTCTCGCCCTCGTCAAAGTTCACGTTAATCGGAGCCGCTATCTTAGCAAAGTTCTTCACGAACTTCCTGTAGTACCCTGCTAGGCCGAGAAAACTTCTGACTTCATGCACATTCTTCGGCGCCGGCCACTGAATGACGGCTTCAATCTTGGCAGGATCCGTCGAGATTCCTTCTGCTGAGATCACATGACCCAGGTATTCCACCTTCTCCATTGCGAAGTGACACTTCGACAACTTGGCGTACAACTGGTGCCTCTTCAACTTCTCTAGCACTCTCCTTAAGTGTTGTACGTGCCCCGGGGGATTCACATAGTGTAGGCCGTATATACCATGTGAGTGGACGATAAGGGGTTTTTTTTAACCTAAAGCGTACGAATACGTACGGGAAGGGGTTCTTTAGACCTTACAAAATCCAATCTCTAGTGATGTATTTCATACGGAAAGGGGTTTTTTAGACCTTAAAAAAAGCGTATACGAAGGGGTTTTTTATGACTCCTTCCTCGCACATGGCGTATCCCTTATACACTAAGTGATATCCCCGGGGTACGTGCTCTTCAAGGGATCTGCTATACACCAAAATGTCATCAAAGAATACAATCACAAAGGTGTCTAAAAACTCCCTGAAGATGTCGCTCATGAGCCTCATGAACGTCGCGGGGGCATTTGATAAGCCGAAAGGCATTACCGTGAACTCATAATGCCCATACCGCGTTCTGAAGGTGGTCTTATGGATATCTTCTTCCTTTATCCTGATCTGATGATAACCTGACCTTAAGTCGATTTTGGAGAAGACCTTTGCACCTTGGAGTTGATCCATCAAGTCATCTGATCTGGGAAGCGCATACTTGTTCTTAATGGTGTGCTTGTTCAGCTGCCTATAGTCTATGCACATCCTTAAACTGCCATCCTTCTTCTTTACAAAGAGAATGGGCGCTCCAAATGGCGAGACACTAGGTCTAATGAAGCCTAGGTCGAGCAATTCCTGCAATTGCTTCTTCAGCTCCGTCAACTCCTGTGTTGTCATTCTGTATGGAGCCTTGCTTGTCGGCTTTGCTCCCGGTTCGAGTGCTATCTCACACTCGACTCCCCTATAAGGAGGAAGCTGCTTGATCTCATCTGGAAAGAGATCATGGAACTCCGTGATCAACTGAGCTATTTGCTTCGGCAACTTGCTGAGCACCCTGTCTTCTTTACTTTCTTCTGATTCTGGCTCATCAATCTCAAGCTTGAAGATGTATGCCACCTGTTCGCTCTTAATGCACTTGAACAGCCGCTTAGAAGACATACACTGCATGATGGGAATAACTTCTTTACCTGTGATCTCAATGATCTTGCCGTCGGGTGTTGGGAAGGTCACCTTCCGCTTTCCACAATCAATGATGGCCCCTGCTGGTCCAAGGTACTCCATTCCTATGATCAAGTCGTACTTGCCAATGCCCATTACTTCTGCCCCCATCTGGATATTAATCCCTGCAAGTCGATGTCGGTTAATTCTCTTGCTGCGCCGTCACGCCATCCCCCCACTTGCTAAGACAACGGGCCTTGGCTTTGACTTTAGTGGTTTCAACTTCAACATTTGAACCATTCTCGGGATGCAAAGTTATGGCTACTTCCCGAAGTCTATCAAGACTATGAAGGACTTGGCCTTGGCCTTCCCATCGTGGGAAATTACTTTATCTTGGCTCTCTTGCTCTGTATCTATTGCGGCAAAAGATATGACACTCACCCGAATGTAGTCGCGGCCTTCCTCGCCGTCGTCGTCAGACAGGATATCCCAATCTCCCAACTCCGCTAGCGCTGCACTCATGACGTAGGGGCAGTTCGCTGTTCTATGGCATGGCTGGAAGCACCGGGCAAAGCCTGCTTTTCTATGCACTCTCTCTTTTCCTTGGGCATCGCCTGCAAAAAGGATCGCACTACTTTGGAGTAGTTTGACCCCTCCTGCTTGTCCTTGAAGGACACCTGCTTCTTCTCCCCGCTTGTTTCCCACAGTTTGCCACCATATGGGGCTCTAGCCGGACTGGGCTAGGCTGCTCTAGGGCTATAGCTTCTGTCGCCTTGCCTTTGTCACCGGAAATGCTCTTGCCTCTGCCCGCTATTCTCGGGGTCCGTCCCCCGCAAAACTTATAGCCTTGGACTCTTACGATATTGTCTTAGGGTTTATTGCCCTCACAAGCTTGCGGATCTCCTCATTCAACCCCTCAATATAGCTTTCTACCGCATGCTTCTCCACCCAACTTTGGCACATACAGCCTCAGCCTCATGAATTCCTCTGTATATTTCTGGGTGATTTGTTTCCTGTTGGAGCCTATAGAACTTCTTGCCATCATCTTTGGACTTATGCTCTCTTGGGGCGTGAGTGGCGCTTGAAGGCTTTAGCAAACTTTACGAACTTACAAGCATCCTCGCTAAGCCATGTGCCTTTGCATAACCCTTCCACCAAATGCGTGCGCGGCTCCTTTCAAGTTGGCTGTTGCCACTCTTCCTTTGTCTTTATCCTTCATGCCATAAGCATTGTCGTACTCACTCATTTAGATCCAGCCATGCCTCTTGCTTCTAATCGACTGTTCTCCCCCGAAATCTGTTCGATTCTGGGCCTTCCATACATTGCCCAACGCGGAATCTACCTTCTTACGGTAGTCGGAGGCCCCGGTGTCCCTTTGTCGTCCATCCGGGGTGTTCCTCTGCCTTCCCTCTTGATTGTTCCTTTGCCTTTGCGTGCATTTTGGTCCTGGGCTGATCTTCTTCTTCCTCGAGTCCGAGTCGACTCACGCTTGAGCTCCGAGGAGTCCGAGGCTGGGGATCTTCTTCTCTTGCTCCTCTTCTTGTCCCTTCCTGTTTTCCGAAGCTGATGCTTGTGGCAATTGAGCATTGCCCACCGAACCCGCTCACTGCTTGTGCGGCGGCTAATGAGCCTTTATCCGCTCAAGGTCCGCCCCTCATCTGATATATCTCCTCCTCTCGGGGTCATGGGTTCCATATCTTCAAATAGGTTCCTTGCCGGGGTGGTCTCGGCGGGTCCTGTTTCTTCCCTAAGGTCTTGGCGTTGTCGTTCCCCTGAGCCTAGGCCTCTAACTGCATGCACAAGTAATTCATGGCTATATGGTTAGTTTTCCTTGTTCTCTTGCATTGTTTATGTTTGTTGGTATAGTTGTGGGCAAAAATACATCAACAAAACATTTAAAGTGCAACAGAGATTATATTCATATATTATATAATATATTAGTACAAAAGGTCTCCGGGATCAAGAGTCTAACTAGTCTTGAAATCGCCGGTAAGACGGGTTGTCCTCAAGGAACTTCTTAACTTGAACCGTTCCTACCGAATGACCCAAGTTCCTGATGACGCTTGCTGACGAGCCGCCCTGCAAGGCTTTCGCCAGCTCTTCCACCCTGCGGTCGGATGTAAGGGCTGCGGTCACCGCCAATCTCGCCTGACGTCGATGGGGTATGGCGAAGTCGAAGAGGTCGAGTGCCATTGCTCTCTTCACCAGGACAGCATAGTCGACATTTGCTTGCTATTCGAGCATGCTCCGCCGGCTTGAGAGTGCAATCAAGATGAACACTCCTTCCTCCCCTCGGGGACTGAACTTTAAGGTGTATCACCGCTATTCTCCCATCCAACATGGCGCAAGTAGTACACGGCGACCGTTGCTTGTGCGTCGCGGATGATTCCCCACTTGTTTGGCCTCCTCGCTCTATGCATACGCATAATCGTCGACCTCGATTTCGGTGAGCTCCCTGAGTCTTCGATTGTTGAGTCGACTTGCCCGAGGTCGGTTCCTGCTCCCTCTCTGCTGGAGGTGGTGTTGAGGGACTTCGGCATCGGGATGCTAGTGGTCTTGCCTCTCCATCCCCATCCGTTCTGTAAAGCAAGGAACTCTTCCTCCGTCGGTAGTCTATTTTATGCGGCCCTGCCTCCATGATCTGCACGATATTGCCGCAGCTTGAATGTCGGTCGCCGCTGTGTAGGTGTCGGCTTCCACGACTTGTAGCGGGAAGTTCGAGACTCCCCGGGCGATGAAGTCGTCCATGTCGGTTCTTCTGCGCCCGGTTGGTGGAGTAGCTCATCCAATGGAAGTTCCTCTCCCTCGTTATTCGAAGATTAAGAATATCATCGAGGAGTAGATACTCCTCTCGTCGATGATGATTGGGGCTAGGCTTTGTGATGCCCAGCCCAAGTGGTGGAGCAACTTCGATGGTCGCCGGCTCTGTTCGAAAGCGATCGACTCACCCTCAGCTTGGCGCCGTTCTTCGTCCGAAGTCGAGCTCCGTGTATTCCTCGTCGTCCGACTCCTCTTCTTCTTCTCTTGCTTCTTGTTCCCATTGATACCGCAAAAGCATCGCTCTTCCTCTTACCTTTGCTATGGGGTCCACCTCCATCGGAGGGATAGAGGTTGCCCCCATTGGGTTTTCGCCAGCGGGGATAAGAAAATAGCTAGGGCGGCTGTAAGAGAAATACTTGGTCCCGGTATCGTCAGACCATGTAGTCTAGCGACCTCTGCGCCTTGTTGGTTAAGTACTTGGCGATGTTGGGGACATCGCCCAAAGGCCGCTTGAAGGGATGACCTGGGAACGAAATATCCTATGCAAGGGGGACTGAACAAGGAGGGTCCTACCCTAGCTTGAAAGTCCATAGCACTTGCCTATATGTTTGGGGTTGCATTTAGCGTAGCTTGGATATCAATTTCTTTTCCAAAACTTGGAAGATGTCGTTGACATCCGCCTCGGCAAAGATGGGCACTTTGCGCCTGTACCATCGCCCAAGTCGCCCGATGGCCATTGATCTAGCGAAGAAGGAGTAACAGACGGATCTGTAGCGTCCTCGAGGAGCCGGAAGATCGCCTAGCGGTGGAGAGCAAACTTGGGGGTCCTAAGTGAGAAATGTGGGACTTATTTATAGAAAAGGGGAAACCCTAATTTTTGGATGACCTAAAATTTCTTCGAGATTGGATGATTCTCGATCTATTAAAGGGTGCAATTAGAGTTTGAAGATCGCTTCTAGGGTTTGAGCATGCTAAGAACAACTAATGAACCTATTGCAACAACTTGGGGATCATTTGGTGAAGAAAATGGTACGAGGTCTCACACGTTGCGCCCAGACCGATAATGAGAAGTTCATTTTCTGTCCTGGCGCGACGTGTGAGACATGGGCTCTAAATGGGCTAAACTTGACCAATTTGGGGGATCTAAGGCTGTAATTCCACTAAACTCGTCGAGTTAGGCAGAATTGACCCCTTATTTGGTCGATTTGGAGCTGTTTTGGGCATTTTGGGCATGGTCTCACACGTTGCGCCCAGCCCGAAAATATTCAGGCTCCATGGCATGCCAAGGGAGATCATCTCCGACAGGGATCCGAAGTTCATGAGTGCCTTCTGGCAAGACCTCTTTACGACGATTCAGACGAAGCTATCCATGAGCACGGCATATCATCCACAGACGGATGGCCAAACGGAGCGGACCAACAGGATTTTAGAGGACATGCTACGAAACTATGTCTGGAATAAGCAAGGTATGTGGGAAGAATTTATTCACTTGGTGGAGTTTGCCTACAATAGCACCAAGCAGGAATCATCCCAAATGTCGCCGTTTATGATTAATTACGGCTATCAGTGCCTAACTCTAGATACTTGGCACAACCCCGTGTCAAAAGTAGAGGTTTCGCAGCAGATGTTGGCCGATATGCAGCAACTCGTGGAAGAAGTTCGAGGGTATTTGCTAGCAGCAAGAAGTCGACAGAAGAGCATCGCCGACAAGCATCGAACAGTAAGAGAGTTCAAAGTTGGAGATGATGTTTGGCTCAAGATCAAGGTGAAGCAGGCGAAGCTCAGAATCGGGAATTGCAAGAAGCTTGCTCCAAGGTGGGCTAGACCTTTCAGAATAATTAAGAGAGTAGGTAATCAATCCTACAAGCTAGACTTGCCAGCACACCTAAAGATTCATAAGGTCTTCCACGTGAGTTTGTTGAAGAAGCACACTCCAAGTCCAGACGAAGTCTTGGACACTCCAACGTTGTTGGAAATGACGGAGGAGCAGCTGGAAATAGTTCCAGAATTGATTCTTGATAAAGCTTTCAAGAAAACGAGGAGATCAGAATTCCTCCAGTACTTGGTCAAGTGGAAACACTTACCAGTGGAAGACGCGACATGGGTACTTAAGAAAGATTTAGTAAGCAAGCCCTACGGTTTATGGAGCAATGGGACGGCAAGGTCATCTCCGAAGAAATCGGCTCAGGCATGTCGATTTGTGTAGATTAATTCTATGTATAGTTAAGATTAATCTACGCATGCAACCTATGCTTGGTACGGGTCGCATGCGTGTTACCGATGATGGAACCACTACGGTGATCTCTAGGGCGTGGTGTAATGTCAATGTAGGCATGACCGCGTTTCCGCTTGGGCGAGTGGAAGGTAGATTAGAAAGTCTACTTCTGTCCCACGGAAGTAGACGACCTCGAGAGAAAGGAGGTCATGAAGGAATGCACTGATAGGAAAAGCACCTCTAGCCCCATATATGCTTTGATAGGAGGAATCAGGCCTTCACGCCCCATATACGGGAAGGACCTATCCTCCACACTGGGCAACTAGGGTGTAGGCATGAGCGCATATAGGCATATAGGGCGCCTGTCTCCACGCCATAATGGAAGATTCACCCCTCTTCCTACGGAGATTAGCCATGCATCCATGTAGATAGGTGGGTGGTCACCACATAACCAAAATTTTATTAATAATTAAAATGGTACTAACGTAGTGTCCCACCTCGGGCCAATAGAGCTCCTCGAGGGGCAAGGAGGTCGAAGATTTAAGGCTTGCAACACAATTTTTGTTGGAATGTGTTGCAAGGAATGAAGAGTACCTCGGACGTTAATTTTAATTTTGATAAACTTAATTGTCATGTTAAGTGAATTATTGAGTAACCTGTTTTAATGATGTTATGAATTGATAAGTTATTTCATAATATAATGGCGTGATAATGTCCTAAAAATATTACCTTAAGGTAATCTTAATAAATGTGTAAGTATTATAGTAGTTATAGTATGCATCAGGTTGATTGCAGGTTAGGATGATCCCAAGGTGGGGAGACCCACGATGCTGCGGACAGCATCATTTCAAGGTGGGGAGAATGTGACGTTCCAGGACAGTATACGGTCCCAGGACGTATACTGTACTGCCTCGTCACGCGTACACGCCACTCCGACTGACGTGTACGCTAACGTGTAGCCAGGTGGGTAGCCCTAGGGGGCAACGTGCCAGGAATATGTGCAACTATTAATGTGCACATTTTCCAATGTACACATTAATGTGGGCACACATTTCCATGTGGACACTTGATGCCAAGTGGGCCACACCCATAGGTGCAATTAATGTGCACATTTTCCAATGTACACATTAATGTGGGCACACATTTCCATGTGGGCACATTTTGCCACCTAGCCATTAAAGGCAAGTGGGCCCATTACCAATTATCCCACATGCCTAAAGGGGATAATTGGAAACCCTAGCCAACCCCTTGTCTATTAAGGGAGGGAAACCCTAACTTGCCCAATTTTCGTTTCTAGGGTTTTGGAACTCTGTTTTGGCTGCCTCAATAGCCAAAACCGCCTCCCAGACTCTGCCTGAGAGAATTGCACCATTAGTTTCCCTTGATTCGAGCGTTTCAGCAGGATGGTCGAGCTCAGGTCAGGAGGAGCCACTCAAGGATCAGGTATTGGCCAATTAGATAGTCTAAACCCTATTCCAGTCATAGAATCAGTAGGTTTAGCCTATTAAATTGCCCATAGCAGCCTTCTAGATCTCTAGATACCAGCCTCTAACTAATATGATGTAGATTAGATATAGTTCTTTAGTTCTTCTGTGATGTATGTGGATGATGTATCTCTATGAACTCCTTGTATTGGGAAGGGGGGTAGAGACCTAAAGCTTGGTAGTAGATGCTCCTAGAGTAGCCTCTCTAGCACACTATAGATTCGTCCTGTGTACAAGAACCACACCTGGTTGTGGGTGAAGGGGCCAGACTGGCTAAGAAGGAGGTTCATGTCCTGACTCTTGAACGATCCCTCTGGTGTGTAAGGCCTACCAGGGATCATTGTGACTAGGTCTAATGGCTCACCACTGAGTGCGGGTGAGGCATGGACTCGACACCCGTGAAGTGGTGTACACTTTCCAGTGGGTTCAGTCGAATACGGGCAGTGGCCCTCTAGTCATCTTGAGTCAGCATGTAGATCTCTGGAGGGGGGTGATCCCTTCTTCCCCCCGAATCGGGAGGATGAAACCCGTGAATAGCCCTTTGGCTATGCATCCCGGGAATTACGATCGAGTCCCGACACTTTTCAACCTACTCGCAAAGTGTGCACGCGAGGGGGGCGGATGGAGTGGACAACCCTAAGCCATGTTCTTATGCCAGCCAAATCCATTGCCATGAATTCTGTCTGCAATGAACTCTGGAGACCCAAGCCGTCAGTCATCCCCTTCGAGTCTGAGCCTTGGGTAGGATCCTTATGTATGATGCTGATCATTGTCTATGCAGATGTTGATGCACCACCCTTCGAGGTGGATATGTGATTATGTTGTATACTGACATGTATGTTTATGCTTCCGCAGCTAGGTAGGCCCTGAGGGAGACGGGGTAAAATGACCCCTTCACTCTTCCCACTGGAACTCGTTACGGGTGCAGTGATTGTGGAGGGCCCTGTATCAGTATGGAGCTGGTATGGGGGATGAACTCCTGTTTGTATACGGTGGGTGCACCGTATATGAGTAGGGGACGTCACAGTCCTAAGCAGTGGAGAGCAAACTTGCAGGGTGCTAAGTGAGAAATGGGGGACTTATTTATAGAAAAGGGGAAACCCTAATTTTTGGATGACCTAAAATTTACTGAGATTGGATGATTCTGATCTATTAAAGGGTGCAATTGCGAGTTTGAAGACTGCTTCTAGGGTTTGAGCATGCTAAGAACAACTAATGAACCTATTGCAACAACTTGGGGATCATTTGGTGAAGAAAATGGTACGAGGTCTCACACGTTGCGCCCAGACCGATAATGAGAAGTTCATTTTCTGTCCTGGCGCGACGTGTGAGACATGGGCCCTAAATGGGCTAAACTTGACCAATTTGGGGGATCTAAGGCTGTAATTCCACTAAACTCGTCGAGTTAGGCAGAATTGACCCCTTATTTGGTCGATTTGGAGCTGTTTTGGGCATTCATTTTCTGTCCTGGCGCGACGTGTGAGACATCGTCTCAATTCTGCTCAAAAACTCCAATTTGACTAAAACAAAAGCTAGAATTCTCTAACTTAACTTAATTAAGCTAGATCAGACACATTAATTACACAATAATTCTTTATATTAACAAAAATGTTCCTTATTTACAAAAAGGTTTCAAGGGCGCTCTCCCTTGATGTGCCTAGCAAGATACATATCCTGCCTCATGAGGGTGACCCTCTTCGCATGTCTTGTCTTGGTAGTCAATCCTCAAAATGCTTTGCACTATTTTGCTTCTGCTGCCTCAGTAAACACAACAAAGATCTCATCCGTCACTTTCGCGTAATGCGTATTATACTCTGCATAACCTCGCGGACCAAACGTTGAAAGCGGTGCGGGGATCAAGAGTCCGTAACTTCTCTGGAAGTGCCGGATTTCTTTGAGGGCTATGTTCTCCAACTTCTTCCTGCCGGCCCGCTTCTTTCCTGGTGCTCGGGGAGGCTTGGGCTTTGGTGGGGGTGGCCGAGGTCTCGACTCCTCGTCGGGTGTCCGCCTTCAATTGTCCGTACCACTGTGCTCTGGTAGTAGGCATTGTATGCCTCCCACTTCTCCATGTAGGTGTTGTGCTCCTTGATCCTCTTCGATAGACCTTGGCGGGGTCTATCACATAAGCCCTCCCGTTGGGGTCAGCGGGGCTTTAACTCTATCCCGTGTCGGGAATGGTGGGGGCTTCACCACACCGTCCGGCCTCCTCCTGCTCTGTGCTACTACCTTTCAGTGCTTCTTCTTTGGGGCACTTCCTTCTCTGGTGGGGGGTTTTGCCAGAACTTCGCTCCCTCTCATTGCGGGCATGTAGTCTTCGTCCGTCGTCGGTGAAAGGGGGGTCTCTTCGCTGATGGTTCGTTGATGTTGATCCCGTTCACTTACCCAACCCTTACAACCTTTCTTTTGCCCGCCTTAATGGCTTTAGCCTTCCTCTTCTTTGGCCCGGGTGGTTGGGTCGTCTTCCGGTTCTTAGTTCTTGCTCCGCTCCGGCTCTTTGGCTTCATACTTGCGATGAAGCGCGCGCAAGATCTGCTTCTTCTGGGGGCTAAGAGTCGTGATCGCCGCTCTTCCCTTCCTTGCTCCTCCCGCAGGTGGGTCTCGGTCACAGTGTTGCTCTTGGGCCGTTGGCGCCACCGCTGCTCCGTTGCTCCTCCTGCTCCTTCCTTCCTCACCGTGCGATCTCCTTGAGGATTTGATGCATGATGTCCGTCCGATTAGCGTCCTCTATGATCTCCGTATGGTCGCTCCGATCTGATCCCCATCTTCGCCGAAGAAGATTAAGCCTTCTCGGAAAAGGCGTTCTTGAAGGACCCTCACGAAGAGGCGGAACGGCCTTTTGGAGGATCCGCCCGGCTAGGCTTCCTTGCGATCTGTTTTGTTCGGGCCATCATTTGATGGTTCGTCGACGAAGCTAAAGCGCCCGGAAGATCGCCTCGGCAAACACGAGCAAACTTCTAAGGAAGAACGCGAAAATGGGAGGGGTCTAGGTCTATTTATAGGTGTCAGTTTTAGGTCAACTCTTAAACTACCTTTTTGGGGTGCTTAAAACATCTAAAACACCTAATTAAGCAAAGGTCTCACCGCGTTAGCCCAGCCCAAAATGAAAAAGTCATTTCTGTCTGGGCGGCGTGTGAGAGACATGGTGGGACCCACTACTAAATTTTGTACTTTTTAAACATGTAACATGCTAGTTCTACTGATTCTTAGCTCTAATTTAGAATTATCAAGCTATTTTACTGTAATTTACAACTTTTTGGTGTGTTTAAGCTGAATGTCTCACGCGTTACTTGACCCAAAAATGAAAATCTCATTTCATCTGTCTGGCGTGAGACCACCCTACTTTTGGATGTTGGCTCACCAATTCTTAATCTTTTTATGTTTTTCATTCCTTTTTAATCATTACTAGCTTAGCAAAACTAAAAGAATGAGAAAAATTTTCCCATTTTTTAGGTTTAAGGATCCTATCAAGTTAGTACTCTCGGGAACATGGCGATTAACTTTGCTCTTGGTCTCCAAGAACATTGCTCGATACCACTGTGGCGTCCCCTACTGCATTATCACGGTGCACTCCACCGTATACAAACAGAGTTCATCCCCCATACCAGCTCCATGCCGATCTGGGGCCCTCCACATAACACCGCAACCTTGGATGGTTCCATTGGGAAGAGTGAAGGGGTCATTTTACCCGCCTCCCTCGGGGCCTACCTAGGCTGCGAGGCGTAAACATACATGTCGATTATATAACATAAGCACATATCCACCTCGAGAAGGGTGGTCCATCACATCTGCATAAACAAGGTGAGCACAATACATATGGGAAGTCCTACCCAAGGCTCAGACTCAAGGGAATGACCCGGCGGCTTGGGTCTCCGTGAGTTTATTGCGCATGCACTCATGACAATGGATTTGGCTGGCATATGAACATGGCATAGGCTTGTCCACTCCATCCGCCCCTCCCCATTGCACACTTTGCGAAGGTAGGCTGAAAAAGTAGCCACGGGATGCATAGCCAAAAGGGCTATTCACGGTTTCATCCTCCCATTTCGATGGGGCGGGAAGGGATCACCCCTCCAGAGATCTACATGCTGACTCAAGATGACTAGAGGGCCACTGCCCGTATTCGACTGAACCCACTGGAAAGTGTACACCACTTCACGGGTGTCGAGTCCATGCCTCACCCGCACTCAGTGGTGAGCCATTAGACCTAGTCACAATGATCCCTGGTAGGCCTTACACACCAGAGGGATCGTTCAAGAGTCGGGGACATGAACCTCCTTCTTAGCCCGGTCCCGCCCCCTTCACCCACAACCAGGTGTGGTTCTTGTACCGCAGGCGAATCTATAGTGTGCTAGAGAGGCTACTCTAGGAGCATCTACTACCAAGCTTTTAGGTCTCTACCCCCCTTCCCAATACAAGGAGTTCATAGAGATACATCATCCACATACATCACAGAAGAACTAAAGAACTATATCTAATCTACATCATAGAGTTAGGTTCTTTAGTTAGAGGCTGGTATCTAGAGATCTAGAAGGCTACTATGGGCAATTTAATAGGCTAAACCTACCGATTCTATGGACCGAATAGGGTTTAGACTATCTAATTGGCCAAATACCCTGATCCTTGAGTGGCTCCTCCCGACTGAGCTCGACCATCCTGGCTGGCTTGCCTTTCGAATCAAGGGAAACTAATGGTGCAATTCTCTCAGCAGAAGTCTAGGGAGGCGGTTTTGGCCGTGAGGCAGCCAAAACGAGTTCCAAAACCCTAGAAACGAAAATTGGGCAAGTTAGGGTTTCCCTCCCTTAATAGACAAGGGGTTGGCTAGGGTTTCCAATTATCCCCTTTAGGCATGTGGGATAATTGGTAATGGGCCCACTTGCCTTTAATGGCTAGGTGGCAAAATGTGCCCACATGGAAATGTGTGCCCACATTAATGTGTACATTGGAAAATGTGCACATTAATTGCACCTATGGGTGTGGCCCACTTGGCATCAAGTGTCCACATGGAAATGTGTGCCCACATTAATGTGTACATTGGAAAATGTGCACATTAATAGTTGCACATATTCCTGGCACGTTGCCCCCTAGGGCTACCCCCCTGGCTACACGTTAGCGCATACCGCCGATCGGAGTGGTGGTGTACGCTGCGTGGCGAGGCGAAGACAAGATACGTCCCGGGGCCGTATATCGCCCCGAACGTCACATCAACCATATCCTTAAGGATCCTCAAATGAACTTAGAAATCAGAATCTTACTCTGCAGATGGAAGTCTGTCATACCTAAACCACCTGCAAATTTTGGCCTAGTGCATTTGGACCATGCAACCTTGACCACAGCATGCTCCTCATTCCCACCCCAAATAAAATTACGGACAATGGTAACAATCACCTGAAATTTTGACTGAGAAGCCACAAGGGCAGAGGCCATATAGATGTGGGAATTACTTAAAACATCTTTAGGCAACGCTTATTATTATTTGGCAGAGAGAGCTTAGCAGGATTCCACCAAAACAAATGCTTTCGCAACCCTTCTATGATAATATCCCAAGCATCGGAAGTAGATATATGAATGCCCACAGGAATACCAAGAAGTTTAGTAGCCTTCCCATGAGGAAGCACCTTCCAAGGAAAATCAGCAACACAAGGAGGCACAACCCCGTCAAGCGTCCATAATGCAGAACACTTTGGCCAACCAACAAGAACTTCAGATGCTAAAGAGAACACTTTGGCCAACCAACAAGAACTTCAGATGCTAAAGAGAAAGTATCAAGAAGAAGCTTTGCATTCTGAAGATTGTCCACATCAGCCACAAGAAAGAGAAACGTGTCATCAGCATACTGATTACAAATTTCCTGTGAACCATCCTCCATATTCAACCCCTGAACTATCCCATCCTGCACTGCCTTAGCAAATAGCTGTGAGAGGACCTCCGCTACCACTGTGAACAAAAGTGGAGCTAATGGGCATCCTTGGCGAGCATACCTTACCGAAAAAAAGCGATGGAGGGTTCCCCACAAAACAACACGATGAGACCGCGTCTTGAGATATGGAGCTTCATAACATCACTGGTGAACTGCTGACCAAAGCCCAACGTTAAGAGTCTTTTTTTTCAAAAATTACCAATCCACACTGTCATATGCCTTGGCAAAATCCTAGTTGGAGATGTATGTGGACTTGGGCTTGGGATAAACTACTCCATCCTAAGGTGGCAGTGCTTTGGTGGCAGATTCTTCACAGATGCCCTCGGGTGAATGTGCTTGTCCACATGTTTGATCCTCGAGTGTCAACACTCTTGCCCACTGTGCAAGCAAAAGGACGAGACTATTGATTGAGCATTGTTTCTTTTTATGTGATCATTTCCAGCCTGTTTGGTCTTGGCTACTTTCTCTTTTTCATGTGACATTGACAAGTCAGCAAGTGCTTCTGGCTATTTATCCGGATACTTGGAATAAGGTGTGGAGCCAAGCATTTCATTTGGCATCAGGATGAATTGTGGTCCATCTGAAAGCGCAGAAGATTGTGTATCTTTCAGGGTTTGGATATTCCTCCTGCAGTAGTCCTCCAGGATGCACAAGCTAGAATCGCTAAGGCCTACCATTGTTCTTCGCTTGCTCTTGCCAAGCGACAGTTGATATTTGAGTCCTATTTGAGTGTGTTGTCTTATGCATAGGTTGGTGGTTCTACTCAGTGGATCATAACTATCGTCTGAGATTTTATTCCCGCCTCTGCAGTTGTATCTGGCTTTTGGCTTGGTGTTTCAATAAAGTTTATCGTTCTTAAAAAAAAAAAAAAAATTCATAGAAATGGATTCAAAAAGAATAAGTTGTTATGCATTGTTACAAATATGCTGAAGGCAAATAACTTTCCTGAAGCTAAATGTAACCCATCTACTTTATTTGATCATCTCTTATATCATAAGAATGCAGGTATGGAGTCTATCTCTTATGCAACTAGTTGATTGTATTTATTTTCAAGCAAATCAAGTTTAGCCTTACATTTTAATTGCTGTATTTGTGGAGCAGCTGGCATACACAAACCCCTGTAGGGAGTGGTGCTCAGTGTACTCCTATATACATTTTGGGTATATGTATAGATGTGGGTTGGAGGTGAGACACACGCACGCACGCACGCACGCATGCACGCGCGCGCAGAGTTTCGTACCCGTACACAAAGTCTCCAAGTGATTCTTTGTTGGTAAACGTCGATAATAAAATCAAGTGTTGGTCTTGTCAAAGTGGCATAGATGGTGTTGTTTCCACTCCTTTACTTGCGCTTATTGAATGCAATATTTACAATATTTACATTATTTACATGTCTTTCCAATGTTTAGACATTGGGGAAATAGAGGTGCTATCAACATTTGCTGCCTTTTGAACGTTTCATCTCGGCATTCTGCCTGATTGAATTATTACCCATTTTGTAGCTCTAGCATCCTTTTTATTTTTCTGTATTTGCTTATTAGGTTCCTTCCTTTCTATTTTTCTTTCCTTTTTTCTTTATCATCTTTTTTTTTTCTCTTTGTCCCTTCTCTCTTCCTTCGGTCATTTTTGACGTACACCCGGGGTAGTCCACAAGGACTAAGTGGGGAGGAGCATTAAGGATTTTTCAAACATTCATTCACCAGCATAAATAACAAGATACCACTATACCTGCTCAATCTGGATTTCCCCTGCATGTGTTAGCACCTAGAATACAACATACCACATTACCATATGTCTTTCACCTACATAACTACATGCCCAGCGTAATCCTTGGGTTGCAACCGCAAGGAGACCACTTTCTCCACCTGTACGTACAAGCTTTTCACGGGGCTCTGACCTTAACTCATCCGACTGGCAATCTGGCCCAGATGCGGAGTCTTTCACGGCCATCCACCCCTCTGCAGGTGGTCCATAAATGAAATGCACAATGCCACATAATACCTTTACAGATTTCTATGCGTAGCCCCATAGAATGGCCCAAGCTATATTTATACTAACCACCTTCATTCATAATGTACATGCATATACACACCATCAAATACTAGCGCTACCATTAATCCTCATAAGACTGGACTGGCAACAGACGGTTCACCCCCTGGATAACTTTGAAATAGACTGCAACAATGTACATAAATCAAAGACAAGGATCATAGCAAGGTATATTGATGATTGAATTTACAAAGAGGCAAAATAAACTTTTAATACTTGAAGATTATACTTTAATATGTCTTTTAAAGGTCAGAGGATACCGGATCCTGGTATCCCCCTCAAGTAATCTGTAACAGAAGACCACGGCGTCCAATAGCGGCCGCCTTTTTCCTGGCCGAGCGATTCTGCCAACTTGCCCAAGGCAAGAGTTCATCCCCAAAATGGATTAACAATGCAAAAGGCTATCTATGGAGTTAGAATCAGATTGAGAAGGCGGAGCTACGGATTACCAAGGCAGAGGAGATAAACAGGCAGAAGAAAGGTTTTTACAGAAGATGGAAGCAAGCTTGGGTTCACAGGACTTGATGGCCGAATTCAATCAGAGATCTTCCGGATTTGGAATCACAAATCGATTAGCATGACAGATTATAAATACAGACTGGAAATTGGTTCACAGGCGATGGACTTCGCTATGCTTCTTAGTAATCCATCTTAAACAATCAGAGTCCAGGTAATACAACAAAGTCTAAACACCCATCAAATCCCCACTTGATTATAGATGCTTCGGACTCTTTCTCCTTCTTTGCTTAGCTTTTGATCGCTTTAATCCTCGAGCTACTGCGGCTACCGTCATTTGCAAGCTCTATTCTCTACTTATACAGGTTTGTGGGGAGTATTGGCAAGCTAATCTGCATGCTTCTAGATGCTCGTATGCTGTGTTGAAGCCTGAAATCACTCATGCATGGCCGGAACGGCCCAATTTGGTTGTTCAATCCTCTCAATACAGTCACGATTTGGGCATTCTATTTAAGTGCTCACCAAATCTAAAACTATATATGACCATCTAATTTACATTTAAAATGTTTATTCTAATTTCAAATACTAATATCATGCCCCAAGGCAACTTTGCTAGCCATCTACAACTTAACTTCTAACTATTGAGGTAACTTCAATTAGTACCAAGCATCCATACATTCTTCATAAATATACTGAAGCAGGTCAAGCCACTGGATTTTTTACAGTTTTAAACTTTGCAAACATTTAAAATAGAATGTTCTAGAAAGTTTCATATCCTCACGAGTACAGCTTAGTTAGAAAGTTTTCAAAAAAAGCGATACTTTGGAAATGATAGTAGGTGTGAGTAAGCTCCTCATGGGTGATACTTTAGAATTGGTGGTAGGTGTTGGTAGTAAGCATGAGTAAGCTCCTCATTGATGATGCTTTGGAATTGGTAGTAGGTGTGAGTAATCTACTCATGTGTAATACATTGAAATTGGTAGTACGTGATAGTAAGCTCCTCATAGATTGACTAATGAATGTTGAGTGCATCTCTAGGCATGCATGGCTGTAGTTACGAGTAGGCTCCCCATGGGTGATACTTTAGAATCAGTAGTAGGTGTGAGTAAGCTCATCAATTGGTGATATTTTATAATTGATGGTAGGTGGCACTATGCTCCTCATAGATTGACAAATAAATGTTAACATGAATATGGATGTTGAGCCACATGGGTGATACTTTGAAATTGGCCGTAGATGTGAGTCAGCTTCTCATGGATGAGATTTTGGAATTGGTAGTAGATGCAAGTAAGCTCGCAATGGGTGATATTTTGGAATTGGCAGTAGGTGTTGGTAGTAAGCGTGTGTAAGCTCCACATGGGTGATACTTTGAGATTGTAGTAGATGTGAGGTAGCTCCTCATGTGTGATCCTTTCAAATTGGCAGTAGCGTGAGTCAACTTCTCATGGGTGACTTGGAATTGGTAGTAGGTGGTCCTAATGAATTCAACAATGAATGTTGAGTAAGATGGATATAAACATATAAGTATTATGTGATACTTTGAAATTGCCGATAGGCATGAGTCAACTTCTCATGGGTGATACTTTAGAATTGGGTCCTTTTAGTTTTTTGTGATCAATTGGTCTATATAGTCATTTGCAACTGCACACAACATGAAATAGAAGGATGAAGCCTCTTTCACAAAATACTGACTAGTATTATATGTCTTTTTCATTTGAAACTCAATTTCCTAAACCATCCAAGGACATATACCTTTATTCAACCCCAACCCCCCCCCCAAAAAAAAAATCAACCCCAGATTACACGGAAAAATGGATGACATAAAGGTAAAAGCTAAAATTTGCAAAGTGTTCATGTAGTTAGTTTGAAGTTTCTCACATACTGGTGTTGCTGTTGCTTGTGCAAGAAATCACGAAATGGACAAGAGAACAAGCTCTTATGTTTTTGCTTGACTTGTTGTGGCAAGGGTTGCTCCCTCTCTCTAAAATATAAGTGGAATGTAAGGCTATAGTCTAAAAAACTATTAATGGAGGGTTAAGGCAAAAGCTAATTAGGAAAAAATGAGTTTTCAGGTGGGCTATATGAATTTCTTGGCATCCAAAACCTCAAAAACCTTAGGCCCCCATTCATGTGGAAAAATACGAACAGAATTTTAGCTGCAAAAAAAATAGCAAAAAAAATTGTGGCTATTAAATCGTTAGATGTGCCTAGAATATTCCTCAAGATGTCCAAACTCAACCTTTCCCTAACGAAATGCCCCCTAATAGGAGACAATCCAATATCTAAGGAAAAATAAGGGGTCAAAAAATACAGATGTGTCATTGCCATGATGTTATGCTTGTGGGTACCTGAAACAGATTTATTATAAATTAATAGTCTACAATTGGTAGAACATATTAGAACACTAATTCCATTCACCACTTATGAGCACAACAGTCTCCTAGATAAGGCATTGGAGGGAGGTGAAATCTATAAACACCAAACAGTAAGCATGATATTAAAAAGACGCTATATAATAAATAACAAAGCAACAAAATATTAAAAAATGTTTACTTGTGAGAAAAAGTTCTAATATTAAAGTTAAAATTATCTAAGTCAATGAATCCCACTTGCCTCAATAATATGAATTATAAAAATAAAATATATAGATTTCGACAATCTTGTCTTGCATTTCTAAACTATAGAATATAAGTTATGAATGTTGCATGTCACATGCGATGTAACGTGCATTAGTACACATCATATGACATTTCTAAAAAGCAGTAGGAGGCACGAACAAAAGGAACATTTATAATAATAATAATAATAAAGTTTATTAACGTCCAACTAAAAGCCCGTAGGCTATGGGACAAACATGCCATAATATGTCACAAAAGTTGTCAGCAATTATACTTCTTTATCTCTTGTGTCATGCAAGAGTTCCCGAAGGAAACAGCCCAAATGAGGAAGTGCAAGATGATGTTGTAACAACTCGTCCATGGGTAAATTCCAGGGTATCATAGAATATTTGGCACGTAGAGCATCATGCCTATGACATAGGTAGATAGCGTGATGCTTGGATTCTACCCCTTCCTTACAGATACAAATTCTGTGATCTTCTTCCAGCTTCATCCATCTACCTTTCTCAATCATTAGACGGTGGGAGCTCATCCGCATACATGCAATTGCTCGTATCTGCCCAGGGAACATGCTATGTAGGCGCAGATATGGTTGTATACTATGAGTGCGCTTAGGGTTAAAGTCTCTAATGTAATATTGCAGCTTCTTTTTGTTGGATAAGTCACAGTATGCATCGAAGGCACGTACCTTAAACTCATCTGAGTATGGGGAGATGGCCAAGTTCCAATGGTTAAACCATTTGTTCAAATTCTTGTACCAACCGTTTTTGCCATCGGCCTCTAATTTCACAGCTGCATTAAGAGTCAAGCATATCAGAGATTCATCATTTACTCTCTTCTTTTGATCCAAGTATCTCAAGACATTGCTCATGGACTGAATTTCCAGCGGATATGAGCCGCTATCATATAGCATCACTTCATAAGAGTTTTATATTTATAGAGTTTTTTCTTTAACATAAATAAAGTTTTG
Source organism: Isoetes taiwanensis (assembly GCA_021234155.1). Taxonomy (NCBI): domain Eukaryota; kingdom Viridiplantae; phylum Streptophyta; class Lycopodiopsida; order Isoetales; family Isoetaceae; genus Isoetes; species Isoetes taiwanensis. Next base: position 10,845,576 of record JAJEKV010000042.1, on the reverse strand, counting down.
TGCCTATAAAATACAAGGGACAAAGTAGACAAAGTTATCCATTGGTATAAAAGCTTGTATAATTTAAAATCCAAAGAAATTATGCATTGAGGCTTCGATTATGAGCATCAAATATGCCGACCAATTTTGGACATGGTTAGACGCATTGCAAGCCCAAAGATCATATCCCTCCCAGATCGACTAAAAAACTATGTGTTTAAGAATAAAAATCAAAACTGAATAACGTACATGCTTACTTGATTCATCGTGCTTCATATCTATATTCATCGTTGCATACTTCAAATTAGAGAATATATTATGCCCATACTCCCCAACATCCATGATTTAGACCATTGCACCAAGTCAAAGCACCTTCACCATCTAACTCCGATAGGTTGTAGTTATGGAGAAGATGGTGTTATTGCTGACATTCAAATCCAGACACAACCTTAGACGCGGCTTCTAGTCAGTCCTCTTTCACTTTGACCGTGTTGAGATCCCCAATAAGAACCCATGAAATGTCCTCACCCATACTAAGCATCTTGGACTGTAGAGATGCCCACGATGAAGCTCTCTGATGAGATCTGTTATGAGCATATACATTCACAAGACCATACGGGACTCCATGGTCATGTCATAAGAGAAAGGCCCATTGACCAAAGCAATCCACCTCAGTGAAAGTGATTGACAATAAAGGTTTCCAAGCTATGACAACTCTCGCATTAGTTGAAGCAGCTGCTGCCTCCAACACATTGAAGCACTTGTCGATCATATCTGCAAACTGAACGTTTAGCTTAGAAAGACAGAAATGAAGGTTTTTCAGCATATAAGTCTTATAATGTGTCAACTTTAGCTAGCCAGATAACAAGCAAAATGATTTAAGCTACAGGATTGAAGATCTACCTACAAATTGTTGAGCAACTGGCAACTAGTGGCAAGAGTAGCAATAAAGACAGCCTATGAGAAGCAGTGGCAGTAGGTCTGTCTAAGATCTTATGGTTCTAAATGTTCTATCTAGGTGCAGAGATCCTAGCTACACAGAGAAATTGAAGTGTTGAGAATTGTTGGTAGTTAAAACGTTTGTGTAGACATTGAACAAGTATGGTGCACACTGGATCAAAAGAAAAGACATTTTAGAGGTTTTGGCATCAATGGTCTCAAAGGCCAATTTTCACTTCTAGTCCTGTGGGATAATTCATGATGGCTCGTTTACTGCACTATTCCTGTGGGATATCTAAATAATGGTTTTTCAACCGGATTAGAAAGTTGATCGGAACCCATAACAGCCGGAATGATTAAAGCTTGCATATATAGAAGAGTTGCAGGTCGATTTTGGGACATATAGTTGGACTGAAGCTCCCATGATCCGATCGAAGGCAGTTTATTCTGGCAGTCAACACTGCTACAGTATTCGGGTCAATGCCCGATGAACAATGCTTGAGCAATTATATTTATCTAAGGTTGAATGACCATTTAAATGGTAAACGGGAAGAATGTGTCTAGGACTAGACTTATGAGCAAACATTTGCATGGTTTATAAGCTTGATGTAAGATTGATCTATGTAAAATAAGTGACCACATCTTGGCTTTTACTAGATCAATGCTTTGTATTCAAATAGTTGTTGAATAGAAATTGGAAAAATCTTACTGGACATTTAACTGTTTCTATCAGGTTCCTATCATTGGTATCAGAGCATCAACATGTCTAGTAGATTTGCTGCAAGCTTATTGAACGCTATAGATGTGTACAAAGGCGGACCAGGATTCCAGGTTTGGAAGGACGCCATTAAATATGTGTTAGATGTGGAAGACCTCTGGGATTTGGTAGATCCAAATGGCACTGTTAGTGCAGATGCAGGGATCTTGAGCAGATCTGATTCTATAGGGTCTGCAGCTGGCACAGCAGCACAGTCCACAGCAGGAGGAGTTGGTGGCTCCAGTGGTGGAAAGTCTCTACAAGTCAAGGCCAAAGAGGCACAAGGGATCATTTCATGCAAGGTAAGTCCATCCATTCGCCTTAAGCTTAGATCTCTTGGACCTAGAGATATGTGGAAATTTCTGTTGAAACATTATGAGGAAAAAACTTCCTCACAGATAGATTTACTTGAAAATGAACTAAGAGGCTTGAAATTAAGAGAGGATGAAGATGTGGGAGATTTTTTCAGTAAATTTGACAACTTAATAGTTGATTTGGATGGTGCTGGTGTTGCAATTTCTGAAAGAAGTCAGGTCTTGCAAATATCAAGAGCCATAGGTGATAATGAGACTCTGGCTTTATTCATAAGAAACTCATGTAAATCTAGAGAGGAAGCTGAAACTACTTTAAGAACTGAATGGGAACAAAAGAAGATCTTAAGACAGAGCCAAAATGAAGATACTCCAGAAGTCTTGTTTGTAAAAAAGAAGGAAAAAATTGTGTGCTATAACTGTCATGAGTTAGGGCACTATAAAAATGAATGCCCTAGGCTTAAGAAAGAGTTTAATTGCTATACATGTGGATGAAGAGGGCATGTAGCATCAAAATGTCCAACACCTAAGAACTTTGGAAAATCTAGAGGAAGAGGAGAGCCCAGTAGAGGCAGATCTGGAAGGGGAAGAGGTCGAGGCTATGAGAAGGCATATGTTGCACAAGAACAAAAGGTCAATGCCAAAGGAGTTACTGAGGAGGTAGACGAAGATGAGGTAAATACTGAATTTGCTGTTGTGGATGAAAGTATTGTTACTAATAAGTCTGATCAGTTGATAGTTGATAGTGGAGCTGAAAGATCAGTAGTTCAATCTACTGAGCTCTTGAAAAATATATCAACTACAAGCTCTAGAAAATTCAAGTAGGGAATGGAGCTCTTCAAGAGGTGAAAGGAAGGGGTTTGTTGCAGTTAGAAGATCTCAATGGCAATATTGTGAACATAGAAGATGTTTTGCGTGTTCCAGCAATAATCAGAAATTTAATTTCTGTCAGTCAGCTTTGTGATTTGGGATATAGAGTTGTTTTTTAAGGAGATAAATGTAATGTGTACTTGAATAATGAATTAAAGTTCTTTGCAAAAAGAGTTGGCAATTTATTTGAGATGGATAATGTTGTGCATCATAGCATAAATGCAATACAAGAAGACAGTGTAGATCTTTGGCAAAGAAGATTGGCACATACTAATCATAACAATTTGAAATGGTTATTGAAGCAAGGGTAAATTATTTGTGAAGGATGTGCTTTGGGAAAATTAAATAGGCTGCCATTCACCAAAAGTAAAACAAGAGCTCAACAAGTTCTTGAGTTAGTGCATTCGGACCTATGTGGTCCCTTAAATGTGCAAAGCAGAAACAACAAAAGATACTTTATAACATTCACAGATGACTATAGCAGAAAATGCAAGACATATTGCTTAACAAGGAAATCTCAAGCATTGAGTGCATTTAAGCAATATGTAGCTGAGATGGAAAGAGAAATCAGCCTTAAACTCAAATGCATAAGGTCTGATAGAGGTGGTGAATACCTTGCTAAACAATTTAAACAGTTTTGTATAGCTCATGGAATTAAAAGACAGTTAACCTGCAGATACTCTCCTCAACAAAATGGGGTTTCTGAGAGAAAGAATAGGACTATAATGGATGCAGTCAGAGTCATGATAAAAGGAAGTGGTCTGCCAAACAAACTTTGGGAAGAAGCATTACAAACTGCAGTGTTAATACAAAACATGTTACCTTCAGCTAGTTTAAAGGGAAATATCCCTGATGCTTTATGGAGCCCAAATAAAAGCATAAATTATGAAAAGCTAAAAGCATTTGGTTGTTTGGTATATGCTCATGTACCAGCTGAATTAAGAAAGAAGCTAGATAATAAGGCTGAAGTAGGTTTCCTTGTAGGGTATGATGAGCAATCCAAAGGATATAGAATATATGTCCCTGAAACCAAGTCTGTCATAATTAGCAGAGATGTCTTGTTCAATGAGAACATACTCTACAAGGACAGATACACAAAGGGAGTTAAAACTATCATAACTAAACCAGAGATTCCTAAGTTTGAAATAGATGATGCAGATGACAATGAAGAAGACAAATTGAGCACAACAGAAATTGAGGCTCCAGAAGTAATCAGAATGCAAGCTGAAGAACAAGAATTAGCTGGTCATCATGTAGAAAAGAGGAAAAGGAAGACTCAGACAGAAAAATTAGTAGAGGAAGCAAAACTAGAAGAAGGGAAATTGTATGGCAGAAATGAATTAGGGAGGAGTAGAAGAGGTGTCACCTTTGAAACAGAACAAATTATGGCAATCTTAGAAGATGAAGTCATTCCACAAAGCTTTGAGGAAGCCTTACAAAGTTATGACAAGGATAAATGGATAGCTGCCATGAATGATGAGCTAAATTCTTTTGAAGATACAAAAACTTATGAGCTAGTCAAGGCTGATGGTAAACAGAACATAATAGGAAGTAAGTGGTTGTATAAAGTCAAATTAAACCCTGATGGAAGCAAAAAATATAAGGCAAGATTGGTTGCCCAAGGATACACACAGAAAAAAGGACGAGATTATGATGAAACCTACTCTCCCATAGTCAAGCTTACAAGCATTAGGGTTTTGCTAGCTATGGCCAATGCTATGAACTTAGAGCTGCATCACATGGATGTAAAAACATCATTTTTAAATGCTACACTTGAGGAGGAGGCTTATATGAAACAGGCTCTAGGATATTCACATAGTAAGAATATGGTTTGGAAGCTTAATAGAGCAGTATATGGACTGAAACAGTCACCAAGAGAATGGTATTTATGTATAAATCATTTCTTACAAGAGCAGGGATTTGAAAAATTACAAAATGATGGGAATCTCTATAGATTTGAGCAAAATGGAGAATATTGCATTATTGCACTTTATGTAGATGATTGTATTATGGTTGCAAACTCTTTGAAATTTCTTAACACATGCAAAAGCATTTTGAAATCCAGGTTTCAAATGTCAGACCTAGGTGAGCTTAAAAAATTCCTTGGAATCGAAGTCGTCAGAAACAGAGAGCAGAAATGGTTAAAGTTGCATCAAAGTACACATATAGAAAATATGTTGAAAAGAATTCAAGCTAACTGAAGCCAAGCCATCAAAGATTCCAATGACAGCAGGACATAGACTGACAGAGGTACATGATATTTCAAATGATGAGGTGAGTAGAATGCAAAATGTACCTTACAGGGCTTTGGTTGGATGTCTACTATTTCTGGCCAATAGTACTCGACCTGATATAGCCTATGCAGTCAACATTTTGAGCAGAAGAAATCATGATGCTACTAGAGAGCATTAGGAGGCAGCAAAACGTGTTCTTAAATATCTAAAGGGAACTCAAACTCATGGTATATGTTTTGATTCTATAAATCTAACAATGATGTGTTATAGTGATGCAGATTGGGAAGGAAATTTGCACACTAGAAAATCAACTTCTGGCTATGCTATATATTTAGGAGGAGGTGTCATAACCTGGAGATGTAAAAATCAAGCAGCAGTGGCAATGAGTTCAGCTGAAGCAGAATATGCTGCATTTTCTTTTGTTGCCAAAGAATTAGTATGGTTAAGAAGGTTGTTAAATGAGTTAGGATGCATTCAAGAAGATCCTACAGAAATCTGGACTGACAGTCAGAGCAGTATTGCAATTATTAAAAACCCAGTATACCATGATAGAACCAAGCACATCGAGCCAAACATGCATTTCATACGAGATTTAGCAGAAAAAGGACTCATACATATGAGGTATGTTGACACAAATGACCAGTTAGCAGATGTATTCACCAAAGCACTGCCAGAAGATAAGTTTACAAGATTCAGGAAACAATTAAATGTGGCAGACTTATAAACTCAAGAATGTAGCAGACTTATAAGCTGAAGGAGGAATGAAGGTTTTTCAGCATATAAATCTTATAATGTGTCAACTTTAGCTAGCCAGATAACAAGCAAAATGATTTAAGCTACAGGATTGAAGATCTACCTACAAATTGTTGAGCAACTGGCAGCTAGTGGCAGTAGTAGCAATAAAGACAGCCTATGAGAAGCAGTGGCAGTAGGTCTGTCTAAGATCTTATGGTTCTAAATGTTCTATCTAGGTGTAGAGATCCTAGCTACACAGAGAAATTGAAGTGTTGATAATTGTTGGTAGTTAAAACGTTTGTGTAGACATTGAACAAGTATGGTGCACATTGGATCAAAAGAAAAGACATTTTAGAGGTTTTGGCATCAATGGTCTCAAAGGCCAATTTTCACTTCTAATCCTGTGGGATAATTCATGATGGCTCGTTTACTGCACTATTCCTGTGGGATATCTAAATAATGGTTTTTCAACCGGATTAGAAAGTTGATCGGAACCCATAACCGCCGGAATGATTAAAGCTTGCATATATAGAAGAGTTGCAGGTCGATTTTGGGACATATAGTTGGACTGAAGCTCCCATGATCCGATCGAAGGCAGTTTATTCTGGCAGTCAACGCTGCTACAGTATTCGGGTCAATGCCCGATGAACAGTGCTTGAGCAATTATATTTATCTAAGGTTGAATGACCATTTAAATGGTAAACGGGAAGAACGTGTCTAGGACTAGACTTATGAGCAAACATTTGCATGGTTTATAAGCTTGATGTAAGATTGATCTATGTAAAATAAGTGACCACATCTTGGCTTTTACTAGATCAATGCTTTGTATTCAAATAGTTGTTGAATAGAAATTGGAAAAATCTTACTAGACATTTAACTGTTTCTATCAAGTTCCTATCAAGAAAGATATCCGACTCCTCTTAAGGGAAAGCAAGGCCACTCCCTGAATATTCCATGAGACTAACGCATTGATGTTTTGAAGGGGTTGGATCAAGAAGCGCCACTGGTGCCTCTAAAGTGGCAATGTTAGAGTTGTTATCCTGATACAATAAGCATCAGCCTCTTCAACCATGTCAGCTCAACGAAAAGGTGAGAAACGATATGATGGGGGCTATTGGAAGGAAAAGTGAACCCCGAATCATGTGTAATGGATGCTGGGACACTGGGGAATTACGGCCTTTTGCTATCTTTTGAGGCTGGTGAAAAGCAGATGGATGCTTAGGCAGAGAGTGGAAACCTCGACGATCAATATCCATGTATACGAGCCTCTTATGCTTGCTCTTGCATCCCTTGAATCTCCTCCAACCTCTACATATGCTGATCAGAAATATGGATGAAGAATGTGCAGCTGTGCAAACAGTGGAATGGTTTGCAAGTGGCTGAGAAACATCCATGGGCATGGGAGCCGCACAGATGTGGGAGCCAAGTGATGTGATGCAAGAGACATTACTAGACAAAAGCAGGTGCCTCAAGAAGCATAAGAACTAACTCAGGGCCATTGAGTAATCGTAGCTTAAAAGGAATCAAAATATGATACAACTTTGGACAACAATTAGTTGAGGTAGCCCACGATCAATGGATCTTGCAACACAAATGTTGGTCAGGCCATTTGTAATAGGGTGTTGAAAATGCAACTCTATCTCATTTTGCAATGGCCAAAATAAGGGTAGAAGCATGAAAGGGGGCAAGAAAAGTGCCCTATTTCTATATTTTCTAATGTGGGTGGGCACGTTAATGCCTCAAAGGGGGTAATGCAATATTTGAATTTTATTTTCAAGCCTAGAATCTTTTTCCTCCTGCTTCATTTCTCCTGAAACTTGGCTGGAGAGAAAGAGCTCTTGCACATTGCACAAAAGGGGAGAGTTTTCTTCTTGGTTGGGCAGAAAAAGCTCTTGCACATTGCACAACAGGGGAAAGTTTGGATCGGACATTTTGTTGGAGCATTTTACAGGGTCTAGGGTCGATTCTGATCTATCATCATGGTTAAAGCAGCTGTAAGGACGTCTCCACAGAAATCAGCTCGAAACCATCAGCCTCAGAAACCCATTCAGAGATCTTCAAAGACTGGAGCAAGGAAATCGAAGGCTGGGTCATCGTCACCTGCTACAAAGAGGAAGATTTTGCAGCCAGAGTCTGACAAGGTAAATATCAAACAACTTAGAAGCAATAATTTTGATAATTTTTATGGCCTTCTTCAATAGTACAAGATGTTAACTTCTCCACCAGCCAGGATGTGGGGGGGTAAAGAGAATAGGGTGAAGCCCATGTGGATGCAAGAGAAGGTTTTTAACAGGAAGGATGTTGCAAACCATCACATCCCTCTTTACTTTACTCGGGCCTGGGCTCTCCATTACAAAGCAATCAAGATTGATTGGGAAGAGGTGGAGGAGAATGCTAATATGGCATAATAAAATAGCTTCAAAGTATTCTGAATTGACAGGTATGGTAACCACTAAATCACTTAATGTGAGAGCCTTAAAAAATCCAGCAGTTGAATTTAGCCGGTACATGTAAGAGGTATAGATGATATTGGAAAGAAGATCAAGCGTGTCTGCCTCGCTGGAAGGGGGGATGAAAGTTTTAGAGGAGAGGAGAATGAAAGTTGCAGCCGAAATGTGCAATTTGGAGGGTGAATTAAGAGCATTGATAAGATTTGTTGACACTAAAGATGAGGGCAGGATTAAGAGCTAGCAAGCAGCCGATTGAATTGCAAGTTGCTTTGATTGCATACTTTGAAGGAGAGAAAAAAAGTTATATTATGGAATTAGATGCTTTGAAGAAACTAATAGCTGATTTGTCAAGTGAAGTTCACTAGTCTAGAGGATGTCATCCACGAAAATTTGAGAAATTTGGAGGCAAATGAAAATAGCAAGAGCAAAGGTTGTGATAGAATATATGGAGAAATTTGACGTATTTGCCTTGCATCCTAGTCCTGTGCTAGCATCTTCATCGAGGGCATCCGAAACAGACGTATTGAATTCATATATTAGCTGCAACGAGCGCTTCGACATTTACATTAGTGATTATCCCACATCGTAGATATTTCTACTGCCTGTTTTGTCTATCCTTTATAGTTTATACAACAAATAGATGTGTTTATGAATGTCTATGGCCAGACAACTTGCAACGGATAATAGGAATCTGAAAGTTGATATGTGAGTTAGATGTGAGTAAAATGATGTAATTTATGGAAGTGGCATCTTGTATTTACATGTAATTGGCTCTTCATTTATTAGAATAAATTTATTTGAAAGTTCCTTCCTTGAAGTTGCATTTTTCTGTGACACATTCAATCCTTGGCCTAACAAAAAGGCAGGGGAGAACCTCGTCAACTGGCTTCTGATGCCGATCCTTGCCAAGAAGACGTTCCATATATCAGTACACATTGTTAAGGCGAGCTGCCATGGTGTCCAGTGCCCTGAACGCCACAACTGCTCTTAGATACATTCTCACTGGCTTCTTGTATGTTGGTGGGTTGGCAAATGTCTATGGCCTTATTGGCGCTTTGACACCCGAATCTAATATGTCTTCATGGTTATCCATGGAAGCTTCTTGCTCATGGACAGACCATCAAGCTACTTGAAATTCTTGTTGGCATCCATGAAACTATTAAGGGTTTGAAGAAATGTCTATTTTGAATTGCAAAGTATCTCTCACTGGTCGCATTATAGTGGCCAAATCAGTTCTCAGCAGTACCCATGTTTATATGGCTTCCTTGTTGCTAGCCCCACAAATTGAAGTACAACAGATCATTGCAATAGTCTGAACATTGAGGAGGGTACTGTAGTTAAGGTAGCCTGGTCTAAATGCATTCTCCCCAAATGGGCAGGTGGCATGGGTATGATGGACTTCTTACTGCAAAGTAAGATCCACATCTCAGAATTCATTTGGAGACTCCTGGATGAAGAAGACTCTCCTAGTTTCCGTCCACTTAAACAATCTCTTGGTCATTGTATTCATCCAGACAAGAAGGCAGTCAAACCAATTCTTCCTTGGGCTCTATTTCACCCTCTTGAGCCCTTTCCAAATGCATCTCCTTTTCTATGAGGATTATTGGCAACATGGGATTTGGTCGTGTCCTATCAATGCTCTTCTAGATGTTTTGGTGTAGTATACGCCATTGCTACTAGACCTCTCAGCACCTCCATTTGCTGCATCAATTCATCCCCTTACACAGAGGTGATGGGTCCTAGCAGGTGCTATCTCTATTAAAATATAGTATAGAGGTGGTCTGCATTTTAGACAAAATTTTTACCCTCATGGTGAGATGTGACTGCATGGGAGAAGGCAATAGAGAGCTTTCCTCTCATAAAGTTGATGTTATGGAAAGGATGTTATGGGGTTGTCAGGAGGACATTCACAAAAGCAAGTGCTTTGCCCGCTCTATATATCATCTCTTCTTAGCTCCACATAAGCTGCTCCATTCTAAAGCTTTTGTACTTTGGTGTTTGGATGTAAATTCCTTGCGGCATCCTTATGATCTACATATTTCTGTAGTATGCCCATTTTGCTGGCTAGATGTCGAAACACTTGAACATTGCCTCTTTTCTTGTCCATGGTCTTGGATGTGAGGTTTATTTAGTAATAAACTCGATGCCATTCTGTTCTCTTGGCATCCTACCCAGATGCATGAGCCTTGCTAACCAGAAGGCATTTTATCTTGGGTTTGGTTGGTTACTATGGTCAATCTAGGAGCATCGTAGACTGCAGATTTTTCAAGGCATTTACTCATCCTTTGGAGTGTTTTTGCCGTAGCCTAGGCTAAGACACCGACGGCTTATAAGTTTCTCAGAGAAGAAGTGAGGGAACATATTTGGATTCAGTATTTTCAAATTAATTCTTATCATTAGTCTCCTATGCTGCAATAAGTACATAATTATTCAGGCATGTGTTTCAGAAGCATTTTCTTGTACTTATACAGCTAGACGAGGTATGTACATCTTGTAATGTTTATTTTTCACACAAGAGTCCACATTCTTGCATGTACATATGCCACCTGCAAGATTAAATTTCAAAGCAAAAACCCTACATATGGCCTCATGTCATTGAAAATCCTCCAATACATTTTTTATATAAAGTAATTGATGCACTCGTACTATATTTTATACGTGCTAGTTTTATGTAATATTGGCTACCCCTTCTTTATAAGTAATTTTTTTTGTTGAATTTTGAATTATTAATGCATGAGAGTCGAAATATTATAAAACATACACCACAACTCTACACTTTATTAATTCATTTCTTGGTATTTCTTTTGCTACTTTTGAGAATATAGCAATAAAGATTGTGCCGAAGAATGGAAGGCATATCAAACATGTATTGCAAAGCATATAAACAATGTTGGGCTTGGACCTTGAGCCTTTGCGGACTCAAAATACCCCTAGACCATATCTAAATGAATAGTGTCTTTAGCAATTTCCAATTTCAATGGTTTCGAACATGTCATTGTTCATCGGGCATTGATCCAGTTACTATTCATACTTTGACCAGATCAACCAATGAATCAAACCATTCGGACTTAGGTTCTTAAGCTATTCCTATCGCCCAGGCAGCATTCTAGTCATCCTTGTGTCTCAACAACTGAAAATTATTCTATGAATGATCCACCTTATATGATCATCAGAAGTCATAACCTGCAACTCTATGTTTCCATAGTTGCTTCTATAAATTGTACAACCATTAGATAAATACAACAGGTGATTTTCGATGGAACCTATAGAGTAAAAAATTTATGCGATTGTATATCCAGTGGTCACATTTCATTAGTCTCATTTACAGCTCAAACTCTGTGGGTCTTCCTTCTGAATTTTTGAACATGACAAGGCATCTTAGATTTATCATTTCTAAATATAACATGACAAAGCATCTCACATCTCTCAGATCGAAAAAAGTAAAGAAAGACTTGCATACATCTATTTTGGAATGAATCTAAGTAAAGATAAGACTTAGAGGCATTCAGTCATAATGCTACATATGGTAGCTTCACGCCACTTGCTTTTTAGCGCAATGATAAAGTATGTGAATCAACAGTTCCTCTCATACTAAGTTGGATTACTATTGCAGCACAGTGCATCAGTAGGGTAAAACTAACCTGTCTTATGACGGTCTAAATCTAGCTCGCGTTCCCTATGGGTGAACACTTGGTGATTTCTACTTCACAATGATAGGAAGAGCCGACATTGAAGGATCAAAAGCAACGTCGCTATGAATGCTTGGCTGCCACAAGCCAATTATCCACGTGGTAACTTTTCTGACACCTCTAGGTTCAAATTCTGAAAAATTAAAGAATCGGTAGACCATGCTTTCACAGTTTGCATCCACATATGTTCTTTCATGTTTACAGTAACATAAAACACTTAGTCTATGTTCTTATTACTCTGTTGTTCTCTTATTTAATTATATGCTATGACAAAATCCTAGAGCATCAAGTTATGGTGCAATATATCCCCAGCAAGTGCCTAATCTCTTAGTTTAGGCAATGCAACTTGTCTCTCTAATAGGGAAAGTTAGGAGCCCATAGAGGAAGGGACGATATGACACCTTTGTTTCCTCTACTCGTTTACCTGGCCATCCTAGTTACAAGTGAGATGGAGGACCCATACGACGGTGTGGCTGTTGGATGGGGGAAGTCCTATGATGTATACTGGAGGCTACCGTGTATGACGAAGGAGCATCACCGCCATATCCACAAGAAAAGATGTCATAGCCAAATCTATCAATTTGTGAGACACTGAAAGAGTTTGAGATCGCATGTGTTGGAGATGAGCTTCTATATCAGAATATTCCAAGCCATACCTTATGTTTGCCCTAATTAAAACTCGAGTTAGTAACGAAAAAATCAAAGATTGATAATTTAGAAGCTTCCATTGTTAACTTGTTAGAAGGAATTTCAAAAACATTACCTAGGTATGAGGAGGCCTAAATAGACATAATAATAATTTTATTTGACTAAAGTTAGTCTTGTTGATAGAAAAAGTATGGAATATCATGTTCTCTAGTAGTGTTTTGAGATTGTGATCATAGAAACATTTGGTTGTTGCTTGACCTACTTGAATCGCAAGTTAGACAAACAAGTGAGATTATTGATTCAAGTGAAATCACTTGATTATCTGAGAAATCATAGATAAAGAGCACTGATTCCTTTGCAACCTCGTGTCTATTATGTCAGCAAGGTTTATCTCTACAACATATGAAGGGCGATCAACCAGATCAACAAGTTCTCTAAGTTCTTTTGAAGCACTACCTATCTTTTTTCTCATACTTAGAACTCTACCCAAATACCACACTCCCTTTGTTGTTTCTGTAATATTAGGAGTTGAACTATGCTTTTGTATGGCAAAGAGATTTGCAAGGCCACTCTTCTTAGTCAATAAACGATGCAATAACTATGTTTGGCATTGGAGTAGATTGCGCAATAGTTTTTGAAATTGATGGAGTCTCTACAAGGAAAAGAAAATCAAACAGACAGCAAAAGCCTAGTCCAACTCCTAATATTGCAGAAACAACAAAGGGAGTGTGGTATTTGGGTAGAGTTCTAAGTGATAGGTAGTGCTTGGAGAGAATTTAGAGAACCTATTGATTTGGCTGATTGTCTTTCATATGCTATAGAGATAAAGCTCATCTGGTATAACAAACACGAGGTTGCAGAGGAGCTAGTGTTCTTTACCTATTTTTTTATCAAACAATCAAGTGATTTCGCATGAATCAATAATCCCACTTACTTGTCAAACTTACGATCCAAGTACAAGCAGGTACAACCTAGATGAGAATGGCAAGCTCCAATTTGATGAAATCTTAAGTGATCAATTACAAGGTTTGTTTTTCTTGTTTTATAGATATGATTAATATAGATGTACAAATGTGTCAATTTTAACGTATTATTCTTTGTTGTGTAGAGAAAAAGGGAAAGCGGAAGACCACTTGAATGAATGCATTATAGTTGAAAAGTTCAATAAATGTCGATTTGCGGGATCTAAAATGTTTTGTCATGTTAAATTTAGAAATGACAGATCTGAAATGCTTTGTTATGTTCAAAAATGTTCAAAAGGAAGACCCACATAGTTTAAGATTGCAAATGAGACTAAAGAAATATGATCATTAGATATACAGTTGCATAGATTTTATACTCTATAGGTTCCATTAAAAAGTCACCTGTATGTATTTATCTAATGGTTGTAGATTATACAAAGCAAATAAGGAAACATAGAGGTGCTGGTTACGGCTTCTGACGATCATATAAGGTGGAGCATTCACAGAATAGTCTTTAATTATTGAGATATATAAATGATTGGAATGCTGTCTGGGCGACTAAAATAGGTTTAAGACCTAAGGTCGAATGGATTGATGTACTGATTATTAACCGGGTCAATGCAGATGATCATTGAAACATTCAAAACCATTGAAATTGAAAATAGATAAAGACAATATTCATTTTGATATGGTCTAAGTGTATTTTGAGTCAGTAGAGGCCCAAGGCCCAAGCCCAACATCGTTTATATCCTTCGCAATACATGTTTGGTATGCCTCACATTCTTCCTCACAATCTTTATTGTTATATTCTCAAAAGTAGAAAAAAGGGAACCAAGAAATGAATTAACAAAGTGTAGAGTTGTGGTGTATATTTTATTATATTTCGACTCTCTCACGAGAGGCCCACACCAGTACTTGTACACCCAGTTGCCCATGAAGAAGCGCAGACTTATAGCTTCCATTCGCACGGGTGCACATCGCCTCCGCATTGAGACAGGATGTTGGGCTCGTGAAGCACGAGAGCAAAGGCTTTGCCAGTATTGCCACCAGGGCGCCATTGAGGATGAATGTCATGCCCTCCAGATCTGCCCAGCGTTTGCCCATATCCGAGAGCGGTATGTTCGATTACTAGTGCCTGGCCAACCGTTGCATGAGTTATTGAATACGACGTCAGTGGGTTCGTTGGGGTCATACCTCCAGGAGGTTATGGATGCACGGACTCAGTTGTGCCCTCCGGGACGGTATTGAACTGTCCTATACAATTGTACAGCGTGCCAGCATACTTATTACTGCTAAGGTTTTTCCCTCGAAAACCTTTCGGGGCAGGGGTTTTTTAATCCTGTCAGTAACACGCTTGCTGCTCTCTTTTTGTTTGGGTCCCATAGGCCAATCGGTCTCCGTGGACGCTAAAAAATCTATTTTATTCTATTCTATTAATAATTCAAAATGCATCAAAAACATCTCGTGTAAGGAAGGAGTAGCCAATATTACATAAAACTAGCACATATAAAATATAGTACGGGTGCATGAATTGAGCTATACCAAAAATGTATTGGAGGAATTTTTCAATGACATGAGGCCGTATATAGGAGTTTTTCTTTAAACTTTAATCTCGCAAGTTGCATATACAGATACAAGTAGGTAGACTCCCCTTATCAGTGACTACTTCTTCTAATACCTCCTCATTCTCTTCCTTCTCCAAAAGGAGCTTCTTTTTCTCAGGATCTATATGCTCCTTATAACCCTGCTAATTAGGGAACCAAGCCCCCAAAACTCGTAAGACATTGACAACTCCCTTGCAGATGCCTGTTTCCCTAAGCCGATGCAGAACTCTAAGCCTGTTAGAAATAATAGCTTCACATGGATCAAGTGCAAAGGTGTTTAGGCAAATCTTCAATCACATAGATATAAAATTTTCTAGCACAGGCTGGCAAATACCATTAGATCGATCTGTTGCTTTTGCAAATCAGACTCCTGCAGCAAGTGTCCCAGCAAAAACCTCCAACCACATATGCCATGAACAAACTGTTTCGAACAAAGGCTATATCAGCACATATCTGCCATGATAGTTTCATGCAAACCATTTCTAGATGTTATGCCACGTGTGTTACTTTTGCCAATGGTTAAAACGCATACAAATCTATTTTTCATTAAAACCTTTTTTTTTCCAACCACAATTTTGTAAGAAGCATTTGCCAACGTAATATATAGAAGATCATAGTCAAATCTACATTTATTATCTTTTCTAAAAATGTATTTTTATTCACTTCTACTATTATGACGACTTTATGACCAAATATAGCCAATCTTAACCATGGCATCTACTTCAAAATCAGCTAAGCTACATATCAATAATGACACAATTATATTCTGGGGATAATGTAGTATACATAAAAACTGAACTAAGCATGTCTATATTCATATACTCTTTTGGAATGGTACAGCACACAACCAGAAGTAACTATTACATCAAATAGGTTTTGAGTAAAAACATTATAAAATACAAACTTTTCTATACGATTTTAGTTGTACCAAGCCCATGGATCGCCATAGATTAATATTTTTTTAAATGAAATATTTATAAAAAAAGTTTGTACATAGGGTACATTTGATATATATACAGTACAAAAAAAAAAAAAAAAACTTTTTTGAAAATGGAAAGTATAACCTATGAAAAACCAGGTTTTTTTTAATAGGAAACTTAACCCTCGAAATACTAAGTAGATCAAAGTCTAAGGTTAAAATATATCTCAAAAGTTTGAATAGTTTCAAATCAGAGAGTATTAGATATAGTCAAAACATCACTTTGGTTTCTTTCCTTTATCCTTTCATCCAGTCTCTAGGCTAAGATTGATGAATATGTCAGAGTAGCTGCATGCCTGGTGTTTGGCCAGATTGAATCTCTCAGCTTGATCAATTGCTTCACAGATAAGGCCATGTCGAGCATCTAACTTTTGTGTGCGTAAGCAGTTACAATTGCAATAATCTCCATGGTAAACACAAAGGTTTGGCACATCGCTATAGGTTCTTGTGCCTAAGACAGAATGTTGCCTAAGACAGAATGTTGTGCACATCGCTATAGGTTCTTGTGCCTAAGACGGTGTGTTCCTACAGACTATATCTCTAAAAGAGTGGTTTCCAACTAAAGAAGAGCAAACAAATCCTGTGAAACCTAAATATTTCAGTCTAAATATTTTGAAAGGGAATAAAAACATGCCTCAACCATACGCACAACTAATACAAGGCTTGCATTAAGAAGTCAAATTTTGAAAAAAGGATATAGACCAAGCTAACAGATAATCCACATAATAAATATGTAGGAAAATCTTAGTTGAAGAAACATGTCCAGAAATAGGCATGCATACTAATCCACATAATAAATATGTAGGAAAATCTTAGTTGAAGAAACATGTCCAGAAATAGGCATGCATACAAATTGCAGGCTAAATTCTCAGAACATATCCAAATGAAATGGATTGTAATGGATACAGATCAAAAACCTTCATGGCAGAAGATGTGCCCAGAACAGGTTGAAACCAAATAGTCCATGGCAAAGAATAGATGCACCAACTGAAATGGCCAAAAAAGATAAGACCAAGGAAGCCTCTGATTCATAAGTGAAACCAATCTGCAGCTATTAGGTCTTCTTTTCTCTGCCCATTCTGTCCTCCAAAACTCAGAATCTGTTTCCCTACACAACATGCTCTGCCAATGCCAGGACCTTAACCAGTTTTTGTTAGCGTAGCTCGGCTGCAACAGGACCAAACATACGAGTTTTGATTGGTTCGCCCTGCTTCTTTATTAGCACAATTGCATTCTCCTCGAACTTAATTTGACTGCCATCGCTTCTGGGCCGCTCAGACTTCTTGCTTGCAATATAAACCAAAATCCAAAACAAGATTTAAAAAACTGAGCAGGTTCCTAATAAAAAGACTACTCTGTAAACCACTTCTATTAATGTGAAGATGAACTCGCCGCCTCCCTCGATAAAGCCTTGGCACGCCACGACTTCTCAATAAATAAGAATAACCGTGAGGCATCATTGTAAAATCCTTGTTCATCTAGAAAATCCACTGCCTCTTCTGTCTAGCCCTTGCATCATCGAAATTAGCTACCATGGATTGTATCTGAGGTTCTAGCTCTTCCGAAAGGAAGCCTCTCAGATGAGCTTGCATGCAAACATTTGCCTAGCGACAACGAAAGTAGAATAAAGCCCAAAGAAACAACGGCTCCATAGATGGCGAACCAAATGAGATATACATGAGAAAATGGTATGATCTACGATCGCAATTAGACCGAGGTTATGATGTTCGAACTGATTTTCCTACGACCACCATATCCGTAAAACACCGGGTTATCATCATCACCGAAGAAGGCCTCGAAATCAAAAAATCTTCTCCCACAAATCCGTTCTTGTATGAAGCGGATAAATCATCGAAAGTGGTCCTCTACTAGCGTAAAAAAAGATCCGCTCTTCTCTGGCGATAATTACAGAGATAATACAAATCAGCCTTTCCGTCTTATATGAGACGAGCAATAAGGGCATATCTAACCATTCATTCAATACCGGATTGCATAGTGCTAAAGATTCAACACCGGATTGCATAGTGCTAAAGATAAGAAACCAGGCGCCACCTTCACGAAGCAAACCAAACCATGCTCAGAAGAAAAAAAAGGGGCAAAAGAAGAAAAAGGGCTGTAAACAGAGAGCACATCCTTTGGCTCTGCTTCTTCAGCTCAGCTCTGCTCTGCTTCTTCCGCTATGCACACAAGTCAGAGAAAAGCCTTCTTGGGTCGCAAAGTTCCTTCCTTGGCCTTCTCGGTTCGTGCTTTAGTAAAGAAATTTGGTACAAAACCATAGAACCCTAAAATGCATTTGGTCGAGCCATGCATGCTTCAGCTTTCGAAATTCATATGTGAACCATTGGAAGTTGGCACTAAAATCAAGGCCGGCGTATGCGCACTCTAGATGTACCGATTAGTACGTCTCATAGAATACCGTCATCAAATCATATAAAAACCTTAAGGAAAAATGTATAAAAATACAAAAGAAACCCCCTGTTATTTTGCTACATATTCACCAAGATCAAAATATTTCCTGCGATGAAAAAATCAAATAATTAGTGAATTGAAAAAACCTCGTGGATTCAAGCAATATCATATTTGGTATGTGGCATGATAACATATGGCCATATGATTTCCTGCTCAAAAATTATGGCGTTGCGTGCTTTTTACATTCTTCCAAAGAGGAGATAGATTCTCCAATCATTGGGAGAGAGGGAGAAGGGGATCCACTATGAAATAGTAGGTAAGTTTAGAATCTGAAATTCCTCAGATGCAATCTCCAAAACACAAATGGTCCTCCTTCTCTATGTCCTATAAACATCTATCACAAAGATTAAAGTAGGCCATCCCAATTTAGAATTAGTGGCTAAGGATGTATGCTAGAGCTGTCATATAATGGAATTAGTAGAAGAATTCCACGGTTTTAAAGTATTAATGCATCGATCCTTTAAAATATCCCATTTAGAATGAAGAGAGATAAACCAAATCTTGAGCGAGATATCTGTAAGCCTTTCTTACCTTGTAACAAACTTTATAGTGTTCCCCGAACTTTGTCGCCAGAAGCAGATCCAGCGACCTAGGTCTATTGGAGGCCATGTAGGTGCACTGTTGCAGACATCTCGTTGGTGGCACCCTCGATATTCAGGATGCTCACCCATTTCACTAGTTAGATAAACCATTTTTTTAATGTTTTAACATATTTAAATGTCCCATGACATAAAATATAGTATTCAAATACTAACATTTCAAGGTGAACCATAAACTTTAGAACTAGGGAACATGCCACCAAAATAATTTCAATGACAATACCACATCGAGATATCCTATTAGTCCACATCAACATGCATGTCAATATTCACAATAATGGTCTGAAAAAATTGGGCTTAACAAAACTAATTAGAAGAAGAAGTGCAAAAACTCTATACTATAATTTATTGACAATATGTAGAATATCCTATTGAGATGTGTAAAGTTAGTTTTAGTTAGTTTATAAGTTCTATCATAATTATGATATTCTCTTAAGCTGCTTCCAACCACACCACCTGTAGTTGACTTAAAGTAGCATTGAATGGCACAGCACATGGTTTGGTTAAAAGAGTTGAAATAAATTTGCAAGCTTTTAAGCTTTATTTAAAATACTTTGTGGGGTAGCATCTGTCCTCTCTAATTTATTGTATAGGTCCCATTTGGGTTAATTAAACGCAGGGGCAAACAAACACGAATCTGAGTTGTGGTGTGGTCTTACTGTAAATTTTATGCGAAACCCCAAAGCAAAAAGTTTGTGCCGTCTTGCCTCTGGAAATTGTGATCTCTTGATCTAAACTGCAAACATGTATGTACTACCTTGGAAAAGAAAAAGTGTTGTACCAAAATAACAGAAATGTCGAGATCAGATCAAGGTACAATCCAATAAATTGGATTGAATTGGTAAGCTCTCTGTCCCATAGGAAAAAGACCAAATCTGCCAAAAGCAAATTTTATGCTTTTGTAGTACACAAGTGGAAATAAAGTAACATTCTTTACATTTACAATCTCATGCAGTAAGTTATGCGACGATTTGTAGCAGCGTTTAGGATCTGATCTGCTGCTTAGGACAACATAGGACTTATAATATGTACAATGCTACAAACTTTAAATGCCATGGGAATGCCCCTTAACATGATTGTAGTGTTGTTTCCTTTGTGCAGAGCTCGTAACCCGTTAATAAGGGTCTTTTCTCTTTTAGAATGTGGAGGATGGCAGGCATACTTCCAGCACTGTCACTCATCTATAGAACGTTACAGAAGTAGAATTCCACTGATTTCTAGCTTCAAAGCATCCATCATGGTGGACAAAGCAGACATTTTTACCAAGGTCCTGTCCGCGTCCTTCTCAGCTTTCTAGTGTACTTAGGTAGCATTTGTTGTATCATTGGAGCAACCGTTTCCAGAAACTTAACATAAACAAGAAAATACATCTTACTATACTATGCTAGAAAACAAGCTACCATTAAATTGGGAAGTTAAACAGTTTGTTACCTGAATCATCTTCCTTTGAGATTCTTCCTCCTGGTTAAGCAACTCTAAAAGTTAAAATTTCTTCCAATATCTACTAGAAGCACTTTTCAGTTACAGATTACAAACATTGTGCATATTAGATTACCTGTTTCTTTCTCAGCCTCCTATTTTCTTCTTTGAGCTCTGAAACCTCTGTTTCCAACTCAACTGTATAAGCCTGCAAGCCTCACAAAAATGTTTTGACAGGATTATTCCTCTAGCACAAAAATCAGAACATATTACTACAAAGCTGCATGTTTTGCACCAATGACCATAATCTAATATATACATATATAGGACATTTATGCATCCACATAAGCTCATATTACTCACCCCACCAAATCAAATAGGAATTACACAGATGTTTTCCTGAAAGATTTGGAGTTGATCGAAGAACCAAGGGAAGGATCTCAACTGCAATAACAACTTTGACAGAGAAAGGGTCCATGCAAATTTACAACGCGTGCTTATCATCTCCGTGTTCATTAAAATCAAAATTAAAATCACTAATATGCAGCACATAAGATTTGATGAGTAATAAGATACCTGCTTCCGTGCTCGTGATCGGGCTGCAGATTCACGATTTTTAATCATTCTGCGCTGCCGTCTCTCAATAACCTTCTCCAAATTTTCATTCAAGTTTCTTGACCTGCCATGAGCTATCTCATTACTTCCATATGTTGGGGAATGACATGATGGAGGACTAGATGTAGAATCAGAAGCAAATCCATGAGCATTGCTATTGTATATAGCAGCAAGGTTCATGTTCCCAACATTTCTCGAGGTTCCAACTCCCCCATACTCTCCTGCTTCCCTTATAGGAGATTCTGCATCTTTGAATCTTTTAGGAGTAGAAAACCCCATGGTTAAATCCTGTTGTTGAGGCTTAGGAAATGCAGTTTTATGCTCAAAATAGGTATCCTTAGGCTCAAAATCCTGCTGCTGGACTACAGGAGCCTTTGCATATGCATTTCTCTGCCATAAATCTGGTTGCTGCTGAGCAAGGGCTGCTGCCCTGGCAAATGCATTGTTATGCTCAAATGGCGGTTGTCGATATTGCTGAGGTTCTAAAACCCTTGGAGCAGGAGAGCAACCATCAATAACTTTCCTATCTGCAGTAGGGGTAACAGGAGACAATATACCTGAAAAAACAGTCTCTGCATTTTCTTTTTCAGCATTCCTTTCTGCATCCCTCTTTCCAAGAATACTAATTCCAGTTCTAAGGCTTTTCGGTATGGCGGCGCCGAGATATCCACTTCCTAGGGTGCCTGTTGCAGATTGGATTGAATTTTCATGAACATCTTCCTTGACAACTCCAGCTTTACTAAGAAAATCTTGCAAGGTCATTTCCCCAAGAGTTAATTCCCTCTGACAAGCTGCTGAGGCAACCTCCTGCTTAAAACTAGAGTTATTCACCTTATGGATATCATGCCATACTTCATCTACAGTTTTTCTGCTCAGAGTCCTAGGAAGAGTAAGAGACCCTTGTCTTTGCAAGTTTGTCTGCCTATTAAAAACATCTGGAGCATTCTCTGCCATGGCCTGGCTTTCCTCTGCGCTAAAAATGTTCTTAAGCAATTCATCCATATTCATTGAGCCAAAATTTTTACCTGGTTCTCCCATAACATTTTGAAACTCATGCAGAGTAAGAGAATAGATAGAAGACTCTCTGGTGATGCCGAAACTGTTGTTAATTCTCTGGGTACCTGAAAAACTAGAAGGGTCTTTTGCCCTGTTACTCGCTTCAAGACTACCCATCTTGCTCTTCAGTAGAATTGTACTTTCCTTGCAAAAGCTACTCTACAACATGCGCCCGATCTGTCTGTGAGTTCATGCCCAAATTTGCCACACAATGGGTCAGCCAGAATGAGATATCTTATCAGAGATTTATGCTTTGTCCAGATTATATGGCATGCAAGAATGGTCCTAAAGAAGGATAAGCATGATTTGGTAAAGCTAGGAGAGGGAAAACTTTTGGACGATGTGTCTTTCTTTTGTCTTAACTTCCAAAAGACATGATCAGAATAAACCCAACCACGAATTTAGGCACAGGAGGCGACAAAATTGATGCAATGGAAGGTCAAAGGGACAGATCACACTAGTTATGGCCACAAAATGCACAAAGAGGTTGCAAAAAATACAAGCAAGAAGGAAAGGAATGGCCCAGAAGCAAATAAGAAAAAAAGAGCTGCAGACTGCTTTCCGCAATCAAGATCGGCCGAGTAAGCAAGAAAATTTGCTTTCGAGAAAGACCCAAAAGGCAGAATTGGAGGGGGCCGCAAGGAAAGCTTTGGCTATGGCGACGGGGACGTAATAGAGAGACTCTTTATGTGAAAGACGAAGAACTTGGATATGGCGCCAGGCCTGGTGCCATAGCTAGAGCTCATTTTGACACGTAAAATTCCTCCGTGCTCCTTCTTACGTCGTGTTGCTAAAAATACAAGCAAAACCTCAACCCAAATAGCAATTTTAGTCGGGAATCCAAAAACCTCTGTTCAGGAAAGAAAATTTGTAATAAAAATCCATCAGTAAGATCTCTGTTCTTCAAAACAGGCATGGAAACTTTTCTTCAGCCTGACCGGTACATGTTAGGCTCCCGAACCAAGTAGGCGATTCGAAGGAGATAGCATTGAAAGCAGATAAACACTGTGTACTATGCAGTAAAGAATTAGTGGGCTCTGTCCTGCACACTTTCTGATTGCCTGATCAAATTGAACATCCTTTTAAATCATCTCCAGCTGTTATTGCTTGTAGTGCTTGTCTTATTATCTTCGCCCAAACAAGTGAATAGTACCGGTCTGCAGACGAATGGCCAAGCACTGAAAAAATAATACTCCAATTTTTTTTCTTTCTTTCTAAGTGCCCTGTTTCACACTTTACCTTCCGATAATCATAAATTCATTTGGTATTCCTGCTACGTTTCTTTATATACTCTGGATGAACAGAATCTGCGAAAGCAACTAGTTTAAAATACTCAGACCGTAAAATAAATCAAATGCCCCAAACCCAAAAGCCATAGTGAAATTTCAGGCCACCATAACCACGATCATTGGCATTTCCACAAGAATAGATCCGGCCGGCTTTGCGGATAGGCCTAGATTAGCCTCATGGACATGACGGATCTAAGTAAACTAAAATTCTGTTTCAAGGATGGCAGGTCGATGGAGAAATCACTTTTCTACCTCTCTTCCAATCAAATTCATATTCGACGCCAGAGCTAAAATAACCAAACTTCCAGTGAAATGTTGCAACGAGGCTTACAGTACATGTACGGCTACTTTCTTTTTACTTGATTCCAGGGCCAAAAAATATTCCAGCCAGGTTGAAAATTACGTAGAGACGTAGCTAATAATGCCAGGGTTCAAGCTACACCATTTGCGCTATGACACGTGGCAAAATATAGAGTCATATAGAGTCAGTTGAGTGCGTGCTCGTGTGTCTCGTAGAATAGTGTGCGTCTCATGGATAGTGGACGTATTCACGAACATGTGGACTGAATTTATATATAGTAATAGATTTTGCAACCCATACCTATCCCGACAAGCTCCAGCACACAGGCCTCAATTCATTCGGAAATACCAAGAATATCTCTAATTTTCATCCGGATCTCTTCCTATTATTTCAAATCTATCCAGCTAAATCTGGATTTTGTCCAACAGGTTACAAGGGTTCCGGGGAACTTCCCTAACCAAGGTGGTCCCTGTAGATGGAATGAATGCTGCCAAGAGGAAGTAATAGAATCTGCACGAAGGTTAGGAGAAGAACTTTTGGGCATGAAGGTTAGGAGAAGAACTTTTGGGTTGCCGAAGCCTTGTTTGATGGTGGGATTGAGCATATTCCCTCGATTCCTAGGTCATATGCAAGCCATTTAGAGTACAAAAAAGGTTTGAACTATTCGTTTTAGTTTTTTTCCTTATGTATTCTTAGTTTTTCACCTGTTGACTAACAAATTGATCTAGCAGACAAGTAGTCTTGTGTCCAAGAACACATGCTTATTTCTACAAGAAATTTATCGCGGCATTTGGGAAGTAATTTTTACAAAAGCAGCACCCAAGCAAACAGTTTACAATGAATGCCTGACGGTTTAAGTATAAAGTAACCTCGCCACCGGGTTTCGAAGAAACTCAGCGGCGGCGCCACGAACGGCGGCGGTACAGCGAGTGGCGGCGCCGCCAATTTCTTCCGTAAACCTTCCGTGGCGGCGAGGTTACTATACGCGGCCTTCGTTACCTCCCGATTACCCCAAAAGCCAGAGATCCAGAAGCCATAGCTGAGATCCAGAAGCTTTCGAAGCTGTTTTCGTTATTCCAGAAGCCATAGCTGTCTCAGCATCGTTGAGAGCCAAAGAAACACAAAAATCGCTTGCAATCGCTGCCACAGAAACACAGAAATGTAAGGAAAATTAATCTTGCATCATTTTTGAAGTCGGCCAGAGTTTATGAGAAGTAAGTATGCTGGATAGGTCTGTGTTTTCAGCAAAGCAGATCCTTTTCCAAACTCGTTTCAAGATAGAGTTTCTTCTAGGCTATGCGTTCTTCCATTCCGGCGAGGCTATGACGACATGAGATGCTTGGCTATGCTTGGCTATGGCGACCTGGAACCCTTGCAATAGGGAATGGGGAATGCCCAGAGAACAGAGAACACCCTGCCCATCGCTGCCCAGAGAACACTCTGTTGGCGGCGCCACCAGATCGCCGCCAGACCAGGAACCCAAAAATTACTTAGAAAGAAAACCCCCGATAATCTTAAGTAATCGGGGGGTGACGAAGGTTACGAAGACACAGGATTTGACCTGTGACCCATTGCCGTAACAACCATGGAGTTGTCTATGGAGTCTATTAGATATGGAGTTTCAGTTCATAACAACCATAGTATTCCCACTATCGAGTATCTAACCAACAATGAGAGACAAAACAAAGGTCTTGTCTAAACATTTATCATTTTTATAGGTTTTGCTCTAATGGAAATGAAGTTAGTAATGTTTAAAACTAGTAATGTCTAAAGGAAGCTATGGGAAGGGCTTTAATGTGTTTGTTAATGTAATTTTCCAATCCTGTCAAAAGGTTGTTCTCGTAATATAATTGGATCAATTTTAAATGGGTTCCGAAGCTGCATATTTGGCAACCCCAACTTAGGTGTTATGTTGTGGGTAGAATGCATTAGCCCCCCCTCCCCCGTGTCCCTGATATCTGGCCCTCCAGGCTTGGATTGGAGGGCTGGGATTGTGCCACGATTGGGGGGCAGATATATCTGATCGTCCCCATTGGGTGCGAGATGTAGTTGCAATTTGAAGGGACATCTATATGATGGAGTGGCTTCTAGAGAAGTAGAGAACCAATGTGTTGCTGAGGAATGACCATGGCAATGTCAATGAGTACTGCAAAAGCGTAGTAAAGAATATTTTTTTAATAACTAATGTTTTCTAAAACTAGCTAGCAAAAACTAGCTAGCATTGCCATGGTCATTCTCCTCAGCAACCCATGCTAGCTAGTTTTAAAAAACATTAGTTATTAAGACTAGCAGAACTGCAGGGTTGGGAAGAAGGCTAGGTAGAAGGATTTGTTTTGGTAATTTTAATTGTAGTAATTTGATTTTCAGCAGCATGCTAAGAGAATATGTATTAATATATGAACCTTATATTGTGCATCCCTTATTGGATCCCTGATAGAAAGAATCGCATCACGGTGGCGTTTTGGAAATGTACGGTTCATCCTCGTATGGCGAAGTGGGGATTACTACAGGTTCTGAAGCAGCTACATTAGCAGCGTTTTCTTCGGCTGGAAGTCCGCTGTCATGATTGGCGACACGATCGACATTTATTCGCGAGATCATCACGTACAGTTGCCCAGGCGTGAACGCCCTCCTCACGAGCGACATGTGGTGCATGTGGAATACTCACAGACAAACTCACGGACACTATTTTCTTATTATGCCCGGCCTATTAGAAGGTAACCTGGCTTAACTCGTTCTATTTTCGTATGAAATTTTTTTGATGACGACCATAGGCGGCCAGGCGGGGGGATTTAAGTCTTGAAGAAGGGTGATTCAAGTGTAGGTTCAATTCCAAGCGGGGACTTCTAGCCTTTCGATTCCCGGATTTGAATTTGGTCGAGATTCCTTTGGATTTGGCATGCGGCTCAGACCCTCGAATGCTTGAAAGCCTGGAGGCAGGGCTTTCGGATTTGGCAGAGCTTGTGGCTTTCAGATTTCTATCTGCCCGTGTTCTTTGCATGCGGTTGCAAAGAAAACAGGCCGGTGGTGAATGTCGGAGGCATGGTCGCTGAAGCCGGTCCCGCCAGCAATTTTCTAATAAATAGCACGGTGGTTCTTGCACCATGGATTCATGCAAGAGTTTTTAAGTAATAAAATATGTTGGCCCTTGATGTGGGAGATTCCATAACATAAAGAGAGCGATGCAATGAAGAGCCAAACCAGGAAACAATAATTGAGACATGTTATAACTTATTGCCGTTGCTTATTATAAAGTTGTAGACCAATGAAAGGCAATTGTCGCTCAATTGTCGCTCGACTTAATGATTGTCATTCTAATAGTCGTTATTGTACTATAGCTATAGGCCATAGAGGGATACTCTATATAATTACTTGGGTATTATTGTTGGACGTGGGGCCATGTGCTTCTTAGGTTCACATGAGATTGTAAATTCCATGAATACAAAGTAATAACAACTCACTTATTAGCAACAAAAAATTTGAGTGCCCATGATCTTTAGTTGTAAGTTTGCTAGAAAATGCACATGTAGGACTAAACAATGTAGCCCATAAGCTGCCACTCTATTCTTTTATCATGTGCTAGAAAAAAAAAAATACAGCAGAGATCTACAAAGGAAACTGCATGGACTGAATAGTAACATGGTCCCACTTGGACATTCAACAATCCGCACCTTAAGATTCTGAAATTTGACCCAGCTACATGCTTGCAAATTGATAAAAGAAATAAAACATAATATGGATACTACTCCTTCCAGGGAAAATTGTTTTGTGTATACATGCTGCGCATGATTCAAAATCATAGGAATCCAAGATGTCATATTTGTCATTGGCAAAAAGAAAGATAAAAAACGGAAAAATTCCAACAATGAATGCCACAAGTGGAAGATAAAGAAATCTAATAAGACAAAGAAGTCGGAGCAATTTAAGATAAAGAATATTTGCACGAAAAAATCTATCGTGTTGTTCATGTTCAAGTTAAGAATAAAATGAATAATGAAAAGTTACAAAAAGCAACGGCGCCTTACATTGGATCAAGTGGTTTCCCATTGTCACTACTCATTTTAGCTTATGTCTATCTGCAACTATGGATTCTTGCAAGGCTGGTTGCCTGATTGGATGTTAATGTGAGCAAAACAGAGGTAAATAGACACTGCTTGTCTCATAAATGCGGGAAAAGAAATGATTTCCTCTTAAGTGCAAAGTTGTTCGATTCTTTGTAAGCTTGGATTTTGCACGTAAGATGTTCTGCATGCATTTAAATCACCATATATACTTTGCCACCGCTAAATGTCCCATAGCTTGGATAAGTTTGCACTATTCTCGTAAAATTGTAGCATTCAATGCGGTCATGACATTCAATCCTAGGGACATGGATAATTGGCATAATCACCTGCTGCTAATTTTTGCGATAAATGCATGCTTGAAAATTCATACAGCTTGAAGCATATAAGGCATTACAATCTTACCAATTTGGTGCAAGACAAGTTTCCACCAAATCACCCTTTTATCCACACAACCTTGCTCGTGTCCATTTGCATGACTTCCAAATGTAGCCTCCTCGTCTCTTCAACTTTGGTTCAGATTAAGGGTTACACTTGTGATACATTCTCATGCTACTTCCAACTAGTTTGATGGATCCAAGATTATCAACACATTGATTATGCAAAATATTTGCTTTTCTAACACAAAGAAATCGCACACGCAAATGTTAAAGTAGCCTTTCCCTCTCGCTTTCTTTGGGCTTCTGCGAGGTGAGTAACACCCAAGAAGATATTGTGTATAGTCGGCAGAAACCAATGAAACGGAATTAGTTGTTCTCAACAATCGAATTTTTCCGACTTCTTTAAAATGATCATGCAATGCATTATCTTTTTACATTAGAGATCGTTAACATTTTCCAATCTTTGCTTTAACAAATCTAAAAATAGAAGCAGAGTCTGAAGAAAAACCCGATGTTTGCTCAATTTTGGACTCGCTTGCTCTGTGTTATGAAAAAAAATAGTAAAGAGATGGACGTAACCATTGCTCTTGCATCCGCCAAGACAAAGTTACAACATTATATTTAGCCATGCTTTATCCGATGGAATATCCAACCCATGTCTAAGATCTGTGTTTCAAATCCCCGCACAAAAGCGATTGTCTTCTAACTCGATAATGTTCGAATCGCCATAGTCATTTATTTTGCCACAAAATACCCTCGGCTGGATCGCCATCTCTATTCACGGACCTACGAAAAAAAAAATGACCCCTAAAGAGGACCGAGTCTCTTGGATTGTAAATTGTTTGGAGCCTTTGTCACCGATTTGAGTGCCTTCATGACGAAAAGGGCTATTTCATTTCCTCGTTCTTATGCCATATTTTCCCTCGTAGACCAAACATCTCTCGCTTATAGAATGCAAACTGCTAAGCCCCACTTATGATTCAACCGGGTGCTCAAGAAGCCGCTCCTTGCCATATTCTTCCTTCTCGCCTATCCAAGAATAGCCATATCCATCCGCCCTAGGGGATGAAGGTGGCAATGCCTTTATAATCGCGATGACATTGAGCGCCTATTTCCAATGTCTCGGGCGAATGGGAGTCTTTGAGAGTCGAAAGCCGATTGTTGCCGCCAAAGTTGATGTTGAAGAAGCGTAACATAGTTTAGCTGATGGATATGACATCGCTTCTTATGGCACCTGGCGCCAATCTTTGCACCTGCGGCTGCGAAAAATAAACACAAGAGGGAGATCGATCCGCCATACCCTAACGACCCAGTAAGCAGAGAAGAAAGAACTGATTTTCAAGGACTTTCTAATTTTCGTGGCCGTCCGATACAAAATTAAGAAATCTAATGGTCGAGATGAAAAATAGCTGATGTGGCATGACACGTGGCATAGCTAGAATTGCAGCCTTTTGTGCAGGGGGGGTTAGGCAACCCTGCTAAAAATATTCTAAGAAAAGAATACAGCAGTATGGACCATTTACTCTCCTCCACAACATAACTGAGGAAGGAAGTAATTGCGACATGGACGATCCCGGCGATCCCTCTTCCGCTGCTTCTCTGATCAAACCAAAACACACAAATTTGTCAGATCGAAAGCAAACCCACAAGAAATTTCCTGCCCATTTTCAGGATCTGAGATTAAATTCGCAAAACCCATGTTGCAAAACCCGACAACAAACCCATGTCGCAGATCCGACGAATTTTCCGCACGCATTTAGCAGATCGAAATTAGATTCTGACCCATTTGGCGGATTATTGAAGGCATGCATGCAAATGCAATGCAAAACCATTTACTAGATCAAAGAAGAAAAACATCTCACGCCTCCTTTGATAGATCGTTTTAGGGAAGAAATTAAGCTCGTATTATTGAGAAGCACTGTCCGACCAAGAAGAAGGAATTTGATTCTCCGCAATTGCCCCATTAAGCTGAAACATCTAGATCAGAAACCAACTTACAATACAATTTAGATTGATCCCATCATCAAATTCATATAAGCAAACCCAATTTGTACCTGCTGCTGGTGCCCTTATGGGATCATTTGATGGCCTTCTAGATGCTGTTTGATCCAAATTTGAGCAGAGGGCGGTAAATAAATGTTTTTATATAAACAGGATTCGTGGAATTATGCCTTAACTTACCGGAATGATGGATCCATAGTTCTGGGCGTGAATTTCTTGCTGCAGAAATTTGGGGTATATGTCAGAATGGCTGGTGTTTGAGAGGGTAAATGAAGGAATATAAAAAAGGATCGTCCATGTCGGTATGTAGCAGGCAATCTGACAGAGTGCTGCTGTTCTATGATTCTGTCTATCTGTACAGGCTTGCATCCTCAATTTCCGGCCCAATTTGAGCATTTCCCAAGCTGAATCCACCGAAATCCAAATCATTCTGTTCACAACTGAAGTTTTTGTGACGTCTTCATGGTCGAGATGATTTCTGCAAATAGATCCTATCTATAATCTTTGAATTTTGAAGCGGCTTTATACATTCACACAACACAAACACGTGGAATCCTGATAACAAAACGAAGCCAAAAAAGGGAACAGTTGCAATCGATTCTTCATAAATCACGGGTCCTCTGTAATTTTCTCTTTTCTTGTCTTCTTGTAAAAAATGTCGGAAAAACATGCGTTAACGTAGAATGCATGCATGGCTTGCTGCCACGTGGCATCCCTATTGGACATAATAGATTATATATGTGTAGAAAATATGAGTGGCAAACAACATGGCACGGACCTCTTCAAAGTCACCCAAGTCCAAGAAAAGGCAGTAGGAGAGCCCAACAAAGATATCACAAGCCTCACAGTGTGATCTCTTTTTTACAGCTATTACAACCTTCAGGGCCGGCGTGATACGTCAGGCTTCACGGCACAATGCGGCTGCTCAAGATCACGAATCAGGCCGTGACCATTTTGTTTAGATTGGCCATGGCCTCTAAGGCATAACCCTGTTTAGAGAACCGCTCAATCGCCCTAGCTAGGATGCGGGGAATAACTGACAAGTATGGGTAACAGAAACCACTAATCGACAAACATTAGCAAACATTAGCAAACATTAGCAGGCAAACATTAGCAAGTCGGCTTTATTTTGGGAAAAATACGAGAAAAAGAAATGTGCTTGAAATATTATGGTTTTGTCCAAGTTCGAATTGGAGACCTTTAATGTGTAAGACTCTAATTGTGAAAAACAACTACAATATCAAAAGTACTGAGTATTGTAAAGTAAACCGACAGTTCTTGCTATTGTATTTGTGGCAGAAAGACGTCGATCTATTTGTCTACAAAAGTACGCAATATTATTTTTGTACACAAGGCTAACATGTTGAGGGTCTTTGAGGATAAATGGCTCCAGTACATCCAAACATGGAATTAGAGCATGTGAAATTTGTTTTGCGTTGGATTTAAGATTTTCTTTTAAATGCCTTCTAGACAATGCAACAAGATATCCTACTTTCGAATTGTTTCACCCGGATTTGAATTGAAGACTATAAATATATGGGATTGCCATTATAGCCATCTACACCATGTAGATTTTGAAGACTATAAATATATGGGATTGTCATTATAGCCATCTACACCATGTAGATTTTGGTACCACTAGGATTGTGATCCTCGCATAAGAAAAGTAAAAAGACCTAGTATCATTGATATATAATATAAACGCAACTCTATTTTGCCCATATAAATAGGATTGTGATACTGCAAAAAACAGTAATTTAGTTTGACTTTTATCATTTGCAACATCACTTGCATCAAATAACTGACAAGCATAGAGAAAAAAGATGTTCTTCAAATATTATAGTTCTATTGTGTAAGACTAACATGATAACCAACACTACAAGTCTAAAGCGCCAGTCTCCATCGAAATTTCATCGGACACACAATGAATACCAAAGGAAGATCACAACTTCACCAAAGAGTTGTGAAGTTGGCTTTAATTGGAGTAGAAAGTGCAAATCCATTTTAGGAATATTGTCAACTGTCACTTGTATTTTATTCAAGTTTGATCTTTACTGTAGCAAAGAATCTTAACACTGTAGCGATGAGCGCTTGCAGAAACTTCAATTTCACACTGATCTCTGCTCCAGACATTTTCTCCTTGGGAAATAATTCCGCTCTACCTCAGCTGCATGAATCAATTACCATCGGATCTCAGCTCTTATCATTTTGGATCCTGACAGCCCGCCAACAATCAGTCTTTTCTATGAATATTACTATTGCAACTTTGCTGGGGTTGCCATCTTTGCTCCAAATATCTTGTATTTTCTTGTTGAACTTGCTTACCACAATATTCTGGCAAATATCTTGTATCTGTAAATATCCTGGCAAATATCCTATATCTTCAAAAATAACGTGGCAAATATCATATAGCTTCAATACCATGTATCCATTTGTATTGTAATATCCTGTATCTTTCAGTGTTGTTTACGTACCACATACGTCCCGTACCTTCCTCACAGTACTATTCGTACTATACCTATAAGTCGGCAAGTCAAATTGTGCTCTTGTACGTACTTAAAAAAAATTGGAGTAAAAAAATACATTAGCAGACATTAGACATCACACAATTATAGAATTGGAGTTTAAAAAAAAACAAAACCTCATACGAAAACTTTATTTCCATTGTCTCTACGTTTCCTTCTCTTTCTGCTTGCCTTCCTGTCGGAATGGTGATGGAGATTCATTATCTTCCTTTTGCTAACCTTTCTACAAATAAGACATGCT
Organism: Isoetes taiwanensis; assembly: GCA_021234155.1. NCBI lineage: Eukaryota > Viridiplantae > Streptophyta > Lycopodiopsida > Isoetales > Isoetaceae > Isoetes > Isoetes taiwanensis. The sequence continues at coordinate 10,812,463 of JAJEKV010000042.1, read as the reverse complement.
GCAAAGGCTGTGGCCGCTTCTCTTCCCAAGTTCTCCTTTTGGTTTCTTCCAGCATTTTGTTAAATCACAACCTGTAACCAACCACTTTGTTTTGTCATGGCAGGAGGCCGACCTTCTCCTTAAGATTCAACAACTTGCATTTCGTGCCAAGAAGAAAGTACATGGTTCAGCTTCGATTAGTAGTGTAGTTTTAAATGCAACGAATGAGCAATAAGTACTTAGATTTATCTTGTCTTTCTGTGGGTGTAGATTGCAGGAGGATATCATTGTTCTTAAACCAGTACTATGACTCTCTGTTTCGAATGTCAGGTTTGTTGCTACATTTTATGCTTTCAGACCGAAAAATAAACCTTAATAATCGCGTCCAAAAGGCTTGATCTTTTAGCTGCGTATGTTGTTGCGTCTATTTATTTTTGAACTCTTTCTTGTTTATCAGTATGTAGTGTGAGTTTGGCTATGGCCTATTCTATGCTTCCTGCAATTGCATCAGTCCCGGCAGCCATCATATTCTGATCAATAGACTTGTATACCAATTAATACATGAGAACGACAATAACAAAGAAAAGTCCAGATATAAGCCATGCAAGAGTAGAGTTTTGAGCAAGTGAGTTTAACAATATTAGATTGCCTAGATTGCTTGAATTTCTTGAGACTATTTGCAGAAAGTAACTTAGTGTTAACAAGCTTTTGATTCTCCTACTAGATAGTGCTTAAACTATCAAGGAGCTGGTCAAGAGAGATAAGTGTCAAAACTGTGAAGGAGCTGGTCAAGCGATATTGCCTGATACCTAGAATTAAGTCTCTTTTTTTGAAAAGGGAACTGTTCAACTGTTGCATGCATTCCAATGTCTACATTATGCTAATATTTATGAATCAGAAACCCTGGATGTGTCTAAGTGTCAAATTACATGGCTATAGGTTATCTTATTGTACATGATATTCTTTTCCATCTTTAAATACCATGTTGGAAGCTTTAGATCTGATCTGCTACATTTATGTCCAGAAATTCCAAAGCCAAAGAAAAGTTTAAAACTCAAATGCTGATATAAAGTGCTTAAATCTAGTTCTATGCCCTTCAACTGCTGGTTTATCAAATGAAGATAATCTTGACGTGATTGAAGAAGAAGAAGTTGGGAGTGATAATGAACTTACAAAAGAGGAGCATGTGTGGAAATCATCATCAGAAACATAGTCTGATGATGAAGAGGATGAAGAGGAAGGGTGATTATTCATGAATTTTGTTTAAAATAATGTTAATGTTCTAAAACTCTACTATATTCTTTGTTTTGCGGTTGAACTAAAACTGGAATATCATGTATCTTCAATATCATGTATCTTCTTGTGTTCTGGCAATATCATGATTTGCCAAGACCTTCAATATATTCTGAACCAAATCCTATACCTACTTGTATCTTCTTGTATCTTCTTTTATGCATTATAACTAATTTTATTTCCTTTATTACCTCGATGGTATTGCATATTAAAACCACATGTTGAGCTGCTTGCTGTGCATGCATATCTTAAACAATTCCTTGCTGCATAAATATGAATGGTGTAACCATGCATATCTGTTGTGCATTAATAAAAATCAGTAAACAGTACTATAGAATCAAATGAATATAGGCAAACAGGCGTGGACGTACCAATAAATGTGGTGCATACCAGGTCCAGACATAGTAAGGATTGACAGATTGAGAGCTCTTTCTTGATTCTATGTTTATATTTTTTAAATCGAGAAATGGTCCAAATTTTAAGAGAGAAAAAGAAAAAGAAAAATAAAAAAATGTGGTGCATATTAAGATAGAGGCTAGTCACCAATAATTATCCGACAAAGAACTATGATTCACCATATAAAAAAAAACATTGTATTTGGGTGTTTTTTTTATAGTGGTGTACAAAAAAACGAAATTCAAGCACTACAGCACCTTCATAGGTAACATGTGTGATCAGGGCTTCACATTACCAATATGCTATTATGTTATACATAACTAAAGAACATCCCAGTATTTTTTGAAGGGCAATGAAGGGCAAGGGAAGGGCAATGAAGGGTAGCTTGAAGGGCAACCAGCACCTTATGTCCTGGACCGCTTTATTGTACACCACCAATAAAAAAGGAACCATTTGCAGATTCCATATACTTTGTGAAACTGCAACTATTAACAGTGTTAGAATATAATGCAAACTTTAACACAATTTTATCATGTACTACACTGATGCTTCAAATACCATCTTTATCTCTGCAAGCACAAAAGGCAAATGATTAACTAATAACGAGTATATGTTTTCCAGGGAAAGGTACAAGATTGAAAATACAAGGCATAACAATTCATGTCCTACTTATACTTATGTTGCTAATAGCAGCAACAACCGTATGAGCTTTATGACATTCAACAGGGATTAAAATTTTAAACTGTAAGGAAATAGAGCAAGCGCTTCGGAGAAAGCTTCGATGATCCTACAAAAGGGTTTATAATATAAATGGGTTATTTTACATGCCTTTTCTTCTTAAGGCTACCCTTTTCCACCATTTACATTTTTAAAGGTGAAAGCATTCAAACCTAGTGCAGTGTACTGTTTGAACAAGGATGATAGGCTAGTACGCAATACAAATATCAAGATAGAGCATATAAGAACATGCATTTGTAAGCAATGGTAATTGAGAAGGAAATGGAAGATTAGAATAAAAGTAGTCCCGTATCATAGAAATGATCTATACAGATGGCAAGGAGAGGACTTACTTATCTGCACTATAAGCCATTGTGGTGCACCAGTGACCTGGGGCATCATAGTCAACCCTCGATCCAAGGATGTCTTTATCTTATCATCAATAGCAGGTGAGAATATGAACTACAAAGAAGAAACAGCCATAAAACTATATGTAGGAGAAACTATCTGTAGGAGGAATATATGCCAACTCCATGTGCACCTGAATATTCTCTTTATGATGAAGGCATACAGAATAAACAGGTGCCTCGTGGCCTTCAAAAGTATATAGCTTGCATGATAGTCATCACATTTCATACCTAATAGCCATCCAGTTAAAAGAGCATTCCAATATTTGAACAATAAACTGCTTCTTATCAAAACTTTAGGGCACCTTTATGGTTTTGTCATCCCGTAGGATATAATGCACAATTGCTTGTTAGGATGAGCAAATGCGAGATTAGGAACACCACCAACATGTGCATCAATCTGCATCACAACATGTTCTGAGTCATTTATACATTGTCCAGTTGAAGGTCTTAGAAGTCATTAGTCCGTGCATACTTCTAAATGTTAGAGCAAGTCACTCCCACCAACATATTGATATATTTGAACCACATGCTTAGAGAAGGCCACTCCTGTTAAAATGCCACACTTGTCAAAAACCATTGCAAAGATACCTTTCAAAATGCCACTGAAGATGGCATGAAACAGCATTACTCACACGATAATTAACACAGACATGCATATACACATACATCCAGCACATACCTAAGAGGCCTCCCTCTGGGCTCTAAACTACCCTATTGACTTGAACAGCAGGGTCCTTTAACAAGGCAGCCTGGAATTAACAAGACCAATTAATAAGGCTGCCACTTAAACTGAGATTATTCGCCATTGAAGATATTACCTGCAGAGGCATAGAACATGATGAAATGTCCCAAACTTTAAAAGTCCATTGAGGTCTAGCCTATAAAATAGGTAGAATGGTTTTGCTATTCATCACTAGAAACAAATAAACTCAGGCCAATTCAAATGCAAAGATTTTTTTTTTTTTTTTTTTTTTTTGGAGAAAAGGAAGATTTATATTAATCATGAAAGAGTTACATCAGAAAAAGGATCTGAACCATTAAGGTTCACAAAAATTGTGCATTTATCACATATGTACAAAGCAAACAAAATTGGGACATGAGTCCTCTTTACAGCTGTCTGGGCAAGGTAGCCCGATCAGGGTGAAGGATCTTGAACCAGAAAATCTAAATCCGAGTCCGACTCCTCGTCATCAATGATCACCAAATTTGAAGCCATTGGGTCCATCTGCCAACCAATATCATTCCATTCGGGTGGGAAAGCAAAGAACCAGAGAGGGGCTGTTTCAGAAAAGAGGATGATGGCCTCCCCATGGGCATCCTGCAGGGCTTTGTGATGGTAAAACATGTCTCTAAAATGGGAGAACTGGTCCTCAGTTAGCAGCCTTTCATAGCAAAAGAGAAATCTATGTGCTTGGTAGCCATTAAACAGGAAAGGTTTAAGCTTTTTCAGATCTTCATCAATAGAAGGGGACAGAGACCAATGTTGCTGATTATTGAAGATTTCTGTAGCAGCAGCATAATTGGACAAGTCAGGAAGGTTTGGCTTACAGTTCATCCTCGTTGTAAGGGCAATCAGCAGCTCTGAACACCATAAAATGATCATCAGCAATAAGCATATCATGACAAACAAAAATATTGTATAAACCAACAAATTTTCCTATTGATAACCAAGCACAATCAGATTTGTCTTGTTTGCTATTTTTGTGAGCCATGGCAATTCTGGAAATCTCAATCTGAAAGCCTACTTTCATCCAGGCTATATCCACCCTTTGATTTGAATAATTAACCCTATTCATGTGTTTCCAAATGATCCAAAGAGCAGTTTGTCTAATAGTGTTCAAAAAATTGTTTGATCTCTTTAAGAGGTCCATGATATTGGCCCAATTGCCTAGGTTGTGGCCTTTTGTCCTGAGGTAGGCATCAAGCCATCTCCAAAATTCTCTGATTTTGGGGCAGTCAAACATGTGACTGGTGGTTTCAGAGTTGTTTCCACAAAGTTTACACATAGGGCTATCTTGAAGGTCTTTACACCTCTTGAACATATTATAGTTAGAGGGAAGAGCATTATGAATACACCTCCAGATAAACATTTGCATTTTAGGCTGAGAATAGGATCTCCAATTATTTCTCAGGATCTTCATGAGGTGTTTATTAGGGACATGCCATTTGGCAGTCTGGGTCAAGGACTTAGTTGGGGCAAGAACTCTGTATCCTAAGGCAACTTTGTACTGATCTGAGTTCATAATATGCCAATCTGGATTCTTTGGAATTTGGCATTCACTCTGGGTATTAGCAACAGCCATAATTGTGTCAAAGATCACCTTATCTATTTTCTTGCTCTTGACTATCTGCTTAATATGATCCCAGCTGCACCATTTGTCTCCCTCCCAGAGATGTTGTAACTAAGTTACCCCTGCCTCTTTCCATTTTTTCCATATTTGAAGATGCTTGAGAGCCCAGCATACATCATTTTCTTTAGCAAATATGGGTGACCAGAAAAGGGAAAAATTGGCACTATCAAAACCAATATCTTTATGCTCAAAGCCCTCTGCTACAAGGTTCCATGCCTCAAATATTTTCCTCATCAGAGGGGAGGTGTTGGGGGCACACTTGAATTGATAGTAAATAGAGTCCGGGATGTGGTGAGCATATTTCTTCATACCAAAAGGTCTATTAACCTGCAACCAATATCTAATAAACTCCATGGCAGGGGAGTTCCAACCATTTATTGCTTTCCAGACATACTTAGCACCCAAAGCCTGGCTATGTTTTTGGAGAATTTTCAACCCCAAACCACCCTCCTTTTTGCTGTGAGTGATTTCTTCCCATCTAACAAAATGCATACCTTTCCATATGTACTCTCTCAGACATTTTTCAATGTCATTATAAGTTTCTTTATTAGCAATGAGAGCCTGGCTAACACCACATTAGCTGTAAGAACTCTGCCAGCAAAAGACAGATTAGGAGAAAGGGAGAGAAGTTTCTTCCTAATTCTGCTCACTATAGGTCTCCACACCTCTTTATTAGGAAGGTTAATGGCTAGAGGGAGACCAAGTAAAGTGATGGCTTGATTAGGGGGGTTTATTTTTATTCCTCCAGTATCTATATCATCTGTGGGGTTCTCCCATAAAATGCTGCATTTGTTTAGGTTGAGATGGACTCCTGAGACACTAGCAAAGTTTTGAATGCTATCCAGCAAGGCATTGAAGCTATTCTGCTTGGCTTTTAAGAGAATAAAAGTATCGTCTGCATACTGCATGATGGTAAGCTGCTTGTCTGACCCTGGCATTTGAAGCCCCTGAATCTGCTCTTGCTGTTGAAGACCTTGAACACTTCTCATGAGCATTTCTGCAACACAGAGGAAGAGATAAGGGGCCAAGGGACATCCTTGCCTGACACCCTTTCGTATAGGGAAAAAGTTGCTGGGGGACCCATTTATGATCAGGCTAGAAGATGCCAGATTGTTGAGAGCCATGATTTTGTCTATGAGAGTCTGATGGATACCTATATGAAGCATTGCTCTCTTTAAGAAAGGCCATGTTATAGAATCATAAGCTCTTTTGAAGTCTAGTTTAAGAAGCATGCAGTTTTGTTTTGACAGTCTATTCCAATGGATTGCTTCACTGGCAGCAATATAATTGTCTAGAATAAACCTACCAGACAGAAAACCTGATTGGCAGTTGCTGACTGAATTGTGTAAGTGCATGAGGATGCGGAAGGAGAGAATCTTGGCTAGAATTTTATAGGTAATATTGGTCAAGGATATAGGTCTCCAATCATTTATTCTGCTGGGATTTTTGGTCTTTGGAATCAAGGTGATAAGGCTGGAATTAAATGCTGGGTATAGAGAGTTGCATCCCACGCTCCCCTAATGAATTCCATAAAGTCCTCCTTCATCACTATCCAAAAGGTTAAAAAGAACTCAGGGGGAAAGCCATCAGGCCCTGGGCTTTTGCCTTTCTCCATGTTCTTCAGAGCTTGCAGCACCTCCTTTTCATCAGGATAACCATCCAAGTCCTCCTCCATGGGTTTGATAACTGGGATCTTATTGAAGAAGTTATTCATAGCCTCCTCCTCTTGAGTATTGTAATTAGATCCTCTGAACATGTTGCTATATTGTTCCAAAAATTCTGCCTTAATGCTTTGTTCATCCTCAATTTTCTCCCCATTTTCCTGTTCCATCACAGTGATGGAATTATTGATAAGTTTGTTTTTGGCAACTCTGAAGAAATATTTGGAGCTGCCTTGATCCATTTTATTGTATTGGCAGATTTTGGCTCTCAAGGCCATGCCCTTTGCTTCTTTCTCCTCTATGGCCTTGATATTATTCTCTAACAATATCTCCTGTTTATGTAGACTGGCACACAAAGGATTGAGTTCTAATTCCTGTCTAATCTCCTTCATTTCCTTTATAAGCTTGTTCTTCTCCTCTCTGCATTTTGCTTGCCTATTCTTTCCCCACTCTTTAATCCAATTTTTACAGGTTTTTAATTTCCTGCTAAATTCTTTCATAGATTGATGACTCCCTACTACAGGTTGAGTGAGGTAAAAGCTCCTGAAATCTGAGACAAAACTGGGATTACCAAGCAATGAGCAGTTAAGTTTGAAAGGGGAATTTGCAGGTTTGGGAGTGGTCTGAGATTTTGGGGTTTCCAGAATTTGAGGGAAATGATCTGAGAGGATATTTCCTTCATCTCCAGTGACTATGCAATTATCAAGAGAAGGAATATTAGGATTTGTGACATAGAACCTATCTAAAGTGCAGTAAGTTCTCTCAGCTCCTTGTCTTTTATTGGACCAGGTGTACTTAGCATTGGCAGAGGGAATATATATTAATCCTGTATCTTGCAGCAGATTATCCCATTCTATTCTTTCACTTCTGGAAATATTTATCTTGTTTCCAAGTTTCAGGTCCCACTGAGGGGTGTTATTGAGGTCACCCCCCAGAATCCAATCATTAATAGAAACCTGATCAGTCATCCATTTTTTGATCTCTTTCCAAATTGGAGCTCTCTCATTGGGTTCAGTGGGGGCATAAACATTGATTATCCCCAAAGTTTGCCCCTGCATATCTACAGCTATGTTGTGCCATCTATTTGAGGGACTACAGTATGAAGAGACAACTTTAAGGGTGGTCCAGAACATTGCTAAACCACCTTTTGTGCCTTCTGCGGTAATGTATGATGAGCCAGTTCCTTTATTTATCCAGTCTCCCAAATTGGAGGCTTCAAACTGGGGCAAGTGGTGTTCTTGAATCATTAGGAGGTCAGCTTTATAGGCTCTGGCTAAAGCAATGAATCTCCTTCTCTTTATGGGACCCTTAATTCCCCTCACATTCCATGAAATAATTTTCATTTGCAGGATTAGGAGAAAAAAAGCTAGAGGGAAGACCTTCAGCAGGATTTGGTCTTCCTTGTATTAGAGGCAGGGCCAGTATAGTTGGGATCTTTCTGGTAAGTCTTTCTCTGCTTTTTAGACTTCTTATTGGGAGTAGAACTCGTGTTCCCATATAAGTAATCTCCAATCTTATCAAGATCCTTTGGGATATTATCCAATCCTTCCTGATCTGACATTCCTATCTCATCTTCTAGAGTTGCCCAGAATTTTGATAAGATAGGAGTGCAGATCTCCCCTACTTCATTGGAAACACAGGACCCAGGTTCTGAATTATTCAAATCATCATAGGGTTGGTTACTTACCTGGATGGAAGCTTCTTTGTCAACCATTGAGTCTCCTCGAATGTGCCCTGACCCCGATGTGTGCAAATATTCCTCCAAAGCCTCTGCAACAAAACGTTCAACACAAGCAGCATATCTACCATCATCTTTACATTGAATAAAAGCCTGGAGAAAGGAAATATTATCCTCAGCTTGCTCTTGATTCTGCTGCAGGAGGGGTTTTGGGCTAGAGACTAAGGTTTTTGGGGAATTGGTTTGAATTGGTGGAGTGGGCATGGTGGTTGCAGACCGAGATGCAATTTCAGAAGAGTGGCCAGACTCAGATTGTGATATTCCTTCCAGATCCTCGTTGGATTTATTTGCTATCTCATGCTTGTTGGGGGAAAAGGACTTCCCTGTTTGTATTGCTTTCGAGTTGTCTTCTGTGTATGTATCTTCTTGAGCCTCCTCTAGATTCAAAGGGCTGAATCTATTACCAGTGTCATAGTCTTCCCAATTGACAGGAAATCCTGTTTGCATTGTTTCTATTTCTGTGTTTCCTTTATCTGAATTCTTATCTAGACTTTGACTCTGAGATCCCATCTGTCCAGTTACAATGGACGTCTGTTTTTGTGTTTCCTTGTCCTGAGTGTGAAGTTCTGTTACCAAGGTATCTAATTCATGTGTTCTCTGTATGTAGATCCTGCTTGGAGGGCTGTCCTTGTTGAATTTGGCAAACTGTTCTTTTTCCGCAAAGGACACCTCCTTATTATGGATTCTGATAGCTCGTGGTGCTGATTTTTTCCCCTTCTTTTTGTCTTCAAAGGCCTGTAAGATCCTTTGGGAGAGGTCCCAATTGGCTTGTCTGATTCGTTCCCTGTCTTGTCTTCTCCTTTGTAATTTTTTATAGTTTTCCCTGTGCTCTACTTGTTTTTCTGTTCTGTCAGAACCATAGGCCGTTTTCTCCTTTTTGGGGCCATACATATAACGGAAATCCTCTGTTTGTCACATTCTGCTGTCAAAATCATACTGTTCTACCTTTTGGGTATGTAAAAGCTCCTCACAGGTGCTTCTTGGGATGCATCTTCCACCACCGCGGAACTTCTTTCCATAAATACCACAGTCCGGTGGAAGGCCGCTCCAGTTCAACTGCAAGACACAGTTAGTTCCAAACAGATCAACATAAGTCACTTCTCGGGGAATGGGCTTAAGCAAATCGAGTTGGACATAGACAATTGGGGGTCTATCTGGTCGGAACATTACAGAGATGAAATGGCCAATGGAGTTGAAGATTGCCTTGAAGCACTCTTCACTCCAGTAGACAGGGTTGAGGCCATGGGGTTGCAGGAAGACCGTAACCGGAAGGAACTTAGGGGATGAAGGATCAAAGTGGTAGTCCCATTTTTGGAATTTGATCTGGTACCCTTTGTGTATGATTCGGCTTTTCCTCAGCAGATCAAGAGCAGCTTCCTGGGATGCACATTTTTGTTCAGTGAGTATATTTGCTTGGCAATTTCATTCAGGTTGAAACCTTCCTTTTCCACCCATCCTACAACTGCATTTTTTTCCAAAGTATGAAGTTTGTTTCGGGCAGACTGGAAGTTCAGTTTGATACCTTTGGTGAAATCTTCATCAGGAGCATGCAAATACTTCTGTTGACGGAGAATGTTCATCCAGTCCGAGTTTGAGACGATAGGATTTACGGGTCTCGGCAGTTCCGGTTCCTCTTCTCGAGTGATATTATCCCATTCCGGGATCCCTTGATTCTGCAACATCCATGCAGTGAAGGCGGCCATGTCGAAGCTCCCAAATTGTATGAAGTCTTTCGAGATTGGATCGGTAGCTCTTGTAACAACCGGGAAAACCTTAGGAATGAAGGGTGCCTTGGGTACAGTCATGACTCGAAATTATGGGGGGCTGCGAGGGAGACAGAAAGAATTTTGGGGGAATGGGATAGATAATTAGTGATGTGACTGTTGGGAGGATCGAGGGTGGAAAGATCTGAAGGATGGGATGGGAACGAGAAGTGACTGGCAGTTGATCTGCCAGAACCTTACCTGGGGTTCAAGAAACCCTAGTTAACGCTTGGTCGAGCGCCTTCTCCCGCCTCCAATCAAATGCAAAGATATCATGTTGACAAGTAGTGTTAAAATGTTTGCAAACTTAAAAAACAAAGATATAAGATGCCTTATTTACGTTGAGAAGATTGTTACTCATCTTTCCCATAGCCAATAATACAGTCACAGGCCTCTTATTTGAAAAGCTAGAAATCAAATTAGCCACCTCCTTCGTTCTACCAGTGGATGCCAAAGATGATTCACCAAACTTTATAACACAAGTTAGCTCCTATTGTCCATACCTCCGGAAGCTGCATCCAAAACTCACCTCCAAAACTCCAAGGACCCTTAAATGTGTATCTCAGGCAGCCAGCAACGTATCTGAGCCCTCAATCGTATTCCTAAGTGTTGTCCTTGCACATAAACCTTTGCAGGAACTGTGGAAATACAGGCAATTCCGGCGCTAAAACGTAGGAGTGAGCTTATGTATGCGTACATAAAAAGTTTGAAAAAACTCCTTCTCTGTCCACGCACATGTATTATACGGAATACAAATGTGAACCCCCCTTGATAGGTTGCAACCAACATGGGGTCTTTCCATGGTCAGCTTTCATAGCCTTCCAGACTAGACAATGCAAAACCATCTCTTTCACTTGGGCTTGCAAACCTGCCCAGTACTATTGCCTTTTAAACACTCGTAGGTTTCCCAATCACCCCCATATCCAGCTTGTGGGATAGCATAATGGCCACGATTGATTGCTTCTCGCAAATCTTCATACAAAGGAATATAGCCCCTTCTTTTATAGAAATATACTCCTTCTTGCTCGACCAACCAATCCCCAATTTTGGTGACTGCTGAGTTTTCTTGATACTTTAGATTCACATCCCTAATCTTTTGAAAAAATTCGTTTTCATAGTTAGAGAGATAAGGTATTTGCTACTGGGTTATTCTTTCTAAAATGCTCAATGCTAAAATGAAATTCATGGAGAAAATCAAGCCCCTTGGCTAGAGTTGATCTTAGGTTGAATTTGTAAAAACCTTAAATGTTTATGGTTTGTATAAACTATAAGCTTACGTTCCTTAATGTCTCCATGTTTAAAAGCATGAACTATTGTCAATAGTTCCCGTACATTGCACAATTCCACTTGACGAGATTAAGCTTTCAGCTTTTGTAAGCTACGCCTGACCTTGCTGCATTAGTACTTCCCCCAATGCTTGGCCACAAGCATCAGTATTAACCTCAAAGGATTCTTTTAAATTAGGCACTTTTAATATGTAATCGCCGACCAACAACTCCTTAATAAGCTTAAAAGCTTCTTGTGGTGCCTTGTCCCAAACATAATCGTGATCTTTCTTTAAAATACAAGCCTGGAAATCTTTGCAGAAATTTTCTATAGTACATAAGCCAAATCCAGAAAACTTTTTCAATTCTAACATTTCTATACCCCAGTAAAGGAAGGAGATACCAAAAATCTAACCAAAACCAATGACCCTATAAGTCCAATTGGCCAGGGGTTGGTTTACTGCAGTCAGCATGAAGCTATACCCATAGATGCCTGGAAGTTGATATACAGAAACAAGTCAACAGGCCAATAAGTCCATCAGGGCAAACCATGGCTGCTAATCATGCTCCTGGAAAAGAAAATACTGGAAATCTGAAAGGAGATCAGGGAATAGAAGACAAGGAGGACAAGTTTTATACTCCATACCCTAGAAAGAAAGGGACTAGAGTGGTGCAATTTACAGAAAATAGCGCTGCACTAAACTTGAGGAGTCAAGGGGAAAAAAAAGACTGGTACATAATGAAGATCACCACGTGGAATATGAGAGGTATAAAAGGACCTCTCAAGAGAAAAAGAGCTCTAATAGCACTAAAAGAGATGAAGTCTGATATAATTTTGCTACAAGAGCATAGACTACCAGCCTTTGAGTCTGCAAATCTTGGACAATGGATAATGCCAAATGGTGACTCTGTTTGGTCTACAGCAGATGGCACCAAGGGAGGAGTTTGCATGGTATGGCAGAGATACACATGTCTACAAAAATATAGTCATCCAGGTGGTAGGTGGACTGTAGTAGTTTTGCAGAAAGGAAAGGATATCATTGGCATAATAAATGTTTATGCATCAACTGACCCAGCTGAAAGAGAAGAGCAATGGAATCAAATCAATAACTGGATCCTAAGTCATCAAACTAAAAACTGGTTGGTGGCAGGAGACTTTAATCACACACCTACCCGGGATCAAAAACTTGGAAAACAGATGAATATGTCTAAGGGGGAGAGACAGGCTTGGGATAAACTAATGCCAATTTTGTATATTTTCCCCCTTCTTCCACATACAAGTTTTCATGCTGTAACAAAAGGAAAGGAGATCAAAGGACATACTGTTTGTTTGACAGATTCTACCTTTGGAACTCAGATTTGGAAGAATGGGACAACTTGGTCACATCTTGTGATGTTGGAAACTCTATTTCAGATCATTTTCCTCAGTTCTTGGGGAATATGGCACAGCCAAAAAAAGGAGGGACAAATATTCCATTCAAATTTAATACAGGGATGTTACATAATAGAAGATTTTGTGAGTCCTCAGATTTCTACAGCCACCTTCCTAAAATTTCCTTTACTGAGTCCATGAACTCCTTTGTTCAGAAGATTAAACATGTCAAGTGTTAGATCAAGGAATGGGGAAAAGAATGGAATATTAAAAAAAGGAAGGAGAAATATGAAGTTTATGAAGCAATAAGAGAAATAAGGAAGAGTCTTTGCCAGGATAAGGATAATATAATATGGCAGGAAAAAGAATTTGAATTGGAATCTAAAGTGAAAAGTATTGAGGAAGCTGAGGCAAGAAGCTTAGCTGTGAAAAGTAGATGCAAATATATCAATGAAATGGATGATGCAGGCGCAGCTTTCTTCTTTAAGATTGCCAAAAGTAGAATCTTAAATAATGGGATCATTCAGGTTATTGGAAATGATGGTAAGATCCTGGACAGTCAAGCAGAAATTCAGAATTTCTTTCATAATGAATATAAGAATCTCTTCAGCAGCTATGAGGTTAATGAGGAGGAAATAGAAAAATTCTTTGCAAAAATTCCCAAAGGTTCACACATCGAAGAGGAGGAAATGCTCACAGTCCCAGAAGAAAAAGAGGTCAAGGAAACTCTTCAATCTATGCCACATAGAAAAAGTCCAGGTCCAGATGGGCTTCAGCCTGAATTTTACATGGAATTCTGGGTTTTAATGAAAGAGGATCTCACTCTATTCATCCAAGGAGCTTGGAGAGCTAAGTACCTGCACCCAGCCATTAATGCAGGGCATATTACCCTCATAACCAACGTTGAAAATCCTGCAAACTTTGGTGACTGGAGACCAATCTCTCTTACCAATACTACCTATAAGCTGCTGGCCAAGATCTTAGCTAACAGATTGAAGATGAGTCTAATGACGGTAATTAATCCCTGCCAGTCTGCTTTCCTCCCCCAGAGGAACATCTTGGACAATTACATTGGTGCAACTGAAGGGCTTCATTGGAATAAATTATCTAGCTAGAGATGTATGCTTCTTAAATTGGATTTTAAGAGAGCATATGATACAATTAGCTGGCAGTTCCTGGAAAGGGCAATGGCTCACCTTGGGTAGTCAGAAAGGGTATATCAAACAGTTTTCGGATTTAACATGATGGCCTCATCTGCAATCATGATTAATGGCACTCCTACAGACCAATTTCCATGTAGAAGAGGAGTGAGGCAAGGATGCCCTCTAGCTCCATACCTCTTCTTAATAGTACCAGAGATGGTTACCAAATTGGTAACTTACATGCAAGAAAAGGGTGATATTAAGTGCCTGGAGCTACCTGGTAATGAAGGTACTTTCTCCCTAATGCAATATGCTGATGATACTTTTGTTTTTCTAAAACAGGAAGATAACAGCCTCTCAAACTTCCTTACTGTGATGGAAAGATTTGGCCATATATCAGGTGTCAAGCTTAACAGGAACAAATGTGCAATCATCTTAGATACACAGGAAACGGAGATACAGGGTATCAAGATTCTCAACAGAAATGAAGGTACATCAATCCTCAGAATCCCTCTAGCTTTGAATTCCTCTCTCCGAGATCTATGGGACCCAATCATTACCAGGATAAAAAGGAAACTAGGTATGTACTCTTCCTCTCTTTCTTTAGCTGGCAGAGTACAGATTGCTAATGCAGTGATTAGCAGCACACATGTTTACTTCTCTTCTGTAATTGTGGGGGATAGGCCTCCTACAGTAAAGTAGAGGCAGCTATCAGGCAATTCATCTGGTAAGGAGTACACAAAGTAGCCTGGGGGGACCTTACCAAATCCAGGAAAAAGGGAGGATTAGGTTGTAAAGACTTATTTATTCAAGCCCAAGCATTATCTGCTAAGATGGTGTGGAGAGCTATCCATAACTCTTCCCCATCCCCAGCAATAAAGCTGATCAGATATTGGATACAGGAATCATATCCAGTAGGCAGCCACAGTCTTAAACATGAACTGCCAGATTCAGCCTTCTTTCAATTTAATCCATGTCCTAATACATCCAATGTGCTGAAAAGAATGTTTGAAGCTTGGAATTCTGTTGCATTATGTTATAGGCCTCCAATCCTTGATGCTAAAGTCAGAGACATTAATTTTTTTTGGCACCCGGAAGTTGTAAGTGGTAATAATGACTGTTTAGCTTTCCAACATCCACAGAAATACATGCAATGGCATAATGTAGGAATTAGGAAAATTGGTGATTTGAGATGTGGAGAAACAGCCTGAAAAAAATGGGAGGAGATTGCACTGGTTACTAAAGGTTCAGAGTTGGATAGGAAGATTTATAATCTCATAATAGATAAAGTCAAGCAGTATGAAGAATTGTGTGACAGTTCCAACCAGTGGCATTTAAAAGGGAGAGAGATCTATTCTGTGACGGAGATATATATAAGATTTTGATGTACCAGAAACCATCCAAAGCAACCCAACTCTGGAATTGTGATGAGAAAAAGTTAGCTGCAGTTTGTGCTCAAGGCTGGAAGAATTATACAGCAAACAAAATTAAACCTTTGGTTGGCTAATCTTGCATCAGAGTTTAACTACTAATCACCGGAGGGTAAAATTTGATACCTCAATTTCAGAGGTGTGCCCACTGGGATGTGATGAGATTGAAACCTCTAACCATGTCTTCTTATGCCCTGTAATCAAAGAATTCTGGAGCTGGGCTGCACAAATTAATAGAGGGGCTGTAGGAGACTCCTGTATAATGGAATTCTTAAACACTGGCAACAGACTACTGAATACAACAAGATACTTGAGCTGTTGGGCAATTTGGAAGCATAGGAACAGGGTTGCTATTGAATATAAAACTCCAAATTTGGCTTGGATTAAACATACCTTTCTGGCATCTCTGATAGACTCGGCAGTTGCACACAGAGCATTAAAAGGGAAAAATTATGACAAAGAGTGGAACACCATTGGCAGCTTTCAAGGGGTGTACGATTCTTTTGTACTAAAGCTAACTTTTCGTGATGTTGTCTTGCATAGGTGCAGTGAAGAGACTTAACAGGGTTGGAGCAGCAGAGAGGGAGATGGGGGTGGCTGATAACTCAGATGATGAAGACTCGAATCTCTCTAGAATCGAGGAGGAAGATTTGTTTATCCAACTGAAGCAAGAGATGATTCATGCCTCGGCTATAAAGAAGGTCTTAAATAGACCTGATGCATGGAGGCACAACAATCTGAGACAGTATTTTATGAGTATGTATCATAAATGACAACAGAAAAGGGAAGCCCATGTTTTGGTACTGCTGGACTTCACCAATTATCCAGCTGATAAACTAGATTTGCTATGAATGGAAGAAAGAGGGTGACAGATCTGACAATGCAGGATCTTATTGAAGCTCAGTAAACATGTTACTTAAGCTTTTATCAGTTTCTGATGCATTTTGATAACATTATGAGGTTTGGGACCAAAGAGTTGGCCCCAACATTTTCTCATGTTCCATTCTATAAGGAACATGTAAATGATATCTATGCTATCTATGTTAAAGTATACCTTCGATGGTATGCTATATGATGTAATCTTTACCTATGAATACTAAGTCCTACCTTGCCTTCAAAAAAAAAAAAAAAAAAAAAAAAACTAGCAAGAGGCACACCAGAAGACTTTGGCAAGGTAAGATTTGTTAGGTTTATGGTTATTTATACGTTTGTGGCTTTTTTATTCATTGTTTATGTTTCAGCGGTTTGAGGTAGCAGTTGAAAGCTCCTCGATTAGCTTATATGCTTTTGCATAGTTGATATGCATGTGATATGTTTTTTTTGTCAGATCATTGAACGAAAGAAGTGTACAACCACATGTAGAATAATTGACATTTGTTCAAACTAAATGATATCAGCAAAGTCATTGGCAATAGTTTCTCATCTATATTTATCTATTACGGCCATGAAATACAACTATAGTTCTTGGCACTTCTAGCAAGATAAATGTTGTTTTACTATTTTATTGTGTATGAATGGATCCTATACTTAGGGGTAGACACTGGCCTTTCAACATCCAATGTCAAATGTATAAAGTGATTGACATTATAGCAAAATGAACTTTAAACATTGGTCTACTCGATGGTGGCGAGCTATTTGAATAACATGAATAGAAATGCTCAGTTGCATGCAAGAAGTGGAATTCAGCTTACAAGGTTTCTTTAGGCTTGAATACAAACCGAGCGTAAATAGAATGTGTTTATTGGCAATATGTTATTTCCACATTGTTCTATTATTTATGAACGGATTTAACAATCAAGACCCCCTTTTCAAATACTGCAATAAGAATGCATGCCAGCAACAACTTTGTTTTGTAGAACACAATTGTGTAAAATATGTTTGATACACCTAGCTTTGCATGTTATTATTCATCATTGCTTGAATGTGTTAAAAATGTGCATGGAACTGTTTTATCTGCATTCCCAATGCCTAAATATCAAGCTTCAGGCCAGTCCTTGTTATACAAGTGGAGGATTGTTGCCAGATTTTTTTGGCCAATAAAACTTGTATTATCCTGTAAAGCTCCACTCTCCCAAATTCTCTGCATCGTAATAGGATCACTGTGTAAGTGAGGTTGTACAACATTTTGAGAAATAATTTCTAAATATTGGAACCATTCTAATAAATGTTAGTAATGGACAGTTAAGTGCGTGGCATATATTGGGCACTAATAATAGAAAACCAGAAACCATGGCACTGGTAACAATTATGAACCAGAAAGTAATCTGCATGAGCAGAGGCACCATATTTTAGCTTTGAGGCAGGGATGTTTCTTTTGGTTGCTGTGCAGAAACTGTCATCAATGGCACCCAACTGCATCTCCTGCTTCATGATGGTGGCAAGTTAGACGTGGTCTCCTTTGTGATTTTGAAAGTAACATCTTGTACAGAGGTCTGGCATGTGAAGGTCCAAAATCACCCCATCAAGAAACCTCTGACAAGTGAAGTGATGAAAAGACTTACCTTCTTAAACATCTAACAAGATCGCTACTTGATGTGGCTGGTGGACGTTACTTTGAAGGTCTGCAAATAATCAGTCAAAACTGTATGCAATTCGATGGCAAACAATAAGTACATTTACAACTGCAAGTGGTCTTCTTCAGCTACTAAATTGTTAGTCCTTCATTACCTCTTCTTCTTCTTCAACTGCTAACTGCTAAGTTAATGTTATTATATTATTCCCTAGTACAAATTGCAACCTTTCTATTTAAAAAAGCTAAAGAAAGCAGTCTTATTCATTGATAAAGATCTTTGGAAAAATGTAATGGCTCAAACATGTTACTATACAATCACATGCCCATCCTTAGGACCAAGTAGTTAGTTAGAAATTTAGGTGTTCTGAAGCTATTTTGGCTGCTACTGGCAGAGCGTCAGTTGGATTAGAGTCCTTAGAGTAAATTAGCAATCGCTTTCAGACATAAAATTCTATTGATAAAAAAACCATAAGAAAGATAAATTCCAAGTGCTGAGTCTGAACATGTCCAATGCTAACTCATTGGTTCTACAGACATGGAAGGACTGCCAACTTGAGAATCATTCCCCTGAGGTAGTATATCACTGCCTGAATTCTCCTTTAAATCTAGAACTAATAGAAGAAAGTGGAATTTTACGGCAATCACTCAGCAAGGAGCATAATGGCAGATTTTTGCCATGCCCTACCTCGCTGCCTTTAGCAGCAGACTGATTTTGGCTGGGCAGAGGGGCTACAATCTCTCTTGCAAATCAAGACTCAATATCTACAAAAAGAACAACAAAAAGATGTTGTGTTTCTACATACATTGCATATATGGAAAAAGTACCTGCTACTTGCGAACTTCAAGAAACCAAATATCAACAATGCCTACAATTCTTTATGTCATTTTGTCGCTTACACTTCTTTGAAAAGATAGCATGCTGCAACGAAAGAGCTTCAACCTTTCAATGATTTATATCTTCCAGGAACACATTTGCAAAATTAGTGATGGAAGATTCTGCAACATTAACTCGTATATGCACTATTGATCATGCAATGTTGTAACAATTCCTTATGATTTGTTTACGCCCTTCTCGATTCTTTGCAATGCTAGTACAAGCTTTCAAATAAGCAGATGGCAAATGTAAAAACATCGAGGAACACGCATCAGGTCAAAACATTTTAAAGCCTCTTCATTATGGCCATTGTCTACATATCCTGCAATAAGTGCATTCCATGAGACAACATCACAAACTGGAAGCTTGTCAAAGATCTTTCGAGCCTCTGCAATGGAGTACATGCCAATCAAACTGCTAGAAATAAATTGGTTTTTCTCAAGCCCCTTCTTTGTGATCTCATCATGAATCTTCTGTCCCCTCTTCAAATCTTTCCACCTCGCACAAGCCTGTAGTAGCACCACTAGGATAAAACTACTAAGGTCTACATTCTATCTGTTGCATTTCTTCATACAGACTTAAAGCATGTTGTGGCTGTCCACATTCAATATATCCACATATGAGAGAGGTCCAAGAGTGCACATTTGGGTGAATTAACCTGTTGAAAACCGCTTGAGCATCAAGGACACCGCCACATTCCAGAAACGTTGGCACCATGTAATTTGATGGCTTTCCAGTCCATTACTAAAGATCCGTGCATGGGCAGGCATAGCAAATTCTAGTCTCGTCTGTTTCTTGCAAAGCTTAAGATAGTATTTCTTCTAAATACTACGCAAGCATCCATAATCTCTGCAGTCCAACATTGTATTTCGTTTAGGTTATGCTCCCAATAGCAAGGCGAAAATAGAAAGTAGACGCCCGATGCAATTGGACGTCAGTGACAGAATGTGCTTGCATTCTACACACTGGTTCTTCACAGGAAAAAGCTTGCATGGCTTTAAAGCCACATCCCAAGTCTGTGAATCCACCAAGAAGAACGAAACGTCTGCATCAAAATTCCGAAGCCTAGTCTATGAGATCCTGGCCGAGAGTAAGAGCATGTTCTCGCAAAAATCCGTGGTGTGAATGGCTTTGTGGGTAATGGCAGACTAAAGACATTAAGATAAAAAAAAAGAAGGGAAACACGAAAATTAAAAGAGCCGAACTGAAGAAGATCGGAATTAACAGAGGAATGGTAGGGAGACACGAAGAAGGTAAGCTTTACCATGTCTAATGTCGCCTCATTGAGTCCGATCCCATCTCCGTATCCAATTTTTTTCTGATTTTCTAATTTCCCTGGCCTTAGATTTGTGAAAACAGAGATCCGATGGTGCAAAATAAGCCACATCAGCTTTTGATGACATGGAAATTACACGTGGATAGGCTAGAATTTGAGGAAAGGCTGTAGGCCCGGTAGGGCTGGTGTGCTAAAAAAACATTTGGTGGTCATAGCAAGTCTTGCACTACTTCCATCTTACTTGGATCCACCCCTCCCCCGAGAGAATGTATCCTATGTAATCAACTCTTTGCTTAAGAAAATCACACTTGAATCTCTTAGCATAAAGTTTTTGAGTGCGAAGAATATGCATACTTGCTCCGAATGAGCCAAACACTCTTTCAACATCTGTGAATAACGAGTATATCATCTAAGAGCACTTCTACAAACTTATCCAAGTTCTTTGAAAATACTTGAGTCATCAGCCTCATAAATGTTGTGGAGCATTTGTGAGACCAAATAACTTAACGATGAACTCATAATGTCCCTGATGAGTTTGCGACGTTATTTTATATTCATCGCCTTCCTGAATCTTAGTTTGATGATATCCACTATGAAGAGTTATCTTAATGAACCACTTGCCTCCGCCAAAACGATTTAAAATATCATTTATCCGAGGTAACAAGATGTCTATCCTTCATAATTGTTTTGTTAAGAGCATGATAGTCTATGCACATTCGTATAGTTCCATTCTTCTTTTTAACAAGTAAAACTCGACTTGCAAGGATGAGATACTTGGTCTTCTATATCCTTTTGCCAGCAGTTCTTTAACTTGATGCTTAACTTCCTCTAACTCTAGATGACAAAGTCGATAAGGAGCACGCACCATTGGCTTGACTCGTGCCCAATTCATCTACCACATTTGCAAAAATTAATTTGTGCACTTTTTTTATCCTCCCTAATAACCTTATTACTCTATTGGCATAAACTTATGAAGGGCTTACCATATCCTCTTCACGAGCTATAACTAATAATGCTTTTACCTCTTCTTCACCTTTTGAGGTACCTGCTAAGACCTTATTGCCCTTATGGGGCTTTGTAAAATCTCGAGCAAAATGCCCTACAATGCCACAATTATAACATGTTACTTTTAGCACTAACATCCATAGGACTTACCAATCCTTTTTCCAGTAATTGGATTTTTCTTCTGATTTGAAAGGTGACCCAGTCTAAGAGATACCCCCGGCCCTCTTAGCTTCCATCACCAATCCTTGAGCTTTTCTGGACCCTTCCTTTACAACTAGCTTCCTAGCCAGTTCTACTTCAAGCTCAAAATTAGTAGGTTCAACCTGAAGCATATGCTTCTGAATGTTAGCGTCCTTGAACCATTCACAAAATTATGAAGCTGGATTTCAGTTGCAAGTCTAGCAAACATGAGAATAATGCTCTCAGTTCTGCTACATAATCCTTTAGCATCCTAGTCTGAACTGTCTCTTTCAGTTGGATCAATGCATAGAGGCAGTCATAATGTGGTGCATATTCTTGTCTAAATAATCTACAAAAATCAGATCAAGTATGCAACTTTCTCCCATCCTCAGTATGGCATCCCACCATTCAATCGCCCGACCTTTCAGCTTTAATATTGGTTAAACCAAAGCATAACTTGTTTAAGAGTAACCTCCTAACCATAGTGATTCGGCACTTTAACCCTTTCAGGAGCATAATACTCCCAGAGATTCCTCACGTATATTAATGCCTTCGGGGATTATCTATATTTTTATTAGAGGGTTCAGCTCTACCTCCTAATTGTTTTGCTCACTTTGCCTCGAGCAATATCATAAATAATTTCACAATTTGCCTCCAGGGTCGTGGCAGAAGCTTCTAATCCCAGGACAAAATTCTCCATTGTTGCCATCATGCGCTACTCTCGAGCATTTCCTTCAAAAAATCAAGTACTCAGATGTTCTTCAACCAAAATTCCTTAAGCAGTGCTTGCTCAATACGAGTTCTAATTAGCTCTTCATTGTGCTAATGAAATCATTTTAAATGGCAGGTTTGATCTGCGCTTCCCCTGCCTTCCCAAATCTCTCTATTGGCTTATAGCATGTAAAGGCATTAATCCATGGATATCGTCAACCACCAGATAAGGAGCCCAACTCGTTTACTGCATCTACTGAATTGTGAGTACTTTCAGAGTCAATTAAAATAGTCTAGTCCTTACCTTGGATCCTTCCTATGCAACTATTATATGCTATCGATGTTGACTTCCTAGCCTACACTCCAGAGGATATGCAACGCCACTTCGATGCCCTGAACACATTCTGCTAGGCGACTGCATGTGTGTCAACCTGGCCAAGGCTAAGGTGGTCTTCATACAATCTCACGTCAGCCAAGGTCTTCCTCCTTCAGTCATCGAGGGCAAAATGTAGAAGTGACACCCACCTATAAGTATCTGGAAGTGGAGCTTCCTTCTATGATATACTGGGACACTTCCATCCTGTTGCAAGGGACAGGTCTCTTGCCTCTTCAGAGGGCAGCCCCTTGATCGCGACATCGTCTACTTTCAGAAGGTGGTCAATATAGACGATACTCGTCTCCCCAACTTGGCTTACATCCTGGCAATGGGGCTGCAGTGCTTCAAGGCCTATTGGAGAGGAAAGAGAGCTCAGTGACTGGCCAGATGTATACAGGCGCAAACAAAAGTAGATCGCCATAGTTTAATGCAATACCTTGATGCTTGCTTCCTCAACAAGCTTTGAGATGCCAATGGCCTTGAATAGGTCAGGACAATACATTACCAGCACCACATAAACCCCACATTGGAACGGGTTTGCCCATGAAAAAGCACAGACTCATTGCCTCGATTCGCGCGGGCACATGGCATCTTCGAATTGAGATAGGCAGAAGTTTTAGGGAGCCACGCCAAGACAGGCTTTGTAAGTGCTACCAAGTGGGAGCCTTTGAAGATGAATATCACATCCTTCAGCCAGCGTATAATCAAATTCGCACATGCTATGTTGAGTTGGTCAGGCCCGGTCAGTTGCTACATGTGTTATTGAGCACGGTTTCGATACAGATGTTAAGATTATACCTTCAGGAGGTCATGGATATGCAGACTCAGCTATGTCAAACACTCGCATAGCATATATTTCATGATGTATATTTGTAGAGTGTGTTAACCTTCTTATTACTACCACGACTTTTCCCTCGAAAACCCTTCGAGGGGTTTCTTTAATCTGGACAATAATAAGTGTAATGTGCTCCTTTATTAAGTCCCATAGGCCAATCGATCTTCATGAACGATAAAACCATTCAATTCTATTTTCTTCATTCTTTTGGTTTGTTTTGAAAAACAAGAAATTTGATGCCATTGACAACTATTGAATCAAATTGACTGTCTCCATTGACCTGATGGGATCAAAATATGGTTGTTTAACCCCATCTTGTTTCGGGGGGAATGGCCAAAGAGCTCTATATGGGATATTCCCCATGAAATTTTGCAATTTTATGGTTGAAAAAAAATTCAATACACCCCAAACAATCTTGAGATCACTATTAAAGCACCAAAAGCAAAACAAAAAACGGAGAGAAGTGCAAACCAAAGGTATGGAGATGGCAAATCATTATATAGGGTAAGCCCCGCCCTTCAAGACGAGTGAAGAATGTGACATTGCAAGTTGATGCTGAGCACTGGCTAAATCTCCATGCAAATTCATGCATGCCACAACAAAATTCACTCTTTCTTGAAGAAAGCAAAAAATCTTTCTTTCGTATTTGTGAAATCTTTACAAGGCAATCTCATCTTGAACCACTATTATCCAAACTATCAATATCCAAAACTTTGTATTTTTGAGAGATGAGCTCCGCTTTTACTTTTCTTGCAGTATCTGTAGCACATCCAACAAGGATAAGGACTGATGTGCCAGCAAATCCTCTAAAAGCGGTCAAATGAGTTACTCCTTCAACCAGTGCAGGAGATACTGCCATCAGACCTAGAAAGACAGAATCTAGTACAGAGATGCGAGTGAGCACCTGCAGTAAAATTAAAGATTCTTTAGCCTAAAGAAGATGTTATAACACTTCCAAAGCAGAAGATTAGAAGTTACATTTTCAATAAATGCTGCAGTTGCTTTTCCAGGCCGAATTGCTGGAATTGAGGCACCTTGACGTTTCAGCTGTTCACTAACATCAGCAGGATCCAGTTGCACAAATGTGTAGAAGTAGTTGAAGAAAGCTATAAGAACTACATTGGTTGGAAGATAAAAAGATCCTGCAAAAGGAAGGCTATGGTTAGCAATTTGAAAACGCCTGCAAAGCTAATAAACACTCTTTTCTGATAAAAAAAACATTACACCTATGTTAATGCCTCAATTGCTACTCCAATGGTTTCTTTGTTACGTTAGCTTTGTTGACTTCCTTGACATGTTCAATATTCTTTTGACCATGTCGAGAAACAGTTTATGACTTCCTCTTGAAGGTCAGTAAGTGGAACTTCAGCTTCTCATGCTTATGTCTTTAAAAGGAACCATGATGCAATGTGAAATCCTAGTATCTGCTGTAGCATCTGCTACTGTTTTAATTCCAATTCAAATCGATTAACTTGAACAGAGTTGTGCAGTCTTGTATCTAATTGTGTGGATACAAAGAAGTTTCTTTCCTTATTCGTACAGCAGCAAAGAGACTATGCATCCCCGAGGTGGTTCAACGGGGACGTGAATGCAAAAGATCAATCATCCTGCCGCCCCCATCTCCCCTTGGCAAGGTCAGCCTGGACTAGCATTATTACATTGTGGTATTGCTTTTTTTACTCCAAGAATCCCATTATGTTACCTGACTCAGCCTTGTGTATCTGTTTAGTAGTAGAAAGCATGATGCAGAGATACGCTTTCCTCTAACTAAGGTGAATAATTGTCCTTAAGAGACAAATTGATCCCCAATGTAGCAGGTTTAATAATCAACATTAGGACTGTGTTTGCCTACGGGTTTGCTGATAGGCTATGCACCTACATATGATGCACAACTTATGAAGGGAGAGTCCTTCTAGACACAACCAGTGTCACGAAAAGAATGCAATGGGAGAAAATGGAATAGATCCTTAAGAGATATGGCAACCGCTGTGTCCGACTATCTTTTGGCATCCAGATAAACAATCCACATAAATTACACGGTACATAAAGCTACAAACCAGACATACCTCCAGGGTTTAATGCAGCAAGAGCATTTTTCACAGTCAGAGCATCAGTGAACCGGGCCACAGATGATGTGAGGGCTAATGCAGACGTTGAAAATATTATTGGCATCACTCCTGAGCTGTTTATCTACCCCATAAGGAAACAAAGTAAGAAGCTTATTAAGTCCACTGAGAACTAGTTCAGTATGACCATGCATTAAAAAAAAGCATTCCCACCATAGAGTAGCTAATTACGAAAATGGTAGAATTGCAAGTAATGTCTATACTACTTGTACAATGGCAATGTGACAATTAAAAGCATTCTCCATGACTAAGAAGAGAAACTAGCCCCAACTGAATGCTGATGCATCCTATAGCATGTCCATGACACTCCATGTGCCTGCTCAAGATCATTTTCCATAATTTTAAATTTGTTTCTATTCCACTCAATTATGAATATACCCTCAAGTATGAGTATACATTACCTTAAAGGGAAGATATGCTGATCTTTGAAGTCCTCCACTATACCTTGATGCATAATTGATGGGAATTTTCCTTTCAGATTCCTGCTTGGGTAAGATGGCAACATACATATGAAACTGAAAAACAAAAATCGAAAAGGACAAACTAGCTGCAAGCTTATTCACCTGTATGTATACGATTCCCAGAACAAGCAAAAAAAATGAAAGCAAAATTGCAGCCAGTCCCGCATAGTTGCCATCAGATATCGCCTGCTGTATTGTCCTCCCAAGGGATGCCGGTAAGGAGGACAAGATGTTTGTAAATATTAAGAGTGAAGTTCCATTCCCAAGTTTGATATCTGAAATTTTTTCACCGATGTATGTTGTTGCAACTGCACCTAAGGTGAGAGCAGAAACTGAGGCTATCACCCAACCAATGCTGAAGTCGTCTACGTATGGTTTGATATATGAGACCTGTCCAATTGCCTGCAAGATAATGGTAGAAAGATGACCATTCAAGTTCTACTTAAAACTAGTGTAGCACTTTAAACAGTAGCAGCAGTCGTTCGACACAAAGAATAGTACAGATATTACAGAAAAACTATTTTTAAAGGCTCTGAGATAGCTGAAGCTGAATATTACGTCTTTCTTAGCAATGCTTTTCTAGTTTTTAAGCCCAAGGTCTCATGGGGATAACAATAATGACAAGAACAACTATTAGAAAACATAATTTGATCATTTGCTATGTATTGTTTTCTGCCTTTCCTCTTTAGCCCTTTAAGTAACGCATTTACAATGGTCATACTTTGCTCACTTGAAAAGAGATCAAGGAGGAACGGTTTTGTGTTTACGTAAGACTGAAATTTCAAACATGCTGCATAGAGACACAAAAGGAACAAATACATACATGTGCAGACGCGGCAAATTTCAGGATGGGTATTATAAAGAGAGACAAGACTACTAAGTTCTAGTACAATTATACATAAAACGAAACTACAATCATGCTACAATCATACCACCTTTCTTGATTTATATATTGCGTAATAATAGTGCAATCAGACTCACATGATGTTTTATCAAAAATCACTCATACAGTTCCCATCAAGCAGGGATGCCAGCAATAGTATTGTGTAACAGTATTATTCAGCAGAGGATGATCAGGATTGCAAGAGAAAGTTTGAAGTAGTTACATGATAAAGTTTAAATAAACTACAACCAGATTTCGAGTATAGATAAGATAACACTTTTGACAGTTGATTGGTCAATGATGGTTTCTTGTGTAAAAAATGGCTTCAAATCTTAATGTCCCCAGCCTTTTCCCAACTTTAGTTTGACGTGATGTTTAAGCATGACACTGCGGGGATTTGAGTGTACCTAGAACACAGAATATGACATACCAGATAAACAAAAGTTGGCTATACTTCATGCAGAACAGTTGAAAGAAAAGAAATGGTTTCAACTGATAAGGAATGTTTAAATATGACTTTAAAGCATAACACTTGTGTGAAGCCTGTAATTTCAAATATACCTGGAAAATGGCAAATCCCACCGATGCATATTTAGTATATTGAAGAGCCTTTTTCCGGCCAGCCTCCCCTTCTTTTTTTTGGAGTCTTTCCAGGTCCGGAAAAATAGCACCCAATAGCTGGAAGAGAATCTGTGCATTGATAAAGGGAACAATTCCTAACGAACATATACCCAGCCTGCCAATGCCTCCACCAGAAAATGAATCTAATGTGCTGAAAAAGCTATTTTCACCAATGCTATTAGAAAATGCAGCCCTATTCACACCAGCCAGAGGAATATATGTTCCCACGCGTGAAAGAATCAGCCATCCCAATAATATCAGGAATTTCTCTGGAAGTTTTCCTCTAAAGAAGTCACCGAAGTCAATGGAGGTATCCTCAATTGCAGCTGTCATAAAAATTGCATTCAAGTTTTATACTCAAAATCTTACTGGGTTGTGCATTCAATAGCTCATGTAAAGCAAAAGCTTGAATAATTCATGCGGACAGTTATACCATTAACTTCTAGGAATTGAAATTAGGTAATGCATTGCTGTAATTGTGGTTACTTTGATTTTCATAACATGTCCGGAAGATCCAATGCAGCAAAAAACATATTATCAATAGACATAAGATAACAAGGATCACTTGATAATTTAGGTAATTAGCCCTGATAGAATAGTAAAGAAAAGCTCTAGGAAGAACCTGCAATCCCTTTCATCGTAGACCCTCCTTGCCTCCTTGGGTTTGGTTTTCCCATTGCTTGCATCACTGCTGCAATACTTGTATTCCATGTGCCAAGTCCCAAAGGATCAAAGTACCAGGGCTCTTCTTCATCCCTATTAACAACAAAGTCCACAAGGTTGCTCTGAAATGTTATCCTATGATAAAAGGCGAAATCGACTGCAGTCTGTATAAAAGTTATCAGCCAAGAGAGCATTGCTTTGTATTGGTGTTTGAAAGACCACGATAAGCATTTCCTTGGCATCAGTTTTAACTGCATGTATCAATTATAAAATTCTAAGCATGTCATAAAGTTCGGGCTAGAACTTACTTACTCGGAAGCCTTTGAAAAGATTGAACACCTGAACTAGCAATTGCAGACGTAGCTATTGATCCCCTCTTCCAACTTGACTCATTTCTAAATGCTGTAATAAGTGAGCAAGGGGAAGGCAGTGTGGTGAGAAAATACGAGGGGCTGCAAGCCGGAGCTGCCATAGCCATATCTCTTGTCCGCGAGCCACTTTTATGGCGACGTGGACTAATCTTAACAAATGACGTGGGAAAACGCGAGCGGCGCCGCCCGCGAGCATGGCGGCCGCCAGGAAATAACACGGGGAACTTTCTGTATACAAGAAACACCCCGGGGCTTAAATTCCGGGGTGGAAGCAGTGCCGACGCCGGAGGCACTGCTGACACCCCGGAATTTAAGCCCCGGGGTATTTCTTGTAACGTGAAAACAGGGGTAGGCGAAATTCTGCGCAGTGAAAAACGGCAAGAATGTCGGGTTGAACGCGATTCTGTCGGGTGAATTCTGTGTTTATATACAGAATGCACAGTAAAAATCACTGTTCGTAACCCAAAAAGCGCCCCACATTCTTTAAAAGAAAATATGCCACGTGTTAACGCATGATTGGCGGACGCGGCAGAATTTCGCCTACCCTGTTTTTACGGTGGCCGCGAGGAATTTCATGGCGAACTTTTTCGTCGGCTTGCTGACGAAATAACAAGGGGCTTGAAATTTGCCCTCTGATATTTTTTTCCCGCATGTAAGGCGGTTTTTCTTCGGCGGCGCCGCTTCGCAAGGGGAGGTGAGGTAGCATTTAAGGGCAAGGCAGATCGACAGGCGATCGACTGCAAATTTCGATCTGAGTGTTTGGGGCCGAAATTTCAAGGCCGTTGTTTTTTTCGTTGTTTTTTAGCACTTTTGCACAAAACGCTGGTCCAGGGTTCGTAGGCAGTGTCACATGGGGTAATTTTTGGGCAGCGCCGGAAGAATTCATGGCAGCTGCTGCGCCCTCCAGCAGCAGCGTTTACCGTTTAAGGGTGTGCATACATGACCTTAGCTGTCGCAGTTTGGGCCCAGCTGCGCACGTGACTGTGCAGCCATGTTGTTGTATTCACATGAAGAACAGTTTATAAGAGCGAAACCACACAGAATCGAGATCCATCCGCCCCAGAATCGAAGCATCCCAAATCCTTTTCTCATAAACTATTCTCCTTATCTTTCGTATCTCTTTTCTTGTTGTAATTTTTTATCCCTTCAACTATGAATTTGAATTCCATTTCTAAGGATGCATATGAGGAGACTGAAATTGAGATTGTTCTTTCCACTCAATTTTCAGCTGGTGATGATCAAGCTCTGACGAGTGGGAAGACAAAGATGATTCTGGCCAACCCAATGCCAGCCGAAAGAGGGTTCTATGGCGCGAAGTTGCAATTGAAATGCTGGTGAAACAGTATTCTGATATCAAAGTCAATAAGCTTCAAATGGGTAACTTCAGGAGCAAGGATTATGCGGCAATAGCTTTGCGGTTGAATGAGACTTTTAGCACGGGATACAATGGCAACCAAGTGAAGCACAAGATGGAATGTCTCGTGAAAAAATATAAAAAGGAGAAGGAAAAAGAATCTAGGACTGGCTCCACTCCAAGCGAGTGGGAATTCTTTGAGCAATTTCATGTTGTCTTGTTGTCAAAGGTAGTTGGTCTACCAGGTGGATCAATGGAAACTAGGTTCAAGAGTGGCACCAAGCGAAAAGCAGACGATATGAATCCCAAGGTCGCAAAAGGTACTGCCAAAACCAAGAAATTTTCTCGTCCCAATTCCCTTGCTAATTCTCAAGCCCCCGTGCCTGAGTATATCGTGGTACAACCACAAACATCCAGATCATCCCCAGTTTATGTAGAATGATGATGGACCAGGCATTGAGGTAGACTCTCCTCCTGCGAAGCAACCTGTCAACAAGCCTCTTGGCAAGGAGCAGAAGAGAAGTGCATCTAGTCTTCGTGGAAAGAAGACGAAGGTCAGGCGCCAGGAGGGGGGCACCAAAGCAGCTGCCACTATCATGGCTCAAGCCATAAAAGATGTCACTAATGTCCATAAGGAATTGAAGTTAATGGAACTTGCACAGCAGGGTATTTTTTAAGCGGCCTATATTTTTATAGGGCCAGAAACAACTGGCTACTGCCCATGTAGAATAAATAACTTGGCGTAGTTTGGCCTGGCGATATTTTGCACCTTCGTGATAAGATGGCGTAACTGAACTGGCGCAACTATGAAATTTTTATTTTGCTACATTAACAAATTGGCTACGAACAAATTTGTGTTGGTTAAGATAAAAACATATTTTGGTAGTGAAAACACGACATTGGCCATAACCACCTAGGCATTGTCACGTTGATGGTTAATTGTCACATGCATCTTCCCCAAATAATTTTGCTTTGGGTCATAGTCCTTATCATCTCTAAAATTCATAGCCTTCATCAAGACCCTCAATTTGGCCCATGAAAGTGGACGTAGACGATGATATAGTGATGCACCGCTTTGTCCTTAATGCCGCAGGTCCCAAGAACTCATTTATTCTCTTTTGTGAATCTCCCTCCATGCTGCATAAATTTGATGATTGGCATCAACAACTACTTTTGCACATCAGAATAATTTTGCACAACTGAATAGGGTAAAAACTAACATGAATTGATGAGGCTAAAGCCTAGATTGTAGATGGGAATAGATCTCCATCTCAACCAAATCGTGAGTGCTCTGCAAATGACAATAAAATATAATATCAAAAGTATATTCAGAGACTAACATCCCATTTATATTTATATTCACATGAATAACGAAACAATTGCATAGGAGAAGAACACGAAAAACACAGGCTCGACAGGGTAGAATAAACTAAACCTGTATGAAAGGCCAGTTTCTGATGCTAGCTCGACCAAATTAAACAAGGTGCTGCGCACGAAGGGTTGCCCTCCATGGCCGGAGGGTGAAGTGGCTTGGGAACAGTTTAACAACCACAGTACCACCCTATCATTCCCTGCCCTCTTGTTACTCCAAGAGTACACATTAGAAGAAGAAGGGGTGTTTGTTGTCTCCATTGTGCGCATTAATCTGTCAAAATATTATGTGATGAGATATGCCTGTATCAATTTTCTTTTGGTCTGGCCCACATTCTATACATAACTACATAACCAGTAAATAACTACATAGCCAATATAAAAGAAATATAGTTTTTAAAATTTTGTCCAACATATATCCATCATATGCCCAACATTTATATATTCTTAACACTTTCCCATCATTTTTTGCATATGTTGGCTAATATTTGTAGAACATTTTCTTTGACATTATATTTTTTACAACAAGTAATTGCCCAATATTTAATGCATAACGATTGCATAACATATATGCAAGTAACATTTGTCAATGTTTGCTAAGTATTTGCCATGATCTACCCATGCATAGCTATCATTGAAAGTAAACCCAATCTAAGAAATAGCATTCTGCCATTTTCTACCCCTCCTCAATGCTAAAATTGCATTTCACAATCCTCCAAACGCATTGGACTTGCAAGCTTTTACCCATGTTTACGTATGTAGGTTTCACCAAAGGAACCAAAGGAACAACTAGAAGATGTGCCATGATATTGTAAATATGATTGTTATTGATAGGCCATGAAACTATTAAAGATGTTAGCTAATCTATTATTATTGCCATTCAGTCGATGGTAAGGAAGTTGAGAACCATCAACAAATTCCATTAATTGTTTTAATAATGCAATCCTCCACTAGCAGGGGTGCACAGGGCGCGGTTGTATGTTATATATCTGGTACTGGTACATATATTACAAGTTTTTGTACTATGAGTAGTTGTACAATCAATGGTTGCAGGAGAACGATCTTTGCATAATGGTTTCAGCAAAAAATGTGGTTAACTCATCCTCAAGTTGATCAGCATAATGTCCCTATTTAGGAAAGCACAAAACCTTCTTATTTGGTTTTCTTCCTCTTTAGTAGGAAAAATGCGAATAATATGTACCTTTCCCTCACATTACAATTACAATTACAATTACAATTCCACTTTCTCTCTCCCAACAGTTGTAGTTTTAATATATCACTTTCAACAAATTGAAACTAATATACCCATTGATAGTCGCCAAGTACCCAGTATCAAAAAATTATTGTGCAACTTTTAAGCTATCCTTACTCTATGATGTGAATATCATGTTCAAGAATAGAATTAGCCCCTTCCCATTCCAACAAAAAAAAAGGAAGGAAGAAGAGAGGCATAGCATGATGGATTGCTTTTTATTTCTACATCAATCAAATTCAACATCAATGAAATAATGACCACCTTTTAAAAGTAGTAGCATGCATTAGAAACATTTGTACAAATATTTTAGCAAGGTAGAAGCAAAAGTCACTCCATTCGGCAAGGTTAAATTGAAAAGGCAAGCTAAATTTGAATTAAACTGGAAGAGTCGAGCTATAGCTGAAGAAGCCAAAGTCAATCAAGAATAGTACTTGATGCATGTGTTAAGTCGAGAAAGTACATGATAACAACATCTATGCAACCTACCAAGTAGTTCCACAACGTCTAACGCTGCGCAAAGGCCATGTTTTCTTACATGGTCATATTTAAAAAAATTCAAGCGTCGCACATTTACTTAGTTGTCAAATGCTACCATTTGCTAGCATTGGGCAACCCAAGCAAAAGGGGAGATCCCATCCTAGCTCCCACAAAATCCACACCGTCTATCCATCCTCAGGTGTCCCTCAAATCCCAAAACTCCACAGCCACAGATAAAAGATATGCTATAATATTCTCAAATCGTGGCCCTCTATCCATCCCTCTCCACACTCCGCAAGGATTGCCCTACGGGCAACCCAAAAGAACTATTTCACGAGCCAAATACCATGCACGCATATTCAGCTTACAAATTCCTGGAATTGCCCCTGAATCGAGAGCCAATATTTCCTTCGTTCTCAAAAATAGATACAGCAGAAATAAAAAACCAAGGCCCTGCTGCAACATACTCTACCAATGCCCTTTCTCCGTTATGTTCTTTGAGGATTTAGTTGCTGGCAAACAGAGATTCGCAGACCCTTTATGACCATCTTCCTAGTTTGAATGCAAAATTTGAAACAACATTAAACTGCAATTTCAAGCTTATTTGAGAGTTGCAATGGCAATATAAGCTCCAATAGATTAAGACATACGAGTCACTCGTTGCACATAATGAGATCATACATTTCCAACAGCTTGGATACCTTGAATATTATAAGAGAGGTTTTGAACTAGAATGCAAAATGGTTCCACAGATAGGAAAGCAAACTGTCCATCAGATAAAAGAAACATTAAATCAAATAATCACCAGCTCGAGCATTTAGAACATTGGTTATCTCATTTGAATGGAACAAAAGTATTGAAGCTAATAGACATTGATGATCCAAGTCATCCTGCTTTATAAAGGCAGAAAAGCATGGCAATTTACATCCTTCCAGCTTAACAAATCATATGATTTATACCGATGATAAGCTGCTACCTAGCCACTGCTAGAAAAGAAAGGACAAAGGACCAAAGGAAGACATTTCTACCAAAAGCTGCTTCTTATTATATGCATGGTATGCACCAGTAGTTGGGAGCTCATAGCATTCTAATCTTTGCAGCATTTAGATTTGAAAAACAGATGAAGAATCATGAATAACTCATTCCACAGAAACCTGTCTTTTCTGCACAGCAGAAAGCAAACGTTTAAGCATATGTAAAAATTGAGCACCACAGGA
Organism: Isoetes taiwanensis; assembly: GCA_021234155.1. Classification (NCBI taxonomy): domain Eukaryota; kingdom Viridiplantae; phylum Streptophyta; class Lycopodiopsida; order Isoetales; family Isoetaceae; genus Isoetes; species Isoetes taiwanensis. The sequence goes on along the minus strand of JAJEKV010000042.1, from coordinate 10,778,378 downwards.
TCTTGAAGTGGGCCAAAGAAAGGAATGGGAACTATCCTTGACTGAGATGTCTTGAAGTCAACATATACTTCAAAATCTTTCAAACTCTGGTTGCATCACTTTTCTTATTATCTATCCAATCTCTACATTTCATCCAGCCAAAAGCCGTTTTGTTTCTTCATCTGGTTTAACCTCGTCACCCCACATTCTTTGAACAAAGCCATATGGAGGATAACCGGCTTTACAATAAACTTTAAGCAATGCATTCCATAGAGGCAGACTCTTGGAGTAACCTAATGATCTACATTGACTAAACAGCTTTTCTGCCTTTTCGCTATCTCCTCCAAAAGAACAAGCATAGTTTCATGGCGGATGTGAACAGGCTTCGCCTTAGTTCCATTAAAGATTCTCAATGTCTCTAAGGCTTGATCCACATTATCACTGTTTACATAGGCTACTGCCAGATGGTGACCAGTGACTCTATCTGGTCTACAACCTAACAAGTCCATTTGTTTCAGTAATGTCTCTGATTTTTCAATAAGCCCCTTCTGGAATAAGCACCAAGAAGTGCATTGAATTGACACAAGATGGATGACCATCCAAGTTTCAGAGATTCCATTTCTTTTGAAACTTCTTCGCATCTCTCAACCTCTCCCTTGTTTGACAGGTCCTCAAGAAGTGAAAAATAGCTGCTGCTTGTCTTTACAGGCATAGTTTTCCAAATCCTCTCAACATCTCCAGCTTTTCCAATCGTGTATACATTCTTAACAATATGTCATGGAAGGACATTGACTTTTTGAAGTCCCTCTTCTCCAGAATCCTAACAGCAGTTTCAGCTTTGTCAAGTAATCCGTTCGACATGTAAACTGATGCTAACACGATATATGATTGCTCATTCGGCTGGAGTTTATCTTGCATTTCCTTCCAGAGTTTTTCAACTGCCAGTTAACCCAGAGGAACAATACAGAGATCTAGATTGCTTGTTAATAACTGCCCACAAATGACATGACACTACCTGGCAAAGAGCGTGAGCACTAGGATGCAGATGATGACCGAGAAGAAGATTGCAAAGGCAGGCCCCAAGGAGAGTAATGCATAACTAATGCCGCTAACTGCAGTCATGTCTTCTGCCCTTTAGCTTTAGAACAAAGTTTTGCCATCAGCCCACTTCATGGAAAACCTGGCGCTAAATACCAAACCTGTTAATTTCACAAACATTTTCAACCTGAGACCTGATAAATGACCTGATAAATGATGTTAAAACAATTTCTATATTGTCATCAATTCTCAATTCACAGTAAGAGCCATCCAAATCTAAAACCTTGGTATGAAATCCTCGCCCGACGTATCTATGGAAGAAACCCATCCAGAGAAGAAGATTGCAACGGCAGGCCCCAAGGGACATTTCTTGGGACTACGACATGGCCTTCTTTTCCACAAGTTATTTCAGCACAGCCATCTTTCACAAGGAAAGACAAAGCAAAAATGTTTTCTACTGTTTGAGAAAACGAAGTCCTATTTAGCACAAGGGCCTCAAGCTGCGCACGCTTCTGAACACGCAAAACTTTGAACATTGTTTCCATGTTCTTGTCAGTCTCAGTCTTTTGACTGTCACCAGCCTGCTCTTCACACTGTTCTGGACGGGTGCAATCAGCAGGTTTATTCCTCCTTCTTGGTGCGGCTTCCTCTGCTTAGGCTGGCTGTCAATAGGACCAAGCATAGTTGAGGCCCCATGTGCTTCACCCATAATTGCAGATGCCTTAAGCCCAAGTGCAAACCAATCAATGTTTGTACCCCCATCCTGGTTGACTGAAAGAGGTCCTCTTCCAAAATTTTCAATTACACCATGAAGGAAATCTGCAGCTGTTGGGCCTTCTTTTCTCTGCAAAGTCTGCAAAGATTCTAGCAGTGCCCGGCATCTGCAACTTGCTCCCGAGGATGACTTACTTTGCTATGAAGGGCATCAACATCATTCATCATGTTGTCAAATTTTTGATCACTAAATCGTATCAATTCATCTTTCTCCACCATTAATCTGTTTCTGATGCTATGATACCCAGTTCTAATGCTTCTACGCTGAGTAACAGTCTGATCCATAATGCCGTCTGGGGCAGGGTTTGCATTGTTCTGCACCCGATTCCTTCTAGGTGCTCTAGAAACTCTAGTTTCATTCTCATTTTGTAGAGATGGCTGTAAAATTTCGTCTCCATTTGCAAGCTGGCTACCATGATCGCCTCTTTCCCGGCCAAGTCTGGCACCGAGACTACTCTCCCCCTTCTCAAGCTTAATCCTAGTTCGAGTTGCCATGGACATTGCCGCTTCCCTCTCACGCCATCGCCGTTCCAGCCTGCCTAGACGTTGTTCAAACCAGAATTCTTTCATCTTGAATAGCCTGGGTCTTCTATCTGATACAAATCTTTCTTGAATCTGCTAATGGTAATGGATCTAGAGCCATATAATCCAAAGACCCTGCCCCCCAAAAATGGTTGGAGGGCTTCGCCTCTTGCGGGTTGCCATAGCCAGATGCTCTCTCTTGCCATTGCCGGTTATCCCGTTCAAACATCAGCGGCCCGTAATGCAAGTGACCGCCAGTTTACATGTAGCAATAGGTTTTGAGCAGTCACCAGCATATTCTATGTATATTCTAGCATATACCTAGGATATGCCACAAACCCACATAAACAAGGGTTTGCCCCCCTAGGGGCAACCCAAAAATATATATAAAACCCTAATCCTGGAGGACTATAAGTGGCGATTCTTAGATGGACATGTGGTCGAGATGTAATATGGCCACCCCCTTACCCATTAAAATTTACCTTAGGTTCTAATTGGCTACCTCGATAAGTTTTTTCCCACGTACAAAAAATCGAATTGGCCACACCCTACGCCTAGCGGGATTTAGTAAATATCGAATTGGCTACTAAACGAGTACAATGTACAAATTCGTGTTTTGAACTGGCCACTACCCTTCGGTCAGGGCATGAACGTATCCTACTCTGGCGTAGCCAACCATTTCTGAAAAAATATGAATGTGTGGCCAACTGGCCCGCCGGGGCCACTAAAAAATACCCTGTTGCACAGCAGAGAGAGGCTGAGGATAGACGAGCAGAGGCACGTAGGGAATCTGAGGATCGAAGGGAGGAAGCTATAAGTCGCATTTAATTAAAGTGGATCAGGTCTCGACATTTAGGACTCAGACTGAAAATGGGACTCATACTAAAGAAAAAAAAATTGGAGTTGAATGCTTGAATAGAATTACACATCATACACTAATAGAAATTCACGTTAAAGAACAACAACTAGTTCACATGTTTTTCTCATAAAATTTACAACTGGTTCACCGGGAGAAGAGTGAAAAAGAAATGCCCATGGAGGGTGGCTGGGCAAGGGGCAAAGGGGCACAGGGAGGGGCAAAGGGGAGGGGGGTGGCAATGGGCAAACCGGATGGCAAGGGAGGGACAAAGGGGGGGAGGGAGGGGCAAAGGGGCACATGGAGGGGCGAAGGATGAGGGGATGGCAAAGGGCAAATGGGGGGCACAGGGAGGGGCAAAGGAGGAGGGAGACGGCAAAGGGGATGACAAGGGGAGGAGCAAAGTCGAAGAGGTGATGGCAAAGAGGAGATGGCAAGGGGAGGGGAAAAGGGGGAGAGGGGATGAATCCAAAAGTAAGGATTGTAAATAATAAAATAAATAAATATAATAAATAAAATACAATAAATGCTTTAATAAATACAAATAAACATAATTAATTAGATAATTTTTTCTTTCTTTCTTTCTCGCCCCGCTGGCGAGAATGGGCTCAGCATGGCGATATCCTTGTGTTTCAATCTGGTGTTGGCGACACCGTTTCAATCCGATGTTTCTTGTGGGTAGCCTTGTGTTTCAATCCGGTGCTGACGACAATGGCGACAGAGGAGCAATGGAGGGCAGACTGCTATGTTCCCCTATTTCTCCTGGATTGGGCTTCTCCAAAAACAAGAACATTTGTGGACCTCAATCCGTTGCTCTACCATGCAATCCCTGTAATGGGAAGAGGCAATGCAATTCAATCTGTCGAAGCAGCTATGACCCAAACGATCCAGTGAACAGAAGAGAGCTTCTGTTGGGCTCGTCAATCGGAGTTGCAGGGCTTCCGTTTCTTCTCAATAATCCGTCTGCTTTTGGCTCTCCCATCCAGCCACTCGATCTGAAAGACTGCAAAAAAAGCTCCGACACTACAAATGTAGATTGCTATCTGCCAGTGCCCAACAAGGCAGAGGAGTGCGCTCCCTTGGCGACAGAGGCGTGCGCTCTAATGTCGGCAGAGGCAGAGACCGGCCTTTTCTTTAGGTTGTGCGCTCCCTGATTGCTGAGACCGGCATTTTCTTTAGGTAAAGATTTTGCCTTTCAAAAAATTCTCACCCAGATTGTGGATCCCAGACTCGGATCAATCACTATTCTCCCGAATTTGAGCTCTGTGGCTGTTATTTTAATTCAGGATCCACCGGCTTGTCCTGGTCGTTTAATCTTGCTTCCCTCTGCATAAAATAGAGATTTCAAAAGGGCTTCAGAGACATGCAATCGAAGAACAACTGCATGGAACAGAGATTTGAAAAGCTCCATTCCGCATCTCCATTCCATTTCAGTCCGCTGTTAAGATTCATGCCATTCTATTTTAGTCAAATGTTCTTAGAAGCCATGGCAACTGAAGTTATTGGCTGCCTTAAACTGGCCCACGAACAGTGTTGGGCAAAGTTTTTCCACCATACCGGAAAATTTCCTGTTGTTACTCATCTTAACCGGATTTTCAAATTCTCAATTAGCTAATATCAATCGGAACAATAAGAAGTAAAATATTTGTTTTCTCTTATAGAATACATAATTGCAACATAGTTTAATCACAAAAACTTGACAAAACACACATATATTTTGCTACATATTCTAAACGAGGTGCACCTGGACTATCACGGTATCAGATTTGTCGATCCTACGGCCCAGATCGTATGTTAGGGCCTCTGAGCACCTCTCGATGGCTCATAGTCATTTATGATTGGAGGCACCTATGATTTTGAAATATGAAATACGATTTTGCCTAAGGTTTTGAGGGAACATCAAACCTCTATACTGCTTTGCCTAAGATTTTAGAATATGAAATACGGGGGCTCGATCCTCTATGAAAATAACTCAACGTCCTAATAAGACTACTTTAACCAATGTACCCAGTGAGCTAATGTGATTATTTTTTATCTTGAATCTATATTTTTTTTTATAACAACCCATTCAATTGTTTTAGGGATATATGGTCTATGGTTTCAGGAATTGTTATTTTTAAATCCATATCGAATCGCCCTGGAACCCTCTATTATTTTGCTACATATTATGGTGAAAATTGCAAAACACTCTACAAGGGCATCTGTAACATCCTAGGATTTCCTCTGCCAGTCTATTTCGTTGCCATCTTCGCATTCCTGCACAAAAACACAGGCTTTGCAAAGTGAAGCCAAAGGGGGCAGAATACTGGCGGGGCTCAAAAACAGATCCTGCAGAGCATGGTATGCATAAGGATCCAGAGCCATGGTATGTGCACAGGGATGCATAGCCATAGTATGCATGAGGATCCAGAGCCGGATTTCTTCCGAGAGTCTGAGGTTTTGGATTTCTGAAGCTTTGCTGAAACGGGGTAAAGCTTCCCTTGCAAGCATCTTTCCCTGCGAGCAAAAACAGACTTTTAAACAGAGCTCAAACAGGCTGTAAAAACTTGAGTCAGTCCAGTATTAGAGTCGCCCAAGTGCCCAGTAACAGGAGCAACCATTCTAAGAGATGAGGTGATAGATACAGCAAAATAGAGCACACACCTTCGACATTTTCATTGGCCCTCAAAAGAAAATTTTAGGTAACATCCACGGGCCATAACGTTATCTACACCATAGCTCCTGATCATACTCTTCCATATTTGTGAAATCTATACAATGGAAAATTGAACACGAAGAAAAAATTTAAAAGAGGAACTATGAATCTTGAATGCCAAGATTAAATTAAAAGACAAAGAATTGATAGTTCACAAAACTTGACAAGAGCTTTATGAAATTGTCTTTGATCTATTCTAAAGAAATAGAAATTGTTTATTGCTCAGAATGGTTTATTGTTGGAATGCTTCAATGATAGGAAAGTATCTGAAATTTAGGTTGAAATGAAGTCGCTGATGTTCAATGGACGCCTAAAACCTGCATTGTAACCGCTGTTGCAGGCAATTTTGAACTCCTCATGTGAATGAGCTGACCGCCAGCTGGCCCGCCATAGTTTCCGGCACCGCGTTTAGCACTGCCAAAATTCTCCATGTGGCTTTGGCTTGAGACTATACATGTTGCAAATCTATGCTTTTTGGATTGCCCCTGGGGACAAACCCTCACTCATGTGGGTTTCTGGCATATTCTAAATATATGCTAAAATATGCCTAGATTATGCCAGAAACTGCTCCAAACTTACTGTTGCTTGTAAACTGGCGGTCGCCAGTGTTGTTGGACGGCCACTGTGCAAACTGGCTAACCGACAAGTGCAACACCTTGTTTATTCACAGTTCACAAAGGAGGCGGCTATTAGGTTATCGAATTATTATCATAATTGTGTGGAAATAACTTGGAACAATCAATCTCAACTTCTAACTAAGCGATACAAGGCTTGTGCTTTCATGCAGACGCCTGTGAATAGCCAGAACGGAGGGGTATGGGGTTCTGAGATGCTAATACTTCCAGTGAGCCACTATCAGGTAAGAATTAATTATCTGTATAGAAGGAGCTATTAAAGACACCGAATTTATGATTTTTTACCGTTACAGATGCTAGGGCTCAGGAAGGAAGGAAGGAAGGAAGAGACTTTTAACGTCCACGGAGCCCAATCGGGCTATGGGACCAGAACAAACAACGGGGGCGAAAGCCCCAACAGAACCGCAATGGCCCCAAGCAAAACCAATCAAAACATGGGGACTAAGCCCCTGCTACAACAAAACATGGGGACAAAGCCCCGCTATCACTCAAAACCCGTGGCTAGACCAAAACCGCCCGTGGATCAGTTGGCCATTGATCCCTAATGATAGCTCGACCGCCTCTCAGACACCGCCCATTTTCTGCTGCAAGCGGGCCTCACGGACCCGCACAATTCCTCTTTCCGTCAAGCAGAGCCGCACCGAGTCAAATCTTCCCCGCATCGAGAAGGTGGTCCCCTTCAAATGATTGCCATGTCGCAAGACGCAGCCCGGAAAGAGCATTTTGAAAGCAAACCAAGAGATGGCGGGACGGCCGGGACGTCTTTGCTCCCACCCGGCCAGACCGAAAGGATGCCGCCGGCATGGATGTGCATCTCCCCGAGCAAAAAAGAGGCCGCCGCTTCGTGGGGTCAAATCACCCGCCTCCTCAAGGGCCCACAATGCGCAGAGAAAGGGTCGGTGGAGTGAGCCGTGGGTCGCACAAAGACGGGGAGCGGGACCTCTACCGCAGCCGACAGGGGCTGCAAATCCTTCCGAGGAGGCCGCGGGCATACATGGAGACCGTGGTCGCCAGCCATAGGCGCACTCACTCACGCCTGCATGGGAGGGCCCTCAGAGCCGCCGGGTGACCCACCATCGAACCGGGCGGCCGCGGCCCCACGCACCGTAGCGCGCCAATTCTAGTAATCGACCCAGCCGCCAGCTGGCAACCGCCGCACGCCCTGCGAGAGTGGCGCGGCACGGACCGCGGTGGATCCCATCAAGTACCCCCGAGGCAAGCACCGAGCCGAGCATCAAGGATGTCCAAAGTCGCAGCCTAAAGAGGCATCGGGGACCGGTGGTGCCGTAAGAGGGCGCCGGGGCCCAAATGATGGGGTCGTCCGGGCGGTAGGGCGCAATCGTGGGGTCATAGGGCCGGACGGATCGCTCGCAGCAAAATGAAATTCTTCTCCCACGGGTCTCGCCATACGCTTGATCTTACGGGCCATGCCGAGAACAAGGCAACGCGTTAAAGGGTGCCAAGGTTGGACGGGTCTCCGGCCGCATAGAAGGTGCTTAGAATCCAATTTGGGGACTCGTGAAAGCGTGCGAGCACCTTTTGGGCGTTTGGGGTTTTTGGGGCTAGAGAGAGATTGTAAACCCTAGAGAGAGAAAGCCAGAAAGGGGCAAATCAAGAGGGTCTATGCAAGGCAGTGAGGGCGCGATGCTGAGAGCAATAGTGGGACCCAAAACAGTCCAAAACAATTCAGAGCAATCCAAAACTTGGCACCTACGGCCGATGCTGTGGATGGAAATCTTGGCTGGTCCAGCTCCGATTCTGGATCTTGATGCTAACTCTCTGGTACGGAGTTACATGAGCATGGCCTCAAGGGCTTCAGAGCTTAGGCGCACAGGGCGGCGCTGGAGAGCAGGCAAGATACTCTATGGATAGAATCAAAAAGGCCTATGACAAACTTAAGTCTTCAGCTATTGATGAAGCCTATTCCATTATAGCTGTGTTTTTCCGACAGGTAGACACAATTTGTTGTTTTAAAATAACCATTATAGAGTGTACACTGTTCCATCCAGAGAATGCCAAAGGGTTATATGACATTGTCAATCTCTGCAATGGGAATGACCCCTTTAAAGCTCAACAACAAAAATATGTTCTGAACATGCATATGTATAATTGCATACATTGCAGTAGGTTTCAAAATGAGGCAATCTTTACTGGTAATTTTACATTTGTTGTTTTCCATTCTTCAATTTAAAGGATGCTTTCAAGACTTTTAATATTTATTTTCCTTGGATAGATAGAGACTGCAGACAGAATGGCTCTTTCATTGACAATATTAGACCGGGCAGATCTACGTATTGAACATGTTGTTTGTGCTGCTTTTCTTGGGCAGGTCTCTAAAATCTCTTTCTTTAGCTCTCTCGTATATAATATCATAACATCACTCACAGAATCTAATTCTGAGTATAGAACTTTGAGCTTGAGCCAAGCCATTTGTTTTCTCTGGGTGATATAGCTTTTGATTGGCTAAAGGCGAACATTGGGAAAAATCTAACTGAAAAATCACAAGACTCAGTAAAGGATCCATGCAGAGAAGGCATGCAATTCATCAATGGTTGCATTCCATCCATTAAAGAACAAGGAGATATCCCAGCTCTGTGCACATACATTGGTTTTCTTTCTATTAATAAATGTAAAGGGGGATAGGATAATAGGGCGCATGCATACTTCTTGTTAACTAGGAAAACTGGCTGAGGGATATAGCACTAAGACCATTTGCTGATACACAAGATTGCAACCTGCCACTAGTAAGCATAAATATTGCTTCTCCAAGCCGGGGATTTGGGCACTTGCCTTTCCTAATTACTGTGCCTGTCTTGTAGGCAAACTATTTTAATGCACTGAATATCAAAGCTTATCTTTTGAGACACGGAAGATAGTCAATGGCAAAGGCACAAATTAGGGTACAATCATTGACTAAATTTCATCCAAACCACCATAATGATTAGGCTTTGCATGTTCCTCTTGTAAGTCTCGGGAAAATAGAATAGAATAGAATAGAATAGTTTTTTTAACGTCCACGGAGACCAATAGGTCATGGGACCCATACTGGATGACAATGGATGTGCCCCAAAATGGCCAAAAAAAAATGCAAGAAATCAGTTTAACATAACAAATAATAATGGTTCTTCCCTACCAATTAGAGCTCCAAAAAGCGCGCAAGATCATGAGTTGTCTGGTATTATGTATGCACAAGATGGGGTCACAGATACATGGCTTGGAGAGAAACCAGCCAAGAAATCAAGGGGAGGCAAATGGTATGGAGAATAAGTATAAAGTGTCCTCGGTCATGAGAAAGGCTGTAGTTGGAGCATTTATCACTGATTCAGTTACTATTGCAGCTTTACAACTTCAAACTTTCCCAGCATTTAGACATCATCGGGATCTAATAATAGGAGGAGTTTGCACATGCAACCTTCGTCATCCTATTGAAGAATTAGTAGGAAACCATAAAGCCCCAAAAGAAAATAAGGAAAGGCAAAACTCAAGCTTGATGCCGACCCAGGAAGCGGAACCATTAATTTGGCGCTGGCAAAGCATAAAGGCGGATGCCTTAGAATCTGAGCATTCTATTCATACACTTCCTGAGATTCTTGGAGAACCAATGTTATCAAAGGTAAACATACATGCATAAGGTGGAAATGCAGTTGCAAAATTGCTATGCACTTACCGGTATTTCAATCTTAAAACAGTGCCAAGTTTTGGCAGAGGAAGCAAAAGCGTGGTCTTATTAATGGAGATTTGTTCTCTTAAACCTTTCAAACATCCATCCAGAGATCATAGCAGACCAAGTAGGCTGGGAAAGTGTTCAACTGGAGGCCATTGTAGAAGAAGTTGTTGAACTTGTTGAGCACAAAGAGGCCAGAAATCCCAATTATTACAGGTATGTAATACAATTAGACTGGCATTATGGCAAGGGTTTTAAATGCAGTACCTACCATGCAAGGTATCAATTGGAACGGAGTGCTGATAGAACATGGAAGATATGTCGAGGAGAAACAGAGCTGCCTACCCCATCCGTAGCATGAAAGTATGATACAAACCCCCCTTCAGGGGTATAAATTTAATAGCAGACGGTTAACCTGATTCTTCGCTAACACGGTACTCTATCTTCTTTGAATAGAGATGGATATTAGTGTAAATTCTGAACGCAAAACTTAGCTGGTTTACTTGTGATTTCTACAGATTCTTTGCCATGCTTTGTACATTACTCCAAGGCCAAGGTCGAAGAAAATGGAGTGCTTCATTACATACAGAATAGAACAAAGATCATGTTCATTCTCTTTCCAACAAACACATGGAAAAGCAGTTAATAAAGGAAGTCCTTCTAGAATAAATTGAAGGCAACAACAACGGATTATTTTTTTTTTCCTTATGTTCTAGTTTGGAATTGTCTGAGATAATAAGATCCTACCAAGACTCACATTCTTTCTTTGAAAAGATTGGTAACGAGGCTGGGCTGACGTCAAACCAATGGGACTAACCGATCATAAACATGAATACTAAGGCCTTCATCGTATTCAAGCGATGTTGGAGCTTATGATAACGTTTTAGTGACAAATATCTTCTTCTAGCATAATACTACACTTGCCAACTTTGTTACCCTTAATCACTGTGCAAAAAAGTCCTAGAATAGAACCAAAAAATCCGGTTCAAAATTAAATAGCTTTGCATATATCGATCCAAATAATGGAATACAAGGTTTTGGGACGATTAAATCCTTAGGTCTTAGGACTTTTTCTTGTTCAATATTACAAGAACATGATTTTTTAAAAACTACTTATTTGGGTTGTTTGAAGGGAAAACCCTAGGGATGGTGTGATGTGAATTTTTTTTTTTTGAAGGACGTCATTCTATTCATCATCACATCATGAGTACATCCTACATCACTTTATTCTACATATCACATGGAAGCCGATCCACTACCTAGGCGCGATATGGTGTGATGTGAATTTTATCATGATTGTTGGCTCTAAGGTATATTAAATAATAAGGAGATGATGTGGCATGGAGAAGACGTGGCAAAGAAATATTTCTAAAGTAGTTAGAATCAGAACGTAGGAAAGAGGAGGAAGGCAGAAATCTGGGAGGGATTAAACGAGAAGAGAGAGAGAGAGAGAGAGAGAGAGAGAGAGAGAGAGAGAGAGAGAGAGAGAGAGAGAGAGAGAGAGAGAGAGAGAGAGAGAGAGAGAGAGAGAGAGAGAGAGAGAGAGAGAGAGAGATTTGAAGAAGAGAGAGAGAGAGAGAGAGAGAGAGAGAGATTTGAAGAAGCGATTCTTGAGGCAAGATTAACCTGATGTTTGCTTTTAAAAAAAAAAAGGGGGAAATCCATCTTAAAAGCAGGGGTAATCATGGGTTGCAGTATCAGAGAAAAACCAAAGGCTGTCTTATAAATTCGATTCTTCATTCCTGCTTTAAAAAACCATGATTAGCTGGGTTTTTTGGCGAGCCCAAGGGCCGCAATGCTTACTTACTCTAATTCCGGATATGGTAAAAACCTCTGGAACTGTTTCACGGAGTAGGGCAAGCCATCCGGTTGCTGCCTGCGCTGAACAAGGCCAGAGGAACTAGAAATACAAAGATAAAGTAATAGGTTAGATCTAAAAGAAAACATAGCTTCTAGATTGGCCATGACTTCCGGCTTTGCAAGAACCCTAATGGATCTGCTGTTAGTCCTTCAGAATCATGATTCTTATCTGCAAATAACACTTATAAACCATGGATAAGGGGAAAACGGCCAGGGAAGTGGAGGATCCGGCCCCTTAAACAGGTCGGAATGATCTTCTGATTATTCGATATGGAGATCCGGCCAAGCTCTTAGAGGCGCCTCACATGTAAATTTTTCTGTATTCACATGCAGCTCATTTGAGACGGCCGGTTCGACGTCTGAGCCGTTCGTCCCCGAACTGCTGGAGCAGTTTACAGCTGAGCGTCTCCAACGGCTTGACGTCCGGCAAGATTTTGCCGGTGACATGTGAAGCGTCCCTTAGTCTGATATGAAAAATTGTCTGTAACAGCCCACGACCCGTTATCAACCATATAATTTTAATGTAATGTTATTCATTAACTTAACTAATTAAATCGTTTATTTAAGCAAGGACCATAGATACCATGTCGAATAAGAAAGCAAGACCATTGGGCTTAGAAAACATGCACTAGACGACATGGAGTGTCTTCATTGTCATGCAAAGTAAGTCAGCACTAAGTTAACTCGAACACTATGTCACAACATTATGCAACAATATTATACATGCGAAGTTAAGCCTAAATGCATCGAGCATGAGCCGTTCCCAAGCCAACTCTGTTGCCTAGCTTTTCGTTTTGGCATATCATAATTATAGGAAAGCTCGAACGTTATATGAACTAAGGTTAGTTATTAATTGTTCGTAAATCAAAAGGAAAAATATATGTCAAACCGTTCAAAGCATGAATATCTCGATAATGGATTGTAACATCCATTCTAGGGGTAACCTTAGGCATTAACAAGGCTGTTCAATAACGGACATTACCGAACGAAGTTGGATACATAGATATAAATAGTCTTTCTTGAGCTAGCATACCCATAGAAAAATACTGGAAATCGCTCATATTGCTAGCTTAGTTGCACCTTGGTCTGCCCACAACTCTCCGGGGAGAATAAGCAGAAACCGAGGCCGCGAGTGTTAAGCACTCAGCACTAGCGAGTGGGCACTGACGAAGCTCGCTAGTGCGGACTCGACGCTGGTCACGTCGAGTTGCTTCTAGGTGAAGGTCTTTCCCCGAGCTAGAGACCCGTAGCTTAGGGAGACCGCAACATATTACTTGGGACTTGGGGACGACGTGTAGGTTTTGCACCCGTGAGATCTTAGGCTTGTGTGAAGTATTTTTCCGTAACAGCAAGTGTCGGGCGAAGGACCGTCACAAAATTGGTATCAGAGCCAGTCACGGGTTGAACCTAGCTATTGTTTAAAAAAAAAATAAAATAAAATAAAAAAAAAATCTAGTGGGAACTGAATTCAAGTAATCCTTATTTACAATGACTTCATAGGGTAAACCAACAGAAGTTGATTTTCAATGCAAGCATATTATGTCCAAGGTATTAGGGCCATTTCTTTTTCCAAATTGTAGCACCTTTTTACCATGGAACCTGTGATAGAAATATACAAAATTGGTAACATGATTGAACATGGTTGGAATATCTTATAGTATGGTATGGGTAGGTGTAAACCATTGAGTATAATAGTTATTTCCTATCCCATAAATGGAGTTACATTGGAGGTATGATTGCATCAATGACTCATGGGACAAAGTATCGTGTAATAAAAAAAAGGGGGGGGGGAGTTTGAGATTGTTTACCACCTAGTAAAGATAGAACCTGTGTTGTTACTGCTTTGTGTTAGGGTCTTTATCCATTTCCTTTTGACATTTAGAACTTTGTCACCTCCTCGAGTAACTCACAATGTAACTGAAAATTGGAACTTTTAACCTAGAATCTTCTTGTCACATAGAAAATAGCAATTCACTATTTTCCATTTGTACAAGAGTTAGAGGTGATGAAATAGACAGTGTCAGTGTGTCAAATGGGTAGTGGTCATGGAAGGCTATAATTTGTCTTATGTCAGGGTGTGTACACGCCACAAAATAATCATTATTAAACCATTCCTACACAATTGTTACACTCATAACAATTGCTTTCCAGCCATGAAGGAGGACCATGACATAATCTCGATTTTTCCTTTGTGATTAATTTGGGATTAATGTTTGTATGTACATGAACTTGCAATTTTGGAATGTGAAATATATATAATAATAAAAAAATGTAACCGATGTTTAATTAACGTAGGTTGATTGCAATTAGCAGTAATCACTGAAAACACATAGGACATGCCTATGTGGACCTGACACAATCATAGCGGAGCGAAACGCTGGACACGCAGGACACGCTGGACACATATGTGGAACCCGTGGAACCCGAAGTAGCGAAGTTATGATTGTGGGGGGTCAATCCACCAGTGGGTAGCATATGGCTATGTTCAGAAACATGCTGCTTCCCCTTCCAACTTGAGGAAACTCAAGGAATAGAGGCAGGTCTTACAAACTGGAATGGGCAGCTGGTGGTTTGCTAACTGTTAATATCTAAATTCTATGTGATAATAGCCAATTAACATAGTTCATGATATGGTTGCTTAATGGATGTAAGACAATAAATTGAATGAATGGGCATAGATAATAAGTGAGGAATGTGGGACTATGTCATGGCCTCTATAAGAATCATGGGAGCAAAACATGATAGAAGATCTGTTTTGAAAGTTCAGATAGTTTGATGTCATTTCAAGACAATTAGAGAGCTCATTGAGTACAAACTTTTATGTATTCTCCAGATGGAACCACTTCCTAGGGAACACCTATCCAGTCCTCATCATGCTGCTAATAATGCCAATCGGGAGGAGGATAATTTTGACACAATGAGGAAAACTTTAGAATCCTCTATGTTGCAAGCTTTCTTAAGCTTTCAAACCAGCATAGAGAGCCAACTTACTGACCTGAATCGAGCTAACACAGAACAAATGCAAAACTTGCAAATGCAAATAGAAAATCTATGACAAGGGCAAAGACAGGTCAGGGATCATTAATTTGCAAGCTGTTTAAGGGAAATTTTCTTAATCCTGATTGATTAAACAGGGAGATGTGGGAGGTCCACCAGTATTGAGAGCACCTACTGGGAGAAGCCACCAATGAGGATCTTCGATGCCCTTAAGCTCGCACTCTAGGAGGAGGAAAAGGAACAAAGAAGAGGATAGGCATCATCTACGCCTATGAGCCAAGGGAAGGAAAGTTCTCAAGCACAAAAGAAATCATCTGCTTTAAAAGAGATTGCCAAGAAATGTAAGTTGGAACTATTTGATGGTTTTGAGAAGGATGGAGTTAAGACATAAGCTTGGATTCAGAAGGCTGAAAATTATTTTGTTGTAAGACAAGTTCCTAAGGAAGAAAAAGTGGGAGTGGTGGCATTGAGCCTGACTGGAAACGCTTTAATGTGATGGAATCGTCATAAGGCAGCACATGGGGTGACTGATGAAGAAGTCGCTTGGGAGACTTTCAAGGAACTCTTCGTATCGAAATATTGTCCACCTTCCTTTCATATTATACAGATGAACAAATTCATGGAGTGTAAACAGAAAGGGCAATCCTTGGATAATTATATACAAGAATTCTCTACTTTGGAACGACATTGTCCAAAGTTAGATTCAAATGCAAGAATCATTCTGTTAAGCAAGCATCATTCTCTAAATTAGGTGTTATAAAAGTAATAATTAGTCTTTAACTGTAGGAACTAGCTAGTCGCTTTGTGCAAGGACTAGATATGGAGCTTAAAAAATTAGTTGGATGTGATCAACTTACCTTGGAAGAAGCGGAGCACAAGGCTCGATATTTCGAGAGCATCCTTAAGGAGGAGAAGAATGCCAACCGCAGGGAGCAACAAAGAGGAAATTTCCAGAGGAATTATAGAGATGAATCGAACTCTCAGGTCCATCAAACTTATCATAATACTCCTAAGTTACCTTTGAATGCAATGTCACAGATGGATGAAGAAAAGAAGAAAGTTGAATATGACAAGTGCATGAAGGAGAATTTATGCTTTTACTGTAAGCAAAAGGGGCATAGGGCACGTTTTTGTCCTAAGAAGAATAACTCAAATGCCAAAGTTCAAGGATCTCAGAATGTGGGGGCAATGAGAGCTCATCAGGCAACCCTCATGGATTTAGAGGAAGATATACAAGTTTGTGCAGCCGTTGATCAAGGAACAGCACAGTTGCAGGCACATGTAGTGCAAGTTGAAGAATAGAATAGAATAGAATAGAATTGTTTTTATCGTCCACGGAGACCAATCGGCCTATGGGACCCAATACAAAAAGCGCAGCAGTCACATTACTGCCCGGATTAAAAAAACCCCGCCCCGAAGGGAGGGAAAAACCGTGGGAGCAATAAGACTGCTGACATCAATTAAATGGTTGACTGGGGGCATATCTGAGCCCTCAAGTCCAGTACTTCCTGAATGTATGATCCGAGTGAGCGCACCGTCGTGCCCGGTCATCATGTGTAGCGCTCATCGGTCTAATCAACCGAGCATAGCGTGTCCGAATCCGATCATATCTTTGGGCAGCTCGGAAAGTGTGACACTCATCCTCAACAGCTCCCGCCCGCAAAGACCGACAAACCCTATCCTGACGTGGCTCTCCAATCCATCGACCTGTCTCAATCCGGAGATGGTGGGCACCTGTGCGAATGGAGGCGATATGCCTGCGCTTTTTCATGGGCGATGTGAACGTAGGTAGCGCCAGGGCCTCGCTTCTAATGTGGGATTTATGTGCCGCTTGTAATGTGTTGTTTTGACTTGCTCCGAGCCTTGGAATCCCAAAGCTTGCCGGAGAAACAAGCATCAAGGTAACATCTCGGGCTATCACGACCGCCTGTTTCTACCGGATGCACATGTGCTCCTCGACATTCCATCTAGTTAGCCATCGCACTCTTTTATCCTTCCAACAATTCTTGAGTCGCTGTGGTCCCATTGCCACTTTGATAAGCCAAGGGCGGTGTAGACGACCATCATCCATATTTACCACCTTCGGAAATAGACGATGTGTCTATCAAGGGCCGCCACCGGGGTGGCGGGAAACCCGTCTCCTGCAACAAAATTTGATATGGGACCGTGGATTTCACTCCGAGTGCCCGTGCTAAGAAGGCCTTCGCACTTTTTCTAAGTCGCCCAAGTAGCAAGGGACACCACCGGCCCCCGACTTCGACTCGCATAAAAAGAACGGGCTCTACCAATACCCTCAACAGATGTGCCCGATGCCCCAATCATATAGTTCGCTGTGGTTATTGTTCTCGCATTGCATAGAGTGCTTTCGGCCGGCCGCTACACGCAATCTTATGGAAGTGTCCCAAAGATAGTGTAGAAGGAAACTCCACTCCCGGATACTTGTAGGTGGGTGTCACCTCCACTTGTTGCCCTCGATAAGTGAATGAAGGGGCCTTGGATGGCGCGAGGATGAGATTAGGACCACCTTGGTCTTGGCCGATTGACGCTCATGTCCGTGGGGTCCGCGTAATGTATCCGGCATCTAAGTGAGACCGCATATCCTCTCGAGTGTGAGCTAAGAGGTCAACATCGCCCCGCATAGATGAGTTGTCCGGATGACCTGATGCAAAAGTTGGGTCCCGCCACCCCCATTGTCCATGAGCCAGTGTTCCAACTGGTCAATGTACAGACCAAACAATGTTGGGGAAAGAGGACATCCCTGGCGGACCCCAATACTGCTAGTGAATGGTTGTCCGTCATCCGCGATCCGGCCCTGCATAACTCTCGCATAACCCAGTGATAATCGCATTTTGCATATCCACATGAACCTCTAGTTGCCGCAATCTTTCCCATAACTTTTCCCGAGGGACGGTGTCAAAAGCCTTCGCAAAGTCAACAAAGCAACAATACAGGTCCCGCCGACGATTTCTGCTATCCTCAACCAAAGTCCTCAATGTGAAGATATGATCAATGGTTGAATGCTGGGGTCTGAACCCTGCTTGTGTGAGAGCTTGCACACCTGTTGCTTCTGCCCACCTGGTCAACTGTTGCTCAATAATGCCAGCTAGCAGTTTGGCAAACACCGAACTGACCATGATTGTTCGGTAATTGGTTGGACTATGTGGATCTCCTGCCTTGTAAATGGGGACAACTCTGCTTGTGGTCCACTGCTGGGGGAATCCTTCCTGTAGTGCTCTGTTGAACATAGTGGTTAGGACTAGTACCATAGGCTCCCATGCATGCATACCATCCAGGTCCGTTGCTTTTCCATTGGCCAAACGCTCAGACCCTGGGTAACATCATCCTCTGTGATTTCTAATGTCGGACCATTTTGTGGGGGTATGAGTGCTCGTGTCCCTTGAGGATCATAGAGTTGCTGCAGGTATTGTTCCCACTGCTCATTAGTGATGTTCCCGTAGGGTCGGGCCGGCTTTCGAAGAACCTTGGCGCCAAAAAGATTCTAGGATGGCTTTTTAACATGGAAAACATTTCCCTTTGATGACGTGCAATGTAATGATTTCTTTGCCTTCAAGAAAGCACGATCTTGTGGTGGTGGCATGTGGGCGCATTGCGGGGATCTGTGATCTGGGCGGAGCCGGCATTTGTATTCCTTACACTCGCATCAAACCACCGACATTCGGGGAATGTTGCGATCCCCGTGATACCTCTCGCATGCTATCCCAAAACATCTTTCACAATGCGTACCAAGGAGCTCAATCAGGCTGACCCGCTTGTCGCTCTAGCGTGGGGCCCTGCAAAATTCCCGAAAGGTCATCTATGAGCATATCGATAATCCTTTGCCCGCGCTCATAATCCAATCGCAAGCGAGGTATACAAGGAGCTGCCGAGAAGGGTTCTAGCAGCCCGCCAAGCCAACTGCAGGTAGAGTGGAAGGTGATCCGAGTCCGCCTCTCCTCATCTCTACCGCATGCGGCCTCACCCGAAAGTGGTTGATCAAATGTACATCCCGCCAAATACTAATAGATAGTCCACCACACTAGATCCTCCACCCTGATTCTCTTGTCTGCAGATGCACTTATAGGAGGAAGGCCACCGTGCTGTGCCATTACAAATTACCAAGTCAAAGACACCACATAGTAGAAGCAACCGCCGCAAAAGCGCGTGACCTCGACTATCATCGATGTTCAGTGGCCAAGCCTCAGGGCGCAAATTGTAACACATCCCGAGCCAAAGGATCAAGTCTCATGGGCTGCTCTACTCCCGTCCGGTGCATTGAAGTCCCCAAGGAGTACCACACTACCCAACCGTCTATGTTGTCAGATATCATCATATAGATCGACATATGGAGCTAGCCCGCCCACATCCGAGTGGGCATGGTAAAAGTTGCTTTCATGGAAAGTAGCAAGCGACCAAGAAGAGAGGGTTGCCACTACAATTCTGCGCACCCGCACCCACAAGTACCGGTTGTGTCTCACAATCTTGTGCGGAAGACCGACCGTGCCAAAGACTCCCGGTAATAACAACAGCAACCCCTCCATGTCCCCTCTTGCCTATGCAGCTATTGAAGACCGAGAAATGTTGATAGCCTAAAAGATCGATAGCCTTTGTGTGTGTCGCGTGCTCCCATGTCTGCATGAGGAAGATGAGATCCATACCTGCAAAGAACAGAGTTGAGACTATCCCCTTCGCCATGGGAAACCTCGACAATTCCGTGAGACCACCAAGGCACATTCCCTATTTGTTAGCAGCAGAGGCATGCGCATTGAGTTGTGGGGAAGAGTGGGAAGCGGTAGTAGACTCGAGTCATGTGGACAGAGTGAGAAACAAGAGGGGGTTGGGGCAGAGGAGAAGCAAAGAGGGAGTTGGGGTGGCATATGACCGAGGAGTAGTGGCAAAGGCAGCAGGGCATGGGGCTGGAGCGGGGCGGTGGAGGAGCATGATCGAGGAGGTGGGGGCTGCAGCTGAATGGCCCGGAGGGTCCGCGCAGCAACATTCGGTGGCGGGAAAATGTGCATCTTGCCGCTGAACTAGTCCCGCAGCTCCTCCTTGACAAACAGGGATGCCCCTAACCTTGGTGAGCTCACGCCGGGACTCTTGTTGCGCTGGGGTGAGGTCTCGGTCCACATACAAGGATGTTCCCTTCAATTGCTTGCCCTGGCGCAGTATGGCATCCCGTACTTGCATATCTGCTACTGTGAATATGACAATACGGTTGTAGGCAGAACGTCGAGCACCATGACGACCGCTCGAAAGCAATGTGTGAGCCCGTGCAATGTCATACGATTGATGATCCGTGATCCGAGTCGGTGAATGAGATTCTCTCCCTCTTCTTCCCAAGCAGGCCACGGATCACCAAATTATGACCTCTCGTCTGCGTTCACTAAGCTCACGTGGATCAACGTTCTTTGGGGGGACAAAGATGTACCGGGCCGCCTGTGAGTTGAAGGCGCTGTCCGATGTCCATGAACAGGAGGGTCCTGTTGGCATGGAGGGAATGGTGAAGTAGGGCGTCGTGGTGCCTGCCTAGACTGACTTCGCATGGGTGCTTGAGCATGGGTGGCACCGAGGTGCCCGAGATTGCCTCTGCCTTCGGCCAGAGCTCGCCCTGAATTGTTTCGCCCGCCCAACTCGGATACACAATTTTGCAAGGCCTCGTGCATTGGCATGGAGTCCTTTCCCTCGTTAGATTGTAGCTTCTGTGAGCTCGTGTGCCTCTTGCTCTTGAACAAGGGAACTGTTCCAACTTCGTATCCTAGAGGCAATTACATCATCCGCCGATGTGAAGGTGATCTCCATTGTGTTGATCCTGTTCTGAAGGGCCTGTTGTAGCAACTGACTTTCGTTAGTTGCTATCTGAAATGCCCCCTGAGTGGCAATGACATCTGCAATGTCTGATCGAAGACGGGAGATATCAGTGACCATCTCCTGCTCAATTATCTCCTTGTCCTTCATTATAACTTCATCTCTAGTAGACATGGTGTCTATTTGTGCCCGGAGGCCAACAAGAGTCTGGCTATCCTGCTCCCTTTCAAACTGCAACAAGCGAATACTGTCAAGCAATTGTTGCACTTGGGTCTCAATGCCTGCATCTATGAAGTTCCTTTTAGTATTTTGATTGATACGAGAGCCACTCACAATTTTATTTCACCAAGGCTTGTCAAGTTGTTTGGGTTGAATACTAACCAACAAGCCTTAAGAATGGTGAAAATGGCTGATGGAAAGCGAAAAGCTACTAGTGAGTATGTGCATGCATTAAAATTGAAAGTGCAAGGAATGCCTACAATTGCAAATTTCCATGTGCTTCAGCTAGGCTCATATGATATGATTATAGGCATGGAATGGCTTAGTGAGGTGCATGCTATAATAGATTGTCATGAAAGAGTTGTGAGAGTAAAATCTAAGGAACATCAAGAATTATATACATTGGAAGGGTTGAATAAGCAGTATTTTACTCCTAAGCCCATTAGTCGCAAGCAAATCAAGAGGGCAATTACTCAAAGGGCCAGGAGAGATTAATCAAGTATACATGAATGATGTGCAGGACATCCTCGAGGAGTTCAAGGAAGTGTTTACAGAAGAGTTGACGGAGTTACCCCCTCGAAGATATGTTGATCATGTGATTGAATTGGTTCCAGGAGCTTCTCCTCCATCAAAAGCTCCATATAGATTTGCTTTGTCAGAGTTAGTGGAATTAAAAAAACAGTTAAAAGAACTTTTAGATCAAGGATACATACATCCTAGTATTTCACCTTTTGGTGCTCCAGTATTATTTGTTAAGAAAAAAGATGGTTCTATGCGTATGTGTGTTGATTATAGGCAATTAAATGATATCACAATTAAGAATAAGTATCCATTGCCTAGAATAGATGATTTGTTTGATCAACTTCAAGGAGCTTCAATATTTTCAAAGATAGATCTTAGATCTGGATATCACCAGATAAGAATCAACGAGAGTGATATACCCAAAACAGCTTTTTCTACAAGATATGGGCACTTTGAATTTGTGGTTATGCCTTTTGGTTTGACAAATGCACCAGCAACTTTTCAGTGTCTAATGAATGATCTTTTCCGTGAATATCTTGATAAGTTTGTCCTCGTGTTCTTTGATGACATACTTATTTATTCAAAGAATTTATAGGAGCATAGAGAACATCTGAGAATTGTTTTGGGTATTTTAAAAAGAGAAAAATTGTATGCTAAGAAAGTCAAGTGTTCATTTTGTAGCACCGAAATGGATTATTTAGGTCATATTGTTTCGGCATAAGGAATCAAACCGGACCCCAAAAAGGTTGAGGCAGTAAGAGAATGGCTAGTTCCTAAAAACCCAAAACAGGTGTGCTCATTTTTAGGACTTGCAGGATTCTATAGGAAATTTATCAAAAGTTTTTCTACAATAGCAAGTCCTTTGACAACACTTACAAAATTAAATACAGCTTTTCAATGGGATGAGAAATGTGAGAACGCTTTCAGAAATTTAAAAGAGAAGTTGATAAATGCTCCTGTTTTAAAAGTGGCAGATCCGAGCAAGAAGTATCAGGTTATGACAGATGCTAGTGGGGAAGGGACAGGAGCTGTATTGATTGATGCAAGATAGGCATGCGTGTGCATATATTTCTCATAAGCTGAACGATGCTGAACGAAATTATCCCACCCATGATCAGGAACTATTGGCAATTGTGCATGCACTTAGAGCTTGGAGACATTACCTATTAGAGAATCATTTTGAGGTGCATACTGACTATGCTAGCCTTGCATACTTTATGAAGCAACCTAATTTGAATTTGAGACAGCGTAGATGGATGGAATTTCTTCAAGAGTATGACTTTCAGATTAATTATAAAACGGGCAGTACAAATGTCGTTGCAGACGCTTTGTCTAGACTTCCAGCTTGTTATGCAATAACGATGATTACAATAGATTGGTTGGATGAGGTGAAAAATACTATTGCTACAGACAATTATTTTGGACCGAAATTGAAGGAGGTACAAAAAGAAAATCTAGAGATAAAGGATAATTATAGTTTTGAACAGGGAATATTGAGATACAAATCAAGAGTTTGTATTCCTGCAATAGATCACATTAAAAAGAAGATACTAAATGAATGTCATGATGCAGTAATATCAGGTCATCCAGGGTTTTGTAAGACATATCACAAGGTAAAAAAAAGTTTCTTTTGGCCAGGATTAAAAGATTATGATCGTAAGTATATCCAAAATTGTGTGATGTGTTCACGTGTTAAGGCCGAACAGATTAGGGCACCTGGCCTTTTGCAGCCGTTACCTATTCCAGAAAGAAAATGGGAATCTATCAGCATGGATTTCATAGTAGGATTGCCAAGAACACAAACAGGAAAGGATGCTATTCTTGTGGTGATTGACAAGTTAACTAAACATGCTCACTTCTTTCCAGTTAGAAAAACAATAACAGCGAAGGAAACTGCTAATATCTTTATTCATGACATTTTTCGTTTACATGGCATTCCTACAAGTATTGTTTCAGATAGAGATCCAAGGTTTACTGGTAACTTTTGGACTTCGTTTTTCAAAGGAGTTGGAACTCAATTGCAGATGAGCACAACCTATCACCCAGAAACCGATGGGCAAACAGAAAGAGTAAACAGGGTTCTTGAGGACATGTTGCGAATGTACTGTCAAGACAATCCAAAGAAGTGGGAAGGATTGTTACCTTTAGCAGAGTTTGCCTACAATAATTCTAAACAGGAATCTATAGGAATGACACCTTTTGAAGCACTTTATGGATAGGATTGTTATGCCCCAATAAATTGGTATGATCCCATGGTTAAATCTGAAATTTCTAGATAGATGTTGGAGGAATATGCAGAGAAAGTGCAGCTTATAAGGAGCAGGCTAGCAGAAGCACAACATAGACAGAAGCAATTCGCAGACAAGCATAGAATACATAGAGAATTCAAGGTGGGAGACCTTGTATATCTCCGTGTTAAACCAAAGAAAAGTCAGCTTACAATTGGGAAATGTAGCAAACTTGCTCCAAGATATGCTGGTCCTTTCAAAATCATTAAAAGGATGGGAAATCTAGCCTACCAATTAGAGCTGCCACCACATGTAAAGATTCATGACATTTTTCACGTCATTTTATTAAAACCTTCTTTACATGACGGAGATCAAGTGCTTTCGGATTTGCAATTAATCCAGAAGAATAACACCTTTGAAGTAATGCCATCCCAAATATTGCAGTATCGGGAACGGAAGCTGCGTAGTAGAACGATCAAAGAAATCCTTATACAATGGGCAGATTATCCTATAGAGGATGCAACATGGATGGAGTTAAACGAGGCCGAAGCAAAATATGCTAAAGATTTCCCGAACCTTTTTCAATCTATATCATGCCATGGAATAAGATAGATAGTAGTTTTAACGTCACAGCAACTCGACATATGACCACACACCACACTACATTGCTTGGTTGGGCCCTGCCCCCAACCACCTTACATTGCGTCTGTTGGGATTTGATCCCCAACAGTACCGAGTGCGATTCTGGGCGGTCTCGAACTCGAGACCACATTACTAAGGAACTAGTGTGTTACCACTAGACCAAACGCCAGATGTATCAAACTTGTTAAGTATAAACAATACAGGAAGTTGTGAAGGAGTAAATTTGTAATAACGTGATGTGAATTTTATTTGACGAGGACGTCGAATCTTAAAGGGGATAAGAATGTGATGTGAATTTTATCATGATTGTATGGCTCTAAGGTATATTAAATAATAAGGAGATGATGTGGCATGGAGAAGACGTGGCAAAGAAATATTTCTAAAGTAGTTAGAATCAGAACGTGGGAAAGAGGAGGAAGGCAGAAATCTGGGAGGGATTAAACGAGGAGGGAGGGAGGGAGGGAGGGGGGGAGGGAGGGAGGGAGGGAGGGAGGGAGGGAGAGAGAGAGAGAGAGAGATTTGAAGAAGCGATTCTTGAGGTAAGACTAACCTGATGTTTGCTTTTAAAAAAAGAAAGGGGGGAATCCATCTTAAGAGCAGGGGTAATCATGGGCTGCAGTATCAGAGAAAAACCAAAGGTTGTCTTATAAATTCGATTCTTCATTCCTGCTTTATAAAACCATGATTAGCTGGATTTTTCAGCGAGCCCAAGGGCCGCAATGCTTACTTACTCTAATTCCGGATATGGTAAAAACCTCTGGAACTGTTTCACGGAGTAGGGCAAGCCATCCGGTTGCTGCCTGTGCTGAACAAGGCCAGAGGAAGTAGAAATACAAAGATAAAGTAATAGGTTAGATCTAAAAGAAAACATAGCTTCTAGATTGGCCAGGACTTCCGGCTTTGCAAGAAACCTATTGGATCTGCTGTTAATCCTTCGGAATCGTGATTCTTATCTGCAAATAACAGTTATAAACCATGGATAAGGGGAAAACGGCCAGGGAAGTGGAGGATCCGGCCCCTTAAATAGGTCGGAATGATCTTCTGATTATTCGACATGGAGATCCGGCCAAGCTCTTAGTCTGATATGAAAAATTATCTGTAACAGCCCACGACCCATTATCAACCATATAATTTTAATGTAATGTTATTTATTAACTTAACTAATTAAATCGTTTATTTAAGCAAGGACCATAGATACCATGTCGAATAAGAATCAAGACCATTGGGTTTAGAACACATGTACTAGACGACATGGAGTGTCTTCATTGTCATGCAAAGTAAGTCAGCACTAACTTAACTCGAACACTATGTCACAACATTATGCAACAATATTATACGTGCAAAGTTAAGCCTCAATGCATTGAGCATGAGCCGTTCCCAAGCCAACTCTGTTGCCTAGCTTTTCGTTTTGGCATATCATAATTATAGGAATGCTCGAATGTTATATGAACTAAGGTTAGTTATTAATTGTTCGTAAATCAAAAGGAAAAATATATGTCAAACCGTTCAAAGCATGAATATCTCGATAATGGATTGTAACATCCATTCTAGGGGTAACCTTAGGCATTAAGGCTGTTCAATAACAGACATTACCAAACGAAGTTGGATACATAGACATAAATAGTCTTTCTTGAGCTAGCATACCCATAGAAAAATACTGGAAATCGCTCATGTTGCTAGCTTAGTTGCACCTTGGTCTGCCCACAACTCTCCGGGGAGAATAAGCAAAAATCGAGGCTGCGAGTGTTAAGCACTCAGCACTAGCGAGTGGGCACTGACGAAGCTCGCTAGTGCAGACTCGACGCTGGTCACGTCGAGTTGCTTCTAGGTGAAGGTCTCTCCCCGAACTAGAGACCCGTAGCTTAGGGAGACTGCAACAGATTACTTGGGACTTGGGGACGACGTGTAGGTTCTGCACCCATGAGATCTTAGGCTTGTGTGAAGTATTTTTCCGTAACAGCAAGTGTCGGGCGAAGGACCGTCACAGATGGGGGGTGTCTTTGTGGGATATGCCTCTCATATTCTAATTCGAAAGTGGAGATGTTGGAAGAGTTATAATTTGAGGGCTCAGATTAAAGCTAGAGCTAAGGCAAACTGAAAGCAGTGTTCATCACTTTCTTTCTATTTGCAGTGATAGTCGAATAGGGCTCTCGCTTTAAACTGAAAAGATCTGGAGGGCCCTTTTGCAGAGTCTAGTTTCGGCCTTGCTTGCTTGTTTAGGTTTACTTTGATTAGAATACCACAGGCTAGTGCCGATTTCCTTGGTTTCGATGTAGGATTCCCAGTCGTGGCTATTTTAATCCTCTAGGTTTGGTTTGACGGTTGCCTGCCAATGATATTTGTTGGGATCGAACTACTTCTGGGTGGCTTAACACGTTTTTGCAGGGTAGTTGTTGCCTATTTCTCTCTAGTTTGGTTTTTCTTGTTTGCTTTTGTTTTTGCTTTGTCTGACCAGTTCCATCCAGGAGATTTTGTTCAGGCTCTCTTCTTCTAATAATTCATTTGCTAGTGGGATGTGTCATGGGCCTGCTACAAATTCAATGCAATAAGTTATTTGCCCTGGTGCTCTCTCTCTCACGATTTTGGGTTGGAGGTCGGAGACATCGATCGTCTCTGTTTTTCTTTTTACAGTGAGTATTTTAATTTGGATTACTAGGCCTCAGCCACCACGATAAATTTCTTGTAATATCAATAATAAAAGCAAGGATTTTAGTAGGAATAGTAAAGTATTAAGTGTTTGTTCAAGGGGAACCTTCACGATTACAAGTTTGTATTGATATTCTTTATAGTATTACTTACATTGCTATTTGCAGTTAACTCGCGAGGAAAAGTAATATCATATTACTTTGTTGCAATGGATAGGTCTCCAATATGAGGTTGCTTGCATATTCTTCATAAATGTCTCCTTTATATCTTCTTTGCAATGGCATCCATTTACTATTGCATTTAGCTCGACTGTAGATGATAACCACACTTTAATTCTACCAAAAGTTGCGCAGAGTGGACCAATAAACGTAACGATATTATCATTGGAATGAACATGATGACAGAGGATTGTTTTAAAATTGATGTTGAAGGTCCCATGGCTAAAATTTTGACTATATAGGAAAGTATACATATATCTCTTTGGATTGTGGCAATTCGTTAGGACTAGGGTGGCAATTAATTGGTGATAAACAATATTTCTGTATTTTTGGGTTGCCCCTAAGGGGACAAGCTCTTGTCCATGTGGGTTTGTGGCATATTATGCCCGGAATATGCCAATAACCGCTCCAAACCTACTATCAGCTGTAAATTGTTGGTGGCCCCTGTTGTTGAGCAGCCACTCTGGAAACCAACTAACCAGTGCTTGGTCCTCGCTAAGGGCAAAGAACTCACACCTTGGATGACTAGTACTTTAACAAACAACGATTCTTGCATAAGGAAGAGTGATTTCTAGAATTATTCACTCAAGGTCGAGCTATGATGTCCCCAAATGCTACTTCACACCCTCTATTACCTGCATCTTCACCATCAAAATAACCACACTAATCCTCAAGAAATCCCAACCTTAGAACTAGCGAATATGCTCTCCCATTCCAATACATCCCATTTGCCAAATTTCTCCGTGGACGTTAAAAAAACTATTCTATTCTATTCCTTCAGACAATCCTCATTGTTCAATCCTATTCCACCCTATTCTGTAACATGAAACCTTGTGGACCTACATGCTCACCCACAAATTGAAAGTCTTTCAAAATTGAAAATTTGTAGTCCACCAAATCATAAAGAAGGTGCATAAGCTCTCTACGAAGGACCAAAAGAGTTCCAAGACTATGAGAGTTGAGAGGTACAATGCACTGATTATTTGGTCTTAATTTTATTCTACACATATGGCCCTTCTGTTAAGGACAAGATCTAATTGGATACATCTGAGGTATGCCTTGGCCATAGATGGTCTTAAGTTTGTTGTGTTCCATACATGAAAATAACAACGTCAGCATATCAAATAGTTTATCAACACATTTTTTGCTTATCCATGCAGGTTACTACTCCTTCATTGAAGTTTATGGCAGAATTTGTTGCAACGAGACATAGAAGTTGACATTTGGTCTCATATGCCTTAAGAAAATTTGTTGTTTCATGAGGTCAATAAGTGTCTTGTGGCATATAGTAATGGAGTGATGGCATTGTTGCCTTCTCCTCCTGACAAGTATCTCTACACGTACAAGGACATCTGAACTGCATTGCTCATACGAACAAGAGGTATGCAATATTTTTTTGGGAAATAACTTTGTGCACGCAGATCTAAATGTCCTTTCTTCTACAGCATTAGCTGGCAATTATGTAAATTTTTTACTTTTTGAGCTCTGTAGTTGTGACGTTCCAGGGGAATATACGCTATAAATACGTATATTCCTGGACCCGTCACCATACAAGTCTACCTAAGTAGCCTTGTATGCATTGGAAAGTGGCAAGGGGTGCACATCTAAGTTAATTGTTTAACTTAGATAACCTTAGGATAAGACCCATTTCCACATGGCCTTATCCTATTGGGCAACCGCCACACGACCTCATCCTAGTGGTGCCACGTGGCATCCCATGTGGACCCTCACCTATATTAGCTCTAACCCTAACCCTAGACCCTTTTTCCCTGACCCAACATCTAAACCCTCATCTACGCGCCCGAAACTCCGTTTCGAGCACCGTTCGTCGTAGCCTAGCCTGGAGCAGCAGCCCCTGGAAGGTGTGTATGATCGTAGAGCGAGCCACGTCAAGGAGCATGGAGACGCCGGGGATGGGAGGAAGCGCTTCTGGAGGAGGTAGGTTGAGTAGAGTCCATGTTAGTTCATCTGGGAGTTAGCACTCCAGATGGGTTAGTATTTCGTAGCTAGAGTAGAGCCAACCTAGATCCTTTGTTGAACATCTTGAACCCTAATCAATGAACCCCAATGATAGTTAGATATGTATGATTAGGTTAAGATGTTCATATGATATTGTTCATGATGATTATGTGGTGTTGGTTGATCATGTTTGTTCCTCTTGTGTTGGGAAGGGGGGTAGAGACCTAGGGCCATATGTAGTATGCTCCTAGTATAGATCCCTTAGTTCCTATTATATGCGGCTTGTGCATAGGAACCCACCAGGCTATGGAGGCTATGATGTGACTCAGCACTACACAACGGGGCTAGAGGCAATATGGAGGGAGGATCCCCTTAGGCGGGGGCTACTGGGGGATCCCATAGTGGGCTAGGCTTATGGCGGTCACTTCGTGTGGGCGGGGCATGGGTCCGACACCTCCCAGGGCGAGGTGTTGCCCCACCTCTCAAGAGTTGCAAGTGTCAGCTTGGCTCTTGTTTTGGGGGTTTGGTCAGTGCAGAAATCGTGTGTGTCGCCACGATTCTCTAGCCGCCCGTGGAGCCTCTAGACCCCGGGAAGGGGAGATGCAACCCTTCCTACCTCAACGGACCAGGGAGATGCAACCTGGAGTAGTCCCGATGGGTGATGCCATGGGATTGCATATCCGGAAGGTTAGAGTCATGCCAGAGCCTGATCTAGCCCATCTGCAAAGTATGCACAGGAGGGGCGGATGGAGTGGTCAACCCTAGCCATTGTCTTATGCCAGCCCCGCCATTGTTATGACTCGGTCTGCTCTATCTTGAGGCCTATCCAGTCGGTCGACTTCCTTATGTGCCAGATCCACGGGTAGGAGCTCTCACGTTTTATGGTATGTGGCTATGTTCTTTGCACCTTTGGATATGTGATGGACTACCCTTCGAGGTAGTATTTGTATTGTTGATGCTAGTTCTGACATGTTTATCGCTTCCGCTGTTATAGGAGTCCATAGGGGAAGGGCGCGCAAGACACCTTCGTGTCCCCTCCCCGCTAAAGGTCACCTTAGGTGCGGGGGGGATCACGGGCCTGTCGCGGTTGTTGAGCCGGATGGGGGATTTCCTGCCGAGTGTACGGCCGGGTGCCGTATGTTTAGCAGGGAGCGTCACAATGGTATCAGAGCGATGTTCTTGGTTGACCAGGAACTAGCACTGACCATAACCTTGAAAGTAGTCTAACAAGCTTATAGGGGGTGTGAAATAAAATTTTCCACCATCGAACCTCGAAAATAAGGGAAAAAATTTTTCTCTTAGGTAGTGGGTCCGAAATTAGCTTAAGTGTTAGACGAAGAAATGAATGAGTCAAATTCATCCTCTAGTAAATTGGTGTGGAAATTATGTATCTGCATCAAATTTCACATAAAATGGGTCGAAGAATCATGCCAATCGGAGACCCGAGTGAAAAATGGCGCAAATCCATAATTAGCACTTCAAACCATTAGGAAATTCGAAAATATTAAAGTATAATACGAAATTAATACAAAAGTTAATATATACATTAATAATTAAATAATTACTAAATATGGTGTAATTAATAAGGGAGGCTATAATAAATAGGGGTAATTATGGTGGGAGAATATTCCTAGGGACCCTCCTTTTTAAATATCTGACACCTCATTCTCTCTCCAACCATCCCCACCACCATCTCTCTCTTGATCAGCCTTACGTCACCCATTTCCTGAACCGTAAGATATAGCACGCACTAAACAAACCAGGGCGGCAGGCCGAAGAAAAATCAGCCGAAGCCACCCCCACCTAGACCGGAAAAACCCAAAAGGGTTCACCACGGGCCGAACAGTGTGTACGCCCGGGTGTTTAGGGAGATCAAGCACTTCCAGATGTGCACAAATCTCCTCATAAGGAAGGCGCCCTTCGAGCGTCTCCTTCGGGAAGTCATGCAGCAGTTCCGGACCGATTATAGGGTTACCCCTCTAATGACCCGGGCTCTGCAAGAGGCTGCTGAAGCAGAGCTGGTGCAGCTCTTTGAGGAAGGGAATCTCTGTGCCATCCATGCTAAGAGAGTCACCCTTATGCCAAAGGACATTCACTTAGCACGGAGGATTCGCAGGGAGAGGCCCTAGGCCTTAATTTTGTAAAATTTGTTAGAAAGTTAAAATTTTCATGTACTATGTTTTCCTATTAATATAAAAATTACTTTCCTGTAAAATGTTGGATGCCTGAAATCTAGGAAATTAAACCCAATTGTAGTAGAATTCTTTATAACATGCTTAGAAATACCCTAGAAATCAAGACTACAACGAAAATTTTGGCAAAAAAAATCATCCAAAAGCAAAAAATCGGACCAACCGGTGAGACCGCCAAATGCGCCAAATCATCTGGCGTTGACGCTGAGGCCATCCGCTACGGACTCACCCGTCTTATTTGAAATCATGCTTTTAGATGTCAGTTTTGTTCAAAATAAGTTGCTAGTTAGGTTAGAATTGATCCAATTAGCCATGTTAGCATCTTCAAACTCCCAAAAATGACCAAAATTGGTTACAAAATCGCCAACCGGTGGGATGAGGCCAAACGCAAAGTCTCTGCGTTCACGGACGCTGAGGCCATCCGTCTTGATTCATCCCGTCAGCCCATTTTCGACCCAAATTAGCCAAATTTGACCAAACAAACCGCCATGTAGTGTTTCTTGCTTTGCTTTGCTTAGATTTGCACTTCATGGTAGCTCAATTGGACACCCGTGAGCCATAGAACAAAGGTCTTCCCCATCTAGGAACCTTTTGCACGAATCCCGAGGTCAACCATAGTCTATAAAAGGGCCTCATTTGTCATTTTCCCTTCCACGCTGCTCCCACCACTTAGGCGATTTTCTCGACTCCTTCATCGATCCTTGCAAAGCCATTTTCTCGCACCCTTCTTTGCTCAATGGCCCAAAGAACTTTGAAAGATGGTACAATGTTTGCAAACCATATCCATCAGCTCCCCTGGCGACCAAGCCTTCTCGTGTTTGACCACTTGTTTGATCTTCATGCAACTCGTCTAGAACACCATACTACAGATATCATGTGCCAATATCGACCAACGGTCCTACCTTGGGAAGTTAGACTACCCCCTAGGGGAGGAAATTGGGTTTCTCTTGAGACACTCACCCAAGCCTTAGGTCGAGAGATGGGAGGATCCAAAGGCAAGAAACAGCTATGGGATAGGACTAGGACCATGCCAGATTACATGACCTGCAGACATAATAGGCATAGGTACCTTTCATCTCAGACAGCCCTTGCCCTCTTCATGCACTATAAGTCAATCAACAAAGTAGGGGAACCTTCCGTTCAGCCCTTAAATTTAGCTCCACTTAATACCCGTAGGGCCCAGGAGCAGATTCTCAATATAGAATCCTCCGCGTATGAACACCATGGCACGACATCGGGGGCACCAATTCTGCAGATAGACGAAGACTACGAGCAACTAGGGGAGCAAAACCCGTGAGTGGAAGAGCAGGAGGCAACAAGAATGCAGAGGTACATGTCAAGGCACGACGACGACATCGAGAAGAGCCACCGAGCCACCTACGGGGCATCAGATCTCTGTCGCCGATAGTCATCGACGGAGAGGAGTACATTCTAGCAAATGACATCCTCAACTTGTCATAATCGCCAGAACAGGGACTTCGAATCGACGAGCTTCTAGGCATGATAGCACATGGGAAAAGCACGGACCTCATCGACTATTCATACCGTGAGATTCCAAGGAGTCGGCGAGAGACATTCTTATGCCGGGAGACAATGTCCGACATAGCGCCTATCGCCAGATAAGGGAAATCTATCGGCAGCCAGAACCCTGGCCATTTCGGAGGAGGAGTTCCAGCAGAGATACAGAGCACAATCGCACAAAACCGGGGAGGGGCCCAAGCTCCAAATGGACAGCCCAACCCCGGAGAGCATGAGGGAAGGGTCCAAGAGCATCAACTTGAATATGCAACCAGCATGTGGAGAGACCATGAAGACCTTATGGCGAGATGCCTACTGGCGGAGCGGCTCAAAGGAAGGGCACGGGATCGCGAGGCACGGGTAAGGGCACGGCACTACGCTACTATCTCCCAGCCCTCGGGCAAGGGCAAATGGTAGTCTTCCACAAGGAGTTACACCCAAGGGGGAAGAATCGGTGGCACTTCTCATAGCACTCTCGGGCTTGGGCAAAGATTCAAGATATACGCCCATGAAGATCACGTCATCCTTTTCAAGAGGTCCAGAAGCGCCCATTGCCTCGACTTAGCTAGGGGCCACCTCGGGGACGATCACTTTCGATAGTAGCGGCAATCGCACTTAACTCCCTGAACCGAAATGGCGCGAGAGCACTCGAGGGAGGATCGACAAGGAACATCCTCGCAACCTCGGCAAAGGCCTCCGATCCAGAGATGTGAAGAATTTCTTTAGGCTTTCGGAGGCCATTGATCAGCCATACAAGATTTCCTTTTAAGCTTTAAATTGTATTGACTAATCTCTTTGATATTATCATGTAATGTACTTCTATATATTAATGACTTATTATCATCTTGACTTGTAAGTGAAATTTTCACATGATTTCTTTTGTATCTAACAATAAATTAATTGTAAACGGATATAATTGATATGTAAAACAAATAACAAGTATTGATGATCAATCCTTGCAAAGAAGGAACACCGCTCAGTTCCCAAGGCCGGGCCGAATGGCATCGATGGATACCAAGGAACCTATTCTGGACGGGATCGATGACAACAACGAGGAAATGACGCCGGAGGCAATCAACGCAAGGCTGGTACAGATGAGGAATCGATGCATCAGCTGATCCATTGGGCCACCCCATTGATGAATGCCCAAGAATATGCACTGCGCACCACCTCCACCTCCACCACTACCTCAAAGAAGGCATGGAGGAAGGTCCACAGCAGGAGGGGCAAGAGAACCGGGAAATGTCGAGACGAGAAAAGGAAAAGGAAAAATGTAAGATCTCCAACTCCACCGAGCTCCGGCTCATCTGGACACCCCGCACACCCGGGACGGTTCTAGCTCTGAGAGTGAGCCTGACACTCCACGTAAGAGCCGAGGCAAGAAAGGCGGATGACTATCGAAGAAGGTCGATTCTTTATGAGCAATGTATGGAAGACTAGGAAGTTGGGCCAGTTCTCGTGAAAGGATAGGTCGCATGGAAGCGTAAGCATGGCTTGATTTAAATGGAGGAGTTTGGCAACTCTTATAGCATGAAGGACAAGGATATAGGGAAAGTTGCTACAAAGAAACTTGATAGGAGCAAAGCTAGAATCGTGGAAGGGCTATGCTAAGTCTAACAAGCTCAAAAGAAACAATTGCAGATTTAAGACCTTCAAAGAAAGCTTTCAAGAAAGCACTATGTGCCAAGATCGCACACTAGCGGAGGCGATCCAATAGTTCTATAGGTTGAACCAAGGTACATTGTCGGTAGCAAAGTATACGGAGGAATTCATGCGGCTCGTGCTCCATGTTCCCGAGTATCGAAAGGCAAGCGGTTGATACCTACATTGAAGGGTTGAACAAAGAATATCAAGAGGCTTGTTAGAGCAATCAACCCAAGGTCGATGGCGCGGCGGGAAGACAAAGCTATAAGTTTGGAGGAAGCACCATCAACTCCAAAGAAAACAAATGGCCGTGAGTAAAAAGCTCAGGGGCAGCACCAAGGGCGTGCGAGTAAGCAATCAGCAGCCTACGCCATGAGGCCAGGCAGGCAGCGGGGAAGAGCTCAAGGTAAGACCTTTGGGGGCCGTAAGCCCATGAGAATACATCGAGGGGGTGTGCTGAAGCGTATCCTAGAACGGTTGTGAAAGAGAAAAGACAGGAGTGTATTGAGAAGAAGCTTTGTTTCAGTGCTTCCGGCCGGGCAATCAACACATGATTGTCCATTCGTCATGCGAGGCGGCCTTGGCGTAACTTATGGATTGGGATTCACCAACGTAAGCGATGAGGACGGCGACCAGCATGAGGCCCAGGACTTCATAGATGGTGAGTGCCACATTTGTGCAAACATTGAGTCGTGATATTGAGGATCGGTCGACAAATCATTGCGGCTGATGGGATCATAGATAGTAACCCATATGTAGTCCTCATAGATACGGTAGTTCTCATAACTTTGCCTCTCCTAGGTTGGCTGCCCTAATGAAGAACAAGGTATTGAAGTCTAAGCCAAGGCCGGTTGCTATGGCAAACGGCTCCATTCGGCACGAAGGGGGGAGGAGGATCACGTTCACATAGACCTTAGTGGAAGTAAGTGGCCGATGGGAGCGTAAGTCATGGAAATTGGAAGGTATGACCTTATAGTGGGCATGGAATTCTTGAAGCTAGCAAAAAAGCCATGATTGATTGTGATCGCGAACGGTCGCCATGACAAAGCACCGGACGGCACCAAATTCATAGTAAAAGGTAAGAAGGCAGCTCCTTCTATGCAGTGTATTTCCTTGAAGCACCTAAGGAAAAGTATAGAAAGAAATAAGGTGGATTACATTTTGAGGTTAGAGGCAATTGAGCCCAATAAGCAAGATGGAAGTGAAAAAAAAGGGAGTCAGTTGCCCAAGCCAGTAGCAAGGCTCATCTCAGAATTTAAGGATGTATTCCTGATGAAATCCCAAGAATTACCACCTTACAGGGGTGTGGAGTGTGAGATCACATTAGCTCCAGATGCTAAGCCTACCAGCAAGGCACCTTACAGGATGAGCACCCCGGAATTGACAGAACTCAAGAAGCAACTCCAGGAATTGCTTGAGCTTGGGTTTATTAGAGCAAGTGTGTCTCCTTTCGGAGCACCTATACTCTTTGTGAAGAAGAAAGATGGGAGCTTAAGAATGTGCATAGACTATCGCCAGCTCAACAAGCAGACGATTAAGAACAAGTATGCATTGCCAAGGGCCGATGATTTGATGGACCAGCTCCAAGGAGCAAGGGTATTCTCAAAAATTGACTTAAGGTCAGGGTACCATCAGATAAGAATTAAGGAAGAGGATATCCATAAGACCGCCTTTAGAACGCGGTATGGTCACTTTGAGTTCACAGTAATGCCCTTTGGATTGTCGAACGCTCCAGCAACTTTTATGCGCCTCATGAACGACGTCTTCAGGGATTTTCTAGATGAGTTTGTCATTGTCTTCTTCGACGACATTCTAGTCTACAGCAAGTCCATGGAAGATCATGATCAGCATTTGAGGAAAGTCTTGGAGAAGCTGAGACGCCATCGCTTGTATGGCAAGCTCTTCAAATGCCACTTTGCTACCGAAAGAGTGGAGTACTTGGGCCATGTAATATCGGCGGAAGGGATTTCCACGGACCCCGCAAAGATAGAAGCAGTAGTTGATTGGCCAGCTCCAAGGAATGTAGCAGAAGTAAGAAGCTTTCTCGGGTTGGCGGGAAATTACAGAAAGTTCGTGAAGGACTTTGCTAAGTGGGCGTCTCCTTTGACGGACCTCACTAAGAGTGTTAAGGTGAAAGATTGGAGAGCACATTGGTTAGAGAAAGTCCAAGTTTCCTTTGAGAAGCTCAAGGAGGCCTTGACAACAGCTCCAGTGCTCGTCCTTCCGGATCCGAGTAAAGATAAGCTCGTGGCTACGGATGCAAGCAAGATAGCAACGGGGGCAGTCTTGATGCAAGAAGAAAGGGTAGTCGCCTACGACTCAAAGAAGATGAACGACGCCGAGCAACGCTACCCAACCCATGATCAGGAGCTCTTAGCCATCGTCAGAGCATTAAGGATTTGGAGGCATTATTTGCTGGGAAGAAAGTTTCAGTTAGATACTGATCACCAGAGCCTCCAGTATCTTTTCACCCAACCACTCCTCAACCTAAGGCAAAGGAGGTGGATGGAATTCCTTGAGGAGTATGATTTTGATATAGTATATAAGCCAGGTAAGCTTAATGTTGTGGCAGATGCTCTCTTCAAGAGACCGTTTGAGACAAGAACGCATTGTAATGCGATTTCCACTCTTTCGAGTGAGTTTGGTAAGAAGATTGAAGAGACCCTGCCAATAGATGAGGATTTCAAGGAAGTATGGGAAAGCCTTTCTAGGGAGGCTAGAACAGATAAAGAACGGGAGGCCTTCAAGCATTATAAGAAGGAAGGCAACCTGTTGTATCATAAACATAAGTTGTGTGTGCCCGAATCATCAGGGGTAAGGAAGCTAATTCTTCATGACACACACGACAGCCCAATAGCAGGGCATGCAGGATTTATGAAGACCTACTTCAAGATTCGAAGTAGTTACTTCTGGCCAGGGATGAAGAAGCAGATAGCCAGGTATATTCGGGAATGCCAATTGTGTCAGCAGACCAAAGCAGAGCAGCTTCGAATTCCGGGTGCCTTAGAGCCATTGGGGGTGCCAAATGCTAAGTGGGAGGTCATAAGTATGGATTTTATCACCGGACTCCCTAGAACTCTTCGAGGCAAGGATGCATTGATGGTTGTCGTAGACAAGCTATCTAAGATGGCACATTTTGTGCCTTGCAGAACTACGGACACCGCTGCCAAGCTATTTGTAAAGGAGATTTTTAGACTCCATGGCATGCCTCGGGAGATAATTTCAGATAGGGATTCCAAATTTATGAGTGCCTTTTGGCAAGACCTCTTTAGCACGATTCAGACGAAGCTCTCCATGAGCACGGCATATCATCCCCAAACAGATGGTCAGACGGAGCGGACGAATCGCATCATCGAGGATATGCTTCGAAGTTATGTGTGGAATAAGCAATCCAAGTGGGATGAGTTCATCCACTTGGTGGAGTTCGCCTACAATAGTGCCAAGCAGGAGTCATCTCAGATGTCTCCTTTCATGGTAAATTACGGGTACCAGTGCCTAACCCCAGATACTTGGCACAATCCTGTGTCAAAGGTGGAAGTATCCCAGCAGATGCTTGGTGATATGCAGCAGTTGGTGGAAGAAGTAAGGGGTTACTTATTGGCAGCAAAAGAAGTCGGCGAGAAGAGTGTAGCCAAGCGAGCACTGGGGGCCAGTAAGAGAGTTTAAGGTAGGTGATAGCGTGTGGTTGAAGATCAAGGTTAAGCAAGCTAAGCTTCGGATTGGTAGTTGCAAGAAGCTTGCCCCTAGGTGGGCTGGTTCGTTCAAGATTTTAGAGAAAGTGGGCTCCCAAGCCTACAAGTTGGATCTCCCGGCCCATCTCAAGGTTCACAAGGTTTTCCACGTAAGTTTATTAAAAAGGCACAATCCTAACCCTGAGGAGGTTTTGGATACTCCAACTTTGTTGGAAATGACGGAAGAGCAAGTGGAAATCGTGCCTGAGTTACTTCTTGATAAGTCATTCAAGAAGACTAGGAGGTCTCAGTTTCTCCAGTATTTGGTCAAGTGGAAACACTTGCCCGTGGTTGGGTATTGAAGCAGGATTTGGAGAAGCAATACCCAGAGTTTATGAAGGAGTTTGATGGGCGAAGTCGCCTCCCTCGGGCACAATGGACCAGACTTCGCCGGAGGTTAGCTTAGTATGCTTCTTAGTTAACCTTAAGTTCTGGCTCATGTCTTCTAGTTGGTAGAATACATGTGCCAAAATCTTGGAACGTGTGGGCGATGACGAGATAAACCTTTAAGGCGTTCTCTAGGCCAACATGCACCAAGAGGTGCGCATGACCAATAGGGTCATGCGAGAGAGAGAAGGAAAGGCATGGTGCGCGATGATGGGACATCAGTCGGATGCTCCCTATGCCACGATGTGGGGTCGCACACCGGCCGTAGGGGGTCATGGTGAAGGTCAAAGTGATCATCTTGCGATGATGGGATCGTGAGACGTTCCCTAGCTTGAAACCCTTGGGGCATGATGCACTAGGGGTACTCGGCACCGGGTAACCGAGTACAAGGTAGCACTTGATCATGGGCGATGATGGGATCATCTTAAATGGTCCTTAAGCTCAAATCCGGAAGGGCCATGATCGAGTGCAAGGTATTGGTAAGGGGGGTGGTCCCCTAAAACCACAATTTTATTAATTAGACTAACGTAATGTGCTCCATGTGCAGGCAAGTGAGAAGGAGCATCGAGGTGGAGCGCATTACGAGAAAATGGGGGAACCATAATTTAGATTATGAACCCTAATAACTCTTATAATAATGTTTTGGATTATTGTAAGAAGTAACCTTGTTAAGGCTATATAATTTTGTATAAATATAGCCTAAATTTTGACATTTAACTCTTTAATAACAAGTTGATCGTTGAATTTAAGTATATGCTTTGTCTTGTTTTGCAGGATCGAGTAGCCTCGTCACCTTAGCGCAATGCTGAGGACAGCATTGTTCTAAGGGGGGGAGAATGTGACGTTCCAGGGGAATATACGCTATAAATACGTATATTCCTGGACCGTCACCATACAAGTCTACCTAAGTAGCCTTGTATGCATTGGAAAGTGGCAAGGGGTGCACATCTAAGTTAATTGTTTAACTTAGATAACCTTAGGATAAGACCCATTTCCACATGGCCTTATCCTATTGGGCAACCGCCACACGACCTCATCCTAGTGTTGCCACGTGGCATCCCATGTGGACCCTCACCTATATTAGCTCTAACCCTAACCCTAGACCCTTTTTCCCTGACCCAGCATCTAAACCCTCATCTACGCGCCCGAAACTCCGTTTCGAGCACCGTTCGTCGTAGCCTAGCCTGGAGCCGCAGCCCCTGGAAGGTGTGTATGATCGTAGAGCGAGCCACGTCAAGGAGCATGGAGACGCCGGGGATGGGAGGAAGCGCTTCTGGAGGAGGTAGGTTGAGTAGAGTCCATGTTAGTTCATCTGGGAGTTAGCACTCCAGATGGGTTAGTATTTCGTAGCTAGAGTAGAGCCAACCTAGATCCTTTGTTGAACATCTTGAACCCTAATCAATGAACCCTGACTGATAGTTAGATATGTATGATTAGGTTAAGATGTTCATATGATATTGTTCATGATGATTATGTGGTGTTGGTTGATCATGTTTGTTCCTCTTGTGTTGGGAAGGGGGGTAGAGACCTAGGGCCATATGTAATATGCTCCTAGTATAGATCCCTTAGTTCCTATTATATGCGGCCTGTGCATAGGAACCCACCAGGCTATGGAGGCTATGATGTGACTCAGCACTACACAACGGGGCTAGAGGCAATATGGAGGGAGGATCCCTGCCGAGCGGGGGCTACGGGGGATCCCATAGTGGGCTAGGCTTATGGCCGGTCACTTCGTGTGGGCCGGGCATGGGTCCGACACCTCCTGGGGCGAAGGTGTTGCCCTGCCTCTCAAGAGTTGCAAGTGTCAGCTTGGCTCTTGTTTTGGGGGGTTCAGTCGGGTACGAATCGTGTGTCGCCACGATTCTCTAGCCGCCCGTGGAGCCTCTAGACCCCGGGAAGGGGAGATGCAACCCTTCCTACCTCAACGGACCAGGGAGATGCAACCTGGAGTAGTCCCGATGGGTGATGCCATGGGATTGCGTATCCGGAAGGTTAGAGTCATGCCAGAGCCTGATCTAGCCCATCTGCAAAGTATGCACAGGAGGGGCGGATGGAGTGGTCAACCCTAGCCATTGTCTTATGCCAGCCCCGCCATTGTTATGACTCGGTCTGCTCTATCTTGAGGCCTATCCAGTCGGTCGACTTCCTTATGTGCCAGATCCACGGGTAGGAGCTCTCACGTTTTATGGTATGTGGCTATGTTCTTTGCACCTTTGGATATGTGATGGACTACCCTTCGAGGTAGTATTTGTATTGTTGATGCTAGTTCTGACATGTTTATCGCTTCCGCTGTTATAGGAGTCCATAGGGGAAGGGCGCGCAAGACACCTTCGTGTCCCCTCCCCGCGCTAAGGTCACCTTAGGTGCGGGGTAGACGAAGGGCCTGTGCGGTTGTTGAGCCGGATGGGGGATTTCCTGCCGAGTGTACGGCCGGGTGCCGTATGTTTAGCAGGGAGCGTCACAGTAGTCATCCTATACCTCATTGACACATTAGACATGACTTTGAAAGAAAAGGCTAGAAGCAAACTCATTTGGGTTAGATGATATCTTAATCATATACGTTTGAACAATATTATATTTATATATGTTAGGCTTATGTAGAAGCCTTGTCTTATGCAGGTTTCTTTATGGCGACCAAGCGCGGTTCTTTCAAGATGAAAGACATGTTGAATTAAAACATGCAAAACTAGGGATTGTGAAGATGGCTTGCGTTCAATATCTCAAATTCAAAATTTAAGGAATTTTCTTTTGACAACTTTTTAAATTTTCAGGTTCACATTTGACAAAGATTTCAAAATCAAGTTTTCAATTGACGTCTTTAAAAAATATGTAGTTCACATCAATTCTATTCAATTTACAGTAGCGCGATAAGATTGTTAAAAGAAAGGAGTATCAGATGGCTGGTCCTACATCAGAGTTTACATAGAAATGTTGTCAGACATAAATATGACAATTCAGTTGACGATGCTTGCCCTTTAGGATGTGGTCAAATGGAAAGCTCTAATCATGTATTCATGTGCCCTTGGTTAGAGGAATTTTGGGTCTGGACATCATAACTGAACCAGGAATGCCCAGGAAATCTGCTAGAATTCCTAAACAACAATAACATGATAATCCTAACTACTAGAAATCTGTGTCCATGGGTCATATGGAAACAAAGAAATGAGGTGGTTATGAAAGGCAGGAAACCAAACATTATCTCTCTTAAAAATGCACTCCTGGATATCTTGGCAATTACTGCCATGGCTCGCAGGCTTCTCAAACGAAAGAAATATGATAAAGCTTGGGATAGAATTGGGAAGTTCAATGGTTTTTTTTTCAAATTTTTACCACTGCTCTAACTGATTTTGATGGTATTCTTCACAGCTCATCAGCAAGCTGGGGGCTCCAATGAGACTATTTGAAGACTATGATAGTGATGACCCTAGAATTTCAAGATCAGAATTGGCAACACACCACAAGCTAAAGGACCAAAGATACTTAGTTACCAAGAGTACGGTCCCCATTGTCTGTGGGAAGTGGACCATCATCATGTAACCACTGACATCTAAAGTAGCTATAAAATCCCTGCAATTTGCCAACTCTGTCTAGATCTTTATTGTATGCCACCCCCATCTTTCTATGGTGGGATAAGACCATAAGAGCCACTTCCATGTTGAAGATGTTCTTTAACTTAGTCATTGAAGTTACATGCCCCCCTAATGCCACATCACATCGGTGTCTCCATTTTTATATATCTATGTACTCATTTTCTTTGTTATTTGCCAATAAGTTGCATGTTGTTTGCCATTGCCATCATCTTTCATTCCGCCATCCAATCTCAACTCGACCTCCATAGCTCCATCAAATGTATGTCAAGCACTGCAAAGTCTATGAACAGTTGTCAAGCAACCATACATCTTGCCGAATTAATAACATATAAAATATAAATCATCATTGATGGGTGTGTGACGTTCTGAGCATTTCTTGGAAACAGAATTAGGAAGGGGAGTTGAAATATCAATCGTATTAGGAAATTATTTTGCAAGTGCTTTCTAAAAATTAGTTGCAATGGTTTTACATTTGAGACATCTCAGTCGTTGAAGGTTCTAACTAGTTTCTATAATGGGGTTGCTTCCAAGAATTAAGAATGATGCAGGCACTTGCTAGTTATGGAGAAGTTAGATCGATTTCATATCTTATTTAGTGACCGGATGTGTTGCTAGTTATAGAGAAGTAAGGCCAATTTCATACCTTACTTAGTGACCGGATGTGTTAAGACATACGTTTAAGAATCATTCTATTTGGAAGACTTGAAGGTATTATGAATTAGCTGAGCTAGGCTCATGATAGTTATTTTTATGCTAAGTTCTATAATATTACATGCAATGCCTTAGCATGGTATGATGTGGGGCACCAAAGCCTTTTCAGTCGTCCCATAATATAGATGATTCGTTTTGCTGGCACATTGCCATACTTGATTGATGAGATTATTATTTGCTTAGGGCTACCATAATTGTTTCCTTAAAAGGTACACACAACATCTAGGTGGATTCTTTGTTTCGAACAGTGCAATATTGGGATACATTCGAAGGGCTATATTAGATGTGCACCTTGACATCCCAAGTCAGCATGCGTAGTTTTGATCCTCAAAGGGGCCACTCGTAAATATTTAACATGTTAGTTCAGATTTTGTTATTCCATCCTTTTGCATTGACCTTCTGTTACTTTTAATGCATGTCGTTGGAGCATGTTTTGGTTATGAATCAGACAATTAACTTTTGCACTAATAGATGGTGTCAACAGATGCACTATAGACTATACACCCCCTTTGGAAGGGTCTCACACCTAAGTCTACCTA
Source organism: Isoetes taiwanensis (assembly GCA_021234155.1). Classification (NCBI taxonomy): domain Eukaryota; kingdom Viridiplantae; phylum Streptophyta; class Lycopodiopsida; order Isoetales; family Isoetaceae; genus Isoetes; species Isoetes taiwanensis. Next base: position 10,734,810 of record JAJEKV010000042.1, on the reverse strand, counting down.
TACAAACACTACTGGCAGATGGCAGACTCTTACATTTGAAATGCAGTGGGTGAGCTGGGGATTGATAAATGTCTATGCCTCCAACAACCCCGTTGAAAGAGCCCTGTTATGGGGTGAAATTGATAATTGAGTTACGAGGCAACTAGTGGACAACTGGATGATGACAGGGGATTTTAACATGACGAATACTTGGGACCAAAATTTAAGGGTCAACTGTAACCTCCAGCTTCAGGAAAAGGTGGCTTGGGAACACCTACTGGATGATATTGGGCTACTACTTATACCCCCATCTAATGCTCTTTACTCATGATCCAATAAGCAGAAAGGTCAGAACCGGATCTACTGCCTCTTTGACCATTTTTATGTTGCTAATAGAACAACTAGCTTTATGGAGCGATGCTTTGTGGCAGATTTGTGCTTCTCTCATTTAGACCATATTCCGCAAGTATTGACATTCGAATCCCTACCGGAGGTACATGAAAAAGGATGCCTGCCCTTCAAGTTTTTTTTTTTTGAATGATGAAAGCCAAAAAGTTTATTAATCAGATATAGAAAGTACAAAATTTGTATGTCTTGTCTGTAGGCATAAAAAGATTCCACTGGAGCACGAGCCTAGAGCACATTGTACTTACTCCAGAATAGGAGACTAACGATAAGAATCAATCTGAAGATAATGAATTCAAATACGTTCCGTCATTTTTGACTCAAGGCATGAACACTCGTAAGCCGTCAGTATCTTTTTCTGGTCCACGATAATAACACCACGTGTGGATGAGTAAATGCCTTGAATAATGTGGCGCCCGCGATGCTCCCATATTGACTACATGAGCCAACTAGAACCAAGATGGAATGCCCTTTTTTAGCTGGGGGGCATGCATTGGAATAGGATGCCAAGAGAATGAATCGGCAGTCCAATGCAGTGTTAAATAAACCTTGTATCCAGGACCACGCTGGCTGAACCTCTATACAATAGAAAAGACAGTGCTCAAGAGTCTCAATGTCTAAAAGGCAGAGGGGGTATATTGCAGATATGCGAGGATCATAATGATGTCGGAAGGCATTAACACACAGGCACTTATAGATAACCTGCCACCAAAGTACAAAATCTTTAGGGTGGAGCAACTTATCCCAAAGCCATCGTCATGTACGACGCAGAATAGGCTGTGGAACTTGTAGGTGCCACCCATCTGGCAATGGGAGGGATTGTGGTAGCTAAGAGGAGGCGATATACTGACCTGACAAACTACTTGCCTTTGTGGATTTTCATGGAAGTCCCAAGGCACCCTTTCGGTAACACCAACCTGCACCATAAGAGGCAAATTTTCTTTGATCTTCTTCCATACAAACACATCCCAATGGGAGAGCAGAAACTTCGCCTGAAATTCAGGTCAAGACAATAGGCGACTAGCTTCATACCATGCTTGAATAGAGACAACACCTGCAAAAATCCATCGTCTATGTGTAAGGGAATGAACCGATGCAGCCAGTGAGGTAGTGAGGGATTTAGAGGCAGTGGTGTCCACTACCATAGAGTCTCCAAGTCGTATTTAATTAAAGTGGGACTCATTCCATTCCCACTTTTTTTCGGAACTCTGTTATTTTACACAAAAAGGAGCACCCCGACCCAAAAACTGTCCTTAATTCGAATTTTTGTCTGTTACTGTGCATCCAAGCTTTCTCCCAGTTTTCTCGGATAGCGAGTCGAGTCCCTGTTTTGGGGCTTATTTGTCATTCAAAATAAGAGTTTTTCGCGTGAGCGTGAATTCCTTTACCAAGACATTTTGGCTCTATTTTCTTAGGTGGGTAGACAAGAGATCACAAATTCCAACAAAAATTAAGCAAATTGTTTACTTAATCACCAAAAAATACTAGTTTTGAGATACCTTATATTTATAAATGGGCTCATTACAATATATATTACAGTGGGTGAAGCGACCATAGTGGTCGTATTATCACAATGATTACACCCTCTTCACACATGAACCACCTAGTGCAAGCGGTAGCGTGGAGCTCATCCAAGTCACGGGAGCAACTTACGGGGCGATAGAAATTTGTATGAGAAGTTCCTTCATAGGCCACGTGCTTGTATGTCCAACTCGATGTCACCACCCTCTTCTTGGCATCTTTCTTCAATGAACCGGTCTTTTCATTGCTCCCAAGCATGTACTATCCGGTCGAGATAAGGACCGCAAAAGACAAAATCAAGTTAGTCAAGTGATGCTACAGCAAAAAAATTAAAATAAAACCACAGTTCTTAGGGCCATTTTTGAAAAATACGGGGGCACAGGGCCTTTCTCGACTTCAGCGAGTCGAGAAAGGCAACTCAAAGCAGCGCAAGTTTTAGGGGTCGAGAAGGCCTTTCTCGACTCATGAGTCGAGAAAAGCGACTCAAAGCCAAAAAAACGCAGTTTTTAGGGGTCGAAGGCCTTTCTCGACTCGAAGTCGAGAAATGCAAAAAGCGAAAAAACAGTTTTAGGGGTCAAAAGCCTTTCTCGACTCAGCGAGTCGAGAAAGGCGTACTCAGCTTAAAAACGAGGTTTGAGGGGGCCTTTCTCGACTCGCAAGTCGAGAAAGGCAGCTCAGAATAAAAAAAGGCAATTTCAAGGGCCAGAGATTATTTTTGCGGATTATTTTTTCTCACAGCACATTAGTATTTAGCACACATTAGTATTTAACAATTGTTTTTATACTAGCACACATTAGTATTAGACCTATGCATGGATTAGACCTATGAAAGCCCATTGAAATGATTAAACCTATGTAAATCCATGTATTTTCTATGTATTTTCTAATGCACACTATATCCTATGCATTTTCTATGCATACATGTTTTTTTCAAAGATAGCTTTTTTAAATGGGGCAATATATACTATTTATTTTCTAATAAGCACAATATCCTATATACTACGTATTTTCTAATAAACACAATATCCTAGGTATCTTCTATGAAAAAATACACTCCCCATATATTTTCTATGAAACTAGCATACAAAGAATGCTTGAAATGATGTTCTAATATGGCATAAAACTACAAATCACTCAAATATGACTTGAATACACGCTCATTGAATACTTGCCAAAAAGATAAAGCTTCAAACAAATAAATCCTCTATTTCTTTTTTGAATCTTCATTGTTCTTTTTACTCTACCCTGCTTTTTTCCCCCTCATTTTCGAAATTTGAATTTGGTACACACCTTTGGTTTCGAAATTTGAATTTGGTACACACCTTTGGTCCTCTCTTTTCCACCATGGCTGCCCCGGCTATGGCCATAGCAGCTTCTCTTTACTCCTTCTCGAATTATCTTTTTCTTTAGCTGTGAATCTTTGAATCGGATCTGTGAGGTCGGATCTGCAAGGTCGGATCTGTGAATCGGATCTGCAAGGCCGGGTCTGTGAGAAAGAATTGCCAACTTGAGCTTGATGGCCGGAGTTAATACGGGGAACTTTGTTGTTGAAGCTTCTTGCATGGTCGCCCGGTTCTTGCAACCATATCTTGCATATCAGAAACATATCAGAAACATAGGAGACCATGCTTGCTGGCCTTACAAATGCTGGGCATGAGGTTTCTTGTGGACTATGAGGTTCCGGCTGTAAGACATCCTCACATAGCATATCAAAAGCATTTCCGACTCTTTTTTCTGCTCTTCTTTTGCTGGGATTCTGTTCTAACTCCTTGCATTTTGTTCCTATTCCAGAATCCATCTTTTCGGACTTCTTTTTGATGCAGCATCAAGCAGACAATCAGTGGGCATAAAGGCTCCTAGAAGCAGTCGATTCATCATCCATAGTTTGGAGCAGACGTGCAGCATCATGCAAATGCCTTTAGGGAAAAAAACCAAATCCCGGAGGCCTAATCCCGCAGGCGGCCATTTCTGCGCAAAATACAGAGAAAAAAAACTTGCATGCATTGCAGATCTTAGATCTAAGTACCTCTATTGCGTCTTTTACCTTTGCGTCATATCTTTTACCCCGGCGCCATATCTGTTTCAAGAGATCTGCGCCATATCTGACCTCTGCAAATGGGCTTGCTCCTAGCCTATTTCTGATATGGCTAAGCATGTTTCTGATACGGTTCTGAGAAAGATATGCTTCGGACTTGGTGCACTGGCTGCAGAGAAAGCCATTACATAAAAAAGGCTGCAGACAGAGCTGCAAATCCGTGGTAATACACAACCACAGGAAGTTTCTGTTGGATCCTTGAAACAGGGGAAAAGATTCTAACTGTTATGCCTGTGTTTTGATCCATAGTTACATCCCTGCACTAATTTTGTTCTTGGAATTTCTCCTGATTTCGCCCCTTCCATAGCTATGGCAGATGGATGCGCTCTTGCAGGGAACTGTAATTGCTCCCAAGGTCGGCACTGTGCTCCTCAAAGAGGCTTTTTCTCAGTCCATTCTTGGTCGTCAAGAACAGGGGCCGGAGGTGTAGAAATGGCTTCCCTATCAATGGCGTCAGAAATGGAGCTTCCACAAGCGGTTGTGCCTCAGGGTGCAGAGGTCATGCTGCTGCAGAATTTAGCCGCATTGCCGGATCGATGCGCCTTCCTTTGCTTTACAAGGGGTGATGTGGGAAGAAGATCTCGGTCGGGATGGGAGGTGAGGCCGAGTAACAGTAACACAGAGTGTTATCCATGCTTATTATTTGGAAATAGAGAAGGGGAGATAACTCGGAATAGAGAAGGGGAGATAACAGGGGAAGAAAAAAAAAAGAAGGCATAGACAAAATTTGTGGCAACGTTGAATACTGTCGTTGAAGCTTGAGAATGGCACACCCACAGAGATAAAATTGATTCGTATCATTCTCGACTACCGAGTCGAGAACTAATTATATTAATTATATTTAATATTAATTATTTTCTTAATCTTCAGGGGGTCTATCCCCTTTAATTATTGTTGGCTTCCCTCTCCCCCTAAAGCCTTCACCTATTCCCCAACTCTTCCCACTCTACCCACTTCCCCTTGCCCCTCTTCTCACTCCCCACTCCTCCGCGCCTCTTTCCCCTTGCCCCCAACTCCCTTCCCCCCCTTCCCCTTCCCCCCCCCCCCCAACTCCTCCCCTCCTTTCCGAACTCCCCCCCTCCCCCCTTCCGAACTTCCCGACTTCTCCCCAAACTTCTCCCCTTCCCCTCCCCCCCTTCTTCTCACCTCCTCTCACCTCCCTTGCCCCCCTCTTCTCAACCCCTTTTCGAACTTCCTCCCTCCCCCTTCTTCTAACTTATCCCTTCCAATACTTCCCCCAACTTCTCCCCTTCCCTTTCCCCTCCCCCTGATCTAACAACGATTCAATGTAAAAAAATCTGTCATTATGAGTCTCATTTTCAGTGTGAGTCCCAAAATTCGAGATTTGTCCCACTTTAATTAAATACGACTTCTCCATATAGGGTGTGGATGGAAGGGCATGGCCAAAAGAGATCTTTGACTGCCTCCCATGCTGTCAACAATCCATATGAAATGGAGAAGCATTTGAAAAAAGGCTGCAGAGGGTGAAATAATGCCCAAGGTAGGACTGGTTTGACTGCCTTCTTGCATAGAGGGATACAGAGATCAAGAGATTGTCTAAGAAGGCGTAAACCACGAGAGTCATCTTCACCATTCAGGAGTCTCCAAATGAAAATAAGGACTTTGCTCTCCAGTAAAAAGTCCATCATACCCAAACTACCTGCTCATTTTGGAAGGATGCATTTTGGCCACGCCACCTTAACTACAACACCTACCCACCTATATAAAGTTTCGGACTATTGCAATGAGCTCACGCACTTTGATCCGTGGGGCTAACAGTAAGGATGCCATATAGACATAGGTATTACTAAGAATTGACTTGGCCACTGTGATGCACCCTACAAGAGACAACTTTATCGTGGACCACCCAGAACAAGTGCAATGATCTCCTCCCATGCAGCTCCAGCAAGATGTCGACTGGAATCTCCAACAACTTGATGGCCTATCCATGAGCAAGTAATTTCCATAGATAATCATGAACACATGCTGGAGTCGAAGTATCCAACATCTATAAAGCTGTACACTTCTGCCACCCCACAAGAACACCGGAAGCCAGTGAAAATGTGCCTAAGAGCAAATTGGCAGCTTCTAGATTCTCAATATTAGCAACCAGAAAGAGGAACGTATTGTCTGCATATTGATTGCAAACCTCTTGTGTGTCATCCTCCATTGCGAGATCATGGAGAAGTTCCTCTGTGGTTGCAATGGTGAACAACTACGACAAAGCCTCTGCGGCAATTGTAAAAAGCAGTGGTGCTAAAGGGACATCCTTGATGAATACCACGACCAAGTGAGAAGGCCTCTGACGGCTCACCATGGAATATAACAGTCGCTCGAGTAGAGACAGGCAACTTCATAGTGTCTGATATGAATTGTTCTCCAAATCCCAGTCTTAGCATACGTCGACGCATGAATTCCCAGCTAACACTGTCATAAGCCTTCGCAAAATCAAGCTTAAGGTACACAATTGGAAGATTTTGCTTACATGCCCAATGGATTCCCTCGTTAGCAGCAGCAACATTGTTTAGAATGAATCATTTTGGAAGAAAGCCTGATTGAGTTGTCGAGGACTCTGCCAAGATGTCCTTCACCCGCTCTGCAAGAGCCTTGGCAAAGATCTTATATACAGGTGACAATAAGGTGATGGGTCGCCAGTCTGAAATAGTCTGAGGATCTTTGACATTCGGGATGAGTGAGATGGCACTTGTATTTAGAATTCTATCCAAAGCAGTGGACTGCCAAAAGTCACAAAAAGCATCATACACATCTGTCTCCAACCATTCCCAATACTCTTGGAAGAACTCAATTGGAAAACCATCCAAATCGCATTTGCCTCTTTTCAGTTCAAAGATTGTCGAACCTAAATCATCAGCTGTCATAGCCGCCTCTATTGATATGCATTGCTTGTCAGAGATGATGGGAAAAATCCTAGACAAAACTGCAGCTCGCATTTCTGACTGAAAGGGAAGATGTTTCTCAGCGAAAAAAACCTGAAAGTGGTTATGCAGATGATGCTTGAGTTTTGTTGGCTCTGTTAGCACTGAGCCATCTGGCAAGAGCAATGAGGACATGATTGATGTCATGCGACCTCTCTTAACCGCACGGAAAAAGAAGCATGTACAACGGTCTCCATCATAAAACCACTGCAGACCTGTCTTTGTCTTTGCCTGTTGGATTTGCTCCTCCTCCAATGCTTGGATCTGTATTAGAATATCTCGATCATGAACACTTGGAAGGAGTTCCTGTCGAGAATGGAGCAGGTCCTAATATAAGGTGTTCAATAAAATGTGACCTACTGCTGTAGACTCTCGGCCCCACTGCTTAGCGAAGCCTTTGACCGCTGCAATTACATCCACTATGCCAGCCATGCCTCGATGTCGGTTGAAGGCAACTATCCAAATGTTCTTGCAGCCTTCTTGAAAGTCAGCATCCTTCAAAAACTTTACATTTAAGCAAAAACATGTCCATCTAGAACATCGCTGCTGCAAAGGCTCATCTAAAAGAATTGCGGATAGTGGTCTGAAACTGAGTTGTCTCTGAGGTAGAACCGAAAGAGACCTGGAAGTCCAACAGCTGCATTTGCATTCCAGTAAGCTCTATCCAACTGAGAGCTTGCGCGATCCCCACTAACCTGTCTATTGCACCAAGTAAAGGCACCTTTAGCATCAATCTCCGAGAGGTTGCAATCATGGAGTAGATGGTGCCATTGCTGGCGTTCAAAACCAGACACTACTGTAAAGGTAGGCCTCAGCCGATCGGACTCCACTTCCACCATATGAAGATCTCCAACAAGAAGCTATGAAATGTCACGACCCAAATTAAGCACCTTTCCTCACAAGGAGGCCTACAATGAAGCTCTCTGATGGGGCCTATTGTGAGCGTAAACATTAGTTAGACCATACTTAACCCCATGTTCCTGCCACACAATTAGAGCCCAATGACCAAAATGATCAGCCTAAGTGAAGATGATTGGCGAGAAAGGAATCCATGCTATCACCAACCATGCACTAGCAAAATCAGTTGCTGCGATAAGGACATTAAACCGTCAACCAATCATATCTGCAAGCTTTGATACATCTCCCTTGTGACACTTGTGCTCTTGGAGACATACTTGCTGAGCATCTAAAGCTGCAATCATGGAGTAGACGGAGCCACTGCTAGCGTTCAAAACCAGAGACCACCGTAGAGGTAGCTTCAACCGATCTTCCTCCACTTCACCATATTGAAATCCTCAATTAGAAGCCAAGAAATATCAGGATCAAAACTAAGCACCTTGCATTGCAAGGAGACCCACAATAAAGCTCTATGATAGGGTATGTCGTGAGCATAAGCATTAATCACACTATGTTTTACCCAGTTCCTGCCATACAATTAGGGTCCAACTACCAAAATAGTCATCTTGAGTGAATATGACAGGCAAGGAAGGGAGCCATGCTATCACCATCCCTGCACTAGCAGAATCAGCTGCTACAATAAGGACACTGCAACATTGGTCAATCATGCCTACAAGCTTTGAGATGTCTCTCTTGCGACATTTATGTTTTTGGAGAGATACAAATTGAGCATCCAATATAGATAAGCAGAAAGAAATATGACTCTACCTAAGGGGAGAAGAGGCCTCTATATTTCTTGAGGCTAAACTCATTCATCTTGCAATGAAGTCAATTCAGATGTGGTATCTCCAGGGAATTTGAAGTTGTCTCTTGGATCTGCGGCAACGTCAACCAAATCAGCCCACTGAAGCGGATTAAAACAACTATGATGAGATGCAACATGAGGGGTGGATTCACACAAAGCAGGAAGTGAGGGAAGCTAGGACGCATAAGAGTTAGACCCTTTAGGTAATTTTTTGAGGTTGACGCAGAGCATGTGGATGTTTGGGCGGAGGGTGGATGCAACGACGATCAATGTCATGCACTGCCTACGAGCCTCTTCAACTTGCTCTTGCGATCTCTGAATCTCGATTAGTCTTTGCCTTCGCAAATTCAGTAATTGAGGTGTGGAAACTACAACTAGAATCGCAGGATTGCAGTCACAGAGCGGTGAGAAACATCCATGAAGTGGGGGTTGAATTAGGAATTTGAGGTGCAATTGTAGCAGATGAAGGACTCTGTTGGTGAACCCTACAATATTATGGAAATATAAGAGCTAGCTTTGGAGGACTCTACTGGGGAATCCTACGATATTGAGCAAAGAGAGAGGCATCAGAAAACATAAGAGCTTGCTCTGAAAATTCAATAAGTGCAGCTTGAATGGAAAGAACATGGACCCACTATGGACAACAATTATTCACGGAAACTCACGACGAATGGGCCTTGCTACACAGATCTTAGTAATGCCATTAGTTATAGAGTGTTGCAAGTGGTGTCACTTATTTCATGTTCGTAGCCTTTTAATTTGTAGGTTCATTTGGCGAGCAAGGAGAATATGTATATTGGTACTGCTGCAGAGAGTAGACCAGCTTGCTCTAGTATATGCGGGAATATTTCCTATGAAATATTTCAAGAATCTGCTACAATTTAAAAAATATTTCTTGAAAATCTTCTAGAAACTTCCAAGAATATTTAGTAGAGTTTTCGGTGAAATATCCCACAGGCATTAGTGCACAAACCCTTTTTGTTGCCCCGTTGTAACATTGTACATATATCATGTATTTTTTTTTTTTTTACGGTAAGATTATATGTAATTTCGGAGATGAACGTTGAGCGCCAGCGCCTAAGAACCTCATCGCTTCTGGGAGAACTACCCAGCCCCGATGGATGAGGCTTTGGTTGAAGCTGTTCTCCAGGGGCTGGGATTTACAAACATCCCGGAGGAAAATCAGGAATCTTTAGGTGTTATTGAAAATTTGATTAGATGGGCAGCTGACTCTAGATCTAGAATTGGTTTTTGCAGATTTGGGTTTAATTCTTTTTTCTTGTGCATCATGTGCTTCGACAGACCAGGCTCCTTAAGGGTGGCAGCCCATAATTCGCAGCCCTTCCTTGGCAATAGATTTGAACGTAATCTATTCTTGATGAGTGCACCGTTGGAATTTGGGGTGGAACCAATATATTACTCGGCAGCCTTCTTTGATCTTGAGCCATCTCAACACATCAGAGACCTGGATGTGGTAGTCTGGAGATTCTTAGTTTCGAATTAGCGGATCTTGTTTAGGAGTAGAAGTCAGTCTAGGGTACAGTCAGATAGGGTCTTTTGGAATCTGCTCTCTGGGATTTCCGAGGGTACGGCTGTCAGTTTCTTGAGTCACATCTTGGGATTCTTCTCGGGGAATGGGGAGAGTTATCATTGGCAGTTACGGCTTGAATAGAGAAAGGGAAGGGTAGAGGGACTGTTGCGTTCCGGCACCGATAGTTCCCTTATCCTACCTCTTCAGATCCTTTTGCGCCTCTTTCCCGACACTAGGAGATTTTTTCTTTGTTAGATGGCCAGCATGAGAACCAAGGCAGTGAGCTTGGGACCGCAGTATAGCAGAGAAGATGAGGAGTGGACACATATATTCTGGCTTGACAGCAGGAACGACAAGGCTTGGAAGGTTCTCAAGGAGCTGTATACAGGTATCAAAATTATCAGGGATCAGCAGAAAGCGGCTGCCTGCTGCATGGGCGTGCAAGAGGATGTAGCAATTCTGGCATGCAAGGAGAAGATGTCAGCTATAGACAAAGATTATATGGACGGAAGGGCGAATGACAGGGATTGGGTCTGGAACACTTTTGGATTAGTGCAGGAAATGGATAATGCCCTCTACAGGCTAATTACAGTTAAACAAGGTCATACCGAGACGGACTGTTGCAGCTTAAAAAATAATATTTTCAGAGCTTTCATGGACGAGCTGTTGTCGAAGGTAAAGAATCTGATCATTCAATGGGACGGTATCAGGGATAGCTCAAACGCAAGCATCAGACTTATTAAGAGGTGGGAGGAGGCGGAGGACCATGTGATTGAAAGGCATAGACAATCGTTTAAATCCGAGTTAACTGCGGATCAGTCATTGGAAGGGATCTCTACATCTCTGGAAGTCTATCAGATCAGACGGAAAACATCAACTAAGACCTATGAAATCAAAGATTCTAACGGCTTCTTCAACCCAGTGGAAGTAAACTCTTGTGATTGCGGCAATTGTGAAGAGGTTAAACTTTCGGCGCTGAACATCACGAAAACAAAGATTGGAGAGAACAAGATAACCAACTCTATTCCGGTGATTGGGAAGAATGACAAATCAAAAGGTCTTGTTTCTCCCCCTTCTTATAAAAATGTTCTTATGGGTAATAAGGAAGTTAACTCGACTGATTCTGGTGGCCATAGTGGGGTTGTTGGGGATTTTATTGATTTATTTGGCGTACCGGATTTCTCTGCTACTGACAATTTCTCCAGGAAAGCTATCTTAATTCATTTCCCGCGTAAATGCCCAACCCAAGTGGAGGTCAAGAACTGGATCAGGATATCCCGATTATGTCTATTCTTAAATTAGATAGCAAGACCTTCCAAATTGTTTGCAGGGACGAAGTGTGTGTGGGATATATCCTTATGAGGAAACTGGATCTTATCGCTAACAATCCTTTCTATATAATGAAGTGGACCCCTGATTTCATCCCGGGGTCTGAGAGTGAGATCAGAACCTCCACCTGGATATCCTTCCCCAATCTCCCCCCATCCTTCTGGACTCGTTCCCACTTGAAGATTATCTCGGAGTCTCTAGGGGAGGTCATCGATATAAACATCCCGTAAACGAACTACCCTTCTGTCTGTATCTCCAAGAAAATCAAATCAGATTGGAAGAGGAAAATCAAATCCAGAGTTAAGGCCAATCAATTTCTGGATATAATTGTTGACTACTCTAAGTGGCCGGTTCTGGTTCCACATGGTTCTGATCAGAAAATGAAACAAGCCTGGGTTCCCAAAGATAAAACAACTGACAACGATAAGGTTTCTATCCCTGACATTGAGGATAATTGCTTTGAGTATGGGGAATCATCTAGATCCACCTTTGTCAATGAGGAGAAAGGTCATGGGAACCATATAATCCGACTAAACCAAGGTTATCAGAAAAATAATCAAGAGAGTTTCCCAAATGTGGAATTAAAAGACAATATGACTTTTCTGATCAGGAACTTAAACATGATGGTTAGAATTGACACATGTGATGTTATTATATCCATGCCTGATATATCGGATCATAAACAAAATAGGACAGAGACAGATGTTCAGCAGGACATTGAGAAGCTCTTGGATATGGAAGACAAAGGTTGGAATATGGTGGAAAAGAGGAAGGGTCGAGGCAAAAAGAAATTTTATTCTGGACCCTGTAGAGTTAGCCCAAGGAAGCAAACAGTCCAAGCGGGTAGGGAGTTTGGTAAGTACATATATTAATGGATAGAAATATAAGTTGCATAACCTGGAATCTTCAGGGTATAAATAGTATCATTAAAAGGGACAGGCTGAAAGTTTGCCTCTCCTCCCTCAACCCGGATTTTTTATTCATCCAGGAGCACAAGATCCATGACTTGAATCATAACATTATTATTAGCAGGACCCTCCCCCCTAATTTCAGCCTTTGGTCGATCCCTGCTAATGATTCTTCTGCTGGAATAGCAATTGCTTGGAATAATGGGCTCAATATTACAGATACCTACATGATCAATGACAGAGAGGGCAGATGGCAGATCTTATTGTGTACCTTTCTCAAGATTAGACTTGCCTTGGTTAATATTTATGCTTATAATAGCCCAAGGGAAAGGGTTGGGATCTGGAAAAAAGTAAAAGGTAGTTTAGATAATTTAGATTTTGATGAATGCATTTTAGGAGGAGATCTGAATATGGTTACTAACAGTTTTATGAAAAACAAGAATTTCAAACCTCTAGGTAAGCAGGAGAAGGAGGCCTGGCTAAATTTGATCCGGGGGCACAATCTAACCTTGGCCAGGACCAAAGCTGCATCCTACAGTTGGACTGATAAAAGAGCAAATCCTACTTTGTGTCTTCATGATAGGTACTATCTTTCGGAGAATCTTTGGAACCAAAGCAACAGGGTTAATAATCTCGAGGGCTATACTCTTTCGGATCACTTTCCCCAACATCTAAGAATTATGGCCAACACTTGCACAAGGAAGAGGAAGACCTACTTTAAGCTTAACACAAGCCTAGGCTGGACCATGATGAGTTTGAAGACAGATTACAGCAGGTCCTAGCTAACTTTCCCAAGCCTAATGGGACTACTGGATGGATGTATTGGTGGATTAGGGTATCCAAGGCAATAAAATTGGTTCAAACAGTGGGGCAAAGAAGTGCATGCTCAAAAGATGTCCTTCCTCTAGGATCTGAGAGTTAGATTAACACAGGCCCCTGAGGAGGAGAAAGATGCCATTCGAACTGAAATAGAGAGGGAAGAAATTAAGATTGCAGAAGGATGGAGGCTGAAGGCCAAACTCAGGGAAATCCGAGATGATGAGAGAAGCTGTTCAAAGTTTTTTTTTGTCAAGGCTAAGGGCAAGTTGAAGAGGAATCACATCTTTGAGATCAAGGTAGGGGATGATGAGGCAGTGGATGAAGATCAGATTAAAATAGCTGTTGCAGATCACTTCAAGAATATTATGGGAACAAACCGAGATGGTCAGCAGAATATTATGGATGACTTTATTAATCTCAGGAACAAAGTTAACCCTGAGGAGAACCTCAACATCGAGAAGCCCTTTTCTAATGCTGAGCTTCTTTCAATTGCCAAGGATATGGAGAAAGGGAAGAGCCCTGGCCCGGATGGGCTGCCTGTTGAGTTTTTCATTAAAGTCTGGCATATCCTTGGACACTGTATTACCTGTCTAGCTAATGAATTCAGAAATCTTAAATGTCTGGATGCGAGAATTAACACAAGCCTGATCACTCTTATTCCCAAGATAGATGTGCCTGCTACCTTCTCGGATTACAGGCCTATCTCCCTATCCAATGTTATCTACAAGCTTATCTCGGGTACAATTGCTAGGAGGCCGAAGACGGTTCTTGAAAGAATTATTAGTACTTCCCAGGCAGCCTACCTGAAGGACAGGTTTATCCTTGAAAATGTTGTTACAGCTATTTTAGGATAACATTGGGCTAAAGATACTAATCAGATGTGGCTCTCATTAAATTGGATATTACAAAAGCTTTTGACTCAGTTAGCTGGAACTTTCTATTCAAATGCTGCAGGGCCCTAGGGTTTTCCAATGAGGTAATTCTGATCTTCAAAGCTATTCTCTCCAATTCAAGGTCCTCTGTGTTAATTAATGGAGAATGTGGCCCTTTTTTCCCCTTACAAAGGGGAGTTAAACAAGGGTGCCCTCTGGCTCCATTTCCGTTTCTAATTATTATGGAAGCTCTTCATAGCAAGCTTGAAGAGGTCAAGAGTACTAACTTGATCCAGGGACTCACTCTCCCAGAAAATGGGGACATGGATGTGATTTTAAATGGGCATTTTGCAGATGACACATTCCTGCTAGTATCAATGGATAATCGTTCCCTCATCAACACTCAAACTATCCTAGAAGAATTTGGAGAAGCTTCAGGGTGTAAGATCAATCCAATGAAATCCAAGATTGTGGCTAAGGATCAGGTAAAAGGAGAGCAAACGGCTGCTCTCATGGGTTGTAAGTATATTCTACCTACTAATTCATCAAAAATTTTAGGGATACCCATGGCTCTTAAGGGGAGCCCATCTGATATTTGGACTGAGATCATAGAAAAGTTCCAAAAGAAGGTTGACAGCCTGAATTCCAAATACATTTCCAAGCAGGGTAGAGCTATCATAGCTAATTTTGTTATATCCTCCTCTCATGTATACCAATCCTCAGTCATCCTTGCGCCCAAGAAGGTCTCTTCTAAGCTCCAGAGTATTATTGGCAGATTTATTTCTAGTGGTCAGAATGGAGATGTTGGACCCCTGTTGCTATGAAGGAGTGCTGTAAGAACAAAAAATCTGGGGGGCTGGGGGTGATTGATATTGAAAAACAGGGTGTGGCACTGGCAGTTAAATACTTCTTCAAAGTTGCCTACAATAGGATTAACCACTCTGTTTCCATCATAATCAGGCACTATCTGACTAGGTGCCACCCCTATGGCTGGAGGAACCTGAAGATGAGTCTTCCCCACTCTATTTACTTCTCGTTTACTGTTCCAAACTCCAGTCCAGGACTGATCAAGAAATGGATTAGAGCATGGAATCTGGTTAGGGGAATGTTTACCTGGAAAGAGGGTTTGGCTATGGACCAATTAATTTTCTGGAATCCAGCCCTCCTGACCAATGACCCTTCCTTGTGCTTAGCATGCCACTTCCCCGAACAGGCTAGATTATGGAGTTCTAAAGGTATCCACCTTATAAGTGATATGTTCAATGATCAGGGGATAATTCTCTTTAGGCAATCAGTTATGTCTGAAGAGGATGAAAGTTGTGAGCTTCTGTACAACAATATTTATACCATGCTAACCCAAGGGAAGTGGGCAGAAGAGGACTACAATTGGAATCATAATGGGAACACAGGGTTCACAGTTAAAGCTGCTTACAGATTCCTGACTAAAGATAATGGCATAACTTTGCACATCAAATGGCAGATTGAGGAGGATAGGTGTATCAGGAACCTTAAGTTTATGTGGTCGAGCCCGATTCCTCCCAAAATCAAATCTTTTATGTGGCAGTTATGGCATAAAGCTTTGGCTACTAATTATAAAAGGCACAAAATTCAGATGGCAGACTCGGATGTGTGTCCTAGGTGCCTAATGCACAAAGAGGATGAGGATCATCTGTTTAGGAGATGTTTATGGTCGGAATGGGTCCTCGAGCTTGCCTCTGGGTTTATGGGGGTTGACCTTAATGCCATGAGTCATACAGATTTTTTTATGCCTAATGATCCGAAGGATTGGAGGTTATATATCATTCTATGGAGATTGTGGAAGGGAAGGAATCAATTTATATTTCAGTGTGAAATAATCCACCCCGAGGCTGTAATTAAACAAATCGAATATGATATTAAATGGATTACTGCTGCGAGATAAGTCCTCTAATATGGTTTTTGTTGTCTTTTCAGGTATCATATTTATGCTTGTTCGGAAGCTCAAGTGGAAGAAGATGGATCCGATAACAAACCAGGAATGGATTCGGGTATTCGGACCCCCAAAAATTGAAGGGCACCTGGAACCATGCTTCTGTGGTTGCTGCTGCGACCAAAACCCTGATGCTAGAAGGGGCCAGCTTTGTGAGGCCAAGGACAATAAGGGAAGATTCAATATGGCTAAAGCAGAAGCATGTCTGTGTGCTTTTTGTATCCTTTCAGTTATGGTCAGAGGCAGAGGACGGAAACAAAAGAATTTCAATCTCAAGTCCCACTTTTAAGGACTGAAGCTGCTGCTTCATATTTTCATATCAGAACCATGCTTTTCATTATCTATCCTTTTTAAGCAAGACATGGGTTATACTTCCCTGTAAAAAGTAATTTTGTACACTAAACTTATATATTTTAATATACTTATAGCCTTCAATTAAAAAAGATTATATGTAATTTATTAAATATAGGAAAACCATGTACAATATGAAAAGTAGTGATAGGAGTCACATCATATGTACTAAAGGGAGCATCTCCTCATCTTCCCTACTATTTGGATACTATAAGGGAAGTCACCTATCTTCACCAAAAGTGAGGTACTATAGAGAGAGGCAGCTTCGTTCCAATGCTGGATCCCCAGCTGATATCCTTAGTTCTGAATATACAGAGTACCTGTTTGTCTATTCACAGCTCTTTCTGCTTCCCTATTATCATTATCTACTCAATGGCACTTGAAGAAGGCATAGAAACCATGCAAGGTCCCTAGTCTATCAAGCTCTTTGTTGTAGTTTATACCATGCTTTCTGTGATGGGATAATGCCATGAGCGCAACCTCTGAGTTGAAAGAGTTTCCTAACTTCCTGATGGATATCCCCTGACCACCCAAAGCTACGTCACAACGGTGTTTCCATATGACCCACAATGCCAGGTTCACTAGGGAGGCCTCTATACAGCACCTATCAATGACCAGTAATTCTGGCCAGATCAATTGGTGTGCCATTAGCCCAATTATGGGACTAACCCATTGCCAAAATTCTGAGATCATAGGGCAGAAGAAGAGGTGCCCCATAGATTCGGTGACTTGACAACCAAGTGGACACCTGTTGTCAACCACAATACCTTTATTGAATAAACTTTCCATTGTAATCAGTCCCCCTTGAGAGCTATCCACCTGAAGAATTGTATCTTCCTAGAGCACATAGACTTCCAGGAGTTAGCCAAAGCATTTTTGGCCACTGCATTGCTTACCCTGAGTCTAGCCTCAGCTATCAGGGGAGTAACCTTGCATAATGCTCGATAAATCCTAGCCACACTATATTCTGTATGTCCTTCAAATGACCATTGTTCACATGGGCAAATAATACCTGAGTGGTTGGTGACATTTGCTATAATCTCCCTTAGTACTTTGCGATCTCCTTCACCAGGAGCATGGATTTTCCGCTTGAATGTGGTCCAGCAAACCCATCTATCATTTACCCAGAGATGTTGTAAACTTAATATTCTATAATCCTTCCATTTGGTGAAGATACGCGGATGGGAGAGTGCCAATGGAAGACCTTCTCTCTCCCATATCTTGGTATTCCAGAACAGGCTGAATCCACCTGCATCCCTCGGAGGATTCATAGGGGTGAACAAATGTTGCACATCTATCCATGCCTGGAGGATCTTTGTCATT
The DNA here is from genome assembly GCA_021234155.1 of Isoetes taiwanensis. Classification (NCBI taxonomy): domain Eukaryota; kingdom Viridiplantae; phylum Streptophyta; class Lycopodiopsida; order Isoetales; family Isoetaceae; genus Isoetes; species Isoetes taiwanensis. Next base: position 10,717,070 of record JAJEKV010000042.1, on the reverse strand, counting down.
ACAGGAGACGTACCTGGGGCTATCTTGAAGGCATAATACAAAGCTCCCAGCTCATCCCTGGGCAGAGCTGGCTTTCCCAGGAGCTTACCTTGCTTTAGCCAATATGATACGAATTTGAGAGCAGGAGAAAACTCAGAAGCATCTCCTTGTAGAGTCCTCCAGACGAATTTAGCTGCCAAAGCCTGAGCTTGGATAAGAGGGTCTTTGCATCCTAGTCCACCATCCCTTTTATCACGACAAAGCTCCCCCTAGGCCACTTTTGCCCTGGCCCCCCAGACGAATTTTCTTATGATAACTTGCATTTGGTTGTAGACCCCTTTCTGGGCAACCATAACTGATGAATAGTAGATATGAGAGGCAGCTAGTACCGCATTAGCCACTATGACACGCCCAGATGTTGCCAAGGTTTTTGCAGACCACATACCTACTTTCTTTTTGAGTGTGTCCAATATAGGAGCCCAGAGGCCCTTTAGACTGTCAGAGAGTACAAGGGGAAGGACTAGAAGTTTGACTGATTCCCCTACCGCCATAACTGGAAAGCCCAAACCTCTGGCCCGGGGGTCAATGACACTATCTGAGGCCCACATAACTGTGCATTTATTTGCATTAAGGCAATTCCTGATATAACCTCAAAGGATAGCAGGATCTCCCGAAATGAGTGAAAACTATTATCATCATATATGAGAAACATAAAAGTATCATCCGCATATTGCATGATTGTTAGCTTATCTGTACCTTCAGGGAAAGTGAGTCTCTTCAAATTTCCTTCGGCTATCTTTAGTTGAACCATTTTTGTAAGGAGATTAGCCATGATGAGGAACAAGTAAGGAGCCAAAGGGCAGCCTTGTCTTATTCCCTTCTTGAGACTAAAAAGACCTGATGGCTGACCATTCACTAGCACCGAAGCAGACGCTAAGTTGTTCATCCCCATAGCCAGCCGGATAAATTGCAACTCAAATCCCATGTAACTCATGACAGACCTCAGCCCTTCCCATCTGAGGGAGTCGTAGGCCTTTCTAAAATCCATTTTGACCATAACACATTTCTGTTTTGAGGCCTGACACCAACGTAGCCCTTCCCTTGCTGCAAGGTAGTTATTTAGTATATATCTGCCCGGCAGCTTGTTCCCAATGATCCTATTAAGGATTGGTTTCAACCGGTTGGCAATAGCCTTCATGATCACTTTATATATGACATTGGTGAGTGCAATGGGTCGCCATTTACTAAGGCACTGAGGCCTAGGGATCTTTGGAACAAGTGTGATAAAGCCTGCTGCTAATGTCGGGTGTAGAGAGTATGAAACCCACGCGCCACAGACTGCTCTGATAAAGTCATGACCAAGCACATCCCAAAATTCAGCAAAGAATTCTGGAGGGAAACCATCAGGGCCAGGGGATTTTTCGGCTGCTAGAGAACACAGGGTCTTGTAAATCTCTTCCCCTTCAATATTTTGCAGTAGTCGTCGATTCTCTTCTGGGGTAACCCTCTCTCCCTAGTCAACTTTAGTCGACCAAGAAGCTATCTGTGAATGGTAGGAGGGGGGTAGGGGGTCTTCCCTGAAAAGATTTTCAAAACTTCCCCTTATATAGGACCTGATTTCCTGGGGATCTTCTAATATGTTTGAATTATCGTCTTTAATCGATAGGATGCTATTTTCTGCTAACCTTGCTCCAGCCATTCTAAAAAAGCATTTAGAGTTTTCATGGTCTAGTTCAGCATACCATTTGGTTTTTGATCGAACAGCTGCACCTCTTCCTCCTCCTCTTCAATTGCCCTTGCTTTCCCTTCCAAATCAGCCTCAATATTCTGTTTGTCAATGTTATGTGGGTCGGATAGCAATTCTTGTTTGACCATTCTCAACAAAGTGTGTACCTCAACCTTTTCTTTTTTAAATGCCAAAGCTCTACTCTTACCCCAATTTTTAACCCAGCTCTTCATGAGACTGAGCTTCTGCACCCAAGCTTTCATACTAAGAGGGCTGAGGTTGTTAGGGAGAGACGATATAAATACCCTAAACGGCTTGCAAAATGCCTCCTTCCCCAGCCAGGACGTATTGAACTTGAATGGAATATTTTCGCGTATCCCAGCTATAGATACGTCCTCCAGCACTAAACTTTGGGGGACATGATCAGAGTGAGAGAAGGCCAAATCCCCCTCTGCATAACACCTGTCCACGAATTCATGTATTCATTTATAGTTTCTCCATTCTTTCCACGTATATTTGTTTCCTGTTTGTTGCTTTCTGGGAGTTGATCTATAGGTTCGTGATGCTAATATTAAAATGTTGTACCTATCTCAATCCTAAATAGTAAGCATTGTGACGAGGGCATTATTTTAACCCTTTTTGAATGTCTAGTAAGTAATCATCAACAAATGTTCAGAACAAGTTTAGATATTTCTTTTGAATATGATCCTCAATATTAGAATAGTCTTTTCGCGTTAGCAACTTGCAAATGACAAACTTGTCCTAATCAAATTCCACGCACAATGAATTGTTGTCAACTATTGATGATTTTACTTAAGTGGAAATTGGAGGTAAAAAAATAAACATATTTTGCATAATATGTGGAGGCACATTACCTCTAACAACATGGCAACTGGGGAGCCCATTCCGCTTCCGGAATGGAAATAGGCAGGCTGGATTCCGCTCAACAGGTGAAGAACAGGTAAAACGGATCAAAATTTCTCTCCTCCCCAGTTGCCATGTTGTGGGGGGATGAAACAGGGTCGACGATTCCAGGACCCGCTCCCGGCTGCCGCCGGTCGCGGGACCCCCTGGAATCGTCTCCCCTGTTTCCATCCCCCCATACAAAATTCCTTGCAAAATGAATAGTGATCAACCATTGTTGTTTTCGATCAAGTAGAGCTTAAAATAAACGTATTGTCGCTTATATGTGGAAGCACATTATGTCGGCGCAAGATACTCTTACCTTGGTCTAGGGAATCCCAATTTTTTTTTTCTAGACTCTGGGATCCCTTCTTACTGCACAGTAATGGTGCAAAAATCATGACTCTTGTAGGGATTTTGAGGGTTCTTTGGGTTGTTTTTCTCCCTCATTTCTCCATAGAATCAAACGACATGAATTCCATGTAGGGCCTAGGATTGGCCATACTAGAGGCACAGATAAGAGCGAGGGAGGAAACAAAACGAGTGCCTCCACGGTGAGGGAGCTCCACTTTGGCCGAAAAATGACCATGAACTATGTAGCAAGCATTTGACTGCACAATTGACTGTGGGATACTGGAGGTGGGGATCTTTTGGATGATCCTCGAGGACGAGATCCAAACTAGGGTAAGTCTAGCCTTCGCCCATTATGTTTAGCACCATGCAGATTGAAGCATTAAAGACTGCTTGTCACTTGCCTGGGCTCCAAGCAAATGACTAAGGATGGGCAAGGGAAAATATCCCCAAGGATATTGGGTGGCAAAGCATATACGTTTCACTTGAACAGGAAAAAAGAAAAAAGTGGGCCCATACAGGCGGCGTTGTTCTAGAATGTGCAAATACAATAACAACATTATATAAAGGGTCAAAAGTGAATGTGGGTCCGGATATCACACAAACCGCGGGGGGATATTTTCATTAAAAAAACTAGGGTTTGGTAATGCGGAGGAAGGAAAGCGACAGGCTGCCACGTGGGCAAAGGCAGGCCGTCGAAATGCTAGTTGATTGACTGGCCCGCTAATGGCAACGCTCGAAAAGATATGAGCGCCGGCTTGCCAGCGAGCAACAAAATATCTGCCACGTCAGCGCTTCCCAGCCCTCCTTTAGATTTGCCCTGTTCTGCCCTCCCTCCTTTTGATCCCCTCCCACCTGGCACCCCAACCTCTAATTTCCTGCCACGTCCCCCACCAAGCCTCCACGTCAGACAATCTTCCCTACGTGTCTTCCACGTAGACCTTGCCTCACCCTCTCGCTTGATCCCCATTCCCTCGTGTTTCTTTCCTCTATTCCGGTGATCAATTCTGCGTTTTTGCTCTGGCCGATCTAGTGAGTTCTTCTTCATCCACGTGTTTTTCTTGTGGATTGTTTTAGTTGCTTCGGATTGGTGGCAAAACGGTGGATTTTGATGCTTCCTAGCTCCAAATCGGATAGATCTTGTTTTTGAGGTTTTATCTAGAGCTAGAATACGTAAATGCGTTGGATTATACTGTAATTTTTACTTTTGATGGTTAGCAGCGTCGGACAAGGGGGTTTTTGACGGATTTATGGGTTGGAAAGACGGCGTTTGATCCTGCAAAAGTTGCTCCTGCAGTTTTGATGCTTAGCAGGAGCGGAAGTTGGGGTTTCTTTCTATTTGTTCTCGTTTGGTAGCACGTAACTTAACAGGGAATGCAAGAGCTTGATGAACTACGTTGAGAAAGATAGGTCTGCCAGGAAATTCTTAGCAAAAAACCGTTTTGGCTTTAGGGATGGGGTAGAATTTGTGAAGGATGGAAGTAATAGGTCGAAAGAGACTGCAGATAGTAGCAGAGATGCAGAAGAGGCCGTGGATGACGAAGAAGCAACGGAATCGTTTGAAGGAACTAACAGTGGCCAGGAAACTTGTTCAGCCATGCAGAAAACGAGGCAGACTAAGAGCCCAACTGACGAAGACGAAAGGGAGGATGCAGGAGGAGGAGGAGGTGGGTCGATGAGTTTTCAACCTCAGCAGGTTCAGTATGAACAACAGCAGCAAATGCCAGAAGTTGCTGGGGGTTGGGAAAGCTTTCTTCCTCAGCGCCATTTGAGAGTCTTGCTGGTCGAAGACGATGATGCTACAAGGCTTGTCGTTAAGAGGCTCCTTGAGAACTGTGGCTATGAAGGTCGTCATTAGACCCCGCTGTGTTTTTTTTGTAGTTTATATGATTTCTAGTGGTTCAATCGTCTAGAATTTTAAGTTAGCACCATTTTAGAAATCCATTTGCGTGTTCACAAAAAGGGTTTAGATACAACTCTTTTCTTGTACAGGCCTTCTAGATTTGTTCTATCTGCACATAAGCCTTACACACTGGACTTCTTTCTGTGAATGATGCTTTGTTCATGAAGAAAATGCAATATGTTTACATTCCTTGAGGGTGTCTCCCTCGCATGGTTTTTCTGCGTAGCACTCTGTCATGACATGTACGTTCTTTACTTGTTTGGTATTTCATGGGAATCGGGTGCTTAATAGAAGTAGACAGCTGAATCTGACTTATTCAATGCGTGTGCACTTTCCCAGTCATATCAGTCGCAGGTGTGGTTCAAGCTTGGACCAAATTGGAGGATCCAGCAAACCATATTGATCTAATTTTGACAGACGTGATAATGCCGAGCTTAGCTGGTGTACGTTTACTTTCAAAAATAATGAGTCAGGATGCTAGCAAACAGGTTCCTGTTGTCAGTAAGTTCTAAATAAAACCTCCTGATCTTTTTGTACATGTAAGAGTCTGGTTCTCAATGCTTCCTTTTTTGACAGTGATGTCTTCGCTAGATTCGATGGATATTGTCTTCAAGTGTCTGTCAAAAGGTGCAGCTGACTTCCTCGTGAAACCTGTTCGTAAGAATGAATTAAAAAACCTATGGCAACATGTCTGGCGAAAATGTCATAGCGTAAGTGGTTATTTCTGTTGTTCTTGTTTGTTATGAGTTCTTAAACATTCTTCGTAGCATGTTACCGAGTGAATGAGTGCTTTCTTTATTATGTTGGCATTCTAAAAGAGGAGAGAATTCAGGAACTATGTTCTCAGGGTGTCGAGCAAACTAAAGGAGTTTTTAATAAATGGCCCTCAAGAACAGCTAGGAAGAATTGGAAGGCCCTTTTATTTTTAGGGACATGTTCTGTATGTGGTGTTAATGGACAAATTTTTTCCTTAAAACAACAGAGAGTTGTTAGGTGTAGCCAAGTTTCTAAAGCTTGTATATAAAAGTTTTTTCAAAGAACCTGCTTATCTGATAGAGCAAATCACAAATTGCATAGCTCTTGAACTATTGCTTTGCATGTACATATAAACGGAGAAGAAATCTGAAAAAAGTTGGAAAGTATTCAAAGCAATAGTTGCACTGGCTAGTTGCATAAACAAATCGGCTCAAGAGGTTAGCAATCCTAGATAAGCTACCATGAGAGTAAGGAGGATTGCATTTGTCTGAAGTGTATCATGATTTGTCTGTTGAACTTTGTTTAATCAGCCACCTCTTCATGTGTATGTTTAAGATGCACTCCATGTTGATAGATGGAACACGTTACAAATTTTGGATAATGGCATTTAAGCTTTGAACCTTCATAATACATATGAAGGATGCAAAATTCTTTGTTTCCATTGTCTTTAATTGGGCATGCTTTCTACTTTTGCTATATCATTAAATGCTTCGCCTGGCTTCCATTCTTTATGCAGTCTAGTGGAAGTGGGAGTGGAAGTGGGAGCCAGACTGGTAAAATGACAACTGGAGTGAAAGGCAGGGGTAGCTCTGCAAACAATAGCGACAGCATTGAAAGAAGTGAAACTGGTAGCAGTGGGCTAAATGTTGGCAGTGACAATGGCAGTGGAACGCAGGTTAGTATGTTCTCCTCTTTTCTGTTGCTTACAAATTATTATATGCTAACTTGAAAAAATTCCAGACTTCATGGATAAAGAAACCAAAAGAAGTGGAGAGCCCTCACAGGCCCTCAGATTGGGAGTTCCAAAATTCTCTACAACCCGAGTCTCTTCAAACTCAAAAAAGGTCAGAAAAGCAAAGGGGAAACTTGATAGAAACAGGACTTGGTGAAACCAGCAAAGCTCCAGATAAAGCATCAGGGCCAGAAATAGGTCGTGATTTAGAGATGTCCATACCAAGAGAAGATGCTACAAAGGAAGATGGAGGAACGGGGAAGGTATCTGGATATGTAGGACGAAATCATTTTGAGGCAGCAGAACAAGGAAGCAACTTAGAGTCAGGAGCTGGTAACAGTGGCACAGGGGAATCTTCATGCAAAGCCCGTGATCTATTAGGCAGTATAGTTTTTCAGAAGAAGGAGACAAAACCATCCCAACGTGCTGAAGACGAGGAGGAAAATAGAGACCAGGGGAGTAACGATAAACCATCTACTAAAGATAAAGCTTCTTCCGAATCGGAGTCTCTGCCAGCTTTAGAATTAACCTTGAAAAGGCCACGTCCTCCAAGTAATGAAGATTTTGAAGTTGAAGAAAGATCTATACTACGACATTCAGGGGGATCTGCCTTTTCGAGGTATATTTCCTTCCTTTTGCTCACTTTGGCTATGAAGGTAAATTGCAAATTTTGTTGTTTTGTTATTCAAACAAGGTGTGCAGGAAGGTACACTATTCAACATTATGTGCTTAGTATTGACCTCTTCTCGTTTTAATAACAGGTATAGCAACAACAATGGGGCAATGGTTGTCCAACAACATCATGTTTCTAGCAATTCATTTACAATCAGCACATTTCCTTTGGTAAATGCATACGGTGGCCATAGCATGTCTTCTCAGACGGGCTTAGGAACGTCTAACACAATAGATGCACCCATGTCCAGTGAGAGACCTGGTCTACTTCAGAGTAATTGCCACTTCACAACAGGAACGGGGCAAGAATTGGGTCCTGCTGCAGTCGGACCGGTGGGCCTTCCGGTAAAAGATGAAGGAATGGGTCCAAATGTGCCCTTACTCCCAATTCCTCCCAGTGTAATGTCCTTTGATGGTGTACAGGGTCCTTATGGTGCACCCATGCATGTATTTTATCATCCAAGTGTGCCTCGATGGACTTCTCCAGCACAAGGAGGCGAAAAGGCAGAATCTCATCAGTTTCAGGAAAATGGTCCTACAGCTGCACAAACACATCTCCATTCACATCATCACAGTCACCATCATCATCATGTAATCCAGCATCATTACCATCACCACACGGCAGCTGGAAAATCTCGGCAGTCGCAGGGTGAGCAAACAGTCACTAATCAAGAATCAGGAGCTCCACAGTCGTCCAATGTAGGCAGCAACAATCCAGACGGAAGTAGCAATGGGTATGGCACTAATGGAAATTTCAACAGCAATGGGAACGGGAATGGTAGTATGAATGGCAGCATGTCAGGAAGCAATAATGCAAGCAATGCACAAAATGGGAATAGCAATGGCCAAAATGGTTTAAGCGCCACAGCAAATAATGCAAGTGGAAATGGGGATACAAACAACAATAGCGGAAGTGGAAATGGCAATGGCATGAGTTCTGGTACTTGTGGATATGCAAGTGGAACTACTGTTGGTCCTGAACAAAATCGAGCTGCAAGGCGAGAAGCTGCTCTTCACAAATTTCGACAAAAGCGGAAGGAACGTTGCTTTGAGAAGAAGGTAGTGTGATTAACCTTTTACTCGAAGATGTTTGAGGAATTTAGTAAAGTAACTCAAGTTATGGTTGCATATATAGGTACGTTACCAAAGCAGGAAAAGGCTAGCAGAACAAAGACCACGAGTGCGAGGCCAATTTGTTCGCCAAGCAGCAGTTGATTCCTTCAGCATTGAACATGACCATGCCAATTGTGATGAAGAATCCCCTGAGGGGGAACCCACTGACACAGAGGTAGAGCTTGCAAATGCCGGCAGATGAGGTTGTATTCTATCACTTGTACGTAACGAATTGGGATTGCCAAGCATCATCAACTTGGTGCTGGGAATAATGCCTTTGGACTTTTGGCTCTTGGAGCACCTCGGCTACCATGAAGATTTATCATCCGAATTTCACTGCTTTGTTGGAGTCAAAGATACTACTAATTATCCCATGTGTTTGAACATAGAATTTGTTCTACTCTTTTAAGTTATGCGCGGCAGCTGATATCAGTCTGACAGATCATCTTCAGAGTATTGGTGAGAATTGTCCTTGTAGTATATGTTCACGAGCTGTAACAATAGAGTATGAGTCAGGCACCAGATTTTAATGGTGATCTGCAGAGTATCCAAATATTGTGAACAATTCTATTGAAATGAATGACAATCATTAGTCTCTGTTCCAAAATAATGGGATTGAAAAAGCAGAAGTCAAAATCATGATCTGCCATGCTCTATAAAGTAAAAGGTCCCTTTTATCTCAAAAGTGGTGCTTTGAGGAGAGGAGATGTTTCTAGGTCTGGAATTACTGCTTCTGTGTTAGTTGAGAGAGCGACAACATGCTCCTTTCAATTATACAGGTCATCATGCTCTTTTTGCTCGTGCTGTTTGGAGATTTTATGGAGTAAACCATAAAATTATATTGAAAGGAACATTCAGGGTCTGTCTTTGTGATACAAAAGAGGGAATTTGGAGCTGTTGAGGGCTTTCGCTGTGTTGGCGAATCCTCTTGAGATCTACTGTGAACCATTGTGATGCAGCAGATTTTATGGAGTAAACCTTAAAATTGTATTGGAAGGAACGTTCAGGGTCTATTTTTGTGATACAAAAGAGGGAATTTGGAGCTGTTGAGGGCATTTGCTGTGTTGGCGAATTCCCTTGAGATTTACTGTGGATGCAGCATCTTGAGTAGAATATACCCATCTCTGTAAAATATCTGATAAGTTGGCATGAGGTCAACTGCTCACTTCTGCATTTGGAATATTCGTTGACCTTGTCAATCTACAAACAAATATCTATGTGAAGCCCTATTCAAGTGATCTGAATTCCTTGCCAACGATAGTGCCTAAACTTTTCCAACTACTTGCAATTCAATCAAGATAACATGTTCAAAAAAACAAATGAAATAAACTTTAAACAAATCCAGCATTTTTATGCAACTGAGTATAAAAACAATGTTGATCGTAAGAAATGAGGATTGTAATTTGTAAAGTTCATTTGAGATATTATATGCTTCAGAGCTTTTGTGCATCCTCTTTCAAAACAAATAGAAACACTTGAAGCTGATTTCAACATGTCTTTGCTTAATTTTCTTCTTGTTCTTCCAAAACAAATAAACACTTGAAGCTGATTTCAACGTCTCTCTTAATTTTCTTTTTTGAGAGACCACTATTTGCTTCCTTTTCTCCTCCTCCAGACTGCACCAAATGCATACGATGAATATTAAACACTGACCAAAGAAAAAAAAATTGCCCAAGGCAGGTTTCTGTACAAGCTTGGGGGTATGGTCACAAGGCATGTTGGTTAAAGGAAAGCGAATTTGCAGTCTCTTGAGAATCTTCCAGAGGTGGACCAGAAGTCGATCCTAGAAATGAAAAGAGAAGCAACCAAATGTTCCATGGGGTCTATTGTTGATGGAATAGTGGATGGTGACAGTGGAAGCTTGCTAACAATGAGCACACTAACTGAAGATGGAGTCAACCTATAAAGAATGGGTGTAAATATGGTAATGCTACCCAAAAAGCACCTTCCGGACAAGTGCTTTAGGTAGTGCGTACTCGACGAACTTTCATTCAACGACCTCAGGGGGTTGTTACTCCAGAAATAGTATGCATGTTTCGCAAGGGCAGGGATCGATCACATGGATGTCCTTGCGCGAATTGTGAGAGTAATTCTCATGTTTGGCGGGATCTCGGGATGGCGGGATTCTGGAGGAAAATTTTCTTCCTTGGATTGTCATTCTTCCCAAGCTCCATTGTCATGGCTGAGAATTCAATGGCGATTGTCAATTCCAAATCTAACAATTCTAATTCTCCATTGCACCTTCATTTTACGGGCAATCTCGAAAGCACTGATGATCACAACAGAAGAATTTACCTGGAATTTGAAGCCAGGAGAAAAAGAGAGCCGAGAAAGAGAATGAAATAAAGGGAGAAGGAAAACATTCCACCAAATGAAAGAAGAATGAGAAGACAATGGCTCAGTGAAAGGAGATTGCAGGAACTCTCAAAAGAGCTAGATGATTGTTTTAATCAAATTATCATGAATGTTTCTGAGGATTTGCGTAAAGGGAGAATTCTTCAAAGACTTTTCAAGAGAAACAAATATTTGCCAATGCAAGCAGATGTACAAGATCCCAGGGATATTGCTGTAATGAAAACCATGATTGTGAATGTTAGAGAGACAACGCAAGCACAAAAAATGCAAAGAACAATTGATGTTCTGCAAGCAAGAGAGAGCACCCCTCAAATGGCAGCACCTTCGACATGAGAGATTAATCAATCTGCAATTTCAAGGGTTCTATCTATTCCAAGAAAAACTATTGCCATGGCATTTAGAAGATGTATATTTGCAGAGTCTGAATCCGGGCCTTGGTCAATATGTGGAAGGAAGAAAAGAAGTGATGCATTCTCACCTAAAGAAATAGCTACTGTAAGGAAGTTTTGGGATGAAAATACTGAGTTTCACCTTACAAGAAGCATGTGAGGAAGCATTCACCGAAAATGGTGAGAAAATAATCATTCTATTCATCTGCTAGAGATCACATAGGTAATATTTTCAACCAAAAAAATTACAAACCTGTACATTAGTTCTTTGCTTTGTGAGCTAACAACTACATTTATGATATCATTGTGTTCAGGTTCAATTGTACCTTGCTTTCAAGAAAGAACATCCTAATATAAAGATGTTCCAGCAGGCTTTTGAGAAACTGAAGCTAAGTTATGTAAGAAAACTTTAAGAAAGAGAGACTTGTTGTTGCCAATACCACTTTCACCTAGAATTTGCAAGGTAGGCCATCAACAATATGAGGACAGATCCTCATGGTGTTCGTAGGGATTGTAACTGTAAGTGCAAAGTTTGTGGACCAGGTCTGATCTGCATGGCTAAGGAGAACACCATCAAATCAACAAGTGATTACTAGAGAATGGTGGTGTGCCAAAGGGATGAGAGTGACGAGTGGCATAAGCATGCGTGTCTGATGCAGACTTGTATAAAATGTGGTTTAAAGAAGTGAGTACACGGTTCCTTTAGTTCAAATTTGATTTTTTTATTTATTTATTTTTTAATTGAAGGCAGTATGTATCTATTAATATTAGAAAAAGTTATATGTTATGCATATATCATATATGTGTAGAACAAAAAACCTTTTTGGAAGGGCAGGTTAAAAAGGCCCTAAAAAGAAACACATAACTGTTTCCAAAAATAGATGTTAGAAACATTCAGATGAATAAGGTTTGTAAGTATGGAATCAGAGCACTTTTAGAAGCATTTCAACTAGAAAATCTTCTTTTTTTAGGCTCTTACCGAGAGTGATCCTTTCTGCCCATTCCTTTGTTGGCCACAATAAACAAGCAGAAGGGACAGTTGCATAGGTGAGCCTTCCGGGATTGAAGCGATCCTTCTTGTCTTTGGCAGTACAAAGGATGTGTCTTTTTTCATCATAGCTGGTGGTGCATGCACAGTGACAGTGGCAGCCCTCCTCATGCTCATTAGGCACCTCGACCCCAAATTGAGCAAACCAAAATGCATTGGAATGAAGATGCATTCTTTTCCACTTCAACCTTTTGAACATGATCAGAATGTTTTCTGAAAATAAATTACAAGAAAAGAAGTTAGAAATAAACATGTTAAATCTAATCTTCAAAAATTTCATAGTCCCAGTCTATCATATTGAGCTTGCTTGATGATGGCCTTGGGCCAGACAATTTCTTCTTTGAAGATTAAGGCATTTCTCCCTTTCCAGATTCTCCACAGGAGGATGTATCTCCTTCAATCCACGAGATTAACTGGAAAGAAGAGGTCTATGGCTTGCATACTCGCAAGGTCAGGCATATTAAGCTCAGTTTAAGCCAGTTCAAGGATCCATTCAACCCAGAGACATGTCTTGAAGAGGTAGTCTTCATTTTCCTGCCCCTGCAAGCACCTCACACAAATAACCGAATTAGACATACCCAACCTCCATCTCTTTTTATTTGTGGCAAGGGCTTTATGCCATAGCTGCCACATGAAGGCATTAATCTTCGGATGAATAGGCCAGCTCCACATGAAAATAAGGTTCCTGGTTGCCCTTTGAGGGTCAATGTCCCATTTAGTATGGATAGAAATAGCTTGGCTTCTGTTAAGAAACTTGTAAGCCTTATTGACCTTGTAACTACAGAAACCATTGATGTGCCATGAATCAGCAGAATTGTGCCAGATATCTATTGCCAATCTCTGGGAGATGCTGTTAAACAGCTACTCAGAATCATGCCCCAAATCTCTTCGGTCCAGAGTTATGATAATTGAAGTCGTTTATAATGTCCCTGATATGAATAATACCTCTGTCCGTTGCTTGGTTAAAGCAGGGAAGTTAGTGGCCAAACACATAACAGGATCATCAAGGATTAAAGAGGGGCTCCAGAAAACTGGTTGATCCTGAGAGAGCCCTTCCTTTCAAGAGTATATGCCTTTGACTTTAGTCCAGGCCCTAATCCACTTCTTAATAATCAAGGGGTTGGAGGAGGGGACAGAGAAGTCAAAATAAATGCTGTAGGGAAGGTGCATCTTAAGATTTCTCCAACCAAAAGGATGCCATTTCTTAATATAATATTGTGTAAGGCCGTTGATAGGGTGATTAATTTGATTGTTGCAAGCCCTGTGAAAATGTTTGGCAGCAAAGGCAATGGCTTGCTTCTCTATATTGATCACCCCGAGGCCATCTTTACTCTTATCCTTGCAACATTCCTCCATGGAAATAGGAATCCAGCATCTTCGACTAGATCCACCTGCAGAAACCTTCCAATAATACTTTGCATTTTATTATGAACTTTCTTGGGGGCCATGATAAGGGAAGATTGGTAGACCTGAGAGGATGAGATGACAGAATTAGCAAGGATGGTTGGGTGAAAGCATGATAGGGTATACATAAAAAACTATCTAACAGGTACCTTTCTGTGTACTTTTGTGGAAGTACATAAATGTATATTAAAGTACCTAAATTACATCCTTATCCAAAATTAGTTGTACTGAGATTAAGAGTAACAAGTAGACAATGTTATAAGGTACTTCTTAACACCAACAAGACCTCAAAAACTGAACTACATCATCATCTTTGAGTATCCATAGGTACTTCTAGTAATGTCCCGATTCATGTATACCCTAACTTGCTTTCACCCGGTCCTGCCATTCTTAGAAAGAAACTTAGGGTTAAGAGAGTCAACTTTCCTGTAAAATTAATCAATTAAATCATCCCAGAGATCACTAGCATTGACTCTAATAGCACAAGGAATACCAAGGATCTTAGTTTTATTGATAGAGGAGAGGTATATACACCCGAGAGAAAGAGCTGCCTGCTCTCCCTCTACCTGACTCCTTGAGATGAGCTTGGTTTTGTTTGAGTTAATCTTGCATCCCGAGCATCTCCCAAAGTTGTCCAGAATAGCTTGAGTATTTTGAATGGACTGCTCCTCCAAGTGCACAAAAAGAAAAGTATCATCTGCAAAATGCAGATTCAAAATCTCGATTTTCCGTTGGTTAGGGGGAAGCTTGAGACCTTTGATTAGTTGAAGATTCTTAGCTCTTTGAAAGTTACTATTGAGCCCTTCCATAACAATAAAAAACAAGAAGGGAGCCAGGGGGCATCCCGGCTTGACTCCCCTTTTAATATCAAAGAAAGGGCTACACTCTAGCCCAAATGATACCCAGAGAGGCAGCAACCACATTATCGAGAATGTATCACCCTTAAGATACGCGCTTTGAGTATTGCTGACGACCACATCTAAGATAGGTTTGAGTCTTGCAGCTAAGGTACCTCTAATTAACTTGTAAACCACATTAATAAGAGATGGGTCTATAATCTGAAAAAAGCAATAGGAAGTTCAATCTTGGGAATGAGTGCAATCAGACTAGTATTGATCCTGCTATCCATGTGCTTGAGGGTGAGGAACTCATTAGCCAGGGAGACAATATCATTGCCTAGAATCGCCCAAACCTTCTAAAGAACTCAGCAGAAAGGCCATCTGGGCCTGGAGTTTTTCCATTCTCCATATCCTCAAGAACTTCTAATATTTCAGCATTGGAGAAAGGTCTGGAAAGAGTCCTGTTCATGTCATTGGTGACCTTATGTTGAATACGAATGAAATCGCCAATTTCTGCAATGCTAATGTTCTGATCAGTTCCCATGATCCTGGTAAAGTGCTCTCTTGCTGCATTTTTCATCTGGATATCATTCTCAATGTTATTTTCTTCCCATAAAATATTGTGGATATGATTCCTCCTGACCCTGCCTTTAGCCTTGATAAAGAAATATTTGGAGATGCTCCTTTCATCTTCTTTAAGCTCCTTTATTTTTGTCTTGATCTTCCAACCTCTGGCTATCCTAATTTCTTCTCTCTGTTGATCTTGGGCTATGTCATACTGAACTCTTAAATCTTGAAGACAGGTTGTTTCTTGCTTATGAATCTCTTTGCCCCAAACTTTGATCCAATTCTTAATCCTCTTGGAAACTCTAACCCACCAGTCCATCCATCCCATTTGCCCCCTAGGCTTGACTTCTTGGCAAATGACCTGCTCAAGGTTAGTCATAAAATCAATTTGATCAAGGAGGTTAGTATTCAACTTAAAGTAGGAATTCCTCTTTCTCTGGATATTATTACTATTGATACTAATAAGCTGAGGGAAATGATCCGAGATAGAGTAGTTGGTAAGATTAGTAACCCTCGAGCAGTCTCACTAAGGTAAAATCTATCATGGAGACAGCAAACCGGTTGATCTCTGTGTTCATTCCAGCTGTAAGAATTAGGCACCACTCTAGCTAAAGAAAGATTATGGGACGATAAGAGGTTGCTCCAACTCAGGAATTCATCACCATTCAAAGCCCAGAAGTTTACATTTTTCATATAGCTGTGAGTGACCATATTAAAGTTCCCTGCAATGACACAATCATCATAACGAATGTTACTCAAACTATTGTTAACAACATTCCAGAGATGGGCCCTCTCAGAAGGTTGATGATAAGCATTTCTATTTGATACATTTGTTGTAATGTAAATTGCAGATTGCCAACATGTCCTAAAAAGAGGAATAAGAAGAATACTTACAATGTGAATTGGAAAGTATTTGAAAAGAGAATGATTTTCAAATTATATTGCAAAGTGCATTTAGTAACTTCAATAGATATGTTTCTGAAATATGACTTACATATGATGAGCTGATCAATTGACCTAAACATGGCAGCAAGAAGTTCAAAGGAAGAGTACATTGAAGCTATCTTAGAAACCTGCAAAGGTTACATGACTGGCCTACAAGTCGGGTAGTCCTTATGAATTTCACGAGCATGCTACAAAGACTATGAAAGCTTTGTGCCACATAATTATAGAGCTCATTGGCAAGCAAAGAAATTCAGGAAATGCTTGGCAACACTTCAAGATGATACCATTGTTTCTGTTATAGATTTTGCTGGAGATCCAACAAGAAGCTCAATCCTGTACTAACCAGGTGTCAATTCTAGTGCATATAACCTACAGGAGGATAAAGAAAGAAGAGGAAGAAGAAGAAGAAAGAAAAAAGAAAGAGGAAGAGAGCATCTGCAAGAAGAAAAAGGACAACAGCCAAAGAGAAAAGGAAACAAACTCTCAAAGGTATTGTAAAGAAAACACATTTCTATATTAGTGATGACCAAACATATGATACAGAATACGTCCAACATTGTCTACCATTGCATGCTGATTGGTTGCAAAGTATTGGAGTTGAGTATGAAAAACATGTGTTTTGGCGTGATGGATGTTCTGCACAATTCAAGTCTTCTAGACCATTCCACTTCCTTGGTAGATTTTATGGGAGAATCTGAAAGGATATTCTATGGAATTTTTTTGCTAGTTCACATGGCAACGGTGAGCATGATGGTGCTGAAGCAATTATAAAGAGGATAGTAACTCAAGAGCAAATGCATAACCAATTTGTTAGTGGTTGATGATCTCAATAATTGAGTGCTAAGCCGTCTTAGGTGTTGGGGTGGTCACCACTCACCACACTCATCACCACACACTACAGTCACCACTCACCACACTCACCACTATTGAGGTGGTATAGAAGATTATATACCGTATATGGAGGGATATACGCATATGCACGCGTGCAGGATATTTGCACGTATCCATGATCATCACTGTATTATCTGAGGAGAGAGAGAAGAACAGAGAGAGACAGTGTATTGGGAGAGAGTATTTTGCTTGATCTAGCTATGGAGATGATGAATCTCTGTGTTGTGCATTGCCTTGATTTGATAGATTGAGCTTGGATTGTTGGGTTTTTCATCCTTCTTGCAAGGTTAGAGTTCAGGCTCTAACAATTTGGCGACCATGGTGCTCGACAGACCAGTGATTGGCAAGAATTTCCATTGAAAAAGTAGTTGTTACCATTGGTATTGGTGATCGTCGGTAAAGAACGACACCATTGAGGAAGGAGCAATTTCTTTGTGTGAAGGAAATTTTGCCGTCAGTGATTTGCGGGGCAAAATTTGACAAGGGGAGCATAGTTTTATGCCCAAGAGAAGTAAGAAGGATATCCCACTAAGCTCCATCGTCACAAGAAGGGGACCGGTGAGTCAACCTTTGGGCTCAAAATTGCATCAAGATTCAATTTCGTTTTCAGATTTGGGAGCAGATCTGGGGTCTAATTCTCAGATCCAGGAGGCTTTGATTCCATTTACCGATCTAGAAGGTAATCCAATTTCGTTTTTCAAATTGAAGGGAGATTCAATTTCGTTTTTCCAATTTCAAGAAACCCAAGAAGAGGCAGAGATGGCTGTATTACCACATATGGTATGGGGTTTTCAGACAATGGGGATTCCAAAGTTTGATGATCTGGTGGATCGGGATCCTTTGAAGTATATTGTGAAGTTTGAGAGGTATTGCCAGCAATGTAAGTTACCAGCTGCTGATTACTTGCTTTGGTTTCATAGTTCTTTGCAAGATTCAGTGGAGGAATGGGCACAAACTCAGCCAGATACCATGATATATCAGGAATTAAAGGAAGCTTTCATTGCTAATTATCAAGAAGTTCATGGTAAGGATAAGACTATGGAAAGGTGGACCAATTTCACACAAAAGGAAGATGAATCAATTAGAGAGTATAATCAGAGGTATATTGCGGTTCGCAAGCCGTGATTCATTGGAAGATTGCAAGGAGCGATGAAATGGATATTCAATGGTATGTGAAGGGGTTGAAACGAGCTATTGCTCATAAGGTGAAGGCCAAACAACCTACAACATTATTAAAGGCACAAAAGTATGCTCTCAAGGCTGAAGATAAGTTGGGATACATTCATGAAGTTGCTGCTCCAGAGCATAAAACAGAGGATATTGCAGCCAAGATTTCTAAGCTTACAATTGGTGAGAAGCCAAGGGAGGTTCAGTTTATTACGTGTGAGTATTGTGGGTCTATTGAACATTCTGATACTACATGTAGATTGCTGAAATTCTGCTCAAAATGCCAAATAAAGGGCCATAATGATCAAGAATGTAGGGAGAAGAAATTCTTTGAGAGGGCCAATCCGGTATTTGCTGTTATGCAACATGCACCACCTATTCCTATTCAACCAATGCAAGCAGCACCTATCATACCACAAGTTCTAATGATGCCACAAGCTCCAATTGCCCAACAAGCTCCAATGAGTTCCACCAAGTAAGGCTCATTTGTATTGCAAGTTATGTGATAAATTCAAGCATGATGAGACTACTTGTTGGAAAATTCATGGGAAACCGGAATGGGCAACCAACAAGTATCCACCAAGGCAGCAAGTGTTTGAATCAGTACCTCTTCCTAATAATGATGTTCGCATTCAAGATGCAAAGTACATTGATAATCCTCAAGTTAAGGCTCTTATTGAGGAGCTTAAGAAACAAGAGAAGGCAAAATCAATAGTAACTTGTGGATTTGTTGAGGTAGACAGTGACCCATTTCAGCAAGAAGAAGAGATTAGAGAAGTAAATGCGGTTACAAGATCACAAAAGGTGGTGCAAGAACCAAGAGTAGTGCCAATTGCGGAGAAGACTAAGACCTCTTTTCCAAAGGCTTTCAAGGGACAAGCTTTGAAGGTATCAGCACCTAAGAAGGTGCAATTCAATGTGCTGCCCACAGAACAGTTTCAGTCTATAGAAGACAATCAGCCCATAGTGATGCCTCCTATGGTGGATGAGGAAATTCAAAATGAAGATGATGTAATCAGCCAAGTTTTGGCCACTAAAGTTACACTTACTCTTGAGCAATTGATGCATTATTCTCCAAATTTGTTGCAAGAGTTAGGGGGAAGAACAAATTTCAGTCCAACAAATCATCTCAAATGATACCAATAAGAGTAGAATGAAGCCACCAGCCCGGCAATCCAAGGATCCAGGGCCATTTCTTTGTGATGTGAGTATTAATGGATATTTAATCAAAGATGCCAACATAGATACCGGCAGCGGAGTGAATGTAATGCCTTACCATATCATGCTTCAAGTTGGATTGAAAATGATGGAACCGACAACTATGATGCTCAAAGCATTCAATCAAATGAAGGTGCAGCCTATGGGAGTCATAAGAAATGTCTTATGCAAGGTCTATGAGGTGGAAACAATCTTGGATTTCATGGTTTTGAAATTTCCAGAGAGTGTGCATGCTGAAACTTATACTTTATTGCTGAGCCATACATAGTTAGATGCCGTACAACCTGAGACTTCATGGAGGAAGCGTGAAATGAACATCTTTCAAGGAGAACACAAGGTTACTATAGATCATCCTCTGAAATCAGCAAAAGGTACCTTTTTTTGCAATCCTTCTTTGAGCAGCCCGCAGTTAGAAATCAGTAAAGAGAATGCTATGGTGTCAGGGCAGCAAGATCTTAGTTGTTTTCATGTCTTGGAAGTGGGTGACAGGGAAGATAAGACTTTGTACAAGTGGTTAAAAGGTACCCAAAATTCAGAAATATGTCATTTACAACAACAAATTGCAGATAAGTATATCCAAAGACTTGAAAGTATTGGTGAAGATGAGCTACAAGAGACTCTTGTAAACATGAAGGAGGAGTCGATTCAAAGACCCATTGGTGAGACTTTATTTCAGCAAGATATTGATCAAGATCAAGTAGAGATGTTGATTTTGACATCAAGCATGGATGGGGTAAACAGAAATCAGCTCACTATGGAAGGACAAATGTATTTTGATGGTGCATTCTCTAAACTCAAGAATTATGGAGGTGTAGGAGTATTTCTGATATATGGGCATAAAAAGAAGATTGTTACATGGAGTATGCCATGCACTGCAAGCAAATGAGGCTGAATATCATGCACTTATTTAAGGGATGACCTTAGCAAAGAAGAAACATGTTGATTGTTTAACTATTTTTGGAGACTCTTTGTTGGTGTGTCAACAACTTATGGATCAATTTCAGGTTTTAAGTGCTAATTTGACAAGCTTACATCAACAAGCCATGGATTTGAAGGCCTATTTTCAGCAGCGCATTGTGATACATGTTCCAAGAGAACAAAACACACAAAAACAATTTAAGAACAATTCAGATCTAGAAATAAATAGTATGCAATAGAGCTAGAGTGTATCTTGTCTCGAATCCAAAGGTCCACAAAGATTTCAAGTAGCAAATTTCTGGCGTATTTCTCTTCAAATCCTCCATATTCCTTCAAGCCAGAAAAAAACCTTTGAAAACATAAGACACAATGAGAAGAGAGTCCCGTACCTGCCGCCATTCAAAGCCATTCAATTTATCACTAATCACCATTGTGCGTTTTGCCCTCAGTTATTTTAAGCAAGAAAAGATATATGGATGTTGGTGTTCTTTGTCTTTGTCCAACCATTTATAACAGTTCTATTATCTGATGCATATCAATCAGTCACTTTCTCAAGCAAACCAAGCGTGAAAAAGTCATGGAATTGCGTTTAAAGGCAAGCTACAGGCTACAGCCCGTGTAAATATCAAAATCATTATTTATGCTAAAATACTCCATACAGTAGTAATTATACTACTGTCTGATGCTCTGCAATCGGTTCATTTCTCAAAGAAAATGAGCATAAATATTCAGCATGGAATTTTAACGCAATAAAACGAAAACCTGGTTTGTTGTCAGGATCAAATTGCGAAAAACCGCCTGTGTCCCAGAGCCAAATCGTGCTGAGGAGTCATCCTGATGTTGCTTTCCATAAGGTCTACAACTGAGAAACACTCAAGGCCTAGTATATGCCATCGGATCAACAACCCTTGCTTGATCAGAAAGCCCTGTGACTTGAGATAAAACCACCAAGCAATCCGCTGCGGATACAGAGCCGGAATGCAGATTAGGGCTGCATTACTGCATTAGGTTTCGGTATTTTGGGAAAAATACTGCATTATAGTCTCGGTATTTTGGGAAAAATACCACTATAGTTAACACAGGTAAGGAAGCTGCATACTTTACCTTTATATTCCGTATACAGGAACTGAATTCCGGGGTGTCAACAGTGCCTCCGCGCGGACACTTCGGAATTCAGACTGGGGTGTAGTTCCTGTAACGTGAAAACCGGGTGAAAGATATTCTGCATGGTGAAATTGGAGAGAATGCAAGGTAAAAATACAGATTGTAAGATGAAAGTGGAGAGAATGCAAGGTAAAAGTGCAGATCGTCCGGTGAAACAGTCGCTCAAGAGAAGAACGCTGAGAAAAAGTATCAGACCTCCTTGACTTGATTTTCATTCAACATTCTTTAAGAGAATTGTTGCCACGTGTCGAAGCTGTGACAGGCGGACGCGGCAGAATATCTTTCACCCTGTTTTTACATATTTGTGAATATGATCAATCTTTTTGCTGCCTATACACCATGGTATATTTTGTGCCAGCCGAAGTCCACAACCATTTTTCAAAGTGTACTCCCCATGCTTTGGAAGAATACTCTTGTCATTAAATCTCATCTGTAAAAAAACCTTCTTAAGGGATGGCCGTAAATCTACCTAGAGATGTGGTAAACCCGGGCACATGTCCGGGTTAACCACTGCTGTTCAGTTTCAAGCACAAAAAACAAGGGTTTCTGCATGTTTTTTCATTGATCTTGCTTGATCAGTGCTCAAATCCCTTGCTCTCTTGAATGAATGAGGTTTTTAGGGGCTGGCAAGGTGATTCTAATGGTGTTTGAACTGGATTAAACCGTTCAAAGAGCAGATTACAAGCTCTATTCCAAGATTAGCATGTCAGGACACATTTCGAGCCCAGTTCATCACATGGTTATCCCGGCCAAAAAATGGTGGTTAGCTCGGACAAAAATATTGGTTAGTTGATAGTCGGTTTGTATAGCAGTAGAGTTGCAGTTTTTCTGTGAGTTTGTTGTGGAGTGTCGAGGTATCGCTGTCTCTTTGGGGCAGTTCTCCTTCCTCCTCACCTGCTTTGTAACATTACCATTCTTTTAATATATTGATGACACAGTTCTTCAAAAAAAAAAAAATATTGGTTAGCTTGGATAGATAGTGGTTAACCCGGACGGGTTTACCACATCCCGGAGTAGATTTACGGCGTTCCCTTCTTAAGGCCATAGACATACTATTGTCCCAAGTGTTTCAAACAAGATTTTTGGAAGGGGTAACTTCGGGGAGCAGAGAGTTTCTGGAAGAAACTTGCCCTGTGGCGGCGCCGCTCGCAGGGCAAGTTTCTCCCAGAAACTCCCTGCGGAGGGAGTTTCCTGCCGTAACCTAATGGACCCTGAAGTTTCCTATTTGTGAACTGGTGTGAGGTTTGCAAGGGATTGGATCGCAAAAAGCTTTGGAAGATAGCAATGCAGGGGCGATTCAGTAAATTCTGGCAAAGCTTTTAGTTCAAGAATCTTGAAAGCCATTCTAATCTGTTGTTTCTCATCACAAATTTATGTCCTTTCTTGATTTTTGGCAGAACACTAAGCAATGGCTAGAGTAGGAAGATGAAGCATACCATGCTGCTGAATGTACTTGATTCATATATGGCTGGCATCCCTGCAATTCAACACTTCAGAAGTATTTGTGTATTTTATTATAAGTTTGGGCTATGTCTCTAAAATTAGTAGTATTTGATTCATCTAGATCTAAAAGAACATTTTAAGTATATCACGTTGAAAGGTGATGATGCTGAAATGTAAGAGCCAATTAACTCTCGTCTATAAGTTTTTCTGCTCCCCAGCGAATCTTGGCGGCTAGTAAGTTTAGAATAGAATAGAATAGTGTTTTTAGCGTCCACGGAGACCAATTGGCCTATGGGACCCAAACAAAAAAGAGAGCAGCAAGCATATTACTGACAGGATTAAAAAACCCCCGCCCCGAAGGGTTTTCGAGGGAAAAACCTTAGCAGTAATAAGCCTGCTGGCACACTATACAATTGCATAGGACAGTTCAATACCGTCCCGTGGGGACACAAACGAAGTTCGTGCATCCATAACCTCCCGGAGGTATGACCCCAACAAACCCAACCGGCCGCCGTAATAACTCCATGCAAACGGCCGGCGGGCACTAGTAATCGAACATATCGCTCTCCGATATGGGCAAATCTTTGGCAGGTCCGGAGGGCATGACATTCATCCTCAATCGCATACGGGTGGCAACACCGGCAAAGCCTTTGCTCCCGTGCTTCACGAGTCCAACGCCTGTTTCAATGCGGAGGCGATGTGCCCCGTCTTGAATGGAAGCTATAAGCTGCGTTTCTTCATGGGTAGCCGGGTGTACAAATGCTGGTGTGGGCCTCTTGTGAGCCTAGGATTGACTTGACTTTGTCGCGATAGTGTGCCCGACTTAACATGTGTCGAGCCTCGCATCCCACGCTTGCGAAGGAAAGTAGCATCAAGGTATAGTTTAAGTGCCTCTCGCGATCTTTCTTTGTCCCGACCTGGACACATCTGTTTGCTGCACACCCCGTGAGAACCACCGAGCACGCTTGTCTTTCCAGCCAGGATTTCAGCGTTAGGGGACCCATTGCCGTGGCCAAAGCAAAGGCGGGGCAAGCGTGTATCAGCCATAGCGACCACTTTTTGGAAGTAAACGATATGGCGTTCCAATGCAGCCCGTTGAAGGGGTAGAAAGCCCGTCTCTGGAGTAGGATGCGGTGCGGGCTGTGGACTTCACCCCGGGGCCCGTGCCAAGAAGGCCTTACGCACCGCCGAGGTCATTCCGGTGTTGAGGGATATCACCGGACCCCAAACTTCTGCCCCATACAAAGGGCCGCTCAACCAAGGCCCAAACAAATGTGATTGGTGACCCCGGGCATACAACTCTGCCTTGTGGTCATTGTTACGCATGGCATATAGTGCTTTCCAACCCGCAGATGACCCGCAACCCGATAGCCGCATCCCAATGGGTGGTAGTTGAGAACTCAATCCCCAAGTACTTGTAGGTGGAGCCACCTCTACCTCTTGCCCCCGGTAAGTGAATGTGGGAAGCCTTGGCGATGGGATGATGCAACTAGCGGCACCCTAGTTTTGGCCAAGTTAACTTCGCATGCCGCTGAATTGGCAAAAGTGTCAAGAGCATCCAGTGGCGTTGCATGTCCTCCGGAGTATAGGCCATGAGGTTGACATCGTCGGCATATATGAGTTGCCGGATTGTGTGATGCATGATATGTGCGCCCGCACCTCCATGCTCGAGAGCCAATCTTCCAACCCGATCAATGTACAGGCCAAAGAGTGTGGGGAGAGGGGCAACCCCGACGCGACCCAATGCTACTCACCACCGGGCTGTGCTGCTGATGTGATACGGCCCGAGCATGCCTCGTGACAACCTATATAATTGCATTCTCGCAAATCCGGGGGTCCCCGGTACCGCCGCAACGTCCCCATAGCTTATTGCGGGTACTTGTGTCGAATGCCTTTGCAAAATCCACGAAACAACGATCACGAGTTCTCCGGCGATTCACCGCTATCTTCAATCAATGTGCGCAGAGTGAAGATATGATCAATGGTGGAATATCCGGGCGAAAACCTGCACGTGTAGAGCTTCGCACCTCCGTTTCCTCTCTGCCCATATTGTCGGCCCATTTGCTCAAGGATGCCAATAACAGTTTTGCAAAGAGAGAGCTGACCATAATAGTACGGTAGTTGGCGGACATTGAGGGTCCCCTCGCTTTGTATATGGGCACTACTCTACTAGTGGTCCATTGCGTGGGAAGCCTTCTCGCAATGCTTTATTGAACAATGCCGTGAGAAGCGGGCACCGGTGAGGCCCAGCCCATTTCGAAGCTCTGCGCATGCCATCTAAATCTGCTTTGCCTTCCCATTAGCTAAAAGCGCCAGAGGGCCCATGATGACATCCCCTCTGTGATAACCCGAGCCATGCCTATCGTGGAGGGATCGGTGCGGCCCCGAAGCTGGTCATCACAATACATTGCAAATCTTGTACCCATTGCTCCGGGGTGATGTTCCCCGTGGGTCGTGGCAGGCTTGCTCAAGACCCTTCTCCGAATGTCCCGGGTGCCGTCCGTGAGACCAAACATCTGCTGGTTTATGCTCTGCGAGGTATCCGGCCTTCTTGTTCTTGAGAAAGGCACGGTATTGACCGACGGCCTGTGGGCGAGAGATGGGATCGATGACTTGCCGGAGTGTCGCGTTTGAGCTCCCGACACTCATCATCAAACCATCCATTCTGCGGGGAAGGTGGTGGTGTCCGAGGCTTGCCATGGCGGCCTCTCCCAAAGCATCTTTACTGCAGCCGTCGAGCCGTAAGGTGTGAGTCACCGAGCGGTTGTTCTTGAAGTGTGGGGAGCCATGCTCAAGCAACCGGGCATAGGTCCCCGTGACGGCCGTGAATCCGGTAGCGCACCGGGCACCCGGTGTGTTGAGGCGTGGGGTGCACCCGGGAGCTTCCCCACCGGAGATGCATGAACAGGGGCGGTGGTGAGTCTACTTCCTCGTCCGAGTGTTTGTCCCGATGGAAAAATGAGTAACCAGTGCGGACCCGCTCCTCAACCAGCCAGATAATCCACCACACCGGAGCCGCCCCTTGGTTCTCCCCGTCTACAAGTCAAAGGCCGGTGGAAGATGGCCATTGCACCAACCCATTACTGATAACCGTGTCAAAGATACTACCCAAAGAACAAAGAATCGCCGCCATAGCGCGAAATATATGGTCGTCATCGATATCCTTGACCAAGCCACCTCTGCGGGGTTCAAGCGCAAGGCGCGTCCTCTGCCGCTGGGGCTCAAATTTTGGAACCCGCGCCTTACGTGGTGCATTAAAGTCGCCAAGCAACATAACCCCGCCTAACCGTTTTTGTCTTCAGATGTCATCATATAGATCGACATAAGGCTCCAATCGATCCACATCCGAATGAGTGTTATAAAAGTTGCTCTCGGCATGTGGAAAGTAGCATCTTTGCTATGAGGAGAGTGTCGCCACCGTCATCTTTGCACGCGCACCCACAAGTAGCGATTGTTGTAATGCGTTTTTGTGCAACGAGGAAAGTGCCTCAAGGTTGCACGGTAGTAGCAGGCAACCCGCCATGCCCTCGCTTGCACGTGCACTCATTGAACACCGAAATGCGATAGCCCAGGAGGTTCGGTAATCAGGCCTCGCATGCTCCCATGTTTCCATGAGGAAAATGAGATCCATATCCGGTGCAATAGAGTTGAGACTCTCGCCTTTCTGCCAGGGGAAGCCCCGACAGTTCCAAGACACCATCCGGAGGCACAGTTCCTATTTGCTGGCATTCGATGTGGACGCTCGATGATCTGCCCCGGTTGCAGGGGGAGCAGTGTGCGGCGCCTGAGCAGCAGTCGGAGCGGCGGGAGCAGGAGGTGCAGTAGGGGTACCGGCCGCAGCAGCAGCAGCAGCAGGAGTGGCAGCAGCCTGACGCATTGCCTCGGCTACCTCGCCAGCAGCCACGAAAATGCGGCTTGCCCCTGGACAAGGCCCGCAGCCCCCCACGACGGGCGTCCCGACACAGGCGAGGCTGGCCGCCGGCTGGACTCTGTTGCATCGGGGTGAGATCCTGGTCAACATACAGAGCAGTCCCCTTCAGTTGTCTACTCTGACGCAGGATGGCCTCCCGTACTCGCATGTCTGCCACCGTGAAGGTGACAACACGCGGGCGATCTGTGCGTTGAGCCCCAAGGCGGCTCGCTCTAGCAATGTGTACCGCAGTCGGGAATGCCATTCGAGATAGGATCTCATCCTGAATGCGCTTGGTGAGATCTTCTCCTGCCTCCTCTGAGAGTCCACGCACCACCACATTATGGCGCCGGGCCCCCCGCCCCCGCCGCCACCGAGTCGAGGGCAACATTAGCCGCCCCAAAGCCGGTGGCCTTTGTTAGGGGAGGTGTGCCACCGCCGCCAGGGCGGTGTGGTGTGCGAGATGGAGGAGGTGGCGGCGTCTGTCTGCCTGTTTGGCGACCTGTGGGCTGTGGGGCACGTGCGCTTGGCTGTCCCTGTGTTGCAGCCTCTGCTGCCTGGAGTCGGGAGCCTAGCTCCTGTTGGAATCTCTGCTGCCTGGCCAACTCATTTGTGCAATCTACGCGGTGTTCATGGACCTGAGCACGGAGGCCGCTGCCTTGCTGGGCAATGGTTGCTTTGAGCTCCTGGATCTCCTGATCTTGCGTCTCAGCCCTACTCTGCAGGGTTCTTAGCTCTGCCTGGTTGGCTTCGACGATGGCTCGGACGTTTTGTATCACGGTGGCATACCCCTCAGCTTCCGACTTGAGGCGGGAAATAGTTGCCACTGTATCCTGCTCAACACCCTGCTTGTCGCATGCCATAGTCTCCACGGTGGTGAAGAGGGAATCCACGCGAGCTCGCAAGTCGGCAAGGCCCTGCTTATCTTGTTGCCTCTCAAAGTGGGCCAAGCGAAGCCCGTCTTCTAACTGCTGCATGCGGGTCTCCATGTCTGTAACCCGTTGCCTTTCTGCTGCCAACTGTCTTTTGAGCACATGGGAAAGGACTAACACAAGCAGAGAAGGCGACAGATCCCGCGCATTTTGAGCATGCTAGGATCTGGAACAGCTTATTGGCGCGCCATGGGTCGCCTAGAGAGACTGATAGTGTGTTGAAAGAGAGCAGGGTGAAAGAGAGCAGGGAGGAAGATAGGGAAGGAAGGCTAGAGAGATAGAGCAGGGAGGAAGATAGGATGTAAGAAGGCTAGAGAGATAGAGCAGGGAGGAAGATAGGATGTAAGAAGGCTAGAGAGAGAAAGTGAGGTCAGGGAGGGCTAGAGAGAGAAAGTGAGCTAGAGAGAGAAAGTGCTAGGCGCTAGAGAGAGAAAGTGAGGTCAGAGAGGGCTAGAGAGAGAAAGTGCTAGGCGCTAGAGAGAGAAAGTGCTAGGCGCTAGAGAGAGAAAGAGGTTGTGATATGGTACATAGAATACAATCTATACATGATGCATATGCTTGTGTTATATACTAGGCTAGGCGAGTCGTCCACTTTTATAAGGGGCATATAAAGTGCATAATGTGTGAGTAAGTTTGAGTAAGCATAACGTGATTACGTGGTAGAGATAATGATTTTCAAAGGTAGTTTAAAGTGCAAAGGTTTTATTTGCATGCTTTTCCCAACCTCACAGGCACTATCTAAACAAGTTGTTGTGTGAGGAAGAGCAATTACCACCACTGCTCTACCTACAACTTGATAAGACTACTAGAAAGGACAAAAAAGCAGACAGTGTTTGCTTATTGTGGTAGGCTAGTGACAAGAAGGATGCACTTATGTTATGCTTATAAGCCATATGAATGTTACTTAAAGGGATTCTTTAATGGCCTAAGCGTACATATACTTACGAAAAATAAAAGTAAATAAATATTGTAACTGTTGCATAGCAAATACACTCTTTATATAGTAGTAAGGTCTTACTTCACAAAGATTATATTGCTCATTCCTTGTCATTTCTATCGAGAATTTGGATACGTCAAAGCTGCTTCTAAACATATTTTCATGGCATCTATTGTGCCTGTTGGCTGGCAAAAGTGCACTGTTGTTTGGACTTTGGACACTTTGACACCATTATCCTTACTTGCATATCCAAATGCTTGCCCATGGGCAATCTACCAAATTCCTTGGCATTCCAGTTGCAATTGATGTCATTGTGGGGGCAGCATGAAAAGAGATCATTAAAAGATTGGAGAAGCATTTGTTCTGGTAGAATACTGCAAAGCTATCACTTACAGCCGCATTACTATGACCAAGTCTGTGCTTATTAGTGCCCTTGTGTATATGAGAACTTGCTTGCTAGCTCCATGAACCAAGGTGCAGGTACTCGTAGCCATTGGTAGAAACTTCTTTTGGGGGAGTACAGAAAGGGGTGCAGTAGTCAAGGTAGTCTAGTCCAAGTGTGTCCTTTCCAAGTGGGCAGATGGTCTAGGTATGACAGACTGCTTACAAAGTACCTTATTACAGAATCCATTTGGAGGCTTTTGAATCAGAGAGATGACTCTCCTAGTCTACATTTTCTCAAGAGTCACTAACTCATCGCATCTCACTTGGCAAGATGGTCGTTAAACTCTTTTTGCTACGGGATCTATTTCATCCACTTCCACCATTCCCGACTGCCTCGCCTCTTTTGCGAGGGTTGTTGGATGCATGGGTTGTGGTAGCGGGTACTGTTTTGCCCAGCTCTTCAATGCATGCTATGCTAGATATCTCATGGTGGTGGATGCCACTATCGCCAGATCTATATGCACAAGGCTCTAAAAAATTAACCCGCATTCATAAGCATGATAGAACTAATATAATAGTGGTTTTCTATATGTGCAACTTATAGTGTGAACACAAACTTTATGTCAACCATGGATTTGTAAAATCACTGCTAGTTTGATCATAGTTCTTATACTAGTTCCTTAATTTTATTACTACTTTCGGAGGTGGGCTTAAAGCATACATTATCAAGATTATAATTTAAGAAGAGTTTACATGATGGTTGTCATTAATCATATCTTCTTTTGACATAGTTTTAACGCCCCAAGCTTTTTTATGTTAGTACAAAAACTATATTTGATTTTGCAAGTGCGATATGGCTTTTGGCATATGCTTAATAAATATGCTTTTTAATACTCTAATATGATGCTCTATGTGGTTACTTTTTTTATATGCTTATTTGAATCCTTAAAGTCAGTATGGTTTTCTGGGCAATTTCTAAGAATACCCCTATATTTATGCAAAATTGTGAAAATGCCCCTATTTTAGGTGTATCCTTTATGGAAATGACCATATTTTTTTTGCAATGATCCAAATAAAAATATTTCCTTTTTTTTTGAAGGACGGATTAGACTTTATTAATCACTCTTAAAGAATACATGATAGAATGCAAAGACAGGAATAAAAACCCAGTGGATAAATCGACCTAATTGAGCAAAGCCACCCCTCTAAGCATGATAACATGATGCAAGAAAAACTAAACTCTTCTCACAACAAGGAGAAGAATAATACACATAAATTTTCAATACAATAAACTTAACCAGGCCAAAGTTCCACATCCATAGAATCATTAAGAGCAAGTGCACTTGTCTTTTGGTGTTTGAAAGCCAATGGCTCTTGTGGAGGGACATCTATTGTGGCCTTTAGAGAATTTGTAGATGAGAATGATACCTTTATATCAAAGCTAAAATCACATGAATCAGAGTGCAGAATCACAAATTATGTTACTTTTTTCTACACAAAAATTGTACGCATTTAGAAGGCTATTAACTTAAAATTTCAAATCCAATTTAGATTATTTAAACTTTAATAGCAAGATATTGTCCTTATCTACAATGTGTCGAAGGCATTCCCATTTGAATCATCACAAAAAAATTACAATCATTTCCATCAAAACTACCCCTAAAATAGGGGCATTTTCATAATTTTGCATAAATATAGGGACATTTTTACAAATTTTCATAGTTTTTTTTTTTTTTATGTTAACCAGTAATTCCAACTACTATATCTAACTTTGTGCTACTTTTAAAACGTGATTCTAATAGTAATTATAGACTTATATTATGTATGTTGACTTGTTTTGATGTGTTTTATGAATTTGTACCATAGTTTTAGGTTGGCCTACAGAGCTCATTCCACGGGAGACGCCAAGCTTGTCATTGTAGTTAGTATTTATAGTTTGCTCATAGCATCTATTTGCCCTTGCAAATATTATAGTAAGATCAGTAGAAATTTGAGATAAGTTGAAGTGTGAAGAAATTTACCAAATTCATTGCTATATAATATGCATACTATTGGGAAGTGATGAGCTCGAAAGAGCGAGAAAATAGGATCTGGCAATGCTTCCAACTAGGAGATATTGAAGATGAGTGCCAAACTCTTCAGAACTCTCTGGCATTGCACCTATTTGGGCATGACATGTGGGGTTGGTTACACCTAATGAACCACTACACACGATGATTGAATTGATTTGATTTTTATCGTCCGCAGAGACCAATTGGCCTATGGGACCCAAACAAGGAATACAACAAGCATATTACTGCTCGGTTTAAAAAACCCCCGCCCCGGAGGGTTTTCGAGGGAAAAACCTGGGCAGTAATAGGTATGTTGAAAAACTGTAAAATGATATATGACAATGGTACATCATGATGTGTCTCAGTGCATCGCTCGAGGACATAATTGAGTGCGGGCATCTATGATATCCCAGAGATAAGATCCTAGCGAGCCCACTGACGTTGTATCCAGCAGTGCATGCAGCTGCTGGTTAGACAGGATCGACTAAGCATAGCTGGCACGAATGTGATTGAATATGACTGAATGTGGCTTTCATTTTCAATAGCACCCTGTTGGCAGCACAGACACAGATAAACACACCTTTAGTAGGAATATTGACGTCCTTATTTTCAGGAGGTACTAGATATGTGGGCACAATTTGCCTCTGATCATTACATTGACAATTATAAACGTACGGTTCATCAGTAAGCTTAGTACTGCGAAGTTTTGTCCCTCGAAAATCCTTCGAGGCAAAGATTTTTTAATCCTAAATAGTAATAAGTCAGTTGTTCTTTGTTTGTTTGTTTGTTTAGTTCCCATAGGTATCTGGTCTCCATGGACGATAAAAGACAATTCAATTCATTTCAGTTCAATTTAATTCAATTCAATTCTTAGACAAACAAAGCCGTTTAAATGAATCTCCTGAACACCTTCCAGATTTCATTTTGGATGTCCTTGTGCAACCTTTCCATGATTTTGCACCTTTCTCCTTTATCTGATCAAATTCAAGCTTATGTACCCCCTCCCCCTTTTTGGAAGAAAAAAAAAATTGTATTTAGCAAATAGAAAGAATTACAATATATGGCCCCTCATGGACCAGATAGAGATTAAGCACAGAGATCCCATGAGGATCAATGCTCATATTCGTAGCTTCATACTAATACGCCTTTCTCAACCTCTTCTTCTATCCAATCAGAAAAGTACTACATGATGAGAACCAATCTTTCCATCTAGATAGAGTATTACATGAGTCAAATACAACAAAAATTGCAAATAAGCCTTGACTGCTCAAAACTAAAAGCTCTTACAGGAAGGAAGGAAGGGAGGGAGGGAGGGAGGGAGGGAGGGAGGAAGGAATTAATTAATTAATTTATTTATTTTTATCGTCCACGGAGATCAATCGGTCTATGGGACCCAATACAAAAGCGCAGCAAGCGGATTACTACCCGGATTAAAAAACTCCCGCCCCGAAGGGTTTTCGAGGGAAAAACCATGGCAGCAATCAGCCTGCTGACAAACTGTTCCAATATACGAAATATAAAAACACACAAATATATACACTCATGTATCGTACCCATAGTGCCTGATCAGCGAGCAGCCAGGCGGGGGCAAAGGTGGGCTCGCAGATCCAGTACCTCCTGAATGTACGACCCTAGGGCACGTATTGACGGTGTGTTCATCAGCAAATGTAGGGGCAAGTCCGGCCGTACTAAGGAAACGTATCTGGCCCGGATCTGACTGAATCCTGGGCAACTCTGAAAAGTGTGAGACTCATCCTCAATGGCACCCGTTTGACAGCACTGACAGAGCCTGTCCTGGCGGGGCTCCCCAATCCACCTGCCCGTCTCGATGCGGAGATGGTGGGCACCTGTGCGAGTGGAGGCAATGAGTCTGCGCTTTTTCAGGGGCAGCTGGAAATGCAGGTAGAGCTGCGGGCCCCAGGCCAACGCGCAGTTGATGTGCTCCTTGTAATGGGCCGTTTTGACCTGCTCTAGAGCGCCGGGGTCCCAGGGCTTGCCAAGGAAGCAAGCGTCCAGGTATTCCCGCAAGCTGTCATGATCGGCCTCCGTGTCCACCTGCACGCATCTGTGCTCCTGCACGTTCCATCTGGCGAACTACTAATCTCTCTTACCCCTCCAACAGGCTCTGAGCCGCTGCGGGCCCATTGCAGGAGCCGAGCATCTGCGGGCCCATTGCGAGCCAAGCATCTGCGGGCCCATTGCAGGAGCCGCTGCAGGAGCCGAGCATCACCATATTAACCACTTTCTGAAAGTAGACGATGTGTCTATTAAGGGCTGCCCGTTGAAGTGGCAAGAATCCAGTTTCCTGCAGCAAAATCTGATAGGGGACTGAAGGTTTCACCCCAAGTGCCCGTGCCAAAAATGCCTTCTGCACCTGCTCCAAGTTATTCCAGGTCGCCAAAGAGACGACCGGGGCCCAAACCTCGACCCCGTACAGAAGGACCGGCTCGACCAGCGCCCGAAACAGATGTGACTGATGGCCCCAATCATAGAGCTCTGCCTGGTGACTATTGTTCTACATGGCATAAAGCGCTTTCCAGCCTGCTGTCACCCGCAAGCGGATAGACGTTTCCCAACAGAGCGAGGAGGGGAACTCCACCCCTAGGTACTTGTAGGTGGGCGTGACCTCCACAGGCTGTCCTCAATATGTGAATGCAGGAGGCGTGGGGTGGCGTGAAGAGGATATGAGAACCACCTTGGTCTTGGCCAGATTCACGCGCATGTCTGTAGCCTGGCAGAATGTGTCTAGGGCATCCAGATGAGACTGCATAGCTTCTGGGGTGTGGGCCAGAAGGTCAACATCGTCTGCATAAATGAGCTGGCGGATGACCTGGTGCAAAAACTGTATGCCACCCTCCCCCTGCTCAGTAAGCCAGGGCTCTAACTGGTCAATGTAGAGGCCAAAAAGTGTTGGTGAGAGGGGGCAGCCCTTCCGGACCCCGATACTACTGGTGAATGCTTGGCCCGTCGACTGCATCTTGCCAAAACAACTCTCATACAACCTGTATATGGCATTCTGCACAGGCAGCGGCAGCCCCAGTTGACGCAGTCTAGTCCACAGCTTTTCCCGGGGGACCGTATCGAAAGCCTTCGCGAAGTCCATAAAGCAGCAATACAAGTCCTATCGATGGTTTCGGCTGTCTTCAATCAGTGCCCGCAGTGTAAAGATATGGTCAATCGTTGAGTGGCGGGGTCTAAAGCCTGCTTGTGTGAGGGCTCGCACATCTGCTGCCTCTGCCCAGCGGGTCAACTGCTGCTCGAGAATGCCAGCCAACAGTTTGGCAAATACTGAACTGACCATGATCGTCCGGT
Organism: Isoetes taiwanensis; assembly: GCA_021234155.1. Classification (NCBI taxonomy): domain Eukaryota; kingdom Viridiplantae; phylum Streptophyta; class Lycopodiopsida; order Isoetales; family Isoetaceae; genus Isoetes; species Isoetes taiwanensis. The sequence goes on along the minus strand of JAJEKV010000042.1, from coordinate 10,682,841 downwards.
AATTGGCCGGACAGTGTGGGTCGCCCGCCTTGTGAATGGGGACAACCCTGCTTGTGGTCCATTGTCGGGGGAAACCTTCCTGCAATGCTCTGTTGAACAGGGTAGTGAGGATCGGCACCAGCGGCCGCCCTGCCCATTTGAGTAACTCGGCCTGCATACCGTCGAGGTCAGCTGCCTTCCCATTAGCCAGCCGTTGCAGGCCCTCCACAACATCCTCCTCCGCGAGAACCAATGGGGGGCCATCCTGTGGGGGTATGGGCGTACGCGTCCCTGGTGGGTCATAGAGCTGCTGCAAGTACTGTTCCCACTGCCCGGGTGTGATGTCCCCTGTAGGCTGGGCTGGCCTTCGAAGCACTCTGCGCCAAAAGGTTCGAGGATGAGTGTCCAGCAGGCCGAACATCTCCCCCTGGTGCCTGGCAAGGTACCGCGCCTTTGTCTCCTTCAGATGGGCGCGGTACTGTGTGGTGGCCTGCAAGCGGGTACCTGGATCCAGAATGTGACGGAGCTGGCGCTTGCGTTCTTTACACTCCGCATCAAACCACCGGTTACGCGGAAAGGTTGCTGTCCCTGAGCGGCTACGCGGGGGTCTCCCAAAACACCTGTCCGCTGCATCCCGTAATAGCTCAGTCAACTGGTCTGTCTGCTGCTCTAGTGTGGGGGTCCGCAGAATTGCTGGCAGGGCGTCCATGAGCATCTCGGCGTAGTCCTCTGCCTGCTCATAATCCAGTCGCAACTGAGGATGGCGAGGGGCTGGCATAGTGGGGGTTCTGGCGGCTTGCCAAGCCATGTCCAAATAAAGTGGGAGGTGATCTGAGTCGACCTCCTCATCCCGACTGTCGGTGCCCACCCGGAAACGACTGATGAGATGCATATCTTGCGCAACTACGAGCACATAGTCCACCACACTAGACCCTCCCCCCTGATTGTCCTGTCTGCAGGTGCACTCGTGAGAAGCGGGCCACTATGACAGGCCATTGCAAATTATCAAGTCAAAAATACCGTATAGCAAGAGCAACTGTCTGCCAAAGCGAGTGACATGGCTGTCATCCGATCCTCGTGGCCAGGTTGCCTCTGCGGGGCGTAGCTGCAGGACATCGTCAGCGAGGGGGTCAAGTCTCATGGGCTGCTCTACTCCTGTCCGTGGATTAAAATCCCCAAGAAGGACGACCCTACCCAACTGCTTGTGCTGCTGTATGTCATCATATAGATCGACATAAGGGTCCATCCTATCCGCATCGGAGTGGCTGCGATAGAAGGTGCTCTCTTCGTGAGGGAAATAGCAGGCGGCCAGAAAAAGAGGGTTGCCACTGGTATTATGCACACGAACCCACAAGTACCGGTTGTGTCTGTCTGTCTTCTAGAGGGTAACCGAATGTGCCAAGGTTGTCCGGTAGTAGCAAGCAACCCCACCATGACCCCTCTGTCCTGTACCGGTATTGAAGACCGAGAAATGTTGGTAACCCGGCAGATCAGGTAGCCTGTGCCCGGTATGCTCCCATATCTCCATGAGAAAGATGAGATCCATATCGGCTGCCACTTAGTTGAGACTGCCCCCCTTCTGCCAAGGGAAGCCTCGACAATTCCATGAGACCACCCGGAGGCACAATTCCTATTTGTCAGCAGCAGTGGTATGCGCAGCCTGAGTCGCGGGGGGAGGACGGCAGAGGCTGAGTGAGAAGAAGATGGAGCGGAGGCAGCCTATGGCTGAGAGGGCGTGGGTCGTGAGGGAGCAGGAGTAGGAGCAGGAGAAGAGGGGACTGTGGTAGGAGAAGCAGAGGGGTCTGCAGCAGTAGCAGGCTGGCGGAAAATGTGCATCCTGCCCCGAACCAATCCTGCGGCACCCCCTTAGTGGCGGATGCCTCTGACCCTGACAAGCTCCTGTCTGCATGCCTCCTGTTGTGCGGGTGTGAGGTCCCGGTCCACGTACAGGGACGTCCCCTTCAAGGAAGAGTAAGATGAGTAGCCTGCCACACTGCTCAAAGAAGCTGCACTTGCTTCTATATTTTGAACAAACCTGCAGTTTCGTCAATCAATAAAACTGACAAATTGATGTATGACACCATAAGAACGCAATGCACTGTAGGGATATCAAATAGTTAGCCTGTGTTTGGCAAGCCCAGCCGTGAAGCTCCTCCTCTCTAAAGTCCGGCTCAAGATATATAAGCTTCGTCCTGCATAGAAATTCCATAGCTCGACATGTCAAATAGTCCCATATATTGTTAATGAACTTGTAGACTATAGATCAAAACACTCTATTCTTTTTCAAGAATTTGATTTCAAACCTTTCTGCTAGAAATAAAGAGCAAGAGAGAGGGAAAAAGCCCAACAAATTACAGTCATATGCAAGCCATGGGGCATCCACATTTGATTGGCCATGAGAGATCACGAGAGGGGGAGGGGGGATTAGTGTTGAGGCCATTTGCTACGTATACTTAAGAGTTTTGGGTGTTTTTAAACAATGATCTAGTGTAATTTCTATACGGAAAGAGGTCAATTTGCCTTTCAAAAATGCGTATAGGTGGGGGAGGGGGATGTGGCCACCCTTCAAACGCAGATGCCATACCCCCTTTATGTATAAATGCATTCCACCCAACCCTACCTCCTCCCCCAACAGATGCAAGCAAACTCAAATTATTATTAAGTAAATTTGACTATACACAAGAAGAGAATCTTAAGACTTTGTATTGTGCTCTCTTATAGCATACAAGAAACATCGTTGGTGAAAGGCTTGTAGAATTAATGCTATACTTTGGAATAAAAAGTATCGGGAATGTAACATTGTTGATTTTGGCTTCCCACCATTTAACATTATAAGAATAGAATAGAATAGAATAGAATAGAATAGAATAGAATAGAATAGAATAGAATAGAATTGTTTTTATCGTCCACGGAGACCAATCGGCCTATGGGACCCAATACAAAAGCCTTGGCCATCACATTCTTGCCTCGGGATTAAAAACCCCTCACCGAAGGGTTTTCGAGGGAAACCGTGGCGACAATAAGGCTGCGACATCAATTAAATGGTTGGCTGGGGGGCATATCGAGCCCTCAAGTCCAAGATTCCCCGAATGTATGATCCGGTGTGGCGCATCAAGTCGTGCCCGGTATCATGTGTAGCGGCTCATCGAGGTCTAATCAACTGAGCATAAGCGTGTCCGAATCCCGATCATATCTTTGGGCGCTCACGGAAAGTGTGACACTCATCCTCAACAGCTCCGTCCGGCAAAGACCGACAAACCCTATCTGGCGTGGCTCCCCAATCCATCGAGCTGTCTCAATCCGGAGATGGTGGGCACCTGTGCGAATGGAGGCGATATGCCTGCGCTTTTTCATGGGCAGATGTGAACGTAGGTAGCGTTGTGGGCCTCGTTCTAATGTGGGATTTATGTGTTGCTTGTAATGTGCTGTTTTGACTTGCTCCAGAGCCCTGGAATCCCAAAGCTTGCTGGAGAAACAAGCATCAAGATAACATCGCAGGCTGTCACGATCTTCCTCTGTTTCTACCTGGATGCACATGTGCTCCTGGACATTCCATCTAGTTAGCCACTGCACTCTTTTATCCTTCCAACAATTCTTGAGTCGTTGTGGTCCCATTGCCACTTTGCATAAGCCAAGTCGCGTGACGATCATCATCCATATTTACCACCTTCCGGAAATAGACGATGTGTCTATCAAGGGCGCTTCGGCTGAAGTGGCGAGAAAACCCGTCTCCTGCAACAAAATTTGATATGGGACCGTGGATTTCACTCCGAGTGCCCATGCTAAGAAGGCCTTCTGCACCTGTTCTAAGTCGCTCCAAGTAGCAAGGGACACCACTGGGCCCCAGACTTCAACTCCATACAAAAGAACGGGCTCTACCAATACCCTGAACAGATGTGCTGATGCCCCCAGTCATATAGTTCTGCTCTGTGGTTATTGTTCTGCATTGCATAGAGTGCTTTCCAGCCTGCTGCTACATGCAATCTTATGGAAGTGTCCCAGCATAGTGTAGAAGGAAACTCCACTCCCAGATACTTGTAGGTGGGTGTCACCTCCACTTGTTGCCCTCGATAAGTGAATGAAGGGGGCCTTGGATGGCGCGAGGATGAGATTAGGACCACCTTGGTCTTGGCCAAATTGACGTTCATGTCCGTGGCCTGGCAGAATGTATCCAGAGCATCTAAGTGAGACTGCATATCCTCTGGAGTGTGAGCTAAGAGGTCAACATCGTCTGCATAGATGAGTTGTCTGATGACCTGATGCAAAAGTTGGGTCCCGCCACCCCCATTGTCCATGAGCCAGTGTTCCAACTGGTCAATGTACAGACCAAACAATGTTGGGGAAAGAGGACATCCCTGGCGGACCCCAATACTGCTAGTGAATGGTTGTCCCGTCATCCGCATCTGGCCTGTACAACTCTCGTACAACCTGTATACTGCATTTTGCATATCCACAGGAACCTCTAGTTGCCGCAATCTTTCCCATAACTTTTCCCCGAACGCGGTGTCAAAAGCCTTCGCAAAGTCAACAAAGCAACAATATAGGTCCCGCCGCGGTTTTACGCTATCCTCAACCAAAGTCCTCAATGTGAAGATATGATCAATGGTTGAATGCCTGGTCTGAACCACCTTGTGTGAGAGCTTCGCACACTTGTGGCTTCGCCCACCTGGTCAATCTGTTGCTCAATAATGCCGACTAGCGGTTTGGCAAACACCGAACCCGACCATGATTGTTCGTAATTGGTTGGACTATGTGGATCTCCTGCCTTGTAAATGGGGACAACTCGCTTGTGGTCCCTTCTTTGGGGAATCCTTCTGTGGCGCTCTGTTGAACATAGTGGTTAGGATCGGTACCATAGGCTCCCCCGCCCACTTGAGCAACTCTGCACGCATACCATCCAGTCCGTTTGGCCAAACGCTGCGGACCACAGGGTAACATCATCCTCTGTGATTTCTAATGTCGGACCATTACGTGGGGGTATGAGTGCTCGTGTCCCTTGAGGATCATAGAGTTCTTTGCAGTATCGTTCCCACTACTCATTAGTGATGTTCCCGTAGGGGTTGGGGCTGGCTTTTCAAGAACCTTGCGCCAAAAAGATTCTAGGATGGCTTTTCAACATGGAAAACATTTCCCTTTGATGGCGTGCAATGTCTTGAGATTTCTTTGCCTTCAAGAAAGCACGATCTTGTGTGGTGGCATGTGGGCATTGCGGGATCTCGTGATCACGGCGGAGCCGGCATTTGTATTCCTTACACTCGAAGATCAAACCACCGATTCACGGGGGAATGTTGCGATCCACTGTGATACCTCTCGGGCATGCTATCCCAAAACATCTTTACTCAGCAATGATTACCAAGGAGCTCAATCAGTGACCGTTTCTTTGCTCTAAGCGTGGGGGCTGCAAAATTCTGAAAAGGTCATCTATGAGCATATCGGCATAATCATTTGCCCGCTCATAATCCAATGCATAGCGAGGTATACAAGGAGCTGCCGTAGAAGGGGTTCTAGCGACTGCCAAGCCAACTGCATGTAGAGTGGAAGGTGATCCGAGTCTGTCTCCTCATCTCTCTTTATGCATGCCTACCCGAAAGTGGTTGATCAAATGTACATCCCGCTTTCGGCTGACTAATAGATAGTCCACCACACTAGATACTCCACCACGATTCTCTTGTCTGCGGGTGCACTTACGGGAGGAAGGCCAGCGTGCCGAGCCATTACAAATTACCAAGTCAAAGACACCACATAGTAGAAACAACTTTTGCCAAAAGCGCGACCCGACTATCATCGATGTTAGTGGCCAAGCCGCCTCCATGAAGCGCGGCCGTAACACATCTGAGCCAAAGGATCAAGTCTCATGGGCTGCTCTACTCCTGTCCGTGCATTGAAGTCCCCAAGGAGTACCACACTACCCAACTGTCTATGTTGCTGTATGTCATCATATAGATCGACATATGGAGCTAGCCTGTCCACATCTGAGTGGGCATGGTAAAAGTTGCTTTCTGCATGTGGAAAGTAGCAAGCAGCCAAGAAGAGAGGGTTGACAAACTATACCACTACTCCTTATCGTGCTCTGAATTGACTAAAGTCCATCCCAATGCAATATGAATGCACATGGCATTTGAGTCTAATGTTATAGCTAATCAACGAGATCAAATCTTTATTGATAAGTGAATGGGGGTAGATAGAGCAATGTTGATGTGGTGTGTGTGTGCCTCATAAACTGTAGTGAGCATTTCTTTCTCAACATTGTGACATGCTTTATACTTGCAATAGAATAATCTTCAGCATTGATGTAACAATGTGCATTACATGCTCTAAAACTTCGAGACCATGTGATGCTATAACGACCACCATTATTACACACACCTACATAACTAACCCTCTGCTTCTCCAAATGATTAAATACAATTTCATCTACGACATTCTATGATACCTATAAATTCTGCTATGCCAACCATTCCATATGCGCACAAGTAATTTCTGGCACCATTGAGACACATTTATAGAATATTTTGGGCTGGCATGCTCTAGACATGAAAGGGGGGTTTGTAATATTCCATAGGAATGTAAATCTTGAATAGTTGTGATAGTCAATGGGACGTAAGAAAACTTGGTGTCAGAAGGCGAGTTGCAAAATTCATGCTTTATTTCTTTCATATTTCCTGTTTCAGCGAAGTGAATGCCAATTTGTTATTTCAAATGTCGGTAGGCTCATCTCTGTTATCACCACAAAACTAGAAATGGGACCATGAAAAACTCAGAGGCCTAACAATCTTGGCTAGATTTGAGATCGAAATCTATGTGGGTTGGGTCCTGCCCCCGCTCGCTAGGGTAAAACATTATATGGCTTCATAACCCCAAAGACTAAACCTAAAATTTAAGACTAGAAAGGCATCTATCAAAGTAAGACGTAGTGGGTGTCAATGCTTAACTATTTTCAAAAACTATATAAATTGACTGAATTGAATTGAATTTTTTTGTTATACACGGAGATAGGAAGACCAAAATCCTTTTCCAAAACCCACCCCCACACAAAAAGATCCGAACTCTGCTGTTATCCGTTCCGGATGCCTGATCTTGCTTGCTATCACATTCGTCAAAAAGTTAGGTAAGATGCATTTTCTTTTTTCCACTCTTTTTAGTTCGGATAATCTGATAAGCCTTCCGTTGAGGTTCTCAAGAAAAAGTTGCTGCTTTTGTGATGGATATGTCTCAGATTTTCGTTAGGTACGTCGTGCTAATTATCTCAAAAAACTCATTATTTACAATTTTCTTCTGCCCTCTTTGCAAATGTTTTAAGACATTTTTAAAGCCGAGATGCATCAACAGGCTCATGTTCTTTTGATCATTGTATTATTAAAGGGTTTAAATCAGCAAAGTAACCACTTGTTGTGACTAAGGAGAAAATTAAAAGAATAGAATAGATTTTTTATCGTCCACGGAGATCAATTGGCCTATGCAACTCAAACAAAAAGAGAGCAGCAAGCGTGTTACTGTCAGGATTAAAAAACCCCCGCCCCGAAGGATTTTTGAGGGAAAAACCTTAGCAGGAATAAGTATGCTGGTACACTGTACAATTGTATGGGACAATTCAATACTGTCCCGGAGGACACAACTGAGTCCCTGTATCCATAACCTCCTGGAGGTATGACCCCAACAAGACCACGGACGTCGTATTCAATAACTCATGCAGCTGGTCAGGCACAACCAACCGAACATAACATGCTCGGATATGGGCAAATGCTGGGCAGATCTGGAGGGCATGACATTCTCTTCAATAGCACCCTAATGGCAGCACTGACAAAGCCTATCCTCCCGTGCTTCCCGAGTCCAACGCCCTGTCTCAATGTGGAGACAATGTGCACCCTTGCGAATGGAAGCTATAAGTCTGCGCTTCTTCATGGGCAAATGGGTGTACAAGTACTGGTGTGGGCCTCTCGTGAGCCTAGGATTGACTTCTGCTGATAGTGTGCCATCGTAACATGTGTCAGAGCATCTGCATCCCAGAGCTTGCGAAGGAAACTAGCATCTAGGTATAGCTTTAGTGCATTGTGATCCTTCTTTGTCCGTATCTGTACGCATCTGTTTACCTGTACATCCCAACGTGAGAACCACTGAGCTTGCTTGTCCTTCCAGCAGGCTTTGAGGCATTTGGGACCCATTGCTACGGCCAAAGCAAGGTTGGGCAAACGTGTATCACCCATATCGACCATCTTCTGGAAGTAAATAATATGGCGTTCCAATGCACCCCCTCGAAGAAATGCATTAGTACCACAATAATGTTTAAAGTCTCATATCGTAATAGAAATAAATCTATATCATTGAGATTTTTGATGCCCTTGATTTTGCTTTGTGATGCCATACCCCATTTGTTTTGTTGCACTATTTTTAGATATTCTATTCTATTCTATTCTACTATTTTTAGATAATAAAAATATTTAGTGACTCGCCACATCTAACAAGCATGTATCTTCGTTTAATTATAGGCTTATATATGACCTTTAAACAACATTCTCTTTGACTTGGATGCCTTCTTGAGAAAAAGAAGTGGTCTGTTACTAATTATTGTCTACTGGGTAAGAGTTTAAATATAAGGGTGTCTTCCATTGTCTTAGCCTTGTGAATATCTCATGCACAACCTCTATTGTTATATATTGTATTTAAAATAGTTCTATTTGAATAAGCTCTATTTATGGTTCATTATTCTTCACATAATAAGCCTATCTTTACATCTCAATTGGAAACATCATACTTGGAAACATTACACTGAGGTTTTTGTGATGTTATAAAGTTTATACCCGTAAAATGACCCTGAAATATGCACTAAAGAAGTCTTAGAGTATGACATGTAGTTTTCAAAGGAATGTGCTCCAAATATTCACTTTCTGAGATTCCAATCTAAAGTTCATTATAAAAGTTTATTTTTGAAATTATTCCATGTTACATAAATGTTGGAGCAGCCTAACATGCATTCTAGGTCATCTATCATGTGTTTAACATTTGAATGAATGCAGTATTCCATATCTGCATGCCCTTGAAACATATAATCTTTGGTATGTGACTAGGCGTGAAACCAATGCATGTTGATCATGGAAGTTGGAAGAGATGAATGTAGCTTTGTGGTAAAAATATGCTGCGCTCCAAAGGAGTGATGTCTATTAAAACTAATTTGAAAGTGCTCCTACTCATTTTGCACAATTTTCTTTCTCCTCTATTCTATTACATTACTTCATGTAGTTAATTCAAATACTTTCAGATTTAAAATTGGAGATTCAGGCCCACAATGGGCTTGTTACAGGAAATTATTAAGAAAGGGGGATATGGTGCATTCAAAAGAAGATGTTTTGAAATGGCCTTGCGCCAAAAGAAAGTAGTTTCGTTCCTATGAATTGTTCAAAAAAAGTAAAAGCTCTCAGTGCAGTCCATTTTAGTTTTCAAGGGTTCTAGAGAGATTCAATAATAAATGAAGGTAGTTTAGCTTCTAGTAAAAAAAGCCATGATGCTAGCTAATGGTAATGTACATTGCATAACTGCTAAATATCTTGCACATACACACAAATAGTAGTCTAGTGCTTTTTACCAGAATAAAATGCCATGGACAACAGCGACTAGGCTTCTCTTTAAAATCCGTTTTTGACGTTGCCAAAGGATACAATTAGGCAATTTCTAAGTAGCAGGAACCTACAACTGTTTAGCCATTCTTCTTATGCCAAAATGACTTTAGACATGTTAGAGTTAATCATCATAGGGGCATTGCACATTCTTATTATGCATTTCTTAAGCTGGGGCAATGTTTAATGCAATCTAAGCCACCCTTCTAATTCCATAGATGCTTGGGGTATCTTCATCCTTGTCAAAACTGTTGGTGTCAATGTTAAAGAATATCTCCCTGAAGTGCAGATAGCCAATATAGGCCAATACAACAGGCTATAATGCATTATTCAGATTTTCAATCAAACCGAAGAACCCCTCAATTTCTGATTTATTAGGAACTTTTACTCTCTAGACAGTCTAACAGTGATCTAGAAAATTTTTGGCAGTCTGGTCAAATCTAGACAGTTCTTTATGCCACTTAGTCATTTTCTTTATAAGTTTCTGTTTGGCTCATCTTGCCAAGAAAAGGAATATAAGGAAGATTGCACTCTGATATACATAAAACAGTTTTATGTGAGTATTTGAAAACATGGGCTACCAACTAAATAGTTGAACCTATTTGAGATTGCATGCCTAATTCGTTCTACTTGAATTTGATAAATTTATAAGGATGATGAGGGAGGGAGTTTGCATAGGCTCTTCCAAGTTGGCCGATACCTTGACCTCGCTTTTAACTCATTCTATTTCTTTATAGCCTTGTCTGAATCTTCTGTTGTGCCTATGAATAGACAATCTAGCGCTCATAGTCCAAACTTCCAATCAAGTAGTAGTTATTATTAGATAATCTTATACTGTTTATGCTATTATCACTTTTTTTTTTATACTTCTTATGCCATGTTTGCATGTTGTCATTTATATAGGCTGCACATAGAAATGTAGAGAGAAATATAGAAAGTAACATGCTTTGGTTTCTTTTTGAATCTCTTCATGGAATGATGTTTTATTATCGGTGCCCTTTCTTATGGTGGCCCTAACCATCTTTAAACTCCTTTTTGTGCTTATCTATGTGCTAACTAAGATAAATGAGCTCATTAGGAAAGAATAGAATAGAATAGGATAGATTTTTTTAGGAAAGAAGAAACTTAGGTTCAAGAAATGCATTGCAAGCTGCAGGGAGAGAGACTTTGTACTACAGAGGTGGAGTTGAGGCAACAAGACATCAAGTCGAAAGGCATGGCTCAAGACAACTACTCTTCACAAAAAAGGAAACTTAGCTTACAGAATCTTCTTGAGAACATCCACACAGAGAATAGTGGTGCTGAGCAGTAGTACAGATGATGGAAGAACTTAAGTAGTGACATTCTTCTAGTTTCCTTAATGTTCCTTTGTATATATTTTAATATAACAGCTGTGTGAAAAGGATGCTTGCAAAAAATATGAAGATGAGATACAGAACACGACATGAAGCAGAGGATTTGGGAAGGGAGACACTAAACTTGAGTGCAACCGTAAAAGTTTTGAGCTGATGTATTGCGTGTTGTTGAAACTGTTGGTCGCATGTGTCACCTTGTCATGAAAGGTAATGGATGCCATCTTATTTCTTGTCTATAATGAAATGCAGGTTGTCTCTATGAAGGATGGCATGAAGTGAAAAAGCAAGGGCTAGTTTGTAATAGAGAGACCAAGGCAATGAAGAAGAAGCTCCGAGATATAGATATGATAATATATTGTAAAAGAATCCTTATGTTACCATGGAGGATGTATGAGGAGACAATTGTTCACATAAATATTCCATTGGTTGTAAAAGCATGATATTATTGTACATTCAATGGAAATAAATTTGTCTTCTACATAGTCTATTGCTTTAGTGTGACAGATAAAGAAGTGGTGAAACCAAAGATATTAAAACAACATTTACTGTTTTGAAACTTTTTACCTTTATCGCGAAGGAAAGGGCTTGACAGTGGTCCTAGATACCTGTAAGATGGAGGCCTCTTGTGTTTAGCTCATGATTATGTTTGTTTCTAGCTATAGGAAATGTCAAAACACCAGTTGCAATGATTAATGTCAACTCTTATGTTATTACATTGAAATGTGTACAATCACACCAGTGTAACAAATAATTGTGGTCTATGGTCACGAGGGTCTTAGGGTGCTTTCCCATGGGCACAAAACCTTGAGTTTTTTTTTGGCCAGGCCTACAGACGCCATGTTCCCGTGAAGATCTGACCTCGAGTTTTTTTTTCGCCAAGCATCTAGACGCCATGTTCCCATGAAGATTTGATCTCGCTCGGTTCAGGTTTCCGACCTTAACCAAGAGTAATGCATGAACACTTCTCTTTTGCCCAAGTTAGAGATGTGGGTCATGGGAAAGCACCTTAAAGGTGTTTGTTCAGACTCCGGGATCCGTTCTTACTACATAGTAACGGTGCAGAAATTCTGACCTTTATAAGGATTAAGGGTTTTTTAAGTGTGTTTTTTTTAAGTGTGTTTTTTTTTAAGTGTGTTTTTTTCCCAACATCCTGTGTTTTACGCACAGATTTTACCATTTTACCTGCATTCCGGAGAATCTTACCCGCATTCTGTGCGATGAATTGTAACTAACCAGCATTCACGTTGCACGAATGTTCTTCTTGTGTTGATTCCGGGGAGTTAATCAGGGCCTCTGCCTAACAGAGTGGTCCCCTGTTTCCTCTCCGGAATCAACACATTCCTGAATATTGAATATGTAAAAACTGCCTACTCTACTTTTAGCCTAATTCGCCAATCATATCTCGCCACCTAGCAGAGATTTAATCGAGAAAACCGACTAGATAGTTTTTACTCTCTTTTTTGATTTTTCTACCCTGTGATTCCGACAACTGCATGTTTTTACCCTTCTTTCTGGAGTGTGTTCTTGCAAGATCAAATAAAGGCCATCAGGCAAGATCTGATCAGCGGCTGAAAGTAGAGTAGTCGACTTTTACATTAGGTGAAAGCCCCTAGGCTTGATTCCGGAGGGTAGGCCTCCACGCTCCGTGCGTCGGCCAGCTTTCTCCGAAATCAAGCCCCGAAGGGCTTTCTCTTATACACAAAGACAATGAAAGAAGATTAGCATGCCCCTACACAAGGATAAGGATGAACGAATAAATACGAGGAATGGCATATGGGCAATCCAAAGGAAAAGTTTGGAGGTCCTTTATCTGGACGGCTGAGACAGGAGGAGGATCTCAAGCGTGCGACGAAGGGATGGGGATGCAGGGACACGTGTGAATAAGCGTGGCGCATGCCACCTTTTCCACACGCCCTTTTCCGTTGCAACGCTCCACCACATTCTTGCATTCCCATCCCATATTTCAAATCCACGCTCTTCTCGCCTTTGATCCAATCCATTTCACCCCTTCAATCCATCAAATCCTGCTCCATCTCTTCTTCCGATCCAGATCCATCCAAAATTTGGCCGAAATGGTGCCTCCGGCCCAAAAATCCCTCTGCTCCGGAATTAGGGTTCTTCCCGCCGGATCTGGTTAGGGTTCTTCCCTTTTGTCTCATTAAATCCTGCGCTGTTTGATCTTTCCCTTCTTGCTGGAGCAGAGTGACAGAGCATGGCTTTGGTCGGAGCTATCTCCATCTGGGCCCCTTTCCCATTGCCGGATTGGACCATATAACACGGCAGATCCATACCCATCCATCCCACAGCGATGGCGACCCCACTATATGTTCTATTTAGCACTGCCAATTAGTGGCCCTTTGTCCCTGTCTGCTTTCCGACCTAATTGCTGATTCGTGTCATTTGATTATTCTATTTTACTCCTGGGGAGTATTCCAGTGTTGGTAAGCAGTTTATTTCTGGCATTGAAATTGCAAAGGCTTATTGGGTTTCGTAATACTTGTCTGGTTCAAGCGTTTCAAGGCAGGCTTGAGAATTTATAACGCTTCGAGGCAGTACAATTCAAGAAATATCTTGTTTCTTCTTCTTGTTGAATCTTGATTCTTGACAACTCCGGAAAAACAAGAATGTCTTTATTGCCAAAGCTCAGGAAACGTATTTTGCAGAGGAGCTGGAAAGGGGGAAACAAAGAAAATCGCTGTTCTGCAAGCAGTGGGTTTGAAAAAATTGCTGAAGTTTTTTTCCAGATTGCTGCAAAAAGAGGGTTATCAGATTCTTCAGTAAGATTTACTGCGGGCGCAGCCCATGAATGGATTCCTGTTTTGCCTCCTGGAGATTTATCAGAAGAAGAGCCATGTCCTGCTTCAAGGATTCTTTCTATGATTGATACATCTTTAGATTCGAATGAGATTAAGGAAGAGTCAGATGCCACATCTTCTTCTGATGGATTGGTTCATCTCAAGATGAAGCATAAGGCTACTGTGGCTGTGGTTATTGTATTCTGTGTTGTGTTTCTAGGCAAAGTGGTGGTGATAAGCATCACTTTAACTCTCTTATTCACATGCAATGGAGGTTTTGCAGCATGGAAAAAGGGGCAATTTATAAACAAAAGACATGTAGCTTCTGCCATAGATTCTTCGCATTGTTTCAAATCAAGTGCTACAGATACACAGCTCCATAGCTGCAGATCTGCCTCTGCTCTGTCCGCGCCTGAGTTGGATTCGAAGGAAACAGCAAATTTGCACAGGATTGTAAAGAGTTGTACAGAAAGTGAAATCAAATGTGCTGCTACAAGTTTACCTCCATCTCCTAGATATGTAACAGCAGAGAAGAAGAAGCATCTGTTCCAATGCAAGAGGATCAGACCCTTTCTTAACATTTCTCAGACTCAATGCACAGTTTCTTCAAAGTTGGTGTCTTCATCTTCCTCAGACAACTTAAACAAGGTTGAATGTAGACCTACAAGGTCTCAAAGTTCCAGACATCAGGTTCCTGATGGAAATCAAGGCGGCGGAGAATTTAAATGCAAAACTTTAAGAGGAATTAAAAATTCTGTCTTCAATTTGCCTATCCTTGTGTTTGTAGCAGCCTTGGGAGGTTTGGTGTTTGGACGTATTGCCGCGGTTTTCATTGTTTCTGTGCTGTGGTACCTTTTCCTTGAGTTGAATCAGTTCCTAAGTTCTGGTCCCCATGTTCAAGCAAATTATTTACAAAGAAAGAAGACATTGGCTTGATTATGTGTTGAAATATTTGAATAAGGGAGCTTGTTGCAAGGAGAAGGTTTATCTCATTTCTAAATAAATTTCGGCCATTTCATCAAAGCTTGTTATTGTGTTCAAAGTATTTGAATAAGGGAAAAAGTTATGTGACATGTCATTCTGCTATACGCTCAACTCCTCAAAACTGAATATATGCAAAAGAAGAGGAAGCCGAAGTCCTATGGCTTATCTAGTGTATTCATGTTCAAACATTCCTATGGCCATGTGTGGTCTCCATGGACGGACGTTAAAAATATTGGGCCTCCACCGACCTTACAAATATCGGGCGGCCCCTCAAACCAATCATTTGAGTACATGAGTATAAGGCGGTGGCACGTAAAATCTAACTTTTTATTTCCCAATTTATTTTCCAAGAAGCCACCTTCCAAACATGTGTAAGTCTTCTATGTGTCCAAAGCTTTGTTTGACACCTTAGTCTTATATGTCTTGTGGCCTTTAGTAATTGCCACAACTGGAACTTTGTTGAGAAGTTGATATAAACAATTTTAGAAGCTGGATATATAGCTTGTATTGCCAAAAATTCTTCAAGGGCCCCATCACCATGACTTGTCAAGTATATGTTGATCTTTACCAACATTCGATCTACCTACCCACTATCATGCATTTTCATTTCCTCTCCATCTACTCCAATTGTTTTTTATTTAATATCTTGTTGAATAATTAAACTATATCATTAGCCAACTATTTTACTATGCACAAGTATGAAGTATTTAATAATAGCACAAGTGTGGTAGCTATAGGAAGATTTCATGGTGGTTTTATTTTATTCTATTTCAATGTATTTAGAGATTCAATCATATAGATGAAAATTTTAAATAGTGGTTCCAATCATTCCTATAGGCTTTTTTTTTGGAAAGTAAGAGTTGGTTTTGTCACTAATTATAAAACATCAAGTACAAAGCAAAATTCATGCTTTTGATATAAAAGCATACTGGAAAAGATAAAAATTTAAAGCCAGTACAGAGCCTCATAGTATAACAGAACTATGATCCCTTAATAATATCCAAAAATCGATGAAATGAAGAGAAACTATAAGACTTGAATCTTGAAGACCTTAAACATCCGAGATCACGTCAAAACCAGAAAGATCTGATGCTCGATAGAAGACTGTCACCTTAACTCTGAATTCCTGTCCACAAGTAAACAAAATATAATAGTGAATCTAGACAAAAATTTAAATAAGAGCACAGGGAGGATGATAGTCTGGAGTGAAGGACAGAAGGAGTGCAGAGAAAGATGGAAGGTTTACGATTCAGCAAAGAAAATGGAATTGAAGTAGACATTAAAAGCATCAGTTGTTCCAAAAGTGTAGGACTTAGCGGGCCAGCTGTTGTTAAAGAAAAGGCGGAATTTGTCCTTATCCCCCAAGAGAATTAATAATGCTCCATACATATCTGCAAGCTGCTTATGGTTGTAATACATGGACCAGTATCTGGATAGCTGCCTCTCAGTACGACTGAAGTTGTTGTTCAGCAATGGATCTGTACAACCTCTCTGCAGAAGATAGCAGCCTACAGGTCCTTACTATCCTTCTAGTACTGTAGGTGACCTGTCCTCATTAAAAAGACTCCGTTGATGAAGCTAGATTATTCTCAAAGACTGGATCCTTTGACGACTGGCAGAAAGGAAAGTAGTCGTCAAACTTGTTCTTCCCTGATCCTCTCAGAAACTCAAGATATTCTAGGATCATCAGAGAAAAGAATATTAGAATCTACTACATTCAAATTTGAAGCAAATAATTCAAAATGACCCTTATACTCTCCATAAGCATCCTAATTCCTGTCATAGTTAGTGCCATATCTTTTTTTATGAGCAGTAGCAAGAGTTTCAAAATCAAATTGAAAATGAAGTTTAATCTAAAAGATAGAAAGCCTCTTATTCCTATATGAAACACGATTTCTTGATTTCCAGATGTTCCAGAGAGCAAAATGAATTATGGTATTAACAAATTTGTCATCAGATTGAAGAAATTATAAAAGATCTTGATTATGGAAAATTCCAAACTTACTAGAAAACCAAGACCAAAATCCATTTAACTTATTACAAAAAAAGATATAACTCATATTTTCATCATTTCCACAAAGCATAGGAGAGTTTGCCATAATATTAGAGTTTCTTTTCGATAAAGAATAAAGATTATTCAAACTGCCATTAGCAATGAGCCAAATAAAATTTGAGAGGACCGTAAGAATCCCAAGAATTATGAAATAAGGCGGCCCTGAACTGATCAGAATTGATTGACCATTTTGTCACAGCTTTACTCTCTCCACCATTAGCAGAAAGAGCATTATACATATTTTTGACTTTGTAATCCACTTTACCATTAATAGTCCAGTCTCCTTTCCCGGGATTTGGAGATAGATTGTCATGAAGTTTTTAACATGAATGAAGATTTTTTTATCAGAGGAAGTTCCCTTGATGACTTCTTTCAGCTTAGTCCAAGAGATGATCCTATCCCTTAAGAAAAGATCTTTGATATAAATGAGACCTGCATCAGACCATTTTTTGCAAATCCTTGGGTGAATAGCGAGCATAATAGAATTATAATCAGCCAGAATTGGATTCTAAAAAATAGGTAAGTCACTATGAAGTTTGTCCCTAGAATTCCAAGCTTATCTTAAATTGCACATTAGAGGAGAGATATTAGTGGCAGGTTTCATGTGAATGAAGGCAGAGTGAGGAATCAGATGCTGAATAGATGGATGACCATAAGAATGGCTTTTATTGATCCAGAATCTGATAAACTTGGAGGCAGGAGACTGATTTCCATGAATGTCCTGCTAAGGATTTAGCTTGAAAGAATAAATTCTTGCAGCCAAGGCCCCCTAAATTCTTAGATTTACAAATGG
This sequence comes from Isoetes taiwanensis, assembly GCA_021234155.1. NCBI lineage: Eukaryota > Viridiplantae > Streptophyta > Lycopodiopsida > Isoetales > Isoetaceae > Isoetes > Isoetes taiwanensis. The sequence continues at coordinate 10,665,271 of JAJEKV010000042.1, read as the reverse complement.
AGCCCCAATTGACAAGATGATTACCTTTCCAGATGAAGTTTCTAATGATTTTCTCCAATTCCAGATAGATAAATTTAGGAGCAACTAAAGCAGTGGAGAAATAAACATGAGAACATGCTAAGACAGAATTTGCAATAATAGTTCTACCAGCAAGGGAAAGAGAAGTCCTGTAATTGTTCAGCTTTTTCTTGATTTTTGAAAGAATAGGATCCCAAAGACCTTTGATACTGTGATTCAGAGAAAGAGGCATACCCAACAGTTTAGTGGCTTGCACAGAGGAAAGAACTTTAATACCAGCCAGACTTTGTTGAGAAGATCTCCAACAATCAAACTTTTATCAATGTTAAGCTGGATACTAGAGGCAGCTGAGAATTGCTTAAGAATTTTCAAAAAGAATTCAATATTTGAAATATCAGCATCAAGAAAAGAGAAAGAGTCATCAACATATTGAAGAATACTAAGAGATTCATCAGATTGAGGAAGCTTAAGACGCTTAATTAGACCAAAGTTCTGATAATGAGCAATAGATTTGGTAAGCAACTCAGCTGCCACAAGAAAAAGATAAGGAGCAAGAGGACAACCTTGCCTAACACCACATGTAAGAGGAAAGAAACCAGATGGAGCACCATTAATAAGAACAGTAGAATTGGATTTAGAATTAAGGCCAAAGATGCGATTTCTTAGCTTAGGAAGAAAGCCAAGTTTGGACATAGCAAAGTCAAGAAAATCCCATCTAACCAAGTCAAAGGCACGCTTAAAATCCAGCTTAAGAAGAACACAATTCTGTTTAGTGATCCTATTCCAATGCAACCCTCCATAGCAGCTATATAGTTATTAAGAATATATCTCTTTGGTAGGAAAGCAGGTTGATTATGACTGATATTTTTCTGTAGATAGTTTTTGAAGCAATGATTTTGGCACAAAGTTTATAAGTGGTGTTCGTAAGAGAGATAGATCTCCAATCTTGAAGCTTGGTAGGATGATCAATCTTTAGGATCAAGGAAATGAATCCACTAGAGATAGAAGGATGCAGATGCTCAGCATTCCAGAAAGCATGCACAAAAGAAGTAAGATTATTTTTGAGAATATCCCAGAACATAATATAGAATTCAGCAGGAAGGCCATCAGGACCAGGTGATTTCCCTGTGCTGAAACTATTAAAGGTGCTAAAAATCTCATCTTGAGAAGGCATAGCAATCATAGAGGCATCCATAATATCAGGAGCAGTAGGAAGTTTTATGTGACAGCAGTAGCAATAAATAGACTAATTAGGGAAGCACAGAGACAAATTCTAGAATTGGATTCAGTAGAATAGCATTTGGCAGTCATTTTCTATGTATTCTTCGCTTAGACAAAATTGGATTATTACAGGTGTTGGCCCATAATTTCAACGACTAGTTGCATTTGTTTCCAAAAAATCTCTTTCATATTTAAGGCTGAGCCAGAACATTCTTTGATCTTCGACCAATAGAAATTTACTTAGACCTAGAAATCGTTGTTTGACGCTTTGTAACAACAAACTAGTGATCAAAAACCTACTTATTAGTCTGTATCGGAGATAATAATGGTGAAATTTGGAGGAAAGGACAAAAAGAAGATAACATAGAAATTGTGGAAAATGGAGCTCAAGAAGATAGAGGTTGATGAATTGACACCAATCTTTTGGTGAGAAGACAGAAGAAATGAACTTTGGAAAAACCTTAAAGACCTTTACACAGCCTTTGAGATCAAGGACATAATAAGCGTACACAATTGGAAAACGACTAATCATCTCTGGTGTTATTGCTGTTAGGCTATAGCTAGTCCTGGACAAGAGAACCACGATTCCACTATTTTGAAATTATTCCATCATTTTGAAATTTACAAATAGTGACAACCCCAATTTCAACAATGTGGAATTACATGTAAATACTTTTTATTATCAGCCTTAATTCTAACAGGTCTCAAATTACAAGTTAAAACTTATCACAAGCCAGTATTCCATATTCAAGTAGATGTAACTCAAGTAGATAATCACAAACCAGTATTTCACATTCAAGTAGAGTAAGATACTCATATACTGAAAGTAAGATTACAATGAAAGCACGAATACAATGAAAATACACTGAAAGTAGGATTACAATGAAAGTAAGATTCACATCATAAGATATTCATGGACTCTCGTACTTTATTTTGCTTGTTCGGCTATCTTCTCTAGTGACTTCAGAACTTTATCCTTCACAGAGATTGGAATCTTCATGCATCCCTTTCTCGGATCCACCTTGCCCTTTCTGGGGTTCCATGACATCAACACGGGTTTTATTTCCACCCATTGGGTCGGATCACTTGCATCATACTTCCATTGCTTATTAAAACAATCTTTGTAGCACTCTTTTTCAATAATGACTCCTTTTCCACTTACTCAACGCCACCATTCCACACGCACCTTGTTTCTGTTAGGGTTATTAGCTTTCCTACAAACACTCGAGATGGTATACCCTAACCAAATAGGATAAGTATCTTCATCTGATGGCCTGACGATCAAATATTGGCCATCTTTCAAATCCATCTTGGGATCATATGGAGCAAGTTCATATTACTTGGGACGCTCTTTTCTAGGTCCAACATAGTGCTCTTTATCCTCTTCCATCCCCTCTTCAGACTCCTCTGTCATCAAGTGGATCGGCTGCTGATCAGGTTGGAATTGACCATGGTCGAGCTTCCATCGACTTTGAGGTAGCCAACCCTCACTTGTGTCCAAACTCCTTCAAAATATATGAATTTCGTTCCAATAATTTACAAGTGCTTCATTGCATGCTCTTCTCTCTGGTGCTATGTGTTTATCTGCTAAGGATTTCTCCCAGTACCTTATATAATCCATTATTCCTTCCATACTCCGTTCACAATCCTTCACTTCTCCTAATGGTTTCATAGCTTTAGGCTCTCCCGTCGGCACCATTGGTTCACCTGCCGCATCCTCTTTCCAAATCAATATATCCTTATCTTCCGGTTTCCACACAGGATCTCCAGCCCTCATCTTGTATTGCATTATTGGCTTTCCATTATTCACCCAAAACCTAAATTGCAATGGAGCACTATGTCCAATAAGGTCTTCATGAGCATAACCCTCAATGAACTCTTTCCACTCGGGGACTTCTTGTATCAATGAACCAATAGGAGGAGGTGAAGAACACTGCTTAAATAGCTCCAAAAGCCTCAGAAAGGTGGTGACATCACTTTTCTGCAATTTGCTCCTATAATGCCCAAACATTACATCAATGTCTTCATGAGTGTGGCCAGGCATCAAATAACCAACATAGACTATTTCAAACACTCCAACCCATGTAAGATACGACAAGTATGCAAACAAATATCTATTTTTATTCTGGCCAGCACAATTGTCAAGTTGCAAGAGTAGCTTCTTGGGTAGTCGGCGCCCCGGTATTGGGTTTATATGAATTGAAGGTGCTGGCCCATTCATCCTTCCTATGGTCAAATCCTCTAGTTTCATGGGACCAGTCTCATGCAATGCCTTGAAGAGATGTTGCAATGGCTTACAAGAACGAACATCTCCATTAAAACCATGTTCCAAATCGCGCAATGCTTTTGCAATGCTACCAACATGGAAGTTTGGACCATCACCCCATAATTCTATTGAAAATGACTGTGATGCACTGGTCCCTGGCCATGAGTTATGAATCCAACTAGTGATATTTGCAATGTGAAAGACCTTGCAACAGACTTTGGTATAGCCCTAAACTGAGGCAAACAAATTTTTTGCTGATCCATCTTGTCATGAATGATGCATAAAAAATTCTCTGGTTCCATTGTAGATAAGCATCTCCACATCCAGTATGTTGATCGACATGACATTTAATCTTTCCACCTCAAGCTTCGACTTCTCGAGCTCATCTAACAAATCCATGCATATATTGCACTTTGAGAAGTTGTTATATTGCATTCTTTTTGACATCTGAAAAATGCTTACTCCAGAGCTTGCTGAAGGCTGATTGTGAAATCTTGTCCACACCCATTTCCTCTAGAAGATTGTTGATCATTTGTAAAATCACTTTTTGTGTGAAATATGCAGGCAACATTCGAACTACTTTCCTGCATCCCTCTTCATCAACACACTTTTATGAGGCATACTCTCAGCATAATAGTTAACAAACTTCTCGAATAAACTCTGAGCTGCAAGCACCCTGGGGGTTGTCCTCGCCTTTCCCCGATTACCATGCCAACCTATTTGAGCCCCCCTCTTTTGGTTCCGCCTTAATCTCCACCATGTAGAGGCTGAAATACCTAGTATGGTTATCACTGCACTGCTGCATATCCATTTCCCATCAATAGGAAATTCCCTGTTCCTGACATCAGGTACGGCCCAAATGCATGTTCTATGATATTGTAAATATAAGTTTTTCTAGCGTCATGAGTTTTCTCCTTGTAGATTGATCGGGCTTCCACAAGTTCTTTCACTTTGAATCTACCAAAGCAGTTGTTGGGGCAGCCACAGTCCCCGCCTCTGACAGCTTGCATGGTCACTGCAGTTGTTAGTATCTTTCACAGTCTGCACCTTTTCCTTCCTCTTCTTCCTCTTCAAGAAGTTGTAGACCCCTCTTTCTAGTATGGATACATCCAAAGAAGGTATGGAAGGTATGCCATTTTCATCCACCACCACATTATTTTCTCCAACACGCTCAATTCTTTGAAGCATCCTTTTTCCTATTATCTCAATGGAGTCCACTGGCCAAAGCAACAAGACTGGCAACTTTAAACCACTGTTGATATTTTTGCAAGCATAGCAGTGTTTGTCCTTCAGCTCAACACTGAAGTTATGAAGCTGTATTGAAGAAATGGAGACTCCCACAAAGTCATCACCAATAGCCTGTCCATTATAGCAGTGCATAGGATCCCATAGTATAAGCACACCTTCACCAATAATTCCTCTATTGCATTGACGATGCAAAATCACTTTCTCATCCTTCCATGTTAATCTGGAAACTACTATTCTTCTTTCCTCATTAGCTCCAGTTGGGTTTTTAATATTTTTTGCATTTGCTTCAGGTGGTTGTTCATTCTTATTTATATTAATCTCTTCCACATCCATGTAATCAGCATCATTCTTCTCTGCTCGAGGTTCTTGGTCACAGGGTTCCCCAGCACTAGCTTCATGAGAAATCTGAAAATTAGAAGAAAGGTTGAGGAAAACATAGTATTGTATGCAATAACAATAAATGAAATATTTCTACAATGCCTACACCGTGCTACGCGCGACAGTGCGTGTGACACACATGGACCATAATTTTGTAAAATACATAAGAAAGATATTAATTTACCAAATACAGATATGTCGCGCTGGGCGCGACTCATACAAAAGTATCCCTTTTGGACACGTCAACAGATATCCCATTTCGTAGCACATTTCCAATTTCGTATTTGCTGAATCAGTACAATATCATTTCGCCCTTCCAATCTCTGCAGTTTTTTTTAGGTCAATGTGTTATGAAACCGGTTTGGTGCATGTCAATGCTACCAACCGTGTTCATGTGCACGAGCGAGGCTTGGCCTTGAGCCTCACAAAGGCCCAGGATAGGGCACTTCACAGAGATATCTCGAAAGCCATGCTATTCAGGGATTTCCATAAATTGGTACCAAAAATTTAACGATACAAGCACCTCTGCTTCTATTAGGTTCAGCTTTTGCATATGATATCTTTGAAAATGTTTTCTTCTTGCCAGGTTAACATAGTATCAGAGCATATTTGAAGCATCATGAAGTTCTTTTTGGTTTGAGCCTCACCTAAAATAATTTTTCCAAAATATTTGGGCCTATCTTTAGCAGAGCTTCTCTAAAACATCAATTCTATTCTATTGAAGATCATCCTAAAGGAGCCATGCTTTAGATGTGATAAAATGCATTAAAGAATATGTTTTAAATACCAGAACACTACTTGTATTTAGTATGTCGAGCCATTCTCAAGCTTTATAAAATGCTTCTTGGCATCCTATTTTAAGTAGATTATTGTCTTGAAGTTAGCCATGAATTCATTAGTTTGGGAAAATTGGATTCTATTTAGAATGAAATAGACTGCGCAAATACTCGCACTTGGACAAGCTCGTCGTGACTCCTTTTCAAAGTATTAAAACTCCTTGTATCCAAGGCTAGGATTTAATAATTTTTAATTATAACAATAGAATTATGTTTGCAAAGTTGCAATGAATACAATAAAAAACAAAGTTTTGCTCATCAAACAGTGCGACGACAATCCATCCAAGCAAAGAAGTTGTGCTTCAAACTAGAGCAAGCGATAACCATTGATATGTTAACTTGGAAATTTGTTAGGGATTAAGTTTTTTAAGTAAACGAAATTTGAATTTTTAAAGATACTATATCCAAAAAGTTGCTAGTGAAACCACAATTTGGGCTTTCACAAAAATTGCCAAGGCCATCTTGCATGGATTTTAGCTTTTAGATGTTTCCAACAACTGCAGCTGCAATATAGCGAAGCACTCTAGTGGAAATTTAGTTGTGGTCTTCTGTTGCATGCCCTAAAGCCTTACATGAGAAAAGCACAAGAAGCGAGAATAATAAAGCCTCTTCTCGATTGCCTTGCCAGATTGGAATGTGTATGCATGTCCCACTTATTTTCAAGCATGCTCCTAGTAAAATTCTTAGAAATAGCGAAAATCAAACTAAAAAGACGATTGAAACTCTACAATTTGTATGAAAACCATATCTGCATTGCTCAAACCAACTTTTGGTTTGAGCTATTTCTGCCGGAATGAAGCCACCGCTGGAGTCGTTGGGCAAAGAGGTCAATGTGAAGCAGTCCCAAATTGATATTATATGCGTTGGGATAATTTGAATGCTAGGAAGAACTAGTTTCTCAAAATTTCTCAAAATGCATTTGTTTTATCAAACTAATCAATGTGATTAGTTCTTTGAAGATCTTCACTCTCTATTATTACTTCTGAGAAATGATTATGTTTTGAGATTGAGAAGTTAGAGCTGCATTTTTTGGCTCGAAAGAAGCTATCTTGCCCCTCATGTATATAATATTTTGCTCTGCTTTTTGTATAGTTCTTTCTCAGGCAGACGCCGCAGCCTCAGACAGTACCTTGATGCATGCTTCCTCTGTAAGCTATGGGATGCGAGCACCCTTTAACAGGTCAAGACGGCACATTATCAACGCCACATAAATCCCATGTTGGAGGGCGGGGCCCACAATGCTACCTGTGCACTCATCTACCCATGAAAAAGCGCAGATCCATTGCCTCTATCCGCACAGGTGCACACCATCTCTGGATTGAGATAGGGAGATGGGTTGGGAAGCTGCGTCAGGAGAGGCTTTGCCAACGCTGCCAGGTTGGAGCGGTGGAAGACGAATGCCACACCCTTCAGAGTTGTCTGGCATATGATGGCATTTGGATACGTTATGCTGAGCTGGTCCGCCCCGGCCAGCCCCTGCATGAGATGCTGAGCACGAGCTTGGTACGGAGGTTGGGCTCATACATTCAAGAGATCATGGATCGTCGAGATCAGCTCGGTCCTCGGGCACTTACTTGAGACATGTACATATTTCTGTCTATATTTATATTTGTACAATTTGACAGCAAACCTATTCCTGTCACAGTTTTTCCCCCAAACAACTCTTTAGGGCAGAGGAATTTTTTAACTCGGACAGTAATACGCTTGATGCGCCTTCTGTTTGGGTCCCATAGGCCAATTGGTCTCCGTGGACGATAAAGTCCTGTTCTATTCTATTATATTCTATTCCTTTTTTATTTAGAATGGGCAAAGCCTGTGTGGTTGTGGAGATTATTTCCCTTTTTATGTTTTATATATTCTTCTAATTCATCTGGTTTCATCGATATTTTGCTTTTATGACTTCATCCATGTTTTGCTTTTATATGTTCTTCTTATTGATCTGGACTTTATTTCTTTGCTCAAATCTTCTTCTTCTTCTTTTGCTTCAAAATCCTTATTCTATTGAAATTGAGTTAGACTATAATTCTTTACTTCAAATTTCTTGTTTTTACTTCCAATTTCATGTTCTAAGCTCTCCATCCTACACTTAATTTTCACCAAAACTAGAAGTATCTTATAAAAAATAAATCTTTTATGATCCTTGAATAGAATTTCGAAGGTTGTTAGATGTAGAGACAAACAAAAAGTTACTGAATATATACTTAGGGTGGGACCCATTTTGTTAATTTTCCCTAGAGGTCTTAGCGACTTTCATATAACTTAGCGACTTTCTTAAACTGGACCAGAGAAATGGGATTAAACTTGAGCGACCTAATAAAGGAAGGGCAGTGGAATGAGGAGTGGGCAGACAGAGCCACAAGAACGTGGCTGCAAAGGCACACAGGACCCAAGACAGCCTGGCCCATGCAAGTTTTCAACCCAGGTCAGCAAATAGGACACCAGATGTATCGGGATAACATACTGGGAAAAACTAGAAGAGACACTCTGGCTAGATTCAGGATGGGAAGTCATGATCTAAGAATCGAAAAAGACAGGTGGAGAGGAATAGACAAGGAGGACAGGATATGCAGAATCTGTGACAGTGGGAGAGTAGAGGATGAGAATCACATGATTAACGATTGCCCGATTTATGGAGACATTAGAGACAAATACAGAAACATAAGATGGGGGGAACCGGTCTACATTCTGATGACAATAACAGAATCGCTTCGGGATTTAGCAGACGCGATCCAGAGAATGATGACCAGACATAGAGAAGTACACCGTGAAAGAAGGTTCCTAATATGATCCGTACAAAAGCGGGTCATAAAACCCCATACAAATTGTTCAGTTAAAAGCTGATTGATAACGACGCATCACTGCACGGCCACGAAGTCGAGGTAAAGCGGGATGCTGGTATTAATAGAAAAAAGTCAGCCTTCAGAAAAGGCTACATCATAATAGTGTGATGTGCTAGTAGCGCCCTTTTTCGGGAGCTCGCCCATGCTACACAAGTTCAGGGGCCTCGCGGCACAAGGGACATTAATGTATATTCTATTCTATTCTATTCTATTCTATTCTATTCTATTCTATTCTATTCTATTCTATTCTATTCTATTCTATTCTATTCTATTCTATTCTATTCTATTCTATTCTATACGTTTTTTTATTATAACTAATCTCTGGCCAACAAAGTTACTCATTTGTGTGTTGGGCAAATGTTATCATATATAGGACTTTGTTTCATGTTACATATTAAAAACATCTCTGCATTATAGTTTTCTACAGGCTCTTAACATATTTTGCATTTGAAGTTGAAATATAAACTAGTCTAAAACCTGTAGATTGTTTTTTTAGTTTGAAAAAAATAATTTTTCAAAATATATGCTCCATAAGGTTCTTTAATAATTGCAAATGGCTCACGACTTATTATGTTTTCCCTGTTTGTGAAGTCTTATAAATAGATCTATCTATCTATTTGTCTATCTATCTATCTATCTAGACCAACTTTAAGTGAACTAATGCTTTGAATGTTTCTGTGCAGTATAAACCCATCAATATGTAGACAAATGTTGTGGAAAATTAGGAACATTCAGAAGATTGAGTTTTGAACACCTCAACCTTTTAGCTACATATAAAATTGCAATGCACATCTCTACACTTCCCATCTCATTGTGCACAAACAAAAGTAGGTTGCAAAAGTAAGTAAACTTTCGACCCAATAAGACAAAAGAACCACATTTTTAATTATAGTTGTATTGTGGTATATTATTCTTAGGGTTGTCATTCAATTTTGTATGTGCAGAGCCCAACAAAAGAACGTGATTTTGAAAACAAAAAAATTTGCCAACTTGCGATATTGACATCTCAAAGGATATATTTTCTTGGTTATCCTCCACAAAGTGAAGGACCAACCTGTGGGCCTCCTTCACACTATATAATAAGACATCCAAAGTACAATTAGAAAGTACCAATGCAACTTTACTCCTAGGCCAATTGAGGGCCAAAAGCACCAATACAACTTTACTCCTAGGCTTGAACATTGACATGGCTCTCTACTGGGAGTTGTAAATGAGTTGACTACCAGAGGTGCATATGGTGCCTGCTAAATTCTTGTATATCTTAAAATTGTTGAAATGTCTTAAGATTTAAGTTCATTCTCCGAATATAACGTGACATTTTTTCAAATTTCAAATCTTTTACAATTTATCAAATATCCCTTAAGATTTAACAAAATAATTAAATGCCCTTTAGGAAGGAAGCAATTGAGACACTTTGTCGCTGAAGAAGGGCATTCTTTAAAACTGGAGGGCATTTGATTAAATTTAAAATTAATGATATATGTTCACCAAGGACATCAAACATTGATTGAAACTCAGTATCCGGTGAATTCATCAAAACTTATGGGTATTTTGTAGTTTTTTTCCAAAAAAAAAAAAAGCCCAAAAAAATTGCTTCAAGTGCTCTGTTAAGCCAAAAAAGAAAGCGTGTAGACCTCGTATCATTGAGATCCTAAAACAGCACCATTAGATAATCATAAGCTACAAAAATTACCATACGATATGAACTCAAATCTTAATGATCTACCGCATGTCTGTTGGCTTTAGATTGTATATGGTTCTGTCTGCTTCACCCCGTTTTGCAAGTTTGTTTCGCTTCTTCGCTGATTTGTCTCCCAATTTTATTGCCTTCAATTTCTAACTTCTATCCTTGATCCCTCCCCTGGGACTTTGACCAACACAACCGTCTAATTGGCTGGTCAATGTGCATAACATCATCAACTTTCGTACCAACTTATCTCTGGCTCTTTCTGCCCCTAGATAAGGATCTAGATCGAGGTCTTTTTACTGCAACAGATGCATCCATACCCAAGCTGCTTAGATGCTGATCCATTATTTGCAATGTGAACTCCCTGTCTTTATCGTGCTTTCTGAAAACCACCGCTCTACTTTCGTCGTGCTCTTCTTCATCGTCGTGCTTCTCATCATCTTTTTCTTCTTTGCTTTTATTGCAGCAAGTGCGCGCATTTCTTCTGGACTCAATCCCTCTATATCCATTTCATTATCCTCTTCCTTTGCTTTCTCGTCCCTTTCCAGCTTTTCCAGCCTCTCAAGAATATTAGCATCCACATAATCTGCAATATTATGACCATCAATAGTTTCTGCAATTATATCCTCCTTCAAATCAGCAACTGCCAGCATATAGTGTTTGTGTAAATTAACAGAGTATGCGCCAACACCACCATTCTCTTCCTGGAGGTACTTTTCAAGTTTTTGTTCTGCAACCTTAGCTATAGGCTTCAGCCACAGCTTGAGAAATACATGGTGACCTCTATTTGTCATCCATGGGCTTCAAATTAGCAACATGAATTCGATTCAAACGATCATTGAATCTTTTGGATTTCATTTTTACCTCTACTCTTTGCTGCAGAAGTTTTTTACAAGTTGCATTTGGGTGTAAATATAGTAATACTACCCAAAAAAAGTGAAGGTACCTAGCACCTAAAGCACTTGTGGTCGAGCAAAAACATGACCGCGCATAATTAATACATCGTAATATCTCGACCTTAGTTCCCGCGCGTAAAGCTTCTTTTCAATCATTCGACATCCCAAATTTTATCTACTTTTCTATAGCAGAGTATTCCAATTCATAAATCCTTTGCCCGCCCACAATATAAAGCATTTAACCGGAATAGATATTCTTCAATCAAGCAAAATGGTAGAAGAGGCAGTAAGAGTGGAGGATTTTGTTGAGATACATGGTTTGTCAAACGAGGGTCTATAGCCCCATTTGAAGTACAATTGGTTATCAAGTCAAGTTACAAAGGAACAATGGGACTCCATTTGGCAAGAACCTTTCAATTCAAAGTCTGCAATCAAGGTTCATTTTGTTCAACCACATTTGAGGGAAAAATTGGAAAGCTTATTGAGAGTGTTTTACCCAGATGGCATTCGTAACAAGGAACTAAGAAAACAGGTTGCTTATGCCTTTGTTTGGAAAAATTTCCCTAAAGGATTGCTTGATCCCGAAGGTCATAAGATAAATTGAGCTTCATTTGGCGCATAGGTTATGATGTACAAGAAATGTGGGCCGAGAAAAAAGGAACAAAAAGCAAAAGCTGAAATTGATACCAAACCTGATATTTCTGCAAAAGAAATTCCTAAGCCTATTCTAAATCAGACCAATTTGAAGCATAACCTACATTTAGTGACAGAAAACTAAAAAAAGCCTGAGATAAAAAAAGGCATCGATGGGAAAGGAAATGCAATATATTGTTGTTAGCCTGGCTGCATCAAATGATAAGATTTTCAAAAGGTTGTCTGAAAAAAGAAGTAATACGGGAAAAATAAAGTCTACTATTGCCGAGAAGAGAGCTTTGATTAGTACAAAGGAATTGGAGTTAGAAATCACAGACTTAAAAAAAATGATGTTTGAAGAGTATGCATGTGAATGCTGTTTGCAAACCTGGAGATCCACTTCTGGTGTGAAGAAGGTGTCATTGGAAGCTCAAATAATTGAAAATGATGCTAAGATAAATGCAGCAAAAGGACATACGGGCCACCTTGAAAGTCTGAGGCAAATGACCAACTCTCCTTTCTGCATCAACACCATCAAAAAAAAGCTACCAGGTTATTTTGCAAAGTTATTGAATTGCCTGTGGTTTAAGTTTTCATGATAAATACAAGATGTCCATAGTTCTTGATTGTGAACATGAATATCATGTGATGTGTGCTGCATTATTGAAGGAAGGGAGATGTTTGAAAAAGCAGATTGCTTCTTTTGATCCTAAATTAACTAATAAAAAATCTGATGCAGAATCAAAGACAGCTCGGTCTGATTTGGGATCAAATACAGCTCGGCCTGATGTTGAGCTGCTAAGCAGTTGCAGTCCCCTTCTACTAGCAGAAAGAGGAGGCTGAGATATGCAAGTGATGATGCTGATTTTGAGCCAGATCTTGCAGAGTTAGGCAATCAATCTAAGATGTTGAGCCCAAGGCAGTTAAGAAGCAGTGGTAAAATTGGGGATGAGAAGGCAGATGGTTCGGAGGCAGGTCTTAATGAGAGTGAGGTTGAATGTGTCTTGGACACTCCAAACATGAAGAAACAAAAGCAGGAAGTGCCAAAGAAGGATGATTTAGTTGAGAAGAAGAAAGGGAAGGACAGTAGCAAGACCAAAGTGAAAGAAGTTATGACTGACAAGAAAAAAGGAACTGAGGCCAGGTAGAACAAGAAAAATTTTGGGAAAACTAAAAAGTATCCATTGAGAAGAAAAGTGCACATAGATTTGAACGAAGAAGGGGAAGAAGAGGGTGTTGAGAAAACAATTATGGATAATATAAGGTCCACCCTTGAAAATATTGCAAATGTAGTTCCCAGTGGTGCAGATACAGGTTTTGAACAAGAGGATAATGCTGCAGCAAAATCTGTACACAATGAAGGTACAAGTAGCAATTTTGCTGAAATTATGGAAGCTCTTAGAGGAAATTCAGACATTTCTTTGAGAGCACTAATTCATAAATGATATTTTAATATTTAAGGATTGACAAAGTAGTCCCATTTGATGAGGACTTAACTGTTTCCAATTTAACTTCCAGGTTTATGACTTTTTAATTTGAATAAAAGTTTTTGTGGATCTATTGGTCCTATATTCACTTAATTAATTGTCTGAACATCAGGTTATTACCCCTAAATTTCAATTGTACTTTTTTCTTGAATTATTCACTGAATTCTATGTTATTTAACTTATTAAGTGTTCTGATGCACAAACTTTACCTATGAAAAAGAATTTGTTGATACTAGATCTCAATGGCGTGCTGGTAAAGAGTTATAGAAGAAACCAATCAATATAGAGAAGACCTAATGTTAGAGCCTGAACTCTAACCTTGCAAGAAGGATGAAAAACCCAACAATCCAAGCTCAATCTATCAAATCAAGGCAATGCACAACACAAAGATTCATCATCTCCATAGCTAGATCAAGCAAAATACTCTCTCCCAATACAATGTCTCTCTCTGTTCTTCTCTCTCTCCTCAGATAATACAGTGGTGATCATGGATATGTGCAAATATCCTGCACGCGTGCATGTGCGTATATCCCTCCATATACGGTATATAATCTCTTATACCACCTCAATAGTGGTGAGTGTGGTGAGTGGTGAGTGGTGACTGTGGTGTGTGGTGACGAGTGTGGTGAGTGGTGACCACCCCAACAGTGGCGACCACAGTGGGAAAATGTGCCACTCCGTGGCGGAGAACCCACAACAAAACGTACTAATATGGTCCTTGGGACATGTCCCCAAATGACACATTTACATGTATGATTAAAAAGAATATTATCCTCCTCAAATCCAAATGACTGATACAAAACAAATTGGTCCAAAGTGACAGTGACGAAACAGATCCTCTGTAACTATGGCAAACTTTGAAAGCTAATATCTTGAGTTCCAGAACTCCATCTGACCTGCACCATAGCTCGTTGGATTCGTATCGCCAAAACACATCTTTTGATGTAGGATAGATTGTGTATCATGGAACTGTCACCATCTGTTTTTACAGAAAAACGACCTGCTGTAACCCAAAAGTTCTCCACAAATTTTCTCTAATTGAAGCTATATCAAATCTGAATCCCTTAGAATAGCACTTCTCTTTCAAAATAAGGCCTGAGATCCTTGCCATTTCTGGGATTAGGCAACAATTCCCCTTCTGGAGTCATCAAGTAGAAAGCCCCACCTGGTACCTCTTTATCAATCAGAAATGGGCCTTCCCATGGGCTTTGGAATTTGGATAGATGCTTCTTAGTGGTCCTGCACAACACCAATTGGCCTTCCTCAAATGGATTGACAACCTGTAACTTGTCTTTGATAAGCTTTACTTTTTGTTTATGCCTCATATTGAAGTCTGCTGCTTCTTGTCTCATCTCTTGCAATTGCAGTAAATCATCCATCCTATTATGCACTTGATTTGGAGTTGGAACTTCTCCTAAATTCTCATAATAGGGTAGCTCCACAAATGAACACAAAGGAATGTCCAAATGAATAGGCATCATAACTTGCACTCCATAAACCAATTCAAATGGTGTAAATCCTGTAGCCAACTTGTAAGTACACCTGAAACTCCATAATGCACCTGTCAAGGCTTCATGCCAATTTCTTTGATTATCCTTCACTGTTTTGGCCAAGATAGCTTTCAAAATTTTGTTAGTAGACTCAGCTTGTCCATTTCCCTGTGGATAATAAGCAGAAGCTTGCACATGTTGAACACCAATCTTTTCTGTTAACTGAGCTACTACTTTTCCCATGAAATGAGTTCCCCGATCAGACAAAAGAATAGTTGGAACACCAAACCGAGAAATCAAATTGTGATAAAGAAAGCTTACTGTGGTATTTTCTGTAGCATGCTTTGCTGGAATTGCTTCTACCCACTTCGTAAACATGCATGTGGCTGCCAAGATATACTTATAAAGAATAGCTTCATGCACCACATAATCAGCTGCTTGTACTCTAAGAGTATGCTTTTGTTGCTTTGAAAATGATGAAGGATAAGTCTGATCTTGTAAATACCTGTATATATTGGCATACCAAAGATCCACGGTCTCAATGAACCCTTGTAATACTCCATTATCCTAAAATGCTACTTGCTGGTCTGTTTCCTCTTCTATTTCAGCACCACTACTCAAATAGGCACTTGGATTATGAGCTCCTTGAGCTAACTTAACACTTGTATGATAAGAGCCCATCTTGTAAATTTAGGATCTTGGACCGTCTTGTTGTAAATGCATGGCAATGGGTTCACATCCATATGAATGTAAACATACTGTACATTTGCTGAATTCCATTGTGAAGGAAGAAGATAATGTTTAAATTTATTCAAGGCCCACTTCAATGCCAACCCAAGATGCTCCACATGAGTCCATTTCTGTTCTTGTGGAGTTAACAACCTGCTAGCATAGTAATTCACATCATAATGCTTTTGCTGATTTTTCTGACATAGTGTGACAGCCAAAGCTTGCTCCCAAACTGTAAAGAATAAATGAAATGGCTCACTCATTCTTGGAGGAATCAGCAAAGTTCTCTCTTTCAATTGTCCAAGGCACCATTCAAATGCTTCTTGAGCATCCTCCTTCCATCTAAAATTCTGCCCTTGCTTCATACAATCCACAAGTGGCTGGGTTACTTTAGCAAAATTGTGCAAATACCTCCTGCTAAACCTGAGTTGGCCATATAAGCTTCTCACTTGGGATATATTTGTAGGTGGTTTCACCTTCTCCAAGGCTGCAATCTTACCATGATCCACTTGTAACCCCTTTTCTGAAATATAATTGCCCAATAGTTTTCCTCCTCTAGTGAAGAAAATACACTTAGCAGGATTCAAACTTATGCCATACAATCGGCATCTTTCAAAAACTTTTCTGAGATGATCCAAGTGATCCCTTCTTGGATTTGAAAACGCTGTTAAGTCATCTATAAAGACTCTCAAAAAGTCTAAAATATCATGAAAAGCATATGTCATAGCTCGCTGAAATGTGGCTGGAGCATTTGTGAGGCCAAAAGGTAATACCTTATAAGCATAGATGCCAAAAGGTGTTCGAAAAGCCGTCATTGCTTGATGTGGTGGATAGATTTGGATCTGATTATATCCTGAGTAACCATCCAAGAAAGAATAGGCCTGATTTCCTGCAACAATATCCAACAAAGTGTCTATGAATGGTGTAGGAAAATGTCTCTTTTGGTAGCTTTGTTGAGATCCCTGTAATCAATGCATACTCGGATTGAGTTATTTGGCTTTCTCACTGGTACAATAAAACTGATCCAATCTGAATTTGGCACTGGTACAATAAATCCCACCTCCAAAAGCTTCATGACTTCAACCTTTACTTGCTCCTCTATGGCTAGACTCATTCTCCTTTGAGCTTGTTGGACTGGTTTTGATCCTTGTTTCAAATCAATGGTATGAACCACAACCTCTGGTGGAATGCCTTTCAATTCTTTGTAATTTCTTGCCAAAACATCCCTGAATTCTCTTAACAAAGATATCAAATCATGTTCCTCCTCTTGAGTAAGATCTCCTCCAATAGTAACCAATTCTTCTTGATTTCCTTGAGAAATATTAATGTTCTTGACTGAATGTGGTGACTGTAATGAATGTGATGAGTGTGGTGACAATGACGAATGTGGTGAATGTAGTGACTGTGGTGAATGTGGTGACAGTGATGAAGGTGGTGAATGTGATGACAGTGATGAATGTGGTGAATGTGGTGATGGTACTGAATGTGGTGCAGGTGATGACTGTGGTGACTGTGGTGACTGTGGTCACAGTTTGTGGTAAGCTTTATGATTTTTTATTCAAGGCTACAAGATGGTTGTTTACAGCCAAATATGGAGCTCAAATCAATTGAAAAGATTTGTTTTTGACACTAAGAGCAAAACAAGAAACGGAGATTGACATTATGTAATGGGAGTAAGACTGCCAAGGCATGGATTGAGGCTATAGTTACGAAACGTGACCATTTCAGTCACGTCCATGGTTTTTTGCCTGATACGAAACACGGTGTGTTGTAGCTTGGAAACGCTGTTCGTGGCAGAACCACGGTTGTGGTTTTTAAAATTAGTTGCAACTGTAATACTTTTTTTTTCCAGACAGCTAGCTTTTGGCCCGGCTATTCCCATTTCTGTTTCTGCCTCTTAGGCCCTTTTTCGACGACATGGATGTCTTATATTTATCATGATATTATTGGGCCACATAAGCATATAAGACAGGCTGGTTTTTTCACTCCAACTTATAAGGCTGAGATTCCACTGCCGCAGACGGCAGTTCTCTGTTTGCCGTCTCTGTTTCACCGGAACTGCCTGCCCTGAAAAAAATGAAACTGCCCTTGCTCGACATCATCTCCCCAAATCTAAACTACCGCCGCTTGTGGAATCAAAGCGCAACTCCGGAAGTTTGTGATCATTCAATTTGATTGGCTTGCTGCTAAAAGCCGGGCACTAACTGCCGCTAGTGGAATCTGGGCCTAAGACATGTCTCATAGGCATTATGTACAGGTTTGGAGTCTTATTTTCTTCGGGGGGAACCCCCCCTCCATAAAATAAGACATTTATTCCTATCCAATCAAGGTGCTTTCTTTGCCTAAAAGGCTGGAGTGGAAAGGCTGGAGTGGAATCGTGAACGGAACTGCAATCACTGAACTTGATTGTATTGTAAATATAGAACGGAATGAGGGCTGCAGGTCGAAATTGGTGAGAAATTTGCAGGTGGGATTGCCACAGGTCGAATTATAGGTCGAAAATTATAGGTAGAATTGCCACTGGTGGAAAGTTGCTTAATCGTGTTGGCTCGATTTTGTTGCTGCATGTCGAAGGGTGGGTCTGGAGGATTTTTGTTGCTTGATTTTGTTGCTGAATAGGGCAGGGAGGTTTGAAGAATTTTTTGCATTGGGGTTTGTATCCATCCTCTTGATTGAAGCCATTGTTCATATTTGTCTATCCATTGATGCAGAAAGCTAAGAACATTTGCTAGTGCAATTTCATCACGAAAGCGGCACTGAAATCTATAAGTTTTGAAAATAGTCGGCAAAGAAGTTGTGCGCTTTCCTTTTGAAGCCCAAGCTACCATTATTATTAACAAACGGTTGCTAAGGGTTGCTTTGCTCTCAAGCAGATGAGATGCCTGGAAACCTTGTTTGGGGTCTGGGTTCGGGAACTCCTGGAAGACAGCCCTCTGTGAGGACCCGTGGATCTCACAGGAGAGTCCGGGGGACTATGTCACGCGGGATTTGCAAGAAGAGAAGAAAAAAGAAGGAAACCGAACAAATGAGAGAAAGATGATAAGCTTCCTTGATATCAATGATGAAAATACATGAGCTCTCGCAATAGAGAGAAAACTGAAAGGAGACAAGACTCAAAACTCATCTAAAAACTTATGTGCTAACTCTACTCATATATATAGTACAATGGCCTTGGGTCCAATATAGACACTCTGACTGATCTCGGTGCCGACTCCTGGAAGGAGGCCTGATTTGCAGGAATGTTGGCGGTGCCTCTTGAAGTGCCTAGAATCACGCTGACGCTGACGCGGGCGGTGACGGGCCGTCACTTGTCTGAGCGGCGCCTTTGTTGATGTACCATGTGCTTTGACCAAGTGGTCTCGCCGCTTGGTCTTCTGCGGAGCCTTGGATGTCTGACCCGTGGCTGACTGAGGATCCTTGAGCTTGACCTGGTCTGTCGTGTGCATGAATAGTCCTGTACCAGGAGGCACAGGACTAACACTCCCCCCCACCAAATGACACTCAGAGTGAAGAAAAGGAGGAAGCGTTTCAGAGGGTGGGAAGCCATCTGTGTGAAAGTGATCCTCACGGGAGTGAGGACGGGCAATTATGGTACTGGTTTATGAGATCCTGGCGTGATTGAAGAGCTTGAGGAGTTTTGTTTTGGCCAAGGGCAGGATCGGCATCAATAAGAAAGCGAGAGCGTACCATGTCTTCAAGGGCAGCGTGGGCGTCTGAAGAAATGTACTGACATTCCATGAGGAGGCAGTCCAAGGCCAAAGGCACCGGCTAATCGCATTCGGATTGCAAAGGAAAAATGGGGCCACCGATTTAAGGAGCTTAGCAAAATGCATTTGAGAGCAGCGCAAAATCCTGCTTGAAGATGGACAGAAGGATCAGGTGAGGTGGAGGCATTCTGCAAGAAGGTGTTGAGACCATGAAGCGCATCCGCGGCCGTTGCCAACCACGCCATTAGCAATGTAGATCCAATTGGTGGTGTTGTCCGAGTGGCACCTTCTTCCCAATGTGAGCGGCGAACAAAACGTGGATCCCACCGAGATCCGTCGAGATCCGAGGTGGTGTCCACCGCATGACCATCCATGACCTTGGTCCAAAAAGGAAGGCGCCAATCGAAGTCGTGAACCCGGGCGTGGAGGTACACCTGGGGAAGCATAGGGAGAAGGAACCATGCCCGTGGGCGGGTTGCCGAGCGGTCTCCCCCAATTGACCGACAAGATCTGGATCAAGAGCCCGACACCAACGATCCCACGAGAAGCGTAGAGTTGAGAGTTGACAGAGGGCTATCCCATCCCGTGGGGACCATCTTGCTATCCAACAGAGCTTGTAACCGATTGTAACCTACGAGGTGCTGCATATAAATTTGTGCATAGGGAAGATCCTCGATGTCCTAGATACTTCCCGATTTGTTGCGGCGCTTAAAAGCCGAGAGATAAATGATTGGCAAGCTCAGGCATGTACTCTTGATGAAGAGTTTGGGTCTGAGCAGGATCCGCAAGATATGGATTGTTATCCTGAAGCACCCATTGCACAGTGGGGTCACCCTGGAAAAGCTGGCGTGGCCCATTTCCAAAGTGTTCCTGTGTATCACCCAGATAGAAATCATGAAATATGTAAGCCATGGGCTGAACCACTCAAGGTGATAAAGTCCGGATCGCACAAAGGTATGAGATCAAAGACGACAAGGGCACAGCACAACCCTTTGTCTTCAATGGAGAGTTCTGGCCAAATCCGAAGAAAATCTGCACTGCTCAGGGGAATATCCACAGGGCCATCGGCCGCATGCCACTTCGAAAGGAAGAGGTGGCGTCGAGCAACCACATAATCGTGATAGCAGGAGGGAACTGGGAAGTCAACAGGCATTCTGTGAAGAATGGCAGTATGGGCGTCAAGCTTTGCTTGAGCCTCATCAATGATCGAATAGCTTGCTGCAGTACCGTTGTTATCACGGATCCGGTTGTCCCTTTCGAAAGCAAAGAAGCGGATCGGTCACGGACCCGCTTCGAGAAGTGTTGACTGGGAGGAAGATTTCCCGGTGTATTGAGACGAAGCACGGCAATCTTCGCGTCATCCAAGATCTTCGCTTCGCACCTCTGTAAGTTTCGATCTTGAAGAGAGGTGAGCCGAGAGGTTCAGGTAGAAAGCGAGCCGCCAAGGAGGCGACTTTGAGCGCCCCGGCCGAAAAGATTTTGAACTTGAGTGCTGAAATTTTCACACGCAGTTCGAGTACAAGGCATTGAGTTTAGTAATATCTCAAGGCCCTTGGTACTCGTGAAAGCGGCTTTGGACTTGTTGTGCTCCAATAAAGTCTGAATTTCGACCGAGCCGAGCCCTTGATCCGGGCGAGTTGGCTGACTTGAGCTTGTGTACTTTTGAGATCTGCATGAGCCCGTAAGAGAGCTTCATGCTTATCTTGAAGTTTGGCCTCCAAAGTTGCAACTTGGGCAGTTGCGCCTTGAAGGTCCCGTGTACCGCATCGAGGCCTCTAGTGCTTGAACCCCCCGCCATAAGAGCGCCTTGGGATTCTTGTAACTTGAGAGCAGCAGCTTGAGCATCCTGGCCGATACATCGATACAACAACCCACGAGGGTGTTGTGGTGGTGGAGCTTGTTTGTTACTGGTTTGGGATGTTTGGGAAAAATGGTGTGAAGTGGATGGTGTGGCGGAGGAGGAGACAAAGGACATGGGTGTGACCGTGGACATGACCCAAGGGAAGACGGGCGTGAAGTGCCAACTTGGTGAGTGATTGGAAGGGAGCTACCGAGTGGAATTATGAGAATTTGGTGGTGTGGGAGGGAAGTAATGACGGATGAGGGCTTGAAAGTGGCCTCCCACAGTAAAACTTCGTAAATGGAAGTGGTACCTCGGCGGTCCATTTCTTGGAGAAGACGATAGAACATCATTTGGGGCCAATCTATGTGGTGTTTGGAGTGTGTAGCAAAGGAGGACCAGGTTATAGAAAGGCTTATTGATATGGGTGTTCTTGATAGAATACCCAAGGAATTTTCGCCACGTAAATTTGACAAAGGTTTCGTGGAGGCTTGTCGATATTGGTCGACGATGGACATTGGCATGATAAGCAGTGCACCAAACTCGTGACATCGATATCCCGATAGCGCACCATGATACACAAGGGGTGTGCAAGGGAATATGAAATACCTCGAAATCAAATGTTGAGTCAACGAAATAGTGGTGCCATCGACCACAAAGTGGTGTAACCTTAAGGGTCGTTAACGATATTGGCGATGAACCGCTTCAACCGGTCGATTTGGAGCCGAAGTTCCATTTGAGAGAATTCAGAAAAAGCTGGTGTCGCTCAAATGACTTCTTTATTTGGGCCAACAAGGGCTTCACGGAAAGTGGGCGTCAAGAAGGATACAGATGCAAAAAGGGCCGGATCCTTGGGAGCAGTAGCTTGAAGTGTAGAAAATCTTGGGGCAGCCATGGGAATGATGTGCGGAACGAAGAGGGATGCCAAAGGCGGAAGACGAAAGTCGAGCACGGAGGACAAAGGCGCAGAGGAACGAAAAGGTTTGTTTTAGGGCGCACAACTGGAGGCGAAGAGGTATGAAGAGTGCGAAACCGAACCGCTGATGGTGCCAAAAGTCAAAAGATGCCAAGAAGGGTATTGAGAGGCAAAAATTTGGCTAAGTCCCAAAAACGTAAGAGAGAAGCAATGAACGGTGAGGATGAGACGTGAAAGAAAGATCGAATGTGACAGATGGCAAAGGACACCCATTAATGTTCGACGGGCGTGAAAAGAAGGAATGGCATTCAATGCTGGCAACTCGAAGTGGGATATCATTAAAAGGAATGTGTCAGAAGGTACCATGGCTAGATATGCGGCGGGAGAAAAGATTCTCATTTTAGAAACAAATTTTGCATTGCAAAACACGCTGGCGATTTGTGTGATTGGTCCACGCCGACAAGGAGTGCCTCGCTGGGCTATATAAGACGAACCGAGAGGAACGGCGGCATCCGATGGCGCCAAGATGGCCGCCGGCCGCTTGAACGAAGATTGCACGATGCCCACTAACCGCCGAGTGGATCACTTGCAAGATGAATTGTCCGGATCTCGGGCGCTGCCACAACCGTGGCATTCAATGGACGGCCGGTGTGCCGGATGGCTGAACATCCCCACCAAGACCAATGGGATGGAGGTGGTTCTCGCACCTTCGCCGATCCGAGCGTAACCTCTACCATCTCCTCAAGATCACCTCCCTCGAACCCGGAGTAGAGGGTTTTTCCTCTTAGGACTTAGTAAATAGGGCCCGAGCCCGCTTTTGTATATAGGGCGTGCCCATAAGCGGAAATAGCTGGGTCTGCGCCTACATTTTGTAAAAAATCTTCACTATAATATAATATACCGCCTTTCTAGTCACTTTCGTGGTGTTTGCTTCTTGAACTGCCTCTCGTGTGTTGATGTTCACTTTCGTGTGATGAAATGCTTTGAGACGAAAACCATTAACCAATGTAGGTAATGGAGTGCCATCTAACTCAAATTAGTTGGAAAACGCTTGGTCTAACCACTTGAACAATTTGATAAGGGCCAAGCCAACGAAACTTGAGTTTACCCGAAAATTTTTGTACTGGAATCATAAAGAAGAACCAAATCTCCTTCTTTGAATGTTTTTGTCTTCAAACGCTTGTCATGTAAAGATTTTTGCAAAATCTGTTGTCCATGAAGAACACGAATATAAGCATCCCTTCAAGTTCATCCAACTGTTCTAATTGATAGACCCGTTCTTTGAGTGCGCAGGGATTATGAGCGTAGCTTGTTGAAAACGGAGTGTTGGAAGGATGTATTCAAACGGCATGAGAGCTTCCCGACCATAAACCAATTTAAAAGGAGTGTGACCGTAGCAATCTTGAAACAAGTATTGTAGGCCCAAAGAACAAGAGGGAAGTTTTGTCCCGCCAATGCAATGCGGGGAAGCGCCACAAATTTTCTTGAGAATGGTGACCGAGTTTTGTTGGTGCTTTCGCCAAACCCATTGCCTTGAGGATAGTAAGGTGTGCTCTTGTGATGATGTATCGAGATAATCCGCCGCCTCCTTGATAGTATGATTGATGAAATGAACACCACGGTCACCGACCAGCTCAGTGGGGCAGCCAATCAGCGTGATAATTTGTTGATAGAGGACTCTAGCCGTACTTTGCCGCAGTGTTGTGCGGAAGTGCACAAGCTTCCTTCCATTTGGTGGCGTGAATCGGTGAGAACTGAATGTATCGGCACGAAGTGTGCCGCTGAGGATCTATAGGTCCCACAAAGTCCATTCCCCATTGGCTGAAGGGAAGTGGCGGGCGACCGGGCGCCAAGGGAAGAGCGCCACGGCCGCGCGCCCCACCCGGGCAAGCGCCACACGCGTCTTGGGCGTGGCGTGAGCATCTTTGAAGAGCGTGGGCCAATAATACCCGGCTAGAAGGATTTTTTTGTCGTGGTGTCACCATGAAAATGACCACCACCGAGCCCTTGATGAGCCTCTCGAACAATGTCCGGAACTTCATGAGGTAGAACACAAAGCGTCGAAAGGATGGTGTCCTTACCCTTTTTGTAGAGATGTCCCAAGCAACCATGGTGTAGTCACGGACCTCTCTGAGAAATTGATGGCGGCATCGGATTGTCGCTAAGGAGAGAGAGCGTCGCGTCTTCGGTGGAAGAGCACCCGTGAGGAGGTACCGCTGAAAATCATGGAACCAATGTGGTGTTGCCGTGACTAAAAAGAGCCGAGCATCGTGAAAAGCGTCTGAGACCCCAGCCATGGGATCATCCGTGGATGCGTGAAAGATAATCCGAACAACATGAGATTTGCCACCTTTTATGAACGATTTCAAAAGGAGCAAATTCTTGGAGAAGAAGGACCCAACGAGCAATGCGGCCCGTGGGCGGGACTTGTTGATCAAATAGAGGAGTGCTTGGTGGTCCACAAAGAACTTGATTTGATCTGCCCAAAAGATAATGACGGAAGCGTTGGACACGTAAAATGAGACCCAAAAGCTTCACGCCCGTGGCGAATAGTTGCGCCAGCCAGGTGAGTTTTCGGTACCGGCGAGCGATTTGGTTTGTCGATGTGCGCATCATATTCTTGAGAAAGAACAGCTCCAATAGCAAACGCCGAGACATCGACATGAACGCGAAAGGGCTTGTCCCATTGAGGAGGAACAAGAACCGGTGCAGAGTAGCGTAAGCTTCAGCCGTTGGAAGCGACTTCCTTTGGGAATTCCAAGCCCGTGGATTCGCACCCGTGAGTTTATGAATGGGATCTGCAATGGTCGCCACCCCGCTTTGGCAATAACATGGCCCTAACGTAACACCGGCGGTGACGCAAAAGGTGCATTTCTCGATTGAGACTAATGCCTACTCATCACATTTCTCGAAGACGAAGTTCCAATTTATCCAAATGGTCAGCCATGGAACCGTGAGGGCGAGAAGTCATCTTGAAAAATTTGCAAGAAGGGATTTTCCTTCATGAAATCATGAAAAACCGAGAGCATGATGCGTTGAAACGTTGAAGGAGAGTTGGATAATCCAAAAGGAACCACCTTGTAGGCAAAAAAAGTGCCCCACCTGGTGGTGAAAGTGGTCTTGAGTTGATCGAGTCTTTGATGGAGATCTGATTGTAGCCAGAAAAACCATCCATAAAGGAGTACATCTCATGTCCACCACTTCTTCCGTAACTTGGTCCGTGAAGGGAAGTGGAAAATGATCACGCCCGTGGCCCGATTGAGTTTCCGAGATAGTCCACACCGCACGCCGATCTTACCATTGTGCTTAAGGGCAATGACGATGGGGCTCACCCATTCGAATGTTTGACCTCATAGATCAAACCCGCAGCGAAGGAGTTTGTCAATTTCCGCCTTGACGCGATCACGGTAATTAGGGTTGAGCTCAGATCCGCTAAGTTGCTACAATCGGGTCGTGCATCGATTTGGTAGGAATGGTGAGTTCCCCAAGCTTTTGTTGATTCCCCTCAAGATCTTTGTAACTCCGTGCGAAAATGTGTTTGAATTTTTGAACGGCTTTGACGGCCCCGTTACGATAAGGAGCCGGAAGATTGGCGGCAATGCGACAGGTTGATTGTTGCCCACGCCCACGATCTCGACTTCGAGTCCGAATATGGGGTATTACCGGTATCCCGGACAATGTGTGCGGAGGTTGGAGCATAACCGGATCGCGTGGCACTTTTGCGTGGTGAAAAGAGAGGGTGCGCAGCTTTCATCTAGCAGAGGTTGCTTCATGACAGCGTGTACATCAACCGGAGTTGCAGGAGTGTCAGCATCTGAAAAGTGATCAACGCGTTGGATTCGATTGCAAGGAGCCAGGTAGGGGTCAAGCAAGGCAGCCACACCGTCCCCGATCAAGAGTCATTTCTCCCCAAGGATCGGATATTCGGGGTAGGATGACAGAGGCATACTCACGGTGGAGCCCGAACGCGATAAATATTCCGAGCTTCTTCGAATCGATTAATGCGAGAGAGGGTTCCGCATTGTCAACGTAAATGATCCCCGCCGCTTTGCAAGTCCATGGTGGCATTGAGATGACCATCAGTGATGACTAACTGGTCCGTGGCCCAGTAATGGATACTCTTTGCCTGGCGGAGAAAAGGTCTGCCTACCAGCATTTCATAGTCACCTGGATCTTCGCCAGCTTTCCAAACTCCAAATTCCATGGGAAAGCGGAGATCACCAATGTTGATGTGAAGAATAGGTGTGACGCCTTGAGGTCTCGTGATATGGCCATTAGCCAATTTGATGTCATATGGGGCACGAAAGAGTTGTGTGATGCCCATTTGTTTGCGGAGTTTATCCGTGATGAGATTGACTGCGCTACCTCCATCGATTTGAACATGGTTGACTTGCTGATTTCCCACCGTGGCATGGACCGTGGGTGTAGAGGTAGCCACAGCCCCAACTAAAACAGTTGGGAGTGGTAACTGGTCCTTGAGAGCAGGACAGAGTTTTAAAATGGTTGCCAAGCTTAAAGGAATTTTGATCTTGGCGAGCTCCTCTTGGAGTTCGAGAGGTACATGAGAAAAAGGATCTGCTGGTTCCACTGGTGCGGGAGTGCGTGGCAGGGAAGCAGCAACTTCTTTGAGTAAGTCAACCTCGGCTGCAATATTGGGATATGTCTGAGAGCGTGGAGGTTGAGATGTTGAAGGGGTATCTTGTCTTTGTTGAGCTCTAGTGGTGGCATGAACATTTGCCAATGTGCGGCCTTCAGCAGCTTGCATGAGGTTCAAAATGCTTTGGCGAACTTTGGGCATGACATGTGGCATGAGCTTTTCCAAGTCAGGTGCAAAGTGAACCTTTTTTTTCGTCCTCATGAGGAATGGTGTCAATCAAAGGCGGGTTGCGTGCCCTTCGAATAATAGTCAAGGGGCGTGATGCCTTGGTGCGGCGTGAAACTAAACCAACCCAATTTGACGGGCGGGAGAGGATTAAGTGCACGAAAAATTTCCTCTTGGGCTTGTTGATCCAGCTGAGGTTGATTTGCTGGAGCTGGTTGATAGCGTGATTGCTGAGGCGCTCTTGGTGGCTTCTTAAGAACTGGTCGCGGGCCTTGTTTGCCATTAGCGAGCCAGAGTTGGTAAGCCGTGAGGCGGACCGATGTGGTCTGATTTGTGCCGTGAAGTCGTACTGAACTTGTGGAAGTTGAGGACACGCCGCGTGGTGGTATGACCCCATTCGTGATGGTGATAACACCGAGCTTTAGAAGGATCAAAAGGAGGACGTTGGTTGGATCCCCGTGGTTGGTCCCGCTTCTTGATAGAGTTATGCGGCTGCACCAAGAGGTGGTCTGCTGATAGTGCGATTGTTGCTTTGAGGTGTGGTTTGCACTTGATAAACCATTTTGTTGCGGAACGGTGTGGGATGAGTGCGAGTGCACTCTTCCGTAGCATGATTGCACATGTTGCATCGCTTGCAATGAGGCGGGCCATTGGTGGAGTTGCACTCATTGGCCAAATGGCCTTGGTATTTGCAAATATGGCACCAGATTTGGATCAAGGCCGGTGGGATTAGCGTGTTGAGGCTGAACAACCGTTTGTGGAACCATGACGGTGGAATGAACGGGAGCTCTTGAAGAGCCACGCCTCGACGAAACATTGACGAAAGTGATTGACAAGGTCGATAGCCCGCTCAAAGTTTTTGGACGCGGTATTCATCATGAGTCGAATAGCGGGAGAAGTCCTTGGAGAAACCGACCAAAATCGGCTCTGTGTAGGGTACTCCTTGAGCTTACTTAGCGAGAATGTGAAGTCGATCCGCAAAAATCCCGGCGGATCTCGTGGGCTCTTGTTGAAGTTCATTGAGTTGCTTGAGATGAAGTTGATCATCATCCGTGGTCCCGTAATGAGACGTAAAAGCAAAGGCGCATTTCGACCAGATCTTGTTTCCAATGGCTTTTGTTGGACATGAGCCATTGATGAGGAGAGCCACGCAGGTGGTGGAAAAAGATGTGGAATTTCGGTTGAGGTTGCGGCGTGACCATTTAGGACAGCTAGAGCCTCAAATTCTTCCATGTGGGCCTGAGCACTTTGGTCTAACGGTTTGCCTTCGTGTTGCCAAAGGTGGGATAAGTCGGTTCGGAGTCCGAAAGGTAGATGTGAAAGTCTTTGGGCTGGACAGAATAGTATAGTGAGGATATTGAGGTTGAGGTGGATGTGGCATTGTGCCCCACGGACCACGATGAAGGGGTGATGCGGTTGAGAAACCGAAGTAGCTGGAGCATTGGTTTGGAGATCCGTAAGGTTGTAAACAGGAAGAGCGATGGGAAACGTAGGGGAAAGGATATTCACGGGTAGGCGCCAAAGGAGACATGTGGATAGCCGTGCCTACCCGGGGAGATGATGGTTCTGAAGGAAGAGGCGATGGCCCGAAGAATGATGGATGTAGGCATGTTCGGGGGGGTGTGAAAGTACGGTTGAGAAGGTTGAGCCCGATAAGGCTCCCCGATAGTGATGAGGGGACCGAGGTTGTGAGCAATGTTTGCACGCTTTGGGCGGGAACCGGGGCGAGACCGACACGAGGGGTGGGTGGCGCGATCGAGCCCTAGACCAAAGATGGCCTCCCTCTATGTCATAAGCAGATCCATACATGTCGCGAAACAGTTTCCCGACGCCGATGGCGCCCAAAGCGAGAGGCCGTCACCGAGAAAGGAGTTCTTCCGGCGTGAAATTACCACGACATGGCGGCTGTAAGAAAGTAGGATAAAATCGACCCGGCAAGGCGGCGGCGGTGTTTGGGGTCCGGGTTCGAACTCTGGAAGACAGCCCTGTGAGGACCCGTGGTACAGGGAGAGTCCGGGGACTATGTCACGGGATTTGCAAGAAGAGAAGAAAAAGAAGGAAACAGAACAAATGAGAGAAAGATGATAAGCTTCCTTGATATCAATGATGAAAATACATGAGCTCTCGCAATAGAGAGAAAACCTAAAGGAGACAAGACTCAAAACTCATCTAAAACTTATGTGCTAACTCTACTCATATATATAGTACAATGGCCTTGGGCCCAATATAGACACTCGACCGATCTCGGTGCCGACTCACGGAAGGAGGCCCGATTCTGGAATGTTGGCGGTGCCTCTTGAAGTGCCTAGAATCACGCTGGCGCCGACGCGGCGCGGTGACGGGCCGTCACTTGTCCGGCGGCGCCTCTTGTTGACAGCCACGTGCTTTGATCAAGGCGTGGTCTGGCTGCTTGGTCTTCTCATGGAGCCTTGGATGTCCGACCTGGTGGTCGACCGAGGATCCTTGAGCTTGACCTCAGTGCATGTGTGCATGAATAGTCCTGTACCAGGAGGCACAGGACTAACAAACCTAAGAAAATTAGCTTGATGCAAAAAGCTAAGAAAATTCGCCAGTTCAATCTTCATCTATAGACGGGTGTTTCATGAATGATTCTTCATCTGCAACAACTCTCCAATTCATTCTCTAGTTCTGCGACTTTCGTGAAATTGTGCCTATGAAATGCAAGAAAACTGTGGAGTAGTGGAAAATCAAATTCTTCATCTGCAACAGCTCTCCAATTCATTCTCTGGTTCTGCGACTTTCGTGAAATTGTGCCTATGAAATGCAAGAAAACAGCCAAAATAGTGGAAAATCAAAATTTACGGGACATGTCTTATATTATAAGTGACTCTTTATAATGAAGCTGTGGAAAAGTAATTCTTCTAAGACATGTCACAACAATGACATGGCACCTAAAATGTTGTCTTATAGTTATAAGACAGCCATATTTTAAGCCAACCGTGGAAAAAGGGCCTTATTCACACTTCGACCTGCAAAAACACGTGTTGTAGCTTTGAAACGCCGTGTTGTGGCAATGACACCAGCATGGTTTTTTATTCACCGCATCTGTAACAAATTTGCTTCTAGAGAGCCAAAAACTTTCCTGCCCTGGGCCGCTGTGCTATGTCCACATGGCCAGTCGACTACAGTAGCATTTATGTACTTAACAAAGTTATGTTTTCCATAGTTATTATGCCCTCCATCCATTGCCATTGTGCCATAACCCTCCTTTCCATAACCATTGCCTTTCCATAACCATTGCCTCGTTTTATTGCGTTAAAATTCCATGCTGAATATTTATGCTCATTTTCTTTGAGAAATGAACCGATTGCAGAGCATCAGACAGTAGTATAATTACTACTGTAGGGAGTATTTTAGCATAAATAATGATTTTGATATTTACAGGGCTGTAGCCTGTAGCTTGCCTTTAAACGCAATTCCATGACCTTTTCACGCTTGGTTTGCTTGAGAAAGCGACTGATTGATTTGCATCAGATAATAGAACTGTTATAAATGGTTGGACAAAGACGAAGAACACCAACATCCATGTCTTTTCTTGCTTAAAATAACTGAGGGCAAAAGGCACAATGGTGATTAGTGATAAATTGAATGGCTTTGAATGGCGGCAGGTACGGGACTCTCAAAGGTTTTTTTCTGGCTTGAAGGAATATGGAGGATTTGAAGAGAAATACGCCAGAAATTTGCTACTTGAAATCTTTGTGCAACTTTGGATTCGAGACAAGATACACTCTAGCTCTATTGCATACTATTTATTTCTAGATCTGAAATTGTTCTTAAATTGTTTTTGTGAGCTATACTCTACAGTTTGTGGTAAGCTTTATGATTTTTTATTCAAGGCTACAAGATGGTTGTTTACAGCCAAATATGGAGCTCAAATCAATTGAAAAGATTTGTTTTTGACACTAAGAGCAAAACAAGAAACGGAGATTGACATTATGTAATGGGAGTAAGATTGCCAAGGCATGGATTGAGGCTATAGTTACGAAATATGACCATTTCAGTCACGTCCATGGTTTTTTGCCTGATACTAAACACGGTGTGTTGTAGCTTGGAAACGCCGTTCGTGGCCCATGTTTTGTTGAATTTCACCAGTTGCCTCTGAGTTTATGCCTCTGAGTTTTTATCATTTCACCAAATCCCCTTGGTCAACGTATATCTTATTGTAGAATTTTAACTTTTACAAAAAGCCCTTCAGTTTTTAATATTCAACATAATGCCCTTCTAAGCACTGAAATAAGCACCGAAATCCAGTTGCAAGGCATTGGAATTGCTTTGCACAGCATCGGAATCGAAATTGCTTCAATGAAATTGCTTCTGAAAGCAAAAAAGCAAGGCACAGAAATCTTTTGCTAACAAATTTGCTCTGCCACAGTAATCCTCTGAAGCCGAAATCCTTTGCCACCGGAATCCTCTTGAATCGTTTTGTTGCCCATGCTCTGAACAACAGGGTCGATTTTGCAGCAGTTCTCGTCTGCAATTCTATAGCAGATCGTTCTTAGAGTTTTGAGGTTAGTTTCCTTTTCTTTTGAAGCCACAATTCATCTGGCAATGCTTGATTTTTGGATCTTATATGAAGAATTTCTGTTTTGTCAATGAAATCTCTTCTACTTGCAAATGGTTCTTAATTTCTATAGGGATTTCCCATATCTATTAGTTTAGCTATGGAACTGCAACAAGGTTCAACTGCGTAGAAGACCATATTTGAATAATTTTCAAAAATACAAAATACATTGCACGTTGACCAAGGGCATTTGGTGAAATGATAAAAACTCAGGGGCATCTGATGAAATTCTGCAAAACGTAAGGGAATTTTGTAGTTTTTCCCTAATTTTTTTTTTCCAGAGAGCTGGCTTTCGGCCTGGCTATGCCAATTTCTGTTTCTGCCTCTTAGGCCTTTTTTCGACGACAGGAATGTCTTATATAATTATCAAGATCTTATTGGGCCACATAAGCATATAAGATAGGCTGGTTTTTCCACCGCAACTTATAAGACATGTCTCATAGCCATTCCGTACAGGTTTGGAGTCTTATTTTCTTTTGGGAGAAACCCCCCCACCATAGAATAAGACATCTAATCCGATCCAATCAGAGTGCTTTCTTTGCCTAAAATTTAGGGTGTCGCAAACAAAAGGCTGGAGTGGAATTGTGAACGCCGGAACTACAATCGCTGAACTTGATTGTATTGCAAATATAGAATGGAATGAGGGCTGCAGGTCGGAATTGGTGAGAAATTTGCAGGTGGGATTGCCACAGGTCGAATTATAGGTCGAAAGTTAGAGGTAGGATTGCCACTGGTGGAAAGTTGCTCAATTGTGTTGGCTCGATTTTGTTGCTGCATGTCGAAAGGAAGGTCTGGAGGATTTTTGTTGCTCGGTTTTGTTGCTAAATAGGGCAGGGAAGGTCTAAAGAATTTTTTGCATTGGGGTTTGTATCCATCCTCTTGATTGAAGATGTTGTTCATATTTGTCTGTCCATTTGATGCAGAAAGCTAAGAACATTTGCTAATGCAATTTCATCTCGAAGGTGGCACTGAAATCTGTAAGTTTTGAAAATAGTCGGCAAAGAAGTTGTGCGCTTTCCTTTTGAAGCCCAAGCTACCATTATTATTAACAAACGGTTGCTAATGGTTGCTTTGCTCTCAAGCAGATGAGATGCCTGGAAACCTAAGAAATTAGCTTGATGCAAAAAGCTAAAAAAATTCGCCAGTTCAATCTTCATCTATAGACGGGTGTTTCATGAATGATTCTTCATCTGCAACAGCTCTCCAATTCATTCTCTGGTTCTACGACTTTCGTGAAATTGTGCCTATGAAATGCAAGAAAACTACGGAGTAGTGGAAAATCAAATTCTTCATCTGCAACAGCTCTCCAATTCATTCTCTGGTTCTGCGACTTTTGTGAAATTGTGCCTATGAAATGCAAGAAAACTGCGGAGTAGTGGAAAATCAGATTTTACGGGACATGTCTTATATTATAAGTGACTTTTTATAATGAAGCTGTGGAAATGTAATTCTTCTAAGACATGTCACAACAATGACATGGCACCTAAAATGATGTCTTATAGTTATAAGACATATTTTAAGCCACCATGGAAAAAGGGCCTTATCCACACTTCGACCTGCAAAAACACATCGTGTTGTAGCTTTGAAACGATGTGTTGTGGCAATGACACCGGCATGGTTTTCAAATTTTGCCGCATCTGTAACAAATTTGCTTCCAGAGAGCCAAAAACTTTCCTGCCCTGGGCCGCTGTGCTATGTCTTTAGGGCAGATAAAGAAATATACAATATCATACTATCACACCACCACTATAGTAGGTCAGTTCTTCTACAGTCGACTACAGTAGCATTTATGTACTTAACAAAGTTATGTTTTCCATAGTTATTATCATTGCCATTGTGCCATAACCCTCCTTTTCATAACCATTGCCTTTAGAAAAGTTATGTCTTTTATAGTTATTATGCCCTCCATCCATTGCCATGCTGTGCCATCCATAATCTTCTCCATAACCATTGCCTGTATTTCCATCACTGCCTACATTTCCATAACATGTGTGTTCCATTTCCATTTCACTTCATTACGTATCATATTATTATATGTCATTATCATAGCAATTTCGCTTCCTTACCTATCATTTGAAAAAGAGGTTGCCCTTAGATTAAATATTTAATTTAACTAGGAAGCTACATATATTCTATGCTACACTACATTGAAATATATAATGATTACCATTGCATTTGTGACACAAGGTTGCCCTTAGGAGGTCAATTATTATGGAAGAATGTGGATTACAATTGCATCCATTTGGAAAAAACGATCAGGGCCTTCTCCTTCGGATTGATGGAATGAAGTGAATGTATTAAGATTATGCGAAGCTTTATCATTAGTTGAAGGCTCGTAGTTGGGTCCATAGCTTGCAACTTTATTTATCATGACCTCGAAGAAAGGTGAACACATTACTTAAAATGCAATATGATAACGGTAAAACCACCTGGAAATAGCTCGATCCACCTCTTCTTCCTTCTTGGGATCTGAAATTCTCTTGATGCCCTATTGTTTCTTCTGCTTTGGTGGAAAAAAGGAATGAACGGCACTAGTACATGCACCACTACAATCATCCATAGGCGGGGGGTACTTACATACCCATTGCTTGGAAGACCCCGATTTCCCCAAGGTTTGGAAGGTCTTCTTGGGGACATTTGATTGGAATGGAAGAAATGGGAAGTATCATTGATTTTTGACAGTTATAAGGATACCGTGTGTGCATATTCATGGTGCGATAGCCTATTGTAGAGTTGAACAAATCTTCTAAGAGTGTGGAAAGAGAGCATTGACTTTGTTGGTCCTAAAAATGTGGTTCAAATTATGTCTAATGGTGAGAATGCAGATAGATAGATAGATAGATAGATAGATAGATAGATAGATAGATAGATAGATAGATAGATAGATAGATAGATAGATAGATAGATAGATAGATAGATAGATAGATAGATAGATAGATAGATAGATAGATAGATAGATAGATAGATAGATAGAATAACATTGAGAATGGAGTATCCACATATTTTCTTCACACCTTGCATGGCTCATTGCTTGAATAATTTGTTGAAGGATGTTGGTAGTATTGCTGAGATGCAAATGTGATTAGTCAAGGGAAATATATTGTCACCTTTGTTAATGGGCACGCTCTATTACGCAATATTTTTCAAAAGCTAACTAGTGAGAATCACAATAAGGTGTTACTCAAATACTCTGAGACGAGGTTTGGCTACAACTTCATTATGTTGAAAGAATGCAAGAATTAAGATGTCCATCGAAGGCTTTGTTTGTTTGTGGTGACTACCAAGCAGGTCTATGCTCTTACAACATTGTTATGGATGATGGTTTTTGGAAACATATGGAACACCTTTTCAAAGTTGTTGAGCCAATTGTATTGATGATGAGGCTTGTTGATGGCATGACTCCATGCATTAAGAAAGTGTACGAAGGTATGGTTAGGATGGTGGAGCATATTGGCAAGATTGAAAAGGATGACATAAAATTTAAAGGAATCAAAGAGCTTTGCACAAGAAGGTGGAATAAATATCATTCATGCCTTCAATCAATAGCTTATATAGTAGATCCAGAATTTCAATTGGAGTCTGAAGAAACTGATAGAGCTGTAGGGCATGATTGGGACATGGTTCTTGAGAAAATATGGGACCCATAAGGAACGCAGCAAACTTATTACTGTCCGGGTTAAAAAACCCCCGCCCCGAAGGGTTTTTGAGGGAAAAACCGTGGCAGTAATAAGAATGTTGTCAAACTGTACAAGTATACATCAATGTATATATACATGTCAAGTGTGTGTCCGAGGACATAGCTGATCTCGCATGTCCATAACCTCCTGAAGGTATGATCCCAAAGACCCGTCATGAATCTTTGTGCTCAATGTCACATGTAACGGTGGCCGGCGACCCAACTTCAAAGATAAGCGCATCCCGAATTTGATCATATGCTGGGCAACTTTGAAGGGTATGAGATTCATCCTCAATGACTCCCATTTGGCAGCATTGACAAAGCCTGTCCTGGCGTGGCTCACCAATCCATCTGCCCGTCTCAATTCGAAGATGATGTGCCCCTGTGCGAATGGAGGCAATGAGTCTGCGCCTTTTCATGGGCAAGTGGGTACGCAGGTAGCATTGCGGGCCTCGTTCCAATGTGGGATTTATGTGGCGCTGGTAGTGTGCTGTCTTGACATGTTCAAGGGCATTGGCATCCCAAAGCTTGCTGAGGAAGCAAGCGTCAAGATATTGCCTCAAGCTATGGCGATCTGCCTCTGTTTGCACATGTATGCACACATGCTCCTGCAAGCATTCCATCTAGCCAACCATTGAGCTCTCTTTTCCCTCCAAAGAAGCCTTGGGGACTGCGCCCCATTGGATATAAGCTAGTTTAGGGAGGCGAGCATCGTCCATATTGACCACCTTCTAAAAATAGACAATGTGGCGATCAAGGGCCGCCCTCAAGAGAGGCAAGAATCTGTCTCTTGCGGTAGAATTTGATATGGGACCGTGGACTTCACCCCTAGTGCTTTCGTTTCTAAGAAGGCTTTTCTGGACTGTTCCAAGTCATTCCAAGTAGCAAGTGATACTACTGGGCCCCATACTTCCACCCCGTATAAAAGGACAGGCTCTACTAAGACCTTGAACAGGTGTGACTGATGGGCCCAATCATACAACTCCGCTCTATGACTATTGTTTTGCATTGCATATAGTGCCTTCCAGCCTGCCGTCACTCGTAGCCGTATGGATGTGTCCCAGTGCATAGTAGAAGGAAACTCCACTCCCAAATACTTGTATGTGGATGCAACTTCCACATTCTGGCCTTGGTAACTGAAGGAGGGGACCCTCGGCTGACGTGAAGATGATATGAAGAGAGAAGAGTAATTAGGGATTACCTCCATCACTTTCACAATAAGAGGGGTCACTTTGGTACACACGATTCTCAAGTTGACAAGTATCTTATAGGTTCCGCTCTTTGGTGGGCGGATTATGGGTCTGACACAAAAGAATTACAAAGGCTTGCTATAAGAGTACTTAACCAGATGATAACATAAAGGCATGCATCGAGACCCTTAAAAGGGAAGAAAATTTGCTAAGAGAGATGCTGGAGAAGTCACTTGCCAAGGTCGACAGAACCCAGCATTCTGCCCTCCAGAAGGAAATTGAGAAGCTGAAGATGGATGTTGCAAGGTATCAAAACAAAATGGAATACTGGCACAAATGTTGCAAAAATGTGCAGTTTATGCAGCAGCATGTGAAGTCCAAAAGACATGTTAGACTAACCATGGGAGAGTACAACATTCCTCTAATGCATGATGAGGTATGCAATGTTTGTGGTTTGGTGCTTACTACTGAGTATGAAATGCATGTTAAGCTCTCTTGCCAGCACAAGTATCATGTATATTACTTTAGTATAGTGCTGGAAACTCGGGCATGCATAGTTCCAGAATGTGGTACAGCAGTGCCTCAAGCACTTTTAAAAGAACTGGGATACAAAGCTGATGCAGCAGCAGTTGAGAGTGAAGAAGATGCTGATGCTGAAGAGGATGATGGTGATGAGGAATTTGAAGAAGAAGTTGAAGATATCACTCCCAAGAAACAGATAATGAAAAAAAACAAGAAACTTGAGGAAAGTGTTGGTAGCAGCAGTGAGGTAAAAACCGATCAAGAATTTGTACCTATTAGGAAGGCCAGGAAGAGGACCATAGGTACTGGAGGTGCTACCAAAAGGCTAAGAAGAGCTGATACAGGTACATATAACTTAGAATTGATTTGAAGTTTCTTTTCTTTTATTTGATGTATTTTTTTGTTGTGTTTCAGCAGTTGATCTTATTGATGTGGACAAGCTTAGTCCAGTGAAGATGACTGACTATGCTTCCTCTTCAAAAGCAAAAAAGAATGCTGCACCAGATGTAAGCATGATGGCTGCTAAGGAAGGTAAAGTGTTAGTAGGTGCTGGATAAGTGCTGGATAAGTGCTGTATTGTTTTTAACTCTATTTGTTTTTCTTTTGTAGTGACAGCAAAGGATCAGCAGGATTTGGTCCACAAACTTAACAATGAAATGAAGGAAGTTAGTTCAAAAAACGGTAAAAAACTGTAACAATATATTCTTTTCCTTTTATACTTCTTTCCCTCAATTTGAGTTATTTTTGTATTGCAGCTGAGGTTGTTTCCACAGATGGTGGAAAAGGTGTTAGTAAGGGCCATGATACAACTTCTGAAGAGGATGTGATTCCAAACACTGACATAACACTTGACCAAGCTGATTGGGCTGCTGAATTGAAGAAGTATCAGGCTCTTGCAGCCAAGATTGATGAATGATTTTTCCTACACTGCTGAAAGACTGCTGATGACATACCAGCTTGACTATTTATGATATAATTACCTGCATTATGCATTTTGTAATATAGTCCACACTTGGGGACGTTTAATACAATGAAAGTTAATGTTTTATTCATAATGTTTCATGGTTATACTGCATTCCTTTTTTGTTGCAAATTTAACACAAGTCCAAATGCTGTGGGTTTTAAAAAATGTATAAATTGATTTGAATTGAATGAAAGTAATTTTTGTACTAAAATCAACACAAGTCCAAAAGTTGTAGGCTTTAAAGAATGTGTATATTGATTTGAATTGAATGAAAGTAATTTTTGTATACATCATTGCTACAATTGTGCTGAATGCTAGTTTATCAATTTTTTTCCTTTTCGAATGTTCTTGCCACTTGTCGAAGTTGTTTTGTTTGCAACAACTTTACTCGACTTTGCAACATCTCGTTCTTGATTTGCTGCTGTTCTGGCTTTCTAGCTATTTTTTTTTAATTCTTTTTTCACTATTTTTCTTGTTTGTCTTGCACTGACCTTGCTTGCAACCTGCTTGGTTGAATTTCCTACAACCTCTTGCTTGCCTGCTATTTTGCTGCTGTTTCTTATTTTTCTTTTTTCCACTTTTGTTGCTTTTCTTGAATTGGCCTTGGTTGTTGCTCCTCCTAGCTTACTATTATTTGCTGCATCACACTGGACTAGAATTGAAGATTAAGCTTGCAAACTTTCTAAAATGTGCTCATGGACCTCCTCTTATATCTTCCATCAAGAAGTTGCATGATACAACCAAATGACTGTACACATTGCAGTCTGGTTCATGTCTTAGAAGTTGATACTTATTATCACCTACAAACTTATAGAACTTACCTGTTACTACAACTTCTCTCCTTCCAAACTTCTGTCCCCAGGGGTCCTTGAAAGCCTTCTCAACAACATGCTTTGTCTGAGTAGATTTGAGAATGTAAAAATCAACTTTCTTCTTATTGTCTGCTGGAGCAACAATATCAATCGGATGTGGATAGGCTGAACCCCAATGTCGATCTATATGATGACATACAGCAGCATAAGCAGGTGGGCAGTGTCATACTCCTTGGAGACTTCAATGCGCGCACCGGGGTAGAACAACCCATGAGATTTGATCCCTTGACCGATGATATATTGCAGTTGTGTCCTGCAGAAGGAGCTTGGCCACGGACATCAGATGACAATCAGGTCACGCGCTATGGTCGACAGTTGCTTTTGCTCTGCAGTATCTTTGACCTGGTAATCTGCAATGGACTGGCACAGTGGCCTGCACTTGTAGGCAGGAAAACCAGGGGGGCGGATCTAGTGTGGTGGACTATGTGTTGGTGCCTGAGCAGGATATGCATGTCATCAAGCACTTTCAGGTGGGAACAACTAATCGGGATGAAGAGATCGACTCAGACCACTTACCACTTTACTTGAAGTTGGCTTGGCAGGTTGTGCGAACCTTCGGTGCAACAACTCCTCACATGCCTCAGCTACGATTGGATTATGAACATGCAGGGGCTTATGCCCAGATGCTTATAGATGACCTGGCAGAAATTTTGCAATATCCTACACTAGAGCAACAGACAGGCCGGTTGACTGATGTGCTTAGGATCTGCGGCGAGAGGTGCTTTGGGATAAGCGGCCCTGACGGACCTCGAGAACACAACCTTCCCACGTAATCAATGGTTTGATGCAGAGTGCAAAGGAACACAAACGCCGGCTCCGCCAAGTCCACACGACCACTTTTTCGCCCACATGCGGTCGAGGCGATCACCGCATCTTCCTTAAAGCTAAGAAAGCCGGTACATTGCGGCGCATCAAAGGGAAATGTTTTACCTCACGAACGTCACCCGGGACCTTACGGCGAAGGGTTCTTAGAAAGCGATTACACCCACGGGGAATATCACTCCCGGCGGTGGAGGCAATACTTGCAACGACTATCGACCCTCGGGGTGCACATGCGGCATTACCCTTGCAAGAAGGCCCGGTCTTTGGAAATCACAGTTCGGGCGTGGAACAAGGCTTACGGCGTCTTGCCAATGGGAAAGCCCCCGTGACTTGGATGGTATGCGAGGCGAGAATTGCTTAAGTGGGCAGGGGCCGTCCATAATACCGGTCTTGACGCCTTGTTCAACAAGGCATTACGGAGAAGGCTTCCCCGCTGCGGTGGACCAATAGCGAGTTGTTCCCATCTATAAAGGCGGTGACCCACAACGCCCGACCCACCACCGAA
Source organism: Isoetes taiwanensis (assembly GCA_021234155.1). Taxonomy (NCBI): domain Eukaryota; kingdom Viridiplantae; phylum Streptophyta; class Lycopodiopsida; order Isoetales; family Isoetaceae; genus Isoetes; species Isoetes taiwanensis. The sequence continues at coordinate 10,625,124 of JAJEKV010000042.1, read as the reverse complement.
CAATCATGGTCGGGTTCGGTATTTGCAAAATTGCTTCTTTGGGATTCGCGGCGGCGGTTGACGGGTTGGGCGAGAGGCAACAGAGGTGCGGGCCCTCACCCGAGGCGGGGATTCGGACCCCGGCACTCAACCATTGACCACATCTTCACGTTCGCGAACTCGATTGAAGACGGCGAGAACCGCCGTCGGGATCTATATTGTTGCTTCGTGGATTTTCGCGAAGGCGTTGACACTGCGCCTCGGGAAAAACTATGGGCAAGATCGCAACAACCGGGGTTCCCAGAGATTTGCGAGAATGCGATTAATGCGAGCTATATGAAAGATGCTCGGGTCGGTTCAGGCGAGACAAGCCAACCATTTGATAGTAGTATCGGGGTTCATCGGGGATGCCCTCTCTCCCCAACATTGTTTGGGCTTTACATTGATCAACTGGAGAGCTGGCTTGCTGATAATGGGGGCGATGGAGCTCACCTTCTCAATCGATCATCGGGCGGTTAATATATGTTGATGATGTGGACCTCTAGCTTACACACCCAGCCGGACATGCAACGCGACATCTCGATGCCACGGACACATTCATGGCGGCGATATGCGCGTCAACCCGGCCAAGACTAAGGTGGTTTTCATATCATCTTCCGTCGTCGTAGGGTCCCCTCCTTCGCTACCAAGGCGAGAATGTGGAAGTTGCATCCACATACAAGTATTTGGGAGTGGAGTTTCCTTCTACTATGCCTTTGGGACACATCCATACGACTCACGAAAGTGGCGGCAGGGCTGGAAGGCACTATATGCAATGCAAAACAATAGTCATAGAGCGAGTTGTATGATTGGGCCCATCGGTTACACCTGTTCAAGGTCTTAGTAGAGCCCATCTGTTATACGGGGTGGAAGTATGGGGCCCGATAGTATCACTTGCTACTTGGAATGACTTGGAGCAGTCCGAAAAGCCTTCTTAGTAATGAGCACTAGGGGTGAAGTCCACGGTCCCATATCAAATTCTACTTGCGGAGAGACGGGATTCTTGCCTCTTGGGAGGGCGGCCCTTGATCGCCACATTATCTATTTTCGAAGGTGGTCAATATGGGCGATGCTCGTCTCCCTAAACTAGCTTATATCATGGCAATGGGGCGCGGTGCCTCAAGGCCTCTTTGGAGGGAAAAGAGAGCTCAATGGTTGGCTAGATGGAATGTGCGGGAGCACGGTGCATACATGTGCAAGAGGCGATCGCCATAGCTTGAGGCAATATCTTGACGCTTGCTTCCTCGGAAGCTTTGGGATGCCAATGCCCTTGAACATGTCAAGACAAAGACACTATCGACACCACATAAATCCCACATTGGAACGAGGCCCGCAATGCTACCTGCGTACCCACTTGCCCATGAAAAGGCGCAGACTCATTGCCTCCATTCTATACGGGGCACATCATCTTCGAATTGAGATCGCAAATGGATTGGTGAGCCACGCCGGGGCGAGGCTCTGTCAATGCTTTGCCAAATGGGAGTCATTGAGGATGAATCTCATACCCTTCAAAGTTGCCCAAAGATATGATCAAATTCGGACGCTTATCTTTGAGTTGGTCGCCCACGGCCACCGTTACATGTGACATTGAGCATAGCATCCGTACGGATGCTGGGATCATACCTTCAGGAGGTTATGGACATGCGAGATCAGCTACGTCCTCGGGCACACACTTGACATGTATATATACATTGATGTCAGTTTGACAGCATTCTTATTACTGCCACGATTTTTCCCTCGAAAACCCTTCGGGGCGGGGTTTTTTTAACCCGGACAGTAATAAGTTTGCTGCGCTCCTTGTGGGTCCCATAGGCCGATTGGCCTCCGTGGACGATAAAAATCATTCTTATTCTTATTCTTATTCTTATTCTTATTCTTCCAATGTCTATGATATCAGACTTCCACTCAGCATCACCTTCATACACTGGCCCATCACAAGCTTCTATTTCTTCCTCGATTCCTGGCCTTAATTCTGAAAAAACCCATGACCCTATTCTTTCTTTGTTAACACACTTGCTGTACTTAGCAGACCAACAGTGGTGGCAAACGCAGGAATAATTCATGTGTGCAACCATAGTAGGGTCCTTGTTGTTGACTGGTCTAATGCTATGGATCTTGCTAGATCCTACCAAAGTAGCACACTCAAACAATTCATCTCTGCACACATCTTCTTTGCCTATTTCCCAAAAGAATCTGCAGCCAAACAAATGAGTTCATAAACGTTGTTTACAAATACAACTATGAACACAATATTTACCTGTGCTTGTCAAAATTACTGAAGTGTTATTGGCAGAATATTACAACATCATTAGCATTTCTTAAAGGTCTAGAATTCCTCTTCAACATTTCATGTGTAAGTGCTCTTTTAATCACTGCCCCTGCCCCATCATGTTCACCTACAAACAAAAAACAGAAGCTTACTTTTGAGACATACAATTGAAGTAAATCTGCAGTGCTGGCATACCTTTCCCATGGTAAGAGGCAAAGTAATTCCAGTTAAATGGAATATCAGAGGTCTTAAAAAATCTACCAATGAAGAAAATTGTTCTTGCACCCTTGAATTGATGTGAGCAACCATCAGACCACATCACATGGTTGGTGTACTCCACACCTTTCATGTATAGAAACTGAGCATGCTTATTAAGGCAATGTTGAACAAAGAGAGTATCATGTTCTCTGTCATCTGAAGCATAAAAGTGAGTCTCTTTGATTATGTTCCTCTCACACTTACTTAGACAGTTCTCTTGAACTTGCATGTCTGTATGTGATGTGCACCAGTATTGTGCATTGATCATTCCTCCAATGCAAACTTTGGATCTCTTGCTGTATTTTGAATGTGTAATTCTCAGCAAAGTCTATTACTGATACAACTGTATCTTTTGGAAAAGTGGCTAAGCAGTCCTTAAACTGTTTAGCCTGCCATCTGGCTTCATAGTTGTGAGGAATAAAATCTGTCAGTACATTCTTTGCATACTCCAAAATACCAGCAGTAGTACTTGTCTTGTACACGAGCTTAACTATTGGTTTTGGTACTACTTTCAAAGCTCCAGTTCCATCAGGTTCAGTAGATGGTTCAAAAACCTGTAATTTTACATAAAACTCATTTAGTAATGAGTATGAAAGATTCTGAAATACAACAACAAACTAAAGTAGATAATACAACAAGGGTTTACTCTATCAAATGTCTTCCAGTCAACTGTGTGAGCAGCACCTCTATTCAACTCTTTTGGAGACATAGGCAATTTGGAAGGACCACAAGAATTGCATTTCAATAGCATGCAATTATGCTGATACCACTCATCTGCTATATCTTCGACACAAACCAATGACCTCCACATATCACTTAATGACTTATATGTCTTCAAGTTGGCTTCACATTTAAGGCCAGGACCGCATACAACACATGTACAATTACATTCTGTTCCATGAATCTTCGTGTCCAACTTCATCTTGTTAATAGCTTGTCTAACATAATCTAACCCCATGTGATATACACAGCAGTATGTCTCCCTGTCCTTCACTTTCCTTACAAAGCTGGGTTTCAGTGCATGAAAAGCTGAGAAAGAGACTTCAAATTTTGGAAACTCTCTTCGAAATCTTTCATAAAATGAAACATGCATTAAAACCATAAGCATTGTAAGCATGGTAACTTAAAAAAATAAGAAAGGGAAATTAGATAAACCAACCTCAGTCTCTTCCAAAAAATGTAGAGGATGCAATATTTTATTGCCTTTGGCAATCCTAATTTTAATCACATGCTTCTTGCATGGAGACACTCTTGAATTATTGGTCCAGAACTCAACCACAAGCTTTTGTTGTTGATGAGTAAGTTTGTCAGATCTGGTTTGTCTCTTAAACATTGACCAGGGATCTTCACCAATTTCTGCTGCTGCTCTTCTATGTGCTGCTGCTGTTACATATTTTCTGCTCAAATTCAAACATTCAGATAGCCTTCTACAGTTAGTTTTTTCTGAGGCAACAGCATAAACTATTGATGAGGTTCGAGCTTTGACCACATCAATTTTCCTGTCATATTTATGTTGAGCTAAAGATTTTCCCAAGTTATCCACTATTGTTGACATTGTTTTCACTTCTTTCAATTTCAATACCTGGTATTCTGGCAGTCGTTTAGCAGCACCTTCAAGAACGTCTTCCCTGTCTTGCTGTGAAGCATTTGCACATACCTTATTATTATACAATGCAATTTTTTTTGAAATTTGTTGTTTTCTTCTCTTGCTTAGTCCATTGCTAGAGCCATCTTTCTTTAAGTCTGCTTCTCTTGCTCTTTTCTTTGCTCTTTGTTCTCTCCTTTTCATTGCATGCAATTTTCTATAGAGTGATTCCTGATCTTCAAACCCATGTTCATGCTGGACCTCAACACCACCTTTAAAACAATTAGCAAACTAGTATTTAAAGACTGTTTAACATGGAAAAGCAGTTTTCAAGCACTTACCAAAATTTGTAGGTAGATCACAAACTGCCTGAAAACCATCACATTTTAGTTCAAGATTGGATGCCTTTGGTGGCTCTGATTCAGTGGTAGCATCGCAAACATCAAACTGAGTGTTCAATCGAAATTCCTTTTCACAATTTCCAGTTCTTTCACCAACAACAAGATTCCAATTATCGGTTGGTCCGAATTGACTATTGGCCTCACCTTCATCTGAAAAATCAGGTTTACTAGTTAGCTATCATAATTTGCAAGCAATTGATCAGTAATTCAAGATATTACTATTGTAAGTATTGAAGATAAATTTCCCCTCAATATTTGCAGTTCTTTCGCCAGCAGGAAGAAAAGAATACTCTGTTGCCTCCACGACAGGGCAATTTTCAATTGAATGGAGAAAATTATCTGCCAAGCGGGAGCATAAGCATAAAAATTCCTCGGATTGTTGTTCCAAATTCTGGATACTGCTTATTAGAGCTCTAGCATCAAAAGTGACACTATGCTTTGAAGCAAATTGGAGAAATCTTTCCTCCCAATTCATGGCAAATTCACCAAAAGAAAGCACATCAATTCTGAAACAATATAAACTGTGGTAGCCCGCCATTCTCTCTCAATTGCCCACCAATCTTTCCACTTACTCAAAATTGAAACCATGATTCTGCAGCAGCAAATTTGGGATCGATGAGATGGATTGATGAGATGGCTTGAGGATTTCGGATTGCTGAGATGGCTTGCTGATCAACCCTTCCGGACGATGGGAAGGAAATTGGCGGGTGATCAGCAACTGTGACGGGCCTTGAAAAAATAGGTGACTGGCATGAAAAAATTCGATGAAGTGCAAAAAGCACTTCGCCAGCACTAATGTCGCGACATGCTTTTTTGTATACCACTAAAAAAAACTTACCCCATGCAGATTTGGAGAACTAAAATGGAAACTAGCAGAGCGTTCCTCTTAGGAAAATAAAAATAGGACATATTAGATAAATATACGGTAATATTCATGAATGAAGAAATTACATGTATAGATTATTTATTTATTTATTTGGTCTTGCTCACTTAGGGCCTTGAGGCCATGGAGCACAAAAATACATATAAAAAATTATTCACTGTAATTTTAATAAAAAAGCTCGATGTGCATCTACTGCCTTTAAATATAGTCCTAGATCATAACTTGAAATGGAAAGCAATGAATGAAAATCTGTCACTTGAATCTCTGATTGTTCCCTAATGTCTTTGTATGCTTCACATTGTAAGAAAACATGCGCTTCATCCTCTACCTGGCCTGAAACACATGTTTTACAGACTCGATCTTCAAGGGGAATTTTTGACCATCGACCCGTCTCGATCCCCAATCTGTGAGAGCTTGTCCTGTAACGGGCAATAACGTGCTTCAAGGATGTCCGCATGTCCTCTGCGAGGTATTCCTGACTCTTATATTCAGCCATGTGATTAACATGAGTCCTGTATTGAGATAATCTAGAACCTTCGTGCTGCCACAACCGTTCTAGTGCCAACCGTTCCAGCAGAATTCTCGCATCTGTTTTACAATCCGGCCAGTTGCCCTCATGTAAACCCCATTTATCTGCCCATTTTATGAAATCATGCATCCAACCTTGCTGTTCTGACATCTTCATAGCTTGGAAAGATAAACGTTCTGATGATTGGCCTTTTATCCTGTTCACAAAATTCACACTCTGAAACAGTGCTTCTAATTCCAAAGGGAACATACCTGCTTCAGCGAGCATGATTGCATACGGGGTTTGACTTTTAATGCCTAGTATGTTTCTGAGGAAAAGCTTTTGAACTGCTTCTATCCGGTTCCACAATTTGGTAGGGAGGCTAGGTCCCCATATCGGAACTCCGTATAAAAGCACAGTCTGAACCAGTGTTTTAAATAGCATCTTCCTGAGATCCCAATCATAAAGGTTAATCTTAGAACATTTTGCCAGCATACCATAAAGTGCCATCTTTCCTCCTGTTGATCTTCTTTTGATGCACTCATTCCAATCATATTTGGATGAGAAATCGAGCCAAAGATATTTATAGGTTTCTACTGTCTCAATCTCTTGCCCCTGGTATGTAAAAACAGGCCTTTCCCGTGTTCCAAATACCATTATTTTTGACTTGGTAAGATTTACTGTCATCTTTCTTTCTTTGCAAAAGGATTCAAGATTGAGTAAGTGTGTCTGCAGCACATGCTTTTTAGAAGCTAGAAGTACTACATCATCCGCATATAATAATAATTGGATCACATATGCACCAAGCTGGACCCCTGCTAGAGATCGTGAATGTAGCCATTCTTCCAACTCATCAATAAAAAGACCGAAAAGGGTTGGGGATAAAGGACAGCCTTGGCGTACTCCAATGGTGTTCCTGATCACAGAATGAACATCCTATGAGATTTGGATTAGCACTTCAGAATATAGCTGTGCAACTGCTCCTATGAGTGAAAGTGTTGAGGCATCTCACCATCGTTATTTATTATCTTTGATCTGCAATTTCTTGTAGATCACCCTTATTTTACTTATACTTATTTGTTTATCTGCACTTCGGGCATTTACTCTATTCAAACTGGATAGCAGAATTGATAGTGGAGTTGGAAGTATAGGCTTTGCAAAGGCAAAGGACACCACAATCAGTGTCAAACAGGTCGCCTTCTTGGCAACAGTAATGGTTGATGGCAGCAACTGTAGAGTTGCAAATGTCATTGATGGCTTGAGCCAAAGAAACACTTTTCAGGGAACCCTTCTGGATTAGAAGTAGCATGCAACATGGATGGCATAGCAAAGGACATCGCCATGCCTATATTAATGGCCAGCATCCTCATTGATTTTCCCATGTTTGTTGCTTTAGATGTTTCATACATAACACCTATTTATTCATCTGCTAAAAAAGGGTTGGTAAGTGTGGAATGTCTTTTTTAAAGATGAACCACCTCCCAGGTTGAAATGGGATGCCATTTTCGCACAGCACAACTTCAACCCGGACAGATGATGTTTTCCTTCGTTTCACCGAATAGAAGGAAAACAAAGTTCTAGAACTACGAAGGTAGTTAGCAGTTAGTTTTTGTTCTTTCCCCTTCTAGCACCTTATTTAAGTTCTTTTTCGTTCCTTGCTTCCTTATCAGCTCTCATTCGCATCTCCCCTTTCTCCTTCGTACGTTTGGCCCACCCCCCCACCCTTCTCCTGCTTATATAACTTGTTTGTAAACTAACACTTTATTGGAGGCCTTGTGCCTAGTTGGAGGCCTAGTGCCTGGTTGGGGCCTGTGTGCCTGGTTGAGGCTTTTGTGCCTGGTTGAGGCTTTTGTGCCTGGTTGGAGGCCCTAGTGCCTGGTTGGAGGCCTTCGTGCCTGGATGGCCTTGGTGGCTTTTGGTTCGTCTTTTTGTGTATGCAGGGTTTAGCGTGGCCGTTTGGAAGAGAGCTTTGGATTCAAACCACAAGATGAAGATCAATGGAGAAGACAATTCAAACATGTTCGTCTTTGGCATCTTCATTGCTGTGATGTATTTTCACCCAATAAGGCTAGTCAGCATGAGGGTACAAGATCTATTATGTTTTTGGACCTAGCATTGGTTAGTGATCCCATTATTGTCAGGGTTTTTCCTCGAAAACCCGAAAGGGCGAGGTTTTTTAATCCCGGCCATAATGGTTTCACTACCTTGCTATCAGTATGTACTTGTTTTGGTTATCAAGGAGATGCCCATGAGCAGCATTATCAAAGCATTCTTGTCTGTGTTTTTCCGTAGTAGTTCTAGAATAATACGCTTGCTGCACCTCCTGTTTGGGTCCCTTAGGTCAATTGGTCTCCGTGGACGGTAAAAACCCTATTCTATTCTATTCTATTCCATTCTATTCTCTTCTCTTCTCTTCTCTTCTATTAATGTATCTCTTGCCTTTTCTCTATCACCAACTTAGCTTTCATTTCCATCACTTTATAGTCTATGTAAGGGAAGAATGTCACATGTTTGAGTGAAATTTCAAAAGGATTGAACCTTTGATAAACGATTTCAAACATTGACTTCCTTATCTAGGGAAGACCTATATGTAGTTGTTTATAGGAGACTTGGATGTTTGGCCTAAATCCAGAAAGCCATAATCTATGGTCCTTGGATCTATGACCCTCAATTTGACTTTGTAGCAGTATACAATAGGTAGAAAACATGTTATCGAGGTAAGTAATTTAGAGGTTAAACATCATGTATGCATAAAGCCAGAAGTCTCAGGACTTTCAAGGCAATCATGTTCGTCTTTCCGCCCTTTTATCTAAGATTTGGATGATGAAATCCTCAAATTGATGCTCTTCCCCACTCCCGCACCCCCTCCCCTCCGGTACTGTATAGGTTGAGATTATGCATAGATTAGATAACACATTTGCTTTGCAGTGTAAAATTGAATGTGTGGTTACACCATTCTAATGCCATATTCCTGTGAAGTTGAATGTGTGATTACAATGTTCTAATGCCATGATCAGGTAAAATTTAGCCTCATAAAGAGGTACATTGAACGGTTTATATTAGTTTCCAGCAGCTTCAACATTGATTTTCAGCTCTTTAAATAATTAATATCATCTTCAACATGTCTCTGTCTTAATAAACAACTGTAGGTTCAAAAGCTTGAATTAAGACTAAAACAATAGGTGAATTTTACCAATAGGTGAATTTTACCAATAGTATACTATTGATGTTGATACGTAAAAAAAATGCAAAAGCTAAGAAGTACAATTTGGATGTTTGACTTCCCATTCAATAAATTAAAACCCTTTATATTTGTTCAAGAAGCATATGTACTTGTAATATTAAAACAGTCAGGAATTATCTAATTAATTTTGGTTTTCTCGAGGGAAAACCTTTTTGGGATTTTCTTTATGATGATAAGGTTGGAGGGCTTTTCCGATCCCCAAAAACTTGTCTAAAATGTCCAAAAAACATTAGTCTCTAGTGGCATGGAAGGGATGTGGATAGCATGCTGCATTCCATAGCATCTGTCTATGACCCCTTCTAAGGTGCACGATGTAGCCATAGATTCTATTCCTACAAAAAAAAGCCTTGAATTTTTCTTTGCTCGGATAGATTCGACCATATAAGTTTCTTCTATAGACACATCTACCATGTAGAAAATATGATCCCATAACATGGTTTTGCAGAGTGTGAGAGGTAATTATTATTCTGAGCAAGCAACCTATTCCATGCAAAGTCTATGTTTGCTTTGGTCAATGGAAAGGGAGTGGAAGGTGTGATTTTGGAGAACAGTAGCAACTTGCAGATGGAGCTCATGACTCTATGTGACATGGAACAGAAGGGTGAGGTGATTCTTGCTAGCCCCCTGATCTATAGAATCTGGGAGGGCCGTTGAGGTGCTTCATATCTTTCTGCCAGTATAGCATCCCTAAATTTCTGCCTTCATAAAAGAAATTTCCAGTATAAAATTCCTGTGAAAGCACTCAGGTAGCATCCCAACGCCTATTCGTTATAAGCCATGCCATGTTTCATGGATTGGACCACACTTTGAAATAATGCATGTTTTGTAGATCTCATTCCAAGGTAAACAAGGTGCTGTGCACGGAGGGTTGCCCTCCGTGTTCCGAGGGTGAAGTGGCTTAAATCATACTTTATGAAAATTGGCCTGAAGAAATCTTTGGTCCTTGTCATGGAACAAGGAAAAAGCATAAGGAAATACATGTTTCCTTACCATAGAAATGAAAGAATTCCTTGAAGACCTCTGATTGGATTTTTGTCACAGAGAGCAAACATCTGAGGAGCAAGTTTTGTAGAGGAACAAAACATTGATGCCAAAGCCAAAGCGTCTCCTCCATGACAAAAGTTCTTTTGATTGGGATTGATCCCTAATTCGCCCACCAATGCAAGAAAATCCCTGTTTGCTTGTCTCCTCGATGACAAAAGTTTTTTTGATTGGAATTGATCCACTAATTCATCCATCAATACAAAAAATGCCCTGTTTGCTGTTGAAATGTCTGTTTCTTGGAGGAATCTAAATATGTAATGCATACAGTTTAGTGGGTTGTGTGTTTGGTAGATCTACAGTGTTTGGCAAGTTCGGTCACACCAAAATGTAATTTTTTTTCTCTGCCTTGACAGAAAAATTTACATACCTCCTAGACCCCCTGCTTAAACCTGAGAAAACACATTATATAACCCCCTGTTCTTGATTTTGATGCTTGTAAGGGATTGTTTATTTGCCTGCATTACTCTGTAATCTTCCAATTTACAGTACCTTTAGTCTCAGTTTCTAGCGAGTATTCCAGAGTTTAGTTTTGTTGGCTATGGGGGAAGCAGGAATCAGGCTCAAACCCTAGAAAGCGATGCTAGTTTGAGACAGATTGAAAGCATCATAACATTTTTTTTATGCCGAGAGACCTGTGTTATTTTGTCGCAGGTGGTTATGGGTACGTCTGATACCAATCCGGATTAGCAGCCTTTTTCCTTTGTTCCTTACGCCTCAAGATTTGTGTGGTTTGCGCCCTACTTGGCTTTTTTCCATTGCAATACAAAGGATCGAATAAGAAACAGACAAGGAATCAATAGTAGTCCAGAGAGTGAATTAGATGGATCTCACGAAAGGCAGAGGAACTACAAAGCAGAGGACTATCAGAAGAAAATTGATAGCGCTATTGGCAATGTCTGGAAGACCCGAAAGTTAGGGCAGTTTTTGGAAAGACAGGTCAAGCATCCGAGTATGGCTAGATGAGATGGAGGAATTTAAAAATTCATATGCGATGAAGGATAAGGACATTGGTAAGATGGCAACTGCAAATCTTATTGGGCCAACATCGATATGGTGGAAGGGTTATGCAAAATCGAACAAGTTGAAGAGGGACAATTATAGATTTAATATTTTCAACAAAGCTTTTCTGAAGCACTAAGTTCCATGATCACACGAGTAGGCAAATCCAACAGTTCTACCATCTTGAGCAAGGTAACCTGTCAGTAGCCAAGTACACCGAGGAATTCATGAGGCTGAGGTTGAATGTGCCAAGGATAATAGAAAGGCAAGCGGTAGACGGATACATTGAAGGCCTGAACAACAACATCAAAAGGCTTGTCCGAGCTATTAATCCGAGAACAGTAGGGGAAGCAGAGGATAAAGCATTGAGCTTAGAGGAGACACCCTAGTCCCCAGCACAGAAACAGTCTTTCTATGGCAACGGGAAGGCAACGGGTCCTTACACCCCAAAATCCAATAATATGCATATAGACATATCAATAGACTATAACGACGACTATTCATTAGAGCCTCGTACACTCCATGATTAGGATTAGAACTTAGGTGCATTACCACATAATAGAAAAGATCACATTTTTCCATACATTGAGAAGTAAACTGCAACTCTGCATGGTTACACCCTAGGTACACTATTTGTAGAGTTATATTATATATAGATATATGTAAAATACATCATTACCCTCATGGTAATTATAGATGGCTGTTATTGGAGCATTTTCAAATATATTTTTTGTAATAGATTCTTTAGGAGTTCTTGAAACTAATATGACTTATACACTCCAAAAAATCATGAATACAACTCTTATAGTTATGGCCACAAGAATTAAGTAAAAAACTTGTAGTAATAAGAGCGAAATAATTCTCGAACCTCAAACAACGTTTTTTAACCAAAACAGAGTTTGGTGCCTTCCAACGAAGTTTAATAACAAGAAAACATAAAAATTAAAACTCAATGTGTTCTATGATTAGCAAGATTTAGGTCACTTTATCTCAAATTTTTTTTTTTTTTTAAGAACTGTATCATCAATATATTAAAAGAATGGTAATGTTACAAAGCAAGTGAGGAGGAAGGAGAACTGTCCCAAAGAGACAGCGATACCTCGACACTCCACAACAAACTCACAGAAAAACTGCAACTCTACTGCTGTACAAACCGACCATCACCATCTACAACACCCAAGAAGTCCCGCCAAATGGCAAACTTCCGCTCTACTACTCCCGGGAACACTAGAAAGCTTTGAAATAGCTTGTACCTGAGTCGAGGAATCAGAGAGGCTGCAGGCTGTTGAATCCCCTGAAAGATCCACAACCGCCGCCGCTTCCAAATCAGCCACACCAACCAAGCCACGCACAGATGCAAGGCTTGCTTGCCGCAAGAGCGCCAAGCACCGGATACACATGAAGCGGCAAGAATGGCGGCTAGTCAATCTCACCAAAACAAAGCCCTAACCCAATTCCAGGCACCGCAAGTGAGGGCATAAAACCGCATAATGCTCCACGCCTCAATGATGAAGGCCACAACAAGGGCGCGAGAGGGCTCACACCCGCCTAAACCGACTCACAAGGGCATTCACCCCGATACGGCACCACCACCGCCACGAAGCACCCTAACCTTCTGGGGAAAGTGAGCTCCATGTCCACGCCCAAACCGAAGCCATCGAGAACCCTAAGCCGCAGAGACCACTTGCATGAAGGGGGGGTGGTCATGAATAGCCAAAGACCCGGTAAGAAGACCGCACAAAGGAAGAAGACACAACATCCGGATGAACCTTCCAAACCTGCACCACCACATCATCCTGAGGGACTATAGGTATGTGTAGCGGAATACTCTCCGCCATCGTGCTCCCGTGATAGCCCTGGCCACGCGCCCCTCGGCGAAAAGCGAGCTCGAAAGAACTCCCACGGCTAGCCGACCACCCCAATACCAATCCTCCAAGGTGAGCACGCACAGCTTCGCCTCCAATGGGCCTCAAGGCCCAAGCGCGCCAAGATGGTAGCCAAGGGAAAGTGCGCAGGGGGTAAAGGAACCCACAAGAAAGGAGAAGAGTGGTGATAAACTGAGGCATAATCTAGCTGGAAGAGCACACGCACATGATCCCAAGCCCGCAACACTCCCGTGGAGAAAAGGGGATGCATGTGGGAAAGGCCGAGACTATACAACAAAGGCCCGTGGCAACTCCACATGCACTGATCGGCTTCCCAAACGCCACACAATGGCGAAGAGACTGCAACAACAGCGCTGCACCAGGAGAAGATGCTCCATCCTGCAGAATGCTCCAAACAAACTTGGAGACCAACACCTTACTATGCAGCGCTAAATCCAGAATGGCCAAGCCCCCATCCTCCCGGGGGCGGAGACACTTCCACCAAGCCACTTTAACAGAAGAAGGCAATTCCAGACTAGTGCAGAAACTGTCAAATTCTCTGAGCACCATAAAGCATAGGTGAGTCCATTGGTCTTGAAATCCTCAGAGTTCATTGAGAAACAAGTCAAGGCTCAAATGGTGTATTATAAGATTGAAATTTTGTTGCGAGTTACATGGGTTTAAGTGGCAGAGGTAATGTGGACTAGTTTTGGTCCATGGACCATGAATGATCCTGGAGACGTGTCTAGTCATAAACTAATGTCCTTGAAGAAGTTGAGGAAGTTGATGCTTCTTTGTGTCATATCTTTCATGTAGATCCTTGCCCTCAGAAAGCTTCGGATGCTTAAAGCATTTGCAAGAAAATCCATCTTTTAACTCATATATCCCACTATTTTCTTGTGGCATGGGACATAGTGCATGGTAATAGTCTGTCGAACTTCAATCTTAGTTGTGCCTATCGGATTGGCAAATTATCAAGCTACAGGCTTGATCGTGCAAAGAATCCAAATGACACCGCTTTTTCATAGCCAACAACAGCACATTCAACCTTCTGCTTTCCATCCAAAATAGGTTTCCACATGTTAGGAAAGACCCACTATGACCATCGACCTCCTTCCTGAAATAATGTATTGACAATGAGAGCAACAACATGGCAACTGGGGAGCCCATTCAGCCTCCGGAATGGAAAGCGGCGGGCTTGATTCCGCTCAACAGGTGAAGAACAGGTAAATATGGATCAAATTTTGCGTCCTCCCCAGTTGCCATGTTGTGGGGGGACGAAACAGGGTCGCTGATTCCAGGACCCGCTCCCGGCTGCCGCCGGTCGCGGGACCCCCTGGAATCATCTCCCCTGTTTCCGTCCCCCCATACATAAAACTCACCCATACAATAGAAACTCCAAATGTCTAGGGATGCACCCCTCCCTCTCTACGTGCTTTTTGAAGACAAATTTCATCCCTTAAGAATGAAAGGTCCATTTCTTCGAAGACACTAAAATAGGTAGGTAGTATAGGGCGGTCTTCTAAATATCCCAAGAAATACGTGAACACAAGACCCGCCCCGACAATGGCTGAGTCAGAATTATTGCGTAGCACAAATAAAACAAGAAACGAGCAACATGGCAACCACTTGACCACCATGGATATGCAAGCTTGACCCTAGGGAAGGCAATAAAAATCCTCCAATAAAATAACATCCATATTTCCACCTGGTAATACATTTGTTAATCCCTAGCTCGAACCTTAGCTGTAAATGGGCCGCCTAGAAAACAAAGGAAGAAAAATACTGGTCCTTTCCTTCCACTCTTCCTGGAGTCAAGCCTGGAGTGAGCTGGAATGAACGGATCGATGGGCACTGCATTGGCGTAACTCTGCTGCTCAAATCCGGCAAGCCCCAACTTCTCTGCTTCCACAAAACTGCTCCATTGCTCCCATCAAGCTCACCTGCCCATTATTCCGGCAATGGGTTTTGCGGATCCAGGAGTAACAAAGAATCGGGTGATTAGTCAATCTGAGCTAAGGGCTCACCGTTCTGCTACAGATGCTTGGATTGTAGTTGATGGCAATGTATATGATATTACCCTCTTCTTAGACAATCATCCTGGTGGTGGAGAGGTACTGACTCTAAGCTTAGAACCTAGTTTATTGTGTGTTTTCAGCTCCATCAAACAATGTAGGTTGTTTTTTGTTTGTGAAATAGTTGTTAAGCTGCATATTATCCAGGTTTTGCCGCCAGGTTGTATTTCTCCATGCTTCGAAGAGACTGTAATCCTTAAAATCTTGAGTCATTCTACTAACCATGTGCAGCGCTTGAACTAATTCTTTCAGCACAGTACAAAGTGAAAGTGCATTGTTATATATTTCAAGATCCATTGACTATTTCTGTTTGTGCCATCATCATGTCCAGTTGGAATATGTGCATTTGCAAAGGAAGTTAGATTCTAAAGAAATTACTTGCAGGAAATAGCTAAAAGGTTTGCTTTGCAGCTTATTCTGAACAATCTTGATAGTCAAGATGTAGGCCAATTAATGAAGGGGTTGGATAATCAATCTGACCATGCCCATAGCAAATCTGCTTTTGAAATGCTGGAGCAGTTTTATGTTGGTACTTTAGAAGAAAACAACAGGTAAAAGCCTAAACTCAAAGCAGTATATTTAAGATTGTCTTTAACAATCATACGTTGACAACTTTTGTCTACCTTGGATGCTATCTTTGACAGACCTCCACGTGAAGTGGATAGTGGCACGACAGATTTTCATGTCGACCTGAATAAACCTCTCGTCTTTCAGGTAAATTTTATGCCAATTTAGAACAACACTTACCAAACCATGTTGCAAACTGCAACTTTTCACAGATACCAAGTGTGTTTTTTAGGTTGGCCACCTGGCTGAGAAGTACCAAGAATGGGTTCATAAGCCTATACTAAGCAAAGAGACTCCTCGTTTCTTTGAAAATAAAATTTGTGAGGTAATACATCTGACATCCTTATAGTCATTCTATCAATTATTAGAGATTGTGCAAAGTTTTATCTCTCAGAAAAAAGGTTAACTTCATCATGAACAAACTTGAAGTTATTGTCCTGTACGAAACAGTGATGAACATAAAAGACTTTGCGTCTTGATTCATTCAATTGTCTATTCTCTGATGTGGCAACAGTCATTGACACGCACACGATGGTGGGTAGTACCATTGGTATGGCTTCCAGTTATTTTCTGGACACAAGTTATTGCAGTACAAAGGGGCCTGCCAACACAAGAATTGGCATTTCCACTAATTGGAGGCATCTTTATCTGGACACTAATTGAATATGTTATGCACCGGTTCCTCTTTCATGTGAATACAAGAAGCTATTGGTCAGTTATCTCACTTTTTGTTACTTTAAACAAAATTGTTACCAGAGGATGTTATTCTAATGGCCTGACATGGAACAGGGGAAACGCCATGCACTATGCTCTTCATGGATGTCACCATAAATATCCAATGGATGGACTTCGTCTTGTTTTTCCACCTGCAGGGACTGCTGGGTTCTGCTGTCTGGTATGTCATTTAACTTCTGTCACATAGCATTAACCACAGATGATATTAGTTTAGCTCAGTAAGATCGAGTCCTGATATTTCTTGGCTACTGGCGTTGCAGTTTTGGCCACTTGTTAAAGCTCTGTTTCGATATGAAGTTGCTCCATCCTTCATGGGTGGAGGTCTACTGGGATATGTGATGTATGATGTCACACATTACTATCTGCACCATGGTGTGGCTATGAATGGTGCTACTCGCGAGTTAAAGGTCCTTAGCCATTTAATGTTCTGCACTAGACTAATTTAATTTTGGATTTTAATTCTTCTTTTTATTTCATCAATTAACAAGGTTTGCAATGCTGGTTCATACTTTTTCAGAGATACCATTTAGGGCATCATTTCAAGATTCAAAATCGCGGTTTTGGAATCACATCGCCATTGTGGGATTGGGTATTTCAAACACTGCCAAATTCAAAATGAGGTGATGCAGCTTTCTTTTTATTAAATTATTATGCTGTCATTACCTCTGTAATAATTGCCTTCATTCATATGTTTTGACAAAGGATGGTGAGAATTCAATGTACAAAATTATCAATATTTGATAATTACAAAACAGAAGGTTTAAGGATAATGACTAAACCTTCTCTAACTGCTATGTTTTCATAGCCCACATGCTGACCTTGTTTCCTTTTTCTGGTACACAATAAAGGACAGAGCCAGGAACGCAGTATATCATCATTTTATAGAACCGTTTATATCTACATACACCACGTGCATGCTTTCTTTGGGTTACAGCACATAATTTCCTCTTGATTTTGAACATGGTTACAGTTACAATGTTATAACTTCAATTACAGAATTACAATGAAAACAATTCAGTTTCAATCACATAATCACAATTACAATTTCCTATATACCAAGATTTTCTTAATCAAATAATCTCATTTACAAGCTCATTTACGACAATACAGAACAAAATCCTTTGTTTTCTCTAACTGACTGAACAAAGTTTCTAACTATAACTTTTGGAAAGAAAGTCTCTAAAGAGCTTGCATTTCTTTGTTATTCTTTCCTCCCAAGATTTTTTTTTTTTGAAGGACGACAAACTTTTATTTAATATTCCAGAAGAAGTACATACATAGATGCAAAGATAGGAATAAAATCTCAGCAGACAAAGATAATCCACTGAGTGCAGCCACCTGTCTATGCATAAGATAAAATAACCAAATATTCCTCAAAAATCAAATGTTATTTCTCAGGAGCAAGCTGAGAATATAGGTATGCCTTCACCAATCTGTCTTGCGCCTCGTGGAGAAGTTGATCGACACTAATTGATAAGCCTTTGAAGATACACAACCCCCTTCTTTTCCAAACAGACCACAACAACCAGCCTGAAGCTAAGTGGAAAGCCTGTTGCTGCAAGCTTTTCCAAGTGGAAGGATAAATGGCGAGAAGCACCTGTTGGCTAGTCAAGGCCACATGGAAGAGAGATACTAACCATGACCAAACTGGCTGAACTTGGTCACATAGAAAGAACCAGTGCTCTTGCCTCTCAACTTGCCACTTACACAGTGGGCAGAGTTCTGAAACGCGGGGATAAAACTTATGAACCAGCACATTAACCCGCAGACATCTGTGAAGGAGTTGCCACCATAAAGTAGAAACTTTGGGATGAAGCAATTTATTCCAGACCCAGGACCACATACGCTTCCACTGAGGAGGGGGAATGCGGAGCTGCCAACCAGCCCGAGGGGGGACAATGTCAACATCAACCAGCTTTTAATATAACGAATGCACAAGGCGTTGTGCATTAACAATTTGGGGACCAGTCCAAATAGGCGCATCAACTGATTGTGAAGGAGCGCCTAGCAGAATGTCAGCCAGCTTTTGCCACAGAGCTCTGTCCCATCGAGATAGCATAAATTTAGTCTGAAAAGCATCCCAAGTTAACAAGTTTTCAGCCTCATACCAAGCATTAACTGTGAGAATACCAGCAAGCCTCCAATGTCACTGAGTCAATGGATGTACAGTGGCACACAGAGGCATGTGATTATCCAGATGAATCCACCAACACAGAGAACCTACCTGGTGGACACACACTTGGATTAATCTTAAATAGCACACGAACTATCTCCCATAAATCAAGAACTCCCTTCAAGGAGGGGCAAGCTTTCGGATATGGATGAAGCTGATAAAAGAGATACCAAGGAAGAACTGCCCTAAGTGCCGGTTTCCCAAAAGGAATACACTCCCCAAGTGCTTGCGCAACCAATCTCATTCCAGTGATTCTTTCCTCCAAGTTGGATTCACAAAGTAGAGGATCACCTCTTTGAGGCTGGAAGGGCTAACGATCTGCAAGGCTGGCTGGAAGGATAATGTTTGTGCAAGATTACATGGTTACGAAACAATGAATTGCTTACAAATAAGGTGCTGTCGCACAGAGGGTTGTCTTAAAAGAGGCAATACTAAAGGGTTGCCCTAAAGGAGGCAATACTGTAGGGGCAATGAGGAAATGAATCAATACAAGTTGCTAAGATTAGAAACCACATGAAATTGAACAGAAATAAAGCATCCAGTTTGTATAGACATATTACCTTCACCCCTTTTGCAATAAGACCTTGAGCAAGGATAATAGATGTCTTACCAACTTGTCTTATCAACTTAGCACCAATATCTTCAACAGGATCTGCAAGCTCAACCTACTGAATACTTAAAACTATCAAATCAGTTTTGTGTCAATGACATGTCTAATGCTTTCATATTTGGGACATGTTTCTTACCTCCTTAGCAACCGTCACTTCATCATTCACAATTCTTAGAGAATCATATTTAACTTTGTTTATTATAGCCTAGATAAGAGCATAACGTATGAGCTTTGACAAATCCAAACAAATGAGGTAAGGATAAACCTCCAAACTCGGCGAGCACTAAATGCTTAAACCAACATGGAAAGCAAAGCACCTGTAACTGCTTCCCTTTGACGGAATACCCTGCTCTAAAGCATGTTGGCATCTTGGATTGTTGATTGAGTAAATTGCTATAGATGAATAAAGCCCTCTCCCAGATATGAATGAAGAGGGATGTGCATTAACCTGATTTGTTGTAACTCCAACGGAAACCTGCAGCAGACATTGTATTCTAAAGCGAAACAAACCAAAGATGTCAAAAATGTATCAACAGTTGACTTTAATGCAAGTAACCAACAAAGAATGGCAATGAGGTGCCTGTTGAAGGGTTGCCCTTTGGTTTGAAATTCTAATATATAATTCTGTGTACATGAACAATGTCCTTTCATTACAAATTATCGGCATATGAACAATGTGTAAAATCTAAAGCTTTTGCGAAGGAATATCTCATTTCTACTTTGATTCTATTGCAATATGGCATCTTTTAATCCTGTTTCTAAGCTTGGGTACAAAACATGACACTATTGCTAAGATTCTTATATAAAAAGAGAAGCGAGCATATAGGCAGCGTGTATTTCAGCATCATGAACTTGCTTACACCAGTCGTTACTCATTCTACGTGCATTTTTGAATCTTACCTAGTGAAGATAGACGATGTTAAATCGTGGAATGATGTGGCTCTTTCATATCTTTTCATCTAAAGCTAGAAATCTTGACACTATATTAGCATCATCTTTTAATGCAAGCAACATGCAGCAAGCTTACTTTTTCTCATTATTTTAAGGGGCTGATAAAACCTATAATCAAATAACTATGTCGGGCTGACAAAACTTGTAATAGATGGATTATGCCTCCAGAACTGCAGGTTTACAAGATTTATCATCATATAAGCAGTAAGCTAAATATGGAAACGATCCACAAAAATATTGCTAAATATGGAAAAGATCCACAAAAATATTGCACTACAGAGACAACAAAATAGGCAAGATGATTGAATAGCCCCTAAGACCAAAGCAAAACTTTTGCCTAGGGTGAACATGCTACAAGGACTAGGAGATCGATCATACAAGTACAGAAGTTGATCCAACAGCTTGAACGAATTTTATGCGCATTAAGTACCAATAATCTTCATCTACTAAGCTTGCATGGCTATGTAAGTTAAGCAAATTTGTAAGAAGACAACTCATTAGGCAGCAGGCACTCTTGCTGCTGCATCATATCAAATCAATCAAGAGCAAGGCATTCCTTCTCGCAAAGCACAAAAAACATTGTGAGCTTCCCCTAGGCTGCCACAATTTGCATTTATATCGACAATATAAGACTCCCCAAGAGAAAAGCATCTAATTTATGACTCGTCTTGACAACTATTCTTGAAATTCTAGCCTATCCACGTGGTTGCCACATCATGCGAGAAATGATGTGGTGTAATTCATACCCTTGGATTTCATATTTTTCAATCCAACGACAAGTGAAAATTAGAAACTCCTCTGAAATTTCCTTTCAATATTCTATCACACAGCACATTTCCACATGATTTTATTTTTCATGAAACAAGCGTGAAGCAAATTACTGAACTCTCAAGCAAATTACCCAGTGTCCCAGAGATAAAAGCTTTGAAGCATGTCTTGATTTTCGTTCCCTCGTTAAGCTAAATTTTTTTTCCTTCCTTTCGGTCTCTTGGGCTTATTGGCTACAGTGTTTGCTCGGAACAGTCTCAGAAGTTCCATGGTTGGCCCAAACAGAGATTAGAGGCTTTGATTCTTAAGAGCATCTTGCATGCCTGGTCATAATGGCAACTTCATCTTAGATTTTTGGTCCTTCGTGGAGACTTAGACCGCCGAAGCAAAGAGGATCGAATCCATGGCGAGCGAGAGGGTGATCAAGGAGGCACTAAAGTAGCACCCAGAGAGCACCATATTACGAAACTATTTCCATGAGGTTTGAGGATGTGATTGCGGTGCAATATGGAGCAATTTGTCTGATTTTGGACCTAAAGTAGATATGATGTAGAGTTCTGGAGAAGAGGGTACATTGGTTCCTGTAAAAAGTCTGATTCAGCTGGTCAAAAAGATGCCTTTTTCGAAAGGAAGATATTGCAGGGTAAGTAGGCTTTGAAGGAAGAACGAAGAAAAAGAGTTAATGTGTAGTCACGTCTCTGATGATGATGGGAGGAAGAAAGAAGGTACCACCTTTATATGTCCCCTACAAATGACGTTTGAACAGAGATCAACCCTGTTATTTCCACTGAAAATAAGACGTAGTTTTCTACCTCTTTCTTTTATGTGATTCTATTTTGTGTATGTATATTTGTTTTGCTTTTGTGTTATGTGTACTGTATGTCTTGATTTTCTTTCTTTTGTTTTTCGTCCCACATAATTCCAAATGCTTGGCAGAATACACCAAGATCGTGGTATCTCTGACTGAGGGTGTAGCAAGAATCGGCAGCACACCCAATGAGTTGAAAGATATTGGAGGCAAACCCATTACTCTTGAAGATTCCAGAAGATACATTGAATTTAGAGTAATGGGTAGAAGGTACATTGAATGTAGCATGTCAGATATGTGTTATTTATCAATCTCACAAATTTCTCTAAACTTAAATATTTATGAATGTTAATGCTTGAGACAACATTCACAAACTTTCGTATTTGAGGTTTACACAATTGGAAGTCTTTGAGCTTTTGAAAGAGCTCAAAAGTTTTAGAACATGGAACATAGATCATTGCCGATCAGAGCTGCAACATTGCAAATCATTCTTTAAGACTGTAGTCCGCTTTGGAGGACATTGCAGAGATTGCTTAGCATTTAGAATTTAGGGTTGGCTTATTAGTTGGTTGATGAACTGTTAAATTCTACTGGTACAAAAGCTACTCTTGAGAAGTCAACCCTTTTTTATGTAAAAATTGCCCCTTCTTCTGATATTGTATGCATTAGTAGAGCATCCTGTTATGAAAGCATCTTGCTATAAAGGTTCTTATTGACAGAAAATTTCAGTGATCTTGAGCAGACACTAAAGCTATAGTTATAGCAAGTAGTAGGATCAAGAGACCAGAAAGAGCTTGCAAGAGACCATGCAACAAGGGCGACTAATGCTGTTGCAGTATGCCTGGTGATGCCTGCACACATATGATGCAAAATCCTTGATCTAATGGAATAGCAGTTCACTGTCTCATTCACTTAGTCCATTATGTACTACAAATGAAAGTGCGGCCTTGTATCAATCATAGCAGAAAAATTGGAAGTTACACATAGATTATCACTTGCAGTTTGTAACATTGCTAACAAGGCTGATGATTGCTGATTTTGATATGACATTAACCAAGTACACGGTGTATTGAAGACGTGACCATACTGTAATTAAAATCACTTTTCTCGAATGATTTCATGTGGCACTTCACCAACTCACCAAAATGGAAAATGGATTCATGCTGCTACCTTAAAGTGGATGCAAATGTGATATTTCTTTGGGCAGTTCTATAACTACTGTTTTAACTGATCTGTATTCTAAATGTGAATGGACAAAAAATTCAAGAGAAGTATTTAATAGACTGCCTGCAGGGGATATGATGTCATGGGGTAAAAGCATGTTAGGGTGTCCCTTAAAAAGTATTATTTAGTTAGTGACTAAAAAAGTACCTAAAAAGGTAGCCAGGACTGGGTACTAGGTACCTATGTAATATCGCAGTAAAAGGAACGTTTTAGAACTTTTATATATATTTTGGTCTCCGATAGCATTATCTTTATCTCAACTTTGTATATTAACACATCCTTGACCTTTATTTTGGATTTTTGTAGTAGTTTTAATAAAAAGAAAAATGAGAAAGTACCCAGTTCTGAAGTACCTAGTGTATGTACTTTTGCAAGTTCCAAAACTGGTACACCCTAACATGCTTTTACCCCATGGAGGGCGCTTATTGCTTGATATGTCCAACATGGAGATGCCAAACAAGCTATGGGACTTTTCAAGCAAATGCAACTTGAAAATGCGAAACCAAACACGATTACTTTTATCAACCTTTTAGGCCCATGTGCAACTATTCCATCATGAAAATCCATTCATGCATTGGCTGTGAGATAGATGTTAGCATATGCAATGCACTTGATGACATGTGCAACATATTGGATTGTCAAGAATGCACGCCAAGTATTTGATAGGTCCCTTGTGTGTGATGTTGTATCATGGAGTTCTATTATTGGAGCATATGCTCAACGTGGAGATGGCATGGGAGCTCTTATACTCTTCAAGCTGATGCTATTGGAGAATGTAAAACTAAATGAAATGACCTTTATTGATAGCTTAGATGCATGTTTTGCTATTGCTGCAATACAAGGGGGAAGGATGTGTGCATATTCATGTTATAAATTCTGGGCACAATTCAGATGCTATAGTTGGTAACGCTCTGCTAGATATGTATGCTAAATGTGGAAGCATACAAGTTGCAAAGACAATGTCTAGAGTTTATTAGATGTTATGCCATGGAATGCGATGATTCATGGGCATGCCCAACATGGGAATGGGAAAAATGGCGAGTGGTCTTGTTAAAAAAATGTCCCTTGATGGACTTCTGTCCACCAAAATCACCTTCACTTATGTCTTATATTCTTGTCTACATAGCTGCATGCATTTATGGTGGATGAGGGCTCTTGTGGACTTAACCCCCCAAAACAAGAGCCAGGTTGTCACCTGCAGCTCTTGAGAGGCATTGCCCCAGGAGGTGTCGGACTCATGCCCCGCCCACTCGAAGTGACCGGCCATAAGCCTAGCCTGCTATGGGGTCCACAGTAGCCTCGCTCAGCAGGGACCCTCCCTCTGTCTCGTCTCTAGCCCCGTTATGTAGTGCCGAGTCACATCATAGCCCCCGTAGCCTGGTGGGTTCTTATGCACAGGCCGCATAATAATAGGAACTAAAGGGGTCTAAACTAGGAGCATCGCTAAGTAATGGCTACTAGGTCTCTACCCCCCTTCTCAATACAAGATGAGCAAACATGATCAACCAACATCACATATTCACATAACATGATAATAATGAGAAGAACATCTAAATTTAATCATATACATCTAACTTACAGTTAGGGTTCATTGATTAGGGTTTAAGATTTAGATTGAGGGTTCTAGGAAGGCTTTACTAGAGACACGAAATGCTAACTCATCTGGAGTCCTAACTTCCAGATGATCTACAAAGAATTCTAACCCAAATACTTGCTCCTGCAGAACTCCCTCCTACTCCTGGCGTCTCCATGATCTTCAAGGTGGTTGAAGTAGCTCCCACTCCTATTAACGCGCACACGCTCCGGGGGCTGCTGTGCTAGGCTATGCCACAACAAACAGTTCTCGAAACGGAGTCTCGAGCACGAAGAAGGTTCCCAGACTGTTGGAGCCAGAAAAGAGGCCTAGGATTAGGGTTTAGGCCTTTATAGGTTAGGGTTCACATGTTATGCCACATGGCAGTTGCCCAATAGGATAAGGCCATGTGGAAAATGGCCTTACCCTAAGGGTGTCTAAGTTATATGAATAACTTAGACATGCACCCTATGCCACTAACCTATGGTATACAAGGCTATGAAATAGACTTGTATAGTGATGGACCTGGAAATATACGTATTTATGGCGTATATTTCCCTGGAACGTCACAGTGACAGATTTTAGCGCAGATTCGATATCTATGAAGATTTTCAAACAGATTTGGAGAAAGTTTTGGCTCTAGGAGAGCCATGCCAAGCACACACTTTTGTAAACAAAAATGATGCCTTATTTCACATGTGAAACAGAGCAGAATCAAGCTCTACTCATAGTGTACAGAAAGACAGTGATCAGCAGCACTGCTTTGCAGATGATGGAGAGAATTTTATAGGATATAAAATTACCCACTTTGCTAAGAAAATTCCTTTCTTAGTGTGAAGAGCTATGATTGAATCTTGGCACAAAAAAAGAATTGGAAGTCCAGTTTACAAAAACCCAGCAAAAGGCTATGATTCAATCTGCTATAGGTGTGGGTAGGGTCAGGATAATCTTACCCTGGACTAGATTCCGACCTCCAGGAACTCCACATGGGATCCCCTCGGGATCCCGCAGTTAATTGCACAGTTAAAAGGTAACTGCGTATGGCCAATGTTTGGTCGGATCTTTGATCCTTGATAGCAGCGGCGCTTGTTGCGGTTCCTCCTTGGCTCCTACCTGAGTAGATATAGTTAAATAGAAATGTTAACATCCATTGAGACATGATGTATATGGGACTAGACACATTATGCCCCGACAAAATAAAAATATATCCCAACACAATATGAATTTCGAGTAGAGGGCATGAACACACCGGCAGAGAGTGAAATAGAATAGAATAGAATAGTGAAATGAAAAAGGCTAATTCATAAAAATTCTAGCAAGCAATGGTGGATTACTAAAGTATAGAATTGCTATTGGGCCCAGAACATTTGCATTTTTGGGAAATACGAAGAGTTTGGATAATGCACAACATGACACGATGCGATTGGTGAAGATCCGTCTGTGGTTGGGAGGGCGATTGTATAGGGGATGGAAAAGCTCTTTGGAGCAAGGCTACTGGGTAATACGACTAGAGTAGATAGATACTGGAACATACAGTACACAACTTCTGAGGAAAAGCTATTCGAGGTAGCAGTCGCAATAGACAACGAGGCAATGGGAAACAACATTGATGGCGGCCATTTGGGAGGACCACTATAGCATGGGTCCCAACATGGCAAAATTCAATTATGCCACCCAAACACAAACACACATGGTGTTATCAAACCTAGACATAATACTCCCACGTCTAACTGATGGCCTAGATCAAATATCCAGCACACGACTACAAGATCTAGCCATCCATTTCACCCAAACAGACACAATTTTCACCCAAATACACACCTCCAGGGGATTCCGTCCTCCGGGATCACACCTTGGAGATCCCCCAATCCAGAGTAAAATGATCCTACGGTGGTGCGGGTATTGCAAAAAAAATCGCGACACGTAGTCAATTCTTGAAAATCCAGCTTAAAAACGTATGATTTAAATGCCAGATAAAGCCCAGCAGCCCAACATTCTTCGTCTGGATTGGATTCTGCGCAAGCTTGCTTTGCTTCTAAGGCGGCAAACTTTTGATTTTGGAGAGCTTCATGATGGAGGGTCCTCCATGTAGTCCTAACACTGCCGAAATGCCTGCTTTGTTGCCATAGCCCAAAGCACAAAGGAAAAAATCATAGCTATTAGGGCAATCGGGAACGAAACTTAAATTATCCGTCGGTTCTACTGGATCTCGCTGCTCTGACAGGTGTCAAGCTTTCGACGAAGGAAAAAAAACATGGCATGTAAACATCTAAAAGGTAAAAGTATTGCGGCACAAAAAAAAATTCTGTGTGACAAAAACAGAAAATAGAAATAGGAAACTGCATTATCTTAATATGTATATAGAAACTCATGGGGGTAGTTACAAAATGGCATATCGGATATAAATTTTTGATCTTGGCCCTTGGATAAAAAGTTGGTGAGGTGGCGTAGCTTAAGCCCTTGGATTTTGATGGGGGCATACATGAGTCATACATGGGGGCATACACCCCATCTGTGAACCGTTGGATCAAAGGGGAAGGCGAAATCCTAGCTCTTGATTTTTATGGGGAAGGTGCAAGGAAGATGCCAAAAAGTGAATTTGGTGTAGCAGATCTGAACCATTGGATCAAAAGGTGAGCATAAATCCTAGCCATTAACTCTTTAATATTAAATTAGTTTTTTTTTTAAAAGGAGGTGAGGTGGCACCCTCATTAATAAAAAGAAGTAATGAGGTGGCAAAGCATTTATTAGTGGACATTCTAGGAAGCTTCTTTTTGTTTAATCGCCTTCAAAAGCACGTAGCTTGCGGTAGAGGGGTCGGATGAAGGTGGGACTCACGCCTTTGGATTCCTCTCGTCGAGAGCTTTCCAATGAGTGGTGCTTTGACACTATTTTGTTGCAGTTGGAGCCAACATGATCGAACACTAAGAATTTTTTAGGAATGTGCGATTTTCAAGGAATCTATGGCAAGTTGAGGGAATCTTAGTATAATCTTTATAGGATCTTAGGGAGTCCAGAGGAATATCATGAGACCCTTAGAGAATCTATGATAATCTCAAGAGAGCATCTTTGAGAATGTAAGGGAATCTAATGGAATCTTGATAAAATCTTTAAGAACCTAGAGGAAAATTGATGTAATCTTGGGGAGTCTAGGGGAATCTTCGTAGAATCTATTGGAACTAGAGGAATCTCAAGAGAATCTATAGGAATCTCAAGCGCTTCTTTGGGAATCTAGGGGAATCTTGATGAAATCTTTAAAAACCTAGAGGAATCTTAATGGAATCTTAGAGAATCTAGAAGAATCTAGGAGAATCTTGATAGACTCTTGGAGAATCTAGAGGAATCTTGGGGTATTCTTTTAAAATCTAGACGAATCTTTAGAGAATCTTAGGGAGTCTCAAATGAATCTTTGGGAATCTAGGAGAATCTAAAGGAATCTTCATAAAAACTTTAATCTATGGGAATCTTAATGGAATCTCAAAGAATCTAGGAGAATCTTGATAGAATCTTGGAGAATATAGAGGAATCTTGGGGTATTCTTTTGGAATCTAGGGAATCTTTAGAGAATCTTTGGGAATCTTAATAAAATCTAGGGGAATCTCCATAGAAACTTAAGAATCTAGGGGAATCTTTATGGAGCATTAAGAATCTAAGAAAACCTTTGGGAATCTAGGAGAATCTAAGAGAATCTCAAGAGAATCTTTGGGAATCTAGGGGAATCTTCCTAAAAGTTTTGAGAATCTTGATGGAATTTTAGAGAATCTAAGAGAATCTTCATAGAATCTAGGAGAATCTTCATAGGATCTTCGAGCTTTATGCAGTCCCTCATATTACAAACACTTGTATATATATGTAGATAAAACCCACTCAAAAAATCTTAGAACATAAGAGAAATTGATGTAAGTAATTTCCTTGAGGTTGGGAGTAAAAGATACTTATAACAAACTAAAATGGAAAGAAATCATCAAATACAAGTAGATATAGTCAAACAGAAATGTTAGCATCCATTGAGGCATGTTGTCTATGGGACTAGATACATTACGTCCCGACAAAATAAAAATATATCCCAACACAATATGAATTTCGAGTAGAGGGTATGAAGTCCCACACGGGTAGAGAGTGAAATGAAATAGTCTAATTCATAAAAATTCTAGCAAGCGATGGTGATTACATTGCAATAAGAAAATAGACAACTTATATGTGGAGTAACATACTACTTACAAGTTGAGAAGATCAAAGTATACAATAGACATATACTAAACTATAGAGCTGCTATTGGGCCAAGAACATTTGTGTTTTTGAGAAATAAGAAGAGTTTGGAGAATGCGCAACATGACACGATGCGATTGGTGAAGATTTGTCAGTGGTTGGGGAGGGCGATTGTATAAGGGATGGAAAAGCTCTTTGGAGCAATGCTACTGGGGGAAGACGACTAGAGCAGACAGATACTGAAACATACAGTACACAGCTCCTGAGGGAAAGCTATTCGAGATAGCAGTCGCAGTAGACAACGAGGCAATGGGGGACAACATTGATGGCGGCCATTTGGGGGGACCACTATAGCATGGGTCCCAACATGGCAAAATTCAATTATGCCACCATGGGTAGCCAACCTTGCAAACACAAACCCACATGGTGTTATCAAACCTAGACATAATACCCCCACGTCCAACTGACGGCTTAGATCGAATATCCGGCACGCGAATACAAGATCTGGCCGTCCATTTCACCCAAACAGACACAGTTTTTCCTCTCATAATTCGCTCGAGACACCTTTAACATTCCTTGACCTATTCTATTACACGTGTCCTAACGTTATTGGTTCTAGTTACACAGCAGCTGCTGACGGAAATACTTTAATCTTTTTTTTCCTATAATAAATTCCACGTGGAGTAAAGATAGCGGCCCAGATAATCTTTCACGCTGGACCTAGGTGGCCGCGGATTTGACTCTCCATCTCAATTGGATTAATTCGCAGGCCCTTTGTATTATTTTGAAGCCGTGGTTTACCTCCTATTCTTCCCCTCTGTGGAGGATTTGGCCTGCCGATTCTTCCCTCGTCTCCTGCGTCGGCTCCTTAGGTTGTGGATCATACCTTTTTTACATAAAATTTGAGTAAATCGGTCCATTTTTTCTCGATTCGGCTTGCTTTCAGTGTTCAATCCTCGTTTTTTGAGTTCAGCATGGCTTCTACATTCGCTGGAACGCAGCAGAAATGCAAGGCTTGCAACAAAACTGTTTATTTGGTAGACCAGCTTACGGCCGATGGGGTCATCTATCATAAGGCTTGTTTCCGTTGCCATCACTGCAATGGCACTCTTAAGGTTACAATCCGTGCCCAATTGATCGTTTATTTTTTGTTGTCTTAAGGACATGGCTTTTTTTGCTTTCCGATGATTGCCCTATAACTTTGAGATTCAATACTTAGGTAATTAAGCCGCGTAACATGCCCGATTGACATAAATTTTCATGCTTAAATATTAATGAAGGTATGGCATGCCTTTTTTGGGCCTCTACTTCGCGTTCCTTGCTAGGCCTAACCAAAGATGCTTTTAGGTCCTGTTTCTCTTAAACTGGGTCCTTTTTAAACTTTGATTTTATTTATATTCATACGATGCATGTTTTGAAATGTCTTTGTTGTGCTTGATCGGTACCTGAAATATTGTCTTCATGTTTTCTATGAAAGTACAGTTTTTTGTGCCATGAACATCTGTTTTTGTTTATAGTTAAATTTGATTAATGAAGCATCTTGTAAGCACTTGTAACTATATGCAACTGAATACTTGCTACATAAGTGTGACAACATTTTGCCATCTTTACGTGCTAAGTTGATGACTTTACAGCTGAGCAACTACGCCTCATTGGAAGGAGTTCTGTATTGCAAACCTCACTTTGATCAATTATTTAAGTTGACTGGTAGCTTTGACAAGAGCTTTGAACCTGCCAAGCTTCCACACAAGGGCGAAGGAGGTATAAATTAAAATCTACTCCTAGAATGTAATGATACTGATGTTAAATGTGTGTTTTACACCTGGATTAATTTGAGAATTGTCTACTGTGAAGTTTACCAAGGCATTTGCTTGTTTTTTTGGACTCCTCTTTTCTTTTGAATTGTCAATATCATTGTGCTTTGTCGTGGTATGTGCTGAATCTCTACTTTGTTGAATAGGGGCAGTGTTCAAGTCACATGATTCTGATGCGGTATGTCTCTTATATCTTCTTATGCTCTATGTTTCCTTTTTTACAACTAATGAGAGTAATGATGGATGAACTAAAGCATTCTGCTGATTTCAGAATAAAACTCCATCTAAAGTGTCTCATCTGTTTTCTGGCACACAAGAGAAATGTGTTGCATGTGGGAAGACTGTTTACCCCATAGAGAAGGTATTAGCTGATCCTTAGCATTGCTCTTTTACAAGTGACTTAGTCCCCTTTTTTTTGTTGTTTTTTTCTTTGCCTTGTGACATGCTCACTCATGCCAGGATTGATTATTCTTGCAGGTTAGTGTGGAGAATACATCATATCATAAGTCCTGTTTCAAATGCTCACATGGTGGTTGTACCATTAGTCCATCAAATTATCAAGCTCATGAGGGCAGCCTCTATTGCAGACATCATTACACCCAGCTTGTCAGAGAAAAGGGGGATTTTAGTAACCTCTCAAAGACACCAGTTAAAGCTAAGGTTGATACCTAATCAGTGTGCTTATCAGGAAGCGAACTGTTTGTACGTGTACAAAGTGTCATACAAGTGAGGGTTAGAATTTTGATTCTCAGAGTTGTTTATTGAAGAATCGTAGGGGGTGCTCTTTATTCACATTCCATATACCAAACATCCAGTATCTTTGGCCATGTGCCCTTTTAGCAGAGTAAGGAAATGTAATAAGATAAGGTGGTTCCTAACTATGATCGACAGATGGCATCCTGCTTGCAGTATATTGCCGTGGAATAATGTAATTCATAAAATTATGGGCTAGGAAAGTGTACTGTCCTTGCAGAAATGCGAATTTTATATGGCTTATTTTTTTTTAAACAATGATATGCTGTTTTGGTAAGTCTTAGCAGAAATGGCTCATTGATCCATTATCAAGACACTGTTTTTTTTGTTTTTCTATAATAAACTCTATTTTGCTTTAAGTCTTTGTAGAAAATGCCTTACGTTCTTGATATACAATGGATCAAGCTGTTTCGTTTAGTTTGGTTTGGTTTGTTTTTCTTAAGTTTGATATTTTTGACGTGAACAACGTTAGCTTTAATGGCCAATCTTGGCTGTTGCGGGTGGCAAATTTTGACCTGTGCAGTTGTTTGATCTCTCAAGTGGGATTAGCTAATAAATGTTGGGTGGGTGGGATTATAGCTTATAAATGTTGGGGCAGAAGTTATAGAGCTGGATGAACATATGTATTGATTGATTTTCCGAAAGTGGTAGTTGAAGATAAGGATGGCTAGATATTTTGCTCATTGCTTTGGACTTCCTTCACGAGGAATATACCTGTGAGCAAATGATATGCCTACCATATTCTTGAGGTAATGAAATATTTATGTCTAGAATGTAAAGTGGTACTGGTGTAACGCGGTGGTTTCAGATATGCCTACCATATTCTTGAGGTAATGAAATATTTATGTCTAGAATGTAAAGTGGTACTGGTGTAACGACGCAACTATTAGAGGAAACATGGTACTCGTCCACATTGGAAATGCAATATGTCAAAGAAGCAAAAAGTAGGCCAGCTAATTGTGAAAAAGCATAATGGCGACTCTTTCCTATTATTGAAGATGACAGAATGTTTATTCTACTTCTTTATGGGTTTGTTTTCATTTTCATTTGGGGCCGTTGAAGGGAGGAATATTCCTTCTTTTATGCCAGATGAAGGGCCTTCTATTTTTTGCAGGCCGCGACCCATACAAATTTCAAAGGTGCAGAATTAAAACAGATGACCATTGGCGCCAATTGCAGATGGCAACGCATCCGGAGCGAAGGCCATGAAATTCGGGGAAGAACCTCCAGCCCTTCACCATGCTCCGGCTCCACGCCCACAGCCAGTCTACTGGCAAATCTACATATCTATTGGCATATCCAACAAATCTACGTGACGCCTTCAGCAAAAAACTCAAGAACAAAAACCGAATGCATGCCTTGCTGATGGTAACACAGAACCAGCTAAGCCGGAATCATCCTGGAAGAATTTTGGCGTAGGGGGATTTTGGCTCGGATTTTGTTGGAACCTCCTGTTTTGGCCATCCCGATTTTTGCTTCAAGGTCGAAATAAGCTTAGAGCAGCGAAACCAGCGGCATGGAATGGCCAGCGACCATCGTGGCCCTCGCTCGATTGCTGCTTGACTCTGACAGCGTCTCCTTCCCCATTCGCAAAAGCATAGCTCCTGTTCATGGTAATTAACAGAATAAAACAGAAGCACAGCTCCATCGGAGCTCTAAAAATAGAAAGGGGCGTGCGTTCTTATCTATGCCCTAAGAAAATGGCCCCTTACCATTGCAAAAAAAACACATTTTAAAAACCTAAAAAGGAAACATGACCACTAAATGCAAATAAGCTGCTCTAACCCTGCAAAACATACGGTTTCGCATACTATACATGACCGAAATCATAGTCCAAACCATGCGAGAGAGCCCCTTTTCCAATACAAAAAGGATTGAGTAAACTTAATGAAGACGATTTAAGATGAGAATCCTTATACAGGAACTCTGTTCTATTAGTGAAGATGAAAAATCGATCCAATCTTATTCTTATATGGGAAGGAACAAAATTATAACTAGTGCGACTACCAGCGTGACAACTACTAGCACGACAGAAGGATCATTTCTGGAAATTGTCACATGCATGAAGAAAATCCTAGTATAGTATAAGAGAATGCTTCTCATTCCCCATTGCTCATGTTTTACCCCATTCTTTAGTGAGTATGAATGCATATTTTTTTTTTCTATACAAGTATCTCTATTGAAGGGCGCTATTGAAGATGAATGTCATGCCCTCCAGATCTGCCCAGCGTTTGCCATATCCGAGCGCGGTATGTTCGGTTACTAGTGCCTGGCCAACCGTTGCATAAGTTATTGAATACGAGTCCGTGGGCTTGTTGGGGTCATACCTCCAGGAGGTTATGGATGCACGGATTCAGTTGTGTCCTCATGGATAGTATTGAATTGTCCTATATAATTGTACAGTGTACCAGCATACTTATTACTGCTAAGGTTTTTCCCACGAAAACCCTTCGGACGGGGTTTTCTTAATCCGGACAGTTTGCTGCTCTCTTTTTGTTTAGGTCCCATAGGCCAATTGGTCTCCGTGGACAATAAAAAATCTATTCTATTCTATTCTATAAACTTTAAGCTAAAGCTGAATTTATAGATTAGCATATTAGGTAGGCATCTAAATTTTACATTAGCAAAATTAAGTCAACGCATCTTTGTCGAAGAAAAAATTGCATCCACTATATTTCACAAGATTAGCATAAAATATTACAAGAAATTTATCGCGGCGGCCTTGGCTACCGCGAACATTTTTAGCCATTCAGGAAAAGGAGTTATGTACAGAACTTGAGGAGGCTCATAAAGTTCAGTTTGAGTGCTGCAGACGGCTTGATGATATGCGTAAGTACATGATGCATTCTGCAGCGATTCTCCTTCAGCCCAAAACAAGCTTAATGATCTCTCCAGCTGAAGAAAAATTCATATCTGTGCATGGATGTGTGTTTTGTAGTAATGGCTTTGCTAATAATGAACCTATCCTAGTTGCTCCATGCGAACATTCATTTCATATCTTTTGTTTCTCATATTCTATTTCTGCTGGACTATCCTGCCCAAAAGCATGCAAATGGGACGAAAACATTTCAAAGATCTTGGGTGTGTACACTGGAGGTAAGCAGTATTTCATAATTTATGTTTAATTTGCTGCACCCAGGATTACTGCAATGTAGAATCCATTTACATGTAGATTGCTGCACTTAAGGTTTTGCTACAGCATGTAGGAGTGTACTGGTTATTTTATACTTATAGTTCCATGGCTTGCATGTCATATGTATATGTGTTTCTTACATACATGTTGTATATTCACAGTGTAGGGTCCTAGATGTAGAACGTTACATAAAATTAGGAGTTGTGTACTGAGTTTTGTGGCAGAACATTTAGAGGTATGTTATGTAATAGAATTGTCTGATGTGTAATAGAATTGTCTCATGTACATTACATGTACATTCCATCTAGATAAATAGCTATTTACATGTACATGTACTCAAAGTACTTCAATGTAGATCAATTCTAGTAATATGTACTGCTATTTTTCAACACAATAGTTAGAGACTGATATATGATCGTTATGTGCCAATTTATTTTCAGAGCTTTAAAGTGCCAAAAAAATAACTGAGCAGAAATTACACCACAGATCAGGTGCGCTTGTTTTCAAGTTGTTTTGCATTGTGTCGGAAGAAACAATTTCTTATTCTTGGTTCGGTTTTCACAGTTTTGGAGATTCCAAAAAAAATTGAGGTGCAAGATGTAGCCGAGGGAAAGAAAGCAGTGAGTGAAGGGAAAAGCAAACTCACTATTCCGACGGTGATACAGGTTGAGGAAGCTGGCACTTCAAGTGTGCATGGTGACATTCCAGATTATGACGAGGAACTCGAGAGATTGAGAGAGCAGGCTAAGGCCACATCTGGAAAAGTAAAGGCAGCAGCAAAACATGTGACTCCAAAGAAGAAGTCCACGCCTAAAAAGGCATAGAAGAAGAAAATTAAAGCAGTAGAAACAGGTAAGAAAACATTTTATTTCAGGGTACAGCAGTTGAGAAGTCTATGACATCCATGTTTACAGGTTCTAATCAAGAGGAATCTTTCGAGCGTGAAGATATAGAGCAGGATACTCTTGACTTTGTGGCAAATCTTGCTTCTAACATAGTAAAGGAGGTTGAAGTTCATGACAATGAGAAATCAGGAGAGGTTGAAGACGAGGATTCAGGACCTAAGAAGAATCTAAAAAGTGAGGAAACCGAAAAAGAAGGAAAGGGAATGGATACCGACTCCGAGAAAACAGTATTAGAATAGCATAAGAATGATCTCTACAGGTAACTTGATCTACATATCTTACTTTTTTATTTACATTTAGTATCTAAGTTAAAAACTTTAAAATACTATGGATAGTAGTAGACGAATGTAAATGAATTTGTGTAAATGTGCTGGTCATTGAACCCAGACTGCAGTTCTGAATACAGGCCATATGATGCTTTGCTCAACCGAATGATGAAGCTGAAGAAGGCAAGGATCTTTCCTAGATCTTTGCATGAAATGGAGTGTTATTCATTTGAACAAGATGTGCTGGACATGGATGTTGGAAAATTTTCCAACCGGCATGTGGATATGTATGCCAGGTACTGGACTTTGAACTTATTCATTTGTATGTGTAAATCAAGTTAGTAATTTCATCTTTTTCAACTTGTTATAAGTATCTGCAGCTCTGTGTTCCTACATATAAGAAGGCCGACGTCTGGTTCTTCCCACCAGACAGCTTCATGAAATTTGCAGCACACTCCAAGGCAAGCAAAAAAGATAAATCTATGGCAGCCTCCGAGCGTGGAAGAGATATTGTAAAGGGAGCTCTTACAGGGATAAATTGGCTCAAGTGCAGATGGATTATGATTCCAATGCTATATGCTGTTACTGAACATCACACTTTGGCCATCTTCAACATGGCACTTACTAAGAGTAAGAACACCATAAATATTCAGATCTTCAATTCTGCCGAGGACATTGACGTTGACATGGTTACACTTAAGAGGTATTTTTTATTTCACATCTCCTTTTATTAAAGTATATTGAGTAGATTGGATACCATGTTAGCAGCTTTTTTTTCATTCATTTGCTACAGAGTTGATCTGGTCTTTTGCAGGCTCCACATCCTCACTATGACTCGAAGCATGGACAAAACCCTTCACCAGTTGTGAAGATTCATAAGCGTCCACAGCAGAAAGATGGGGATTCATGTGGCCTCTATGTTACAGCTTATATGCAGAAGTTTGTAGACACAATCGTGTGTGGTAAAACTACCGATGTGAGTGTCTCATGCCTTTTCTCTTGCAAACAAATGATTTCCAATACTTATTACGTAAGTATTGTTGTCACATTTGCAGATTACCCGAAACTGGTTCTTGCCAAAGTATGCGGAGGATCGTCGTGATGTTCTCATCCGAGCACTACTTCAGGAGTTAGACCACATTCACATCGCACCCGAAACCATTAGACCACCTGGTACTAATAAATGTGAGAAAGCCTATCCCCATTGTCACTGCTAAACACTATTTGATTATAAAATATACATCTTTTCATTGAATTTTAATGAATAAAAATCTTTTTATTCAAATCCACCATACTTTATTGATAAATTGCATGTTTTTCATAGCAGGTGTACAGAAAAGGTTGATAGTGTTTGATATCAATAATGTTTTGGCAAAACAAATACATTGGACTTTGGTAGCAGATGATCAGCTAGTTGGAAACTATGACATAATAGGCAAGAAAGTGTTGTTTTTAAGGCCCCACCTAGACGAATTCCTCGAATTTGTATTTGAACACTTTGAAGTAGGAATATGGTCATCAATAGCTCCATGGAACCTATCAAGAGTAGTGGATAAAATCTTCACAATGACGCAGATAAGGGGACTTAAGATTCACCTTTGATGGAAGCCACTGTTTGGAGCTGCCTTTCCGGATTGCAGCTTCTAAAGACAAACCTTTGTATCTGAAGCCAATTGAGTTTATATACGAGAAGTATCCAGACAGGAATGAGAGCAACACACTAATAGTAGACGATTCCGAGTACAAGATATTTTTCAATCCCAACGAAAAGTGCATATGCCCACCTTCATGGCAGAAAAAAGATGTGGAAGACACAGATCTCTTGACACTTTTGAAACCATGGCTAGAGGGTTTGTTGATAGCACCAGACCTGCAACAGTATATGAAGCAGAACCCTTTACACAATCCAACCGACGTACTAACAACAGCTATCTGGAGGCAAATGCTTTTAAAGGGCTACAAGGACAGAGATGGCATGTCCAGGCTATGGACAAGCTCCAAGAAAGTAACATACTGAAATAATAGAAAAGTATATACTGGCTTCACATCGGTTGTGACCAGATTTTGAATGTAATTTAATGTTAATATAAAACATGAACAACAGACTTGTATATATTGGCTTCATATCTCCTGTGACCAGGTTGTGTATCTTGTGATATCTAATACAAGAGTTTTTGTCTCCATACATCGATCTACATGTTGCACTTTCTGCTTTGTTTCATGAATCAAAAGAAAAGCTATTGATATCCTTTATAACAAAACAAGTTCACAGAATAGTTTCTCTTCATGCAATAATTCATGAACAATTTGAGCTACAAAATGCGAAGCACATCACTAACAAAGAATAAACATTGTCAATATTTTAAAAGCCATGTAAACTCAAGCCACAAATAAAGGCATAAAATTCTCGAACCTGTTAACAACAAACAAAGTAAAGCAACATCTCTTCCACCTACTTTATGCCACAATTAGCAATCAGTAGCTCCAAAAACTACAGAAGGATACCAAAATGGCAAGGATCAAATGTAAATATGCCAAAAAGAAAGAATGGCACTGGAATCTTTTCTTTTTGGATTTGTCATATGCAGATATTGAAGCAATTTGTGGCCAATGTAGGTGCTCACAAACACTCCTGAAATTTGGTTGGCCAATGTGATAATTCAGGCCAAAATGCACTCAATGTGCTCAACTATCAGAACGTTCTTACCAATCCATATTCAAAATTGGGAGGCAAGGAAGGACCTTCAAGTGCATCTTAAGTTAAATTTTTAATTGTTGAAATTCCTTCTCAAGTTTCTTCCATATCCTGTTTTTGTTGCAGCAAAGATACGCAATGGAGTACATAGAATGCATCATCCTTTTACATGGTGGATTTCAAAAAGCTACTAGAGAGATTAGTTAACATGTCACGCAAATGAGTTTAGTGCTGCTTTAAAGAGGAGATATACAAAACAGATTGGAATGCCTATTAAACTTTCCAGCCCATATTGAGGAGTTAAAGAGGGAAGCTATGTGGCTAGTTTTCTTGTTTCCATTACAATGTTCAAGAAGCAGGCCAAAGTTATTAGAATTAGCTCCCGCAGATGATATCTCTTTGCATTCTCGTTTCCTAGCAGACCTCCAATTGGTCATAAACATTTAGAAAAGAAATACAATGAAAGTGCAATTCCATCAAACTAAGTCACATCAGTGGTGGTTAACAATGCACATCCCCTACTACATGTATAATGGAATGTGATACATGCAAGTGCTTCAACAAAATAAGGTTATCTTTGCATGTGCAGGTTCTACTCCAATATAACATATAATGTGGAAGATGAGTCAATAGTGCTTTTGACGCAATCACGTGCTTAATTGCCTTGATACTGTGAAATCTTGGGCTGGACCATGAATAAACCCAGGGCAATGAAACTGTACCAACTCAACCTAATATCTTTATCCAATGAATCCTCATAGCCGCTCAAACATGGCTTTATAAAAGTCAGCCCAAAATAAACTCCACAACATTCTTAGGACTGCCAACCAATGTTCCTTACTGCCAACCAATATTCTGCTCCAATGTCGTAGAAGGAATATGAAGAACATGCAGTATATCACAACTGAGATAGGTTACACTTTATGTTGCATGCAAAACATGTACTCTTGCACCAAAGTTGAAGCCTTATCAATAAGCATACGTTTTTGAAAAGAACAAAGCGAACATCTGCAGAATCAGCAGAAACATTTCAAAAGCAAAAGCGTTGATGATCATAAAGGAAAAATAATAGACACAAAACTATCTAGGGAAAGAGATATCCAAAGCATTGGCTGGAAATTCAAACTCCGTAAATTCATCTGCATGCATCTTCCTGTGTTCTATATGTAAGAGGACTCCCAATATCTTTCAATCTTAAGAAAATCGTTACTGGAAAGAATGGATCCATTGGCATGTAATTATTAAAGACCATATAGGTGCTGTGCAAAGAGCAAAATGGACTTGCAATGAATCTCCATCATCTTTATCTAATAATTCAACAATTGACTCGTGATGTCTTTCTCAGTGATCCCTTTGCTAACAGGACTAAATTCCATCCAGTTCACAAATGAGAGTATCCCTTTACCTTTAGTAAGAACATCCACAATGCCTCAATCTTGCACAAAATGTCTGTGACGCTCCCTGCTAAACATACGCTGCTCGACCGTACACTCGGCAGGAAATCCCCCGCCCGGCTCAACAACCGCACAGGCCCTCCGTCTATCCCGCACTCCGGGAACTCCGTAGCGCGGGAAGGGGGACACGAAGGTGTCTTGCGCGCCCTTCCCCTATGGGCTCCTATCACAGCGGAAGCGTAAACACGTTAGAACTAGCAATACAATACAATATGCTACCTCGAGGGTAGCTCAACCGCATATCAATAGATGCATAGAACATAACCATATGCCATAAAACATGAGAGCTCCTACCCGTGGCTCAGACACATAGGGTAGTCGACTGACTGGATAGGCCTCAAGATAGAACAGACCGAGTCATAACAATGGCGGGGCTGGCATAAGACAATGGCTAGGGTTGACCACTCCATCCGCCCCTCCTGTGCATACTTTGCAGATGGGCTAGATCAAGCTGTGGCATGACTCTAACCTTCTCGGATACGCAATCCCATGGCATCACCCATCGGGACTACTCCAGGTTGCATCTCCCTGGTCCGACGAGGTAGGAAGGGTTGCATCTCCCCTTCCCGGGGTCTAGAGGCTCCACGGGCGGCTAGAGAATCGTGGCGACACACGATTCGTACCCGACTGAACCCCCCAAAACAAGAGCCAAGCTGACACTTGCAACTCTTGAGAGGCAGGGCGACACCATTGCCCCAGGAGATGTCGGACCCATGCTCGGCCCACACGAAGTGACCGACCATAAGCCTAGCCCACTATGGGATCCCCCCAAGCCCCCACTCGGCAGGGATCCACCTTCCGTCTTGCCTCTAGCCCCGTTATGTGGTGCTGAGTCACATCATAGCCTCCATAGCCCGGTGGGTTCCTATGCACAGGCTGCATCTAATAGGAACTAAGGGATCTACACTAGGAGCATACTACATATGGCCCTAGGTCTCTACCCCCCTTCCCAATACAAGAGGAGCAACATGATCAACCAATATCACATACGTTACATCATGATCAATATATATATTTTATGAACATCTTAACCTAATCATACATAGCTAACTAACAGTTAGGGTTCCTTGATTAGGGTTCAAGATGTTCAACAAAGGATCTAGGGTGGCTCTACTCTAGATACGAACTACTAACCCATCTGGAGTGCTAACTTCCAGATGAACTAACATGAACTCTACTCAACCTACCTCCTCCAGAAGCGCTTCCTCCCATTCCTGGCGTCTCCATGCTCCTAGACGTGGTTCGAAGGTTTGCTCCCTCTACGATCATACACACCTCCCAGGGGCTGCTGCTTCAGGCTAGACTATGACGAACGGTGCTCGAAACGGGGTTTCGGGCACGTGGATGAGAGTTCAGGTGCTAGGTCAGAGAAAAAAGGTCTAGGGTTAGGGTTAGAGCTCATATAGGTGTGGGTCCACGTGGGATGCCACATGGCACCACTAAGATGAGGCCGTGTGGCTGTTGCCCAATAGGATAAGGCCATGTGGAAATGGGCCTTATCCTAAGGTTATCTAAGTTAAACAATTAACTTAGATGTGCACCCCTTGCCACTTATCCAAAGCACACAAGGCTACCTAGGTAGACTTGTATGGTGACAGGTCCAGGAATATACGTATTTATGGCGTATATTCCCTTGGAACGTCATATTCTCCCCCCCTTAGGACGATGCTGTCCTCAGCATTGCGCTAAGGTGACGAGCCTATCTATCCTGCAAAACAACATAAGATCATACACTTAAGTTTAATTTAAACGATCAGCTTCCTATTAAAGTTAAATGTCAAAATTTAGGCTATATTTGTACTTATACAAAATTATATAGCCTTAACAAGGTTACTTCTTACAATAATCCAAAACATTATTATAAAAGTTATTAGGGTTCATAATCTAAATTATGGTTCCCCCATCTTCTCGTAATGCGCCCTCGAAGCTCCTTCTCACTTGCCTGCACATGGAGCACATTACGTTAGTTTAATTAATAAGTTTGTGGTTTTAGGGGACCACTCCCCTTACCATACCTTGCACTCGATCATGGCCCTTCCGGATTTGAGCTTAAGGACCATTTAAGATGATCCCATCATTGCCCATGATCAAGTGCTACCTTGTACTCGGTTACCCGGTGCCGAGTACCCCTAGTGCATCATGCCCCAAGGGTTTTAAGCTAGGGAACGTCTCACGATCCCATCATCGCACATGATCACTTTAACCTTCACCATGACCCCCCTAGCGAGCCCCGCATCGTGGCATAGGGAGCATCCGATCGATGTCCCATCATCGCGCACTATGCCTCACTTCCTCTCTCGCATGACCCTATTGGTCATACGCACCTCTTGGTGCATGTTGGCCTAGAGAACGCCTTAAAGGCTTATCTCATCATCGCCCACATGTTCCAAGATTCTGGCATATGTATTCCATTAGCTAGAATACATCTGCCAGAGCTAGAGGCTAACTAAGAAACATACTAAGCTAACCTCCTGGCAAGTCGGGGTCGACCAGGTCGGAGACGACTCGCCCATCAAACTCCTTCATAAATTCTGGGTATTGCTTCTCCAAATCCTGCTTCAATACCCATGTTGCGTCTTCCACGGGCAAGTGCTTCCACTTGACCAAATACTGGAGGAACTAAGACCTCCTAGTCTTCTTGAATGACTTATCAAGAAGTAACTCAGGCACGATTTCAACTTGCTCCTCCATCATTTCCAACAAAGTTGGGGTATCCAAGACCTCATCAGGGTTAGGATTGTGCCTTTTTAATAAACTTACGTGGAAAACCTTGTGAACCTTGAGATGGGCCGGAAGGTCCAACTTGTAGGCTTGGGAACCCACTCTCTCCAAAATCTTGAACGGACCAGCCCACCTAGGGGCAAGCTTCTTACAACTCCCAATCCGAAGCTTAGCTTGCTTGACCTTGATCTTCAACCACACGCTATCGCCTACCTTGAACTCTCTTACGGTCCTGTGCTTGTCGGCTACACTCTTCTGCCGACTTCTTGCTGCTAGGAGGTAACCCCTCACTTCTTCCACCAACTGCTGCATATCTCCTAGCATCTGCTGGGACACTTCAACCTTTGACACGGGATTGTGCCAAGTGTCCGGGGTTAAGCACTGGTACCCGTAATTTACCATGAAAGGAGACATCTGAGATGACTCCTGTTTGGCACTATTGTAGGCGAATTCCACCAAGTGGATATACTCATCCCACTTGGACTGCTTATTCCACACAAAGCTTCTGAGCATGTCTTCCAAGATTCGATTCGTCCTCTCCGTCTGACCATCTGTTTGGGGATGATAAGCTGTGCTCATGGAGAGCTTCGTCCGAATGGTGCTGAAGAGGTCCTGCCAAAAAGCACTTTGGAATCTCTATCAGAAATTATCTCCCGAGGCATGCCATGGAGCCTAAAAATCTCCTTCACAAATAGCTTGGCAGTATCTAATGCTGTGTCGGTAGTTCTACAAGGCACAAAATGTGCCATCTTAGATAGTTTGTCTACTACGACCATCAATGCATCCTTGTCTCGAAGAGTCTTGGGAAGTCCTGTGATAAAATCCATACTTACCACTTCCCACTTCGCATTCGGCACTGCTAGAGGTTCCAAAGCTCCTGGAATTCGAAGCTGCTCCGCTTTGGTTTGCTGACACAACTGGCACTCACGAATGTATCTTGCTATCTGCTTCTTCATTCCCGGCCAGAAGTAGCTACTTCGAATCTTGAAGTAGGTCTTCATAAAACCTGCATACCTTGCTATTGGGCTGTTGTGTGTGTCATGAAGAATTAGCCTAATACCTGACGATTTGGGCACACACAACTTATGTTTATGGTACAACAAGTTGCCTTCTTTCTTATAATGCTTAAAGGCTTCTCGTTCCTTATCTGTTCTAGCCTCCCTAGAGAGGCTTTCCCATACCTCCTTGAAATCACCATCAGATGGTAGTGTCTCCTCAATTTTCTTGCCATATCCACTCGAAAGAGTTGATATAGCATTACAATGAGTTCTCGTCTCGAGAGGTCTTCTAGAAAGAGCATCGGCGACCACATTCAACTTACCTGGCTTATAAGCAATCTCAAAGTCATACTCTTCTAGGAATTCCATCCACCTCCTTTGTCTTAGATTCAGGAGTGGTTGGGTAAAGATGTATTGGAGGCTCTGGTGATCAGTATCTAACTGAAACTTCCTCCCAAGCAAATAATGCCTCCAAATACGAAGAGCTCTGACAATAGCTAGAAGTTCCTGATCATGGGTTGGATAACGCTGCTCGGTGTCGTTCAACTTCTTGGAATCATAAGCTATTACTCTTCCTTCTTGCATAAGGACTCCACCTGTCGCTATCTTACTTGCATCTGTTGCTACTATCTTGTCCTTGTCTGGATCCGGCAGAACTAGCACTGGTGCTGTTGTTAAGGCCTCCTTAAGCTTTTCAAATGAAGCTTGGACATTTTCTAGCCAATGAGTTCTCAAATCTTTCACCTTAACACTCTTAGTGAGGTCCGTCAAAGGCGACGCCCACTTAGCGAAGTCCTGCACGAACTTTCTGTAATAACCTGCCAGACCTAGAAAGCTTCTTACTTCCGCCACATTCTTTGGAGCTGGCCAATCTACTACTGCTTCGATCTTTGCGGGGTCGGTGGAGATCCCTTCCGCCGATATGGCATGGCCCAAGTACTCCACTTTTTCAGTAGCAAAGTGGCATTTGGAGAGCTTTCCATACAAACGATGCCGCCTCAACTTTTCTAACACCCTTCTCAAATGCTGACTATGATCTTCAATGGACTTGCTGTAGACTAGAATGTCGTCGAAGAAGACAATGACAAACTCATCTAGAAAATCCCTGAAGACGTCGTTCATGAGGCGCATAAAAGTTGCTGGAGCATTCGACAATCCAAAGGGCATTACTGTAAACTCAAAGTGACCATACCGCGTTCTGAAGGCGGTCTTATGGATGTCTTCTTCCTTTATCCTTATTTGGTGGTATCCTGACCTTAAGTCAATTTTAGAGAATACCTTTGCTCCTTGGAGCTGGTCCATCAAATCATCTGCCCTTGGCAATGCATACTTATTCTTTACCGTCTGCTTGTTGAGCTGGCGATAGTCTATGCACATTCTTAAACTGCCATCTTTCTTCTTCACGAAGAGTATGGGTGCTCCAAAAGGAGACACACTTGCTCTAATAAAGCCAAGCTCAAGCAATTCCTGGAGTTG
Source organism: Isoetes taiwanensis (assembly GCA_021234155.1). Taxonomy (NCBI): domain Eukaryota; kingdom Viridiplantae; phylum Streptophyta; class Lycopodiopsida; order Isoetales; family Isoetaceae; genus Isoetes; species Isoetes taiwanensis. Next base: position 10,580,142 of record JAJEKV010000042.1, on the reverse strand, counting down.
CTTCTGTCAACTCTGGTGTGCTCATCCTGTATGGTGCCTTGCTGGTAGGCTTAGCATCTGGTGCCAATGTGATCTCACACTCCACACCCCTATAAGGTGGTAGTTGCCGGGTCTCATCCGGGAATACATCCTTGAATTCGGAAATAAGCCTGGCTACTGGCTTGGACAACTGCTTCCCCTTTTGGTCGTTTCCATCCTGCTTATTGGGCTCAATTGCCTCCAATCTCAAAATGTAATCCACCTTATTTCTTTCTATACTCTTCCTTAGCTGCTTCAAAGAAATGCACTGCATAGAAGAAGATGCCTTCTTACCTTTCACTATGAATTTGGTGCCGTCCGGTGCTGTCATGGCGACTTCATTGCGGTCGCAGTCGATCATGGCTTTCGCCGGCTTTAGGAACTCCATTCCTACTATAAGGTCATACCTTCCAATCTCCATGACCTCTGCCCCCATCGGCCACTTACTTCCACTAAGGTCTATGTCGAATGTAATCCTCCTCCCCTTAATGTGCCGAATGGCGCCATTTGCCATAGCAACTGGCCTTGGCTTAGACTTCAATACCTTGTTCTTCATTAGGGCAGCCAGCCTAGGAGAGGCGAAGTTGTGAGAGCTACCTGTGTCTATGAGGACTACATATGGGTTGCTATCTATGATTCCATCAGCCGCAATGACTGTCGACTGATTTTCAATATCACCCGACTCAATATTTGCACAGATATGACACTCACCATCTATGAAATCCTGGGCCTCATGCTGATCGTCGTCTTCATCTGCTTCTGTCGGCGAATCCCAATCCATAAGCTCTGCCAAAGCTGCCTGCATGACGAATGGGCAATCATGTGTTCGGTGCCCTGGCTGGAAGCACCTGAAACATAGCTTCTTCTCAATACATTCATGTCTCTTCTCTTTCGTCAGGCTGTCTAGAATACGCTTTAACATGCTGCCCCCTGATGCATTCTGCGGCTTACGGTCCCCAAAGTTCTTACCCTGAGCTCTTCCTTGCTGCTGGCCTCCTGATGGCGTAGCTGCTGGTTGCTTACTCTGGTACTGCCCTTGGTACTGCCCTGTTGCCTTACCTTTGAAGGTTGACTGTTTTTCCCCTGGCGTTGCTGGAGCTTCTTCCAAACTTATGGCTTTATCCTCGGCTTCTGCCACTGACTTAGGGTTGATTGCTCGGACTAGCCTTTTGATATTGCTGTTCAATCCCTCAATGTAAGTTTCAACCGCTTGCCTTTCCGAAACTCCGGGAACATGGAGCCTGAGTCGCATGAATTCCTCTGTGTACTTTGCTACTGACAAGGTACCCTGGTTCAATCTGTAGAACTGCTGGATCTGCCTGCTAGTATGTGACCTAGGCACATAATGTCTGCGAAAGGCCTTGCTGAAGGTCTTGAATCTACAACTGTTCCTTTTGAGCTTGTTGGACTTTGCGTAGCCTTTCCACCAGATTCTAGCTGCTCCTATCAAGTTTGCTGTAGCAACTTTCCCTATATCCTTATCCTTCATGCCATAAGAGTTGCCGAATTCTTCCATCTCGTCAAGCCAGGCTTCTGCCTCCATACCTGACCTATCCTTCCCCGAGAACTGACCCAACTTCCTAGTCTTCCACACATTGCTCATAGCACTGTCAACTTTCTTTTGATAATCATCTTCCTTCCTTGCCCTGGCTCTTACCTGTGGAGTGTCGGACTCACTTTCTGAGCTAGAGCTGTCTTGACTGTCTGAAGTGTCTGATGAACTGGAGCTAGGTGGTGTTGGACTCCTTCTGTTTCTCCTTTTCCTCTTCCTGTCTCTGACATTCCCCTGATTGTCCTGCCCCTCCGGCTGTGGACCTTCCTCGATGCCTTGCTGAGGTAGCGGTGGAGGTGGTGGTGGAGCAGGTGCATATTCTTGGGCATTCATCAATGGGGTGGCCCAGTGGATCAGCTGATGCATCTGGTTCCTCATCTAGACGAGCCTTACGTTGATTGCTTCTGGCATCATTTCGTCGTTGTTGTCATCTTGATCACGTCCAAATAGGTTTCTGGGTATCCACTGGTGATGTTGGCCTTGATCTTGAGAACCTGAGCCTGTGTTCCTTGCTGCAAGGATTAATCATCAATGCTTGTTATTAAGTTACACAGTTGCTTAAATTGCTGTTAGGCACAAAAGAAATCATATGAAAATTCCACTTACAAGTCAAGATCATGGTAGACATTAATTAGTATATAGAAATACATTTCATGAATTACATGATAGTACTTGAAGAGAGAGTTACAATACACTTTAATCAATTAACAAAACAAGTTTTCCATCAACGATGTCGCTTCATAGACTTGAAGAAGTTCTTGACATTCTTGAATCCTATGCCCTTGCCCATGTTCTGTAGGATTCTTGCCGCCGATCCTCCCTCCAATGCTCTTGCCATCTGTGGTGCCGGAAGTTCTGGTGCATTTGCCGCCACTACTGACAAGTGCGTATCCCTGAGGTGGCCCCTTGCGAAGTCGAGGGCATGAAGCGCTACGGATCTTTTGAAGAGGATTACATGGTCCATTCCGTAATCTATCTTGGCATGTTGTCCGAAGCCTGTGAGTGCTATGAGGAGCGCCACGGATTCTTCACCCCTTGGGCTGAACTCCTTGTGGAAGACTATCATCTGTCCCTGACTAAGGGCCGGAAGATAGTATCTGAGTGATTTACCCCTGTTCGGCCCCGTGGCTCCCGTACTCCTCCTTCGAGCCGCCTCGCCGAAAACATCTATTGCAGTAAGATCTTCGTGGTCCCTCCACATTGTTGTTGCGTTCTCCAGATTGATGCTGCTAGATGCTTCACGCATGCTCATGGAGCGCACTGGTCGGCTTGAGCTTGGGCCTCTTCCCGGCTTGTACAACCTGCTTTGGATCTCCTGGAATTCTTCTTCTGGAATGACGGGTTGCTGCTGCTGAAACATCTGCCTTATCTGTTGGTACGCCTGGATGTCCGTCATAGTTTCCCCTGCGTAGGAGTGTCGCTCGGCTACCTCCCTTGGGATCTCTTGGTAGGAGTAGTCGATGAAGTCACTGCCCTGCTCTTGTGCCATTAGGCCTAGGAGCTCATCCATCCTGAGGCCCTCTTCTTGACAATAGGGAAGGTTGAGGATATCGGTGGCGAATATGTACTCCTCGCCGTCGATGATCACCGGGGTGAGGGCCGTGATACCTACTGGTGGCTCGAAGTCCCGCCTTAGTACTTCCTGTTGTCGAGCTAGACGCTTCTCCATCCTTCTTGCCTCCCTCATCTCCCAACTTGGGTTCTCCTCCTCTTCCTCTTCATAATCCTGCTCAATCTGCAACATAGGTGTTTCTGATGTGGAGCCGTAGTGTTCGTACGCCGCAGTCTCGATCTCGTGGATGCCTATCTGTGCTGCCCGAGTGTCGAGAGGTGCCAAATCCAAAGGTTGAATTGACGGCTCCCCTGGTTGGTTAACTGCCCTATACTGCATGAACAAAGCTAAGGCTGCTTGGTTTGAGAGGTACCTATGCCTATGATGCTTACAGGTCATGTAGTCTGGCATGTTTCTGGTTCTATCCCACAGCCTACTCTTGCCCCTGGATCCCCCACCTATGGCTTGGGTAAGAGTGTCTAAGGAAACCCATTTCCCTCCCCTAGGTGGCAAGCTAACTTCCCAGGGTAGAATGTGCTGATCGTATTGGCAAATGATGTCAGTGTAGTAGGGGGTTCTGGTCAAGGTGGCATGAAGATCAAAGAGATGATCAAAGACATGAAAGGCTTGCTCCGCAGGGATTTCACGGATGTGATTGGAGTCATTGTACCATCTAACAAAGCTTGATGGCGCCATTGAGCAGAGATGGCTATGAAAAATGGCTGATGGAAGTAAGCAAAGAGCTAGAAAATCGCCAAGGGGGCTGAGAGCAGTTCTGATGGTGAGAAAATGACAAATGAGGGCCCTTTTTATAGACTAGGGGTGCCTCGGGTTCCGTGCACAAGGGTTCTTGATGGGGAAGACTTCAAATCTATGGCCATGGGTGTCCAAATAAGCTACCATAAGCAAATCAAAGCAAGAAATACTACATGGGAGTTTGTTGGATGAAAATTGGTCAATGTAGGCAAAATTGGGCGACAACGGGTCGCGTCGCGCAGAATGGCTCTGCGTTGCGAACGCAGACAGTATCCGCGCAATGCAACCCGATTTCGGGTCAATTCTACTTCTATGAAGAGTTTTGGGGAATTTCAAGATCCTAATATGACTTTTTAGCATGCTTCTAACCTAACTAGCAACTTTTATTACTCAATTTGGACATCAATTAATGACAGAATGCCGAAATCGGGTGGCGTCGCGCAGAATGGCTCTGCGTCGGGGGCGCAGAGGGGTTTTGCGCGATGCGACCCAGTTTCGAGAATTTTTGCAATTTTTCAACTAATTAAGCTAGGATATTTAACTAATTAATTTTTCTTTGAACATCCCAACTTTAATGGTCAAAACTAAAGTAAATTTTGAGCTACTTAAACACATTTTCATACAAAAATTAAGGTCAATTTGCAACAAAATTTAATATTTATAGGGGGAAAAAAACTTAACAATTACATTAATTTACACAAAATTGTATCCTCAAGGGTACTCCTTGCGGATACGGCGTGCCAAGTATATGTCCTTGGGCATCAGGGTCACCCTCTTCGCGTGGATCGCGCAGAGGTTCCCTTCTTCGAACAACTGGGTGAGCTCAGCCTCAGCGGCTACCTGCAACACCCGGGTTGTTAGCGACGTCACCCTATAGTCAGTGACGAACTCCTGCATCACCTCCCGCATGAGCCGCTCGAATGGTGCCTTCCTAATCAGGAGATTAGTGCACTGTTGGAAGTGCCTAATCTCCCGAAAAACACGGGCTTGTGGCGAGTTAGGCCCTTGATGGACCTTCTTTGGCTTCTCCGGTCGTGGCGGCGGCGGCTTGGGCTGGTTCTTCACTGGTCGGCCCCCCTCCACATAACGTTGGACGTTCTGGCGGCAGTACCAGTCATTATACCTCGTCCAACGACGGAGGTATTCTTGGTATGCTTTGAGGCGGCGTCTGAAGAGGCGCTCCTCCTTCAGGGTGAACGGTCGCTCGCCCGCCTTCTGCTTCTTGACCACCTTGGGTGGCTTGGGCCACTTCGGGTAAGGTGGTCTAGCGTCGGGGTTTGAGGGTTTCCCGGCGCGCTCGTCTTCCTCGTCCTCTACTTCTACCTCCTCTTCTTCCTCCTCTGCTTCCTCCTCTTGACGAGGTTCTTCAATAACGACAGTCCGGCGAGGCCTGTCGTTCCTTCTCTTCGTCCTTCTTTCCTGCTCCCTCAGCTCCCGCTCTCTCTCCCTCTTCTTCCTTGCGGCCCTCTCTTCAGGCCACTCTGTAACCTTCTCCTTGCCCTTCTTCTTTGGCGCTGAAGGGCCCGCTTCCTGGGTCTGGTGCTGGGGCTGTTCTTCCACCTGTTCTTCCACCTGCTCTTCCACCTCGGTGTCCGAAGGCCCAAAGTGACGGGATTCTCCGGTTCTCTGGGTGCCTGCTGACGAAGAGCTACTGCTAGGTGCCTCCTCCTCAGCGTCATGGTAGGTTTCGTCACTGCTGCTGCTGGAGAAGGCCCCTTCCCCCGGCTTAGGTCGAAGGTGCTCAGGAATCTTCTTGACATGGCGACCTGCTGCTAAGTGCGCCATCGAGAGTGTAGGTCGCTCGCCTGCCTTCCTGGCTGTCTGCTTCGTGCGTGCCATACTTAACGGTCTAGAGAACGGGTGACGTAAGGCTGATCAAGAGAGATAAGGTGGAGGAAAGTTTGGAGGGAAAAAAAATGAGGTGGCAAGATTATTTAAAGGGGAGGGTCCCTGGGAATATTCTCCTATCATTAATAGGCCTATTTATTAGCCCCCCTTATTAATTACACCATAGTACCCTTATTATTAATATGTGTTTAATTTTTAATACATATACTAAAATTCGTATTATACCTTTAGAATTTCAAATTTTCTAATAGTTTGAAGTATTAATTATGGATTTGCGCCATTTTTCACCCAGGTCTCCGATTGGCATGATTCTTCGACCCATTTTAGGTGAAATTTGATGCAGATGCATAATTTTCACTCCAATTTTACTAGAAGGTGAATTTGACTCATTCACTTCTTAACCTAATTTCGGACCCACTACCTAGGAGAAAAATTTTTCCCCTATTTTCGAGGTTCGATGGTGGAAATTTTTATTTCACACCCCTATAGGTCTGTTAAACTACTTTCATGGTTATGGTCAGTGCTAGTTCTTGGTCAACCAAGAACATCGCTCTGATACCATTGTGACGCTCCCTGCTAAACATACGGTGCTCGACCGTACACTCGGCAGGAAATCCCCCGTCCGGCTCAACAACCGCACAGGCCCTCCGTCTATCCCGCACTCCGGGAACTCCGTAGCGCGGGAAGGGGACACGAAGGTGTCTTGCACGCCCTTCCCCTATGGGCTCCTATCACAGCGGAAGCGTAAACACGTTAGAACTAGCAATACAATACAATATGCTACCTCGAGGGTAGCTCAACCGCATATCAATAGATGCATAGAACATAACCATATGCCATAAAACATGAGAGCTCCTACCCGTGGCTCAGACACATAGGGTAGTCGACTGACTGGATAGGCCTCAAGATAGAAACGGAGGCGAGTCATAACAATGGCGGGGCCGGGCATAAGACAATGGCTAGGGTTGACCACTCCATCCGCCCCTCCCACGTGCATACTTTGCGGATGGGCTAGATCAAGCGTGGCATGACTCTAACCTTCTGGATCACGCAATCCCATGGCATCACCCATCGGGACTACTCGAGTTGCATCTCCCGGTCCGGCCCAGGTAGGAAGGGGTTGCATCTCCCCTTCCCGGGGTCTAGAGGCTCCACAGGCGGCTAGAGAATCGTCGTGGCGACACCCATTGCACCCGGCCAAACCCCCAAAACAAGAGCCAAGGCGACACTTGCAACTCTTGAGAGGCGGGTGACACCATTGCCCGGAGGTGTCGGACCCATGCTCGGCCCACACCGAAGTGACCGACCATAAGCCTAGCCCACTATGGGATCCCCCAAGCCCCACTCGGGGGGATCCACCTTCCGCCTTGCCTCTAGCCCCCAAGTATGTGGTGCTGAGTCACATCATAGCCTCCATAGCCCTGGGGGGTTCCTATGCACAAAGCATCTAATAGGAACTAAGGGATCTACACTAGGAGCATACTACATATGGCCCTAGGTCTCTACCCCCCTTCCCAATACAAGAGGAGCAACATGATCAACCAATATCACATACGTTACATCATGATCAATATCAATATCATATGAACATCTTAACCTAATCATACATAGCTAACTAACAGTTAGGGTTCCTTGATTAGGGTTCAAGATGTTCAACAAAGGATCTAGGGTGGCTCTACTCTAGATACGAACTACTAACCCATCTGGAGTGCTAACTTCCAGATGAACTAACATGAACTCTACTCAACCTACCTCCTCCAGAAGCGCTTCCTCCCATTCCTGGCGTCTCCATGCTCCTAGACGTGGTTCGAAGGTTTGCTCCCTCTACGATCATACACACCTCCCAGGGGCTGCTGCTTCAGGCTAGACTATGACGAACGGTGCTCGAAACGGGGTTTCGGGCACGTGGATGAGAGTTCAGGTGCTAGGTCAGAGAAAAAAGGTCTAGGGTTAGGGTTAGAGCTCATATAGGTGTGGGTCCACATGGGATGCCACGTGGCACCACTAAGATGAGGCCGTGTGGCTGTTGCCCAATAGGATAAGGCCATGTGGAAATGGGCCTTATCCTAAGGTTATCTAAGTTAAACAATTAACTTAGATGTGCACCCCTTGCCACTTATCCAAAGCACACAAGGCTACCTAGGTAGACTTGTATGGTGACAGGTCCAGGAATATACGTATTTATGGCGTATATTCCCTTGGAACGTCACAATGTCATATTTGTGTATATCAATGCAAATGCATGGTTTCTGCGAGCATATCCCTCGCTTTAGATGTGAGCTTAGTATCACAACTTCCTATTTTAAAACAAATCTAAAAGAATAGAATAGAATAGAAAAGCAGAGTTTCATTAAAGTTGGAAATTTCGTGATTCCAATTTCTCATGAAATCAGTTTCTTCCCTGTTTTATCACACATTTATGGCTAGATATGGCACTATTTGCTTAAAAAGAAACCAGTTATCATGCAAAAACCGCTACATTTAATATAAAACAGCGCGGTTTTAGTTGTCAGGAAGAGAAGTATGGCGCCATTTACTTGGAAAGTATGAGGAAAAGCGGCCCGAGAACCACAAAAGCAGATATTGAATTGCCACAAAGTGCCTAGCAAGCAAACAAAATGGCGCGGTCGCTCCTTTAACTTAGAAATAACCACAAAGCAAATAGCGCAAACGCGCTATTTGCTTTAACGTGAAAGGAAGCAAATGGTGCAGGCGCGCTATTTGCTTGAACGTGAAAGCAAGCAAATAGTGCAGGCGCGCTATTTACTTCAAGGTGTAGAACGAGCAAATAGTGCAGGCGCGCTATTTGCGTGAACGTGAAGACCAAGCAAATAGTGCCCTCGCGCCATTTTGCTATAGATAACACATATTTTCAGAAGGCCATGTAGATATATATAAATAGAAATATAAGATACAATTTTTCAAAATACAGATTTTTTTTTAATAATCATTGGCGAAGTGTTCATCAGAGAGTTTCTCATAATCATCCAGGTTAATTTTACTGCGGTCAATTTGATCCTGCTCTGCTCCACCTGTGCCCGACGTCTCACCGTTCTCTGGATGAGAAGCTTCTTCGTCTGCCCCCTTCTGAGATTCAACATCTTGCAAAGTCAAGACTTCCCGTTGGCGTTGGTCAATGGCCTTTGGGTCAAGCCAGGGGTACATGACGTTCTCGACCCTACCCAGAATGCCCGCTACGCATTTCATCTTTCCTAACTCATGCTCGTATGTCACACCGATTCTTCCTACATGAAGGGATGCCCTAGAGAAGGCTCCACCGAGAAGAAATCTGAATGCGATGTTACCTTGAGGCGAGCTTATCAACAAGGTAGAAACGCGATTCTGGGACCAATCTGTTTATGCACGGATATTCTCCTTCCATACCACCGCCAACTCCACTTAAACACTGTCTTGCATGAGTTTTTAGCCATAACATCGCCCTCACTTCCGATGGCTTCCTTAGGAATAGGAGGAATTTGCGGGAGCTTTCTAGGATGGTCGCCAAATAGCCTGAGGTCCAGGTCTTCGTCAGGCTCTCCCGTCTGTGCCAAAATCCTCGTAGCAAATAGAAGAGCTTGTGGCTCTTTGATTCCTGAACCACACCAGCTCCGGTCTCCTCTTCATAGATTCCTACAAACACTCTTGACACGGATTCTAGTCTTTCAAGTGCACCGGCAAACGATGTAAGTTATGCTCCTACTGACGAAACATAGAATCCAGTATGTCTCTACATCTGTCATCTTTGAGACATTATCGAAGAACGCGGTTACAGTCTCACTTTTCCAAATTGGAGTAAGCTGCCTTGCATCTAAACATATCATCTTTGGCGGTAGAATCGCACGCTTAGTTTCGGAATCCCCCAAAGGTGACATGCTCCACAAACCATCTTGGCGAGTCCTTTTCTGTTTCGCTTTCAGTCAAGGATTTTTCGAATGGACCTGGACAAGGAGAATGGCATGTTACCATGAACTCCCTCTTTGAGTATTCCTTCCTGCACCCACTTATGGTGGCATACCCCCAAGCGTAAGTGCTTTATCCGGAAAGTGGTGCGTGGCTTTTCGTAGGTCCTCGAATTTCTTGTACTTAGTGCCAATTTGATCTGCAATGAAGTGCGCGTATCTCCTTCTTCATGTAAGCAAGTACTCTTAAGTTCTCAGCCCTCGTCTTGAAGAAATTATCGCCTTTGTAATGTCGAGGTGACTTTGACGATATATCCCTTAAGCAATGCTTCTTCGAGGACCTTTCTACAATCATCATAGTCCAAGCCCCTCATGCATCTAAGGTAGTTGTCAATTGAAGCAATCTTTGTCTTTGGCAAAATTGATTCTTTATACCTTGACCCTGTTATCCTTAAGTTCTCCCTTCCTCCATTTGTTCCACATCTGGCGGAAGAGTGCATAGACATCATCTGGCATGAAGACAAACCGATTGACATCCTTCGTGTGTTTGCCCCTCAGAATCTTGTCTGCCATTTCAAGGTAGTGCTGCAAGAGAACTGGCGATTTTAGAATTCCAAATGTTGCTATTTACATCTAATGGCGCAGCTGCGCTATTTATATCAAATGGCGCAGCTGCGCTATTTACATCAAATGGCGCAGCTGCGCCATTTCAACTCAAATGGCGCAGCTGCGCCATTTCGATAAATGTATGGGTAAGGAGACGTAAACGTACCTTGTACTCGTCACTTCTTGACTGTCCTTTACCAGCAGGGGCTGGTCTTCCGCATTCCTGGTACTGCTTGCGAAGATGGTGGATCTGATCCACATATGGTTCCTTGAAGACAGTCTTTGCTACTATATCATTCACATCCACACTCAGCTGAAGAAGGTCCAGGTCACTGATCTCTCCTGAAAGAACTCTGCATATTCTATAGACATAGATCTTGCTGAGCTCAGCTCTAGCATCCTCTCATCCCCAACTTATCGCACCGGCCGAAAGAAATGATTACCATTGATAATATAAAATCTTTTCCGAATCAGATCAGATTCCTGTGACCAGCTCAGCAACTCCTTTGTATCCGGATCAAAGGGCACTACATCTGCTGGAGTGAATACAGGATGTGGATCCTCAGCAAATGATTTGCAGAGCCTCCTAACATGTTCGGGGTTAATAACCCTGGCGGTCATGTTAGGTGGGGCCTCTTCTAGATCCCAGATAGATATTCTTCTGGTGTATGTGACTCCAAGGGGAACATATGGCCGTGCTTTTGTATTTTCTTTAGTGTTTCCTCTCGCCATTTCTTCTTCTTCATCACGGTCCATCTTTAGTTCCTCGGGCACTGAAGATCGCAATCTTACGTAATTTCACAGCCCTTATCGTGCTTTGGTTTACGGCTTTCTCTTTCTTTGGAGTGCTATCTGCGTGGATGCTACATTTCTTCGTGCTTTGTAGCCTCCTTATTGTCACTAATAGTGCGGTCACTATCGGCCAGGCTTCACATCAGCCGGGCTTCTCGGTGGACTTCACGGAGAATCATGTTTGTGAGCATCGACCTCATCCATCTTCTCATCCTTATGGTCCTCCCCTTTCTCAGCGTCTAGTCCTTCTTCTTGTTACGTCTCCCTTTGTACTTCACCACCTCCACTGTTTTTTGTTCCTTTGCCCGGCTTTGGTGGCTTGTTTAGTTTTTACACATTTTCTCTGCATCTCTCCCAGCAGCCATCTGCTATCCATTACTGCTGGCATGTTGCCTGAGATCTTCGCTCTTACAATGTAGGACACGGAGTTTTTGGACATGTCCATTGCCGCTCGCAGAATACCGAATCCTTTGAGGATCTCTACCGTGCCTTTGATATCTGCTTGCTCTCTGGACTCATAAGATGGCAGCGGCCAACCTTTTTTCTTGGCCGACAGTGCTTGGTCCTTCATGCTGGACTCCATCATTGCAGGCTCGTAGCACTGCCAATCCATGCAATAGAGATCAATGGTGCCAGTGACCGGATCTTCCACTGTGCAACCAAGAAAGTCAAGTCTTCCTTGTTTCTTGACTTCCCTCATGTTGACAATGATGCCCATCTGGGCCACGGCTGAGGCTCCTTCTTCACTTGTACCTGATTTGACAAGGAGGCAAAGTTCTCGCCTCTTGTCTCCCTTGGTTGGGTCTACGCCTTCAGTCAAGGGTATGGCTCTAACGATCTCCATACACCAAGACCTTCCAGTGAGGACTATGGTCCTCGATGTCACCACGTTCCATTTCTTGGCCTAGACTAGCGCTGCATGGTAAGCATGGTGAGAGAAATGGCCATGTGCTAGAAAGTTAAAACAGCAAACGACATAATAGAGCAAATGGCGCAGGTGCGCCATTTATACTAAATGGCGCAGATGCGCCATTTAGTCTAAATGGCGCACCTGCGCCATTTGCTCTATTATGTGAAAGCTAAATGAGGCAACTGCACCATTTGCTCTATTATGTAAAAGCTAAATGGTGCAGGTGCGCCATTTAGACTAAATAGCAAATGGCGCCATTTATCTAAATGGCGCACTGCTTTCATTTGCTCTATTATGGGTCCCTTCGAAAAGCAAATGGCACAGATGCGCCATTTAGACTAAATGGCGCACCTGCGCCATTTGCTCTTCTATGGGTCCGCTTCTACAAGAATATGAACAGACATTATGGAAATGGCGCACCTGCGCCATTTCATACACTAAAAGAGAAAGGCTGCTACAAGCCCACCCTCTCCTAATGAAATGGCGCGTCCGCGCTATTTCAGTTACCTAAAACACTACAAATCGATAAGAATAGAAACAACAGATACTAACCTGAGCCTGGCTCCTGGATTTTGATCGAAGATTGCGCCATTGTATAAAAGTATAAACGTACAAGACCGTATAAATCCTACTCCACTTTTTTTCCGAGCGCTCCCGGATCAACAGGCGCTAGAGAGAGAAGATGCTTGAATAGGAGAGAGAGGTGCAAAGGCTTAGGGCCCGGCCGGGGGAAGGCGGGCTAAGGCGGAGGCGGGAGAAAAGAACAATGAAATTGAAAATAAAAATTGGACGGAAAGAAAAGAAAAGAAAAGTCGGGGGAAAGAAAAGAAAACGAATTCTACCCGCCCGCCCGTCTCTTCAAATTTGCGTGCCCGTCCGTTTCTGGAAATTTTTAAAATTTCAATTTTTCCCCTCCCGCCAAATTCGCCTCTCTACAAATTTTAAAATTTGAATTTTCCCCGCCGTCCGTTTCTCCCCCTGCTCGCCATTATAAATTTTGAGTCATCCCGCTCGTGAACCGCCACCACTTTGCTCAAATTTGAAATTTGAATTTGCCCGCCAGATATAATGGGCGCCACGTGTCTGTCCGAGGTTCCTTAGTCGATAGCGTGGCTTGCCGCCTTTGGCCGCTTGTCTTTCTTTTTGCGGCCGCTTAGCCCTTGTCTTCATTCTTACCGCGCCGGCCGTTCTTAGCGCCGGCTTCATTCTTCAGCGCTTGGCTTCATTCTAGTGGCGCTTCGTCTTCATTTTTCAGCGCTTGTCCAGATTCTCCAGCGCTTGTCCGGACTTGTCCAGATTATTCAGGCGCTTGTCCAAATTCTTCAGGCGCATTCTCTGATATGGCAGATCCGGAAACGTCAATGACCTCCAGGTTAGTTGCTATTCAGTTCTAGTATGTTAAATGTTTTAGTATGTTTAATGTAGGATGTAGGATGTTAAATGTTTTAATATGTTTAAGGGTAGATCTTCTCTATCTTGTTCAGTAGATAAGTTCTCAACAATTGATGTCTTGCTGAATCTTGTAGTAATAGGAATCCATAACTCTAGCTATTAGATATAGCATTTAGATTGAAGATGCCATTTACCTATCAATGAGGCATTTTCCTTGAAATGGAGCAGCTGCGCCATTTTCCTTGAAATGGAGCAGCTGCGCCATTTTCCTTTAGATGGCGCAGGTGCGCCATTTAAAAGGAAATGGCGCAGCTGCTCCATTTCAAGGAAAATGGCGCAGCTGCTCCATTTCAATGAAAATGACGCAGCTGCTCCATTTCAACGAAAATGGCCCATTGACAGGTAAATGGCGCAGCTGCGCCATTTAAAGGTAAATGGCGCGACTGCGCCATTTCGTAAATGGAGCAGCTGCGCCATTTGTCTCATGTCGTATAATTTCTTTCGCATTTTCAAGGCTATTTTTACTAATATTATATGTCATCGAGGGTTGCATGTCCTTAACAAGTATATATATATGTGTATTGATTCTCACAGAAAAGGCCCCCGTAGAACCTTGTCGATGGGGATGTGGTAGTTGCCGAGGGGACATGAATTGCATAGAGGCCATCTGCATGGCGGGGAACATTCCATGGCGCAATGTGGTCGTGGAGGTCACTGAAGCCATAGTGCCCACCCATGTGCTTCCCATTCCGTGTGTGGGAGCGGATAACATTGCCGGGTGGGGACATTCATCGAATGGCCTCGAAATCAAGTGAAGTACTGTGAAGGAGCCCCAACTATGTCATCAGAAACGTCTGATAATGATACCCCCAACTTGCCTAGTAGTACCTCCACAACATCATCGACTTCGGTGTCGACCGCCCGCCTCCTACAAACAAGAAGCGACCACGCAGAATATGGTGAACCTTGTCGTCGATAATATCGTGGTTGGTAAGGGTGTCTTGGTGAATAGAACTTGCATCCATGGGAAGAATGTTGACGCACTCAACGTAGCAGTGCAAGTTACCGAGGCTGTGGTGCCTACACACATCCTTCCGATTCCATGTGATGGCGCTGACAACATTGAAGAGGTCAGGGCACGTTTATCGAATGGCCTCGGCGGGATATAAGATATCATGCCATTGATTTAGCTTCTCCATCACCGACCTCGAATGTAGAATCAGTAGAGGCGATTGTCGGTGCGATGAAGAAATTGATCCTACAAAGGATCTACGTTACCGTTTTCCTCGCAGATAGCATCGATGATGATGAACCACCACCTAGTTTCTCAAGAACCCATCTCTTGGATAAGCATTGCCACATTCTTCATGCATGTGACCGGAAGTAAATATGCAGAGGCCATAATTGTCTTGATGATTCCCGTGATGCCGTTGACGATGAATTTTTAGGAGACTCAAAGGTGGGGCTCAGGGGAAAGATCCTTCCCGCACTAATTACGAGGATCTCAAATGTCATGCTTGTGCGAAAAGGCCGCCAGAAAATGCACTTGTACAATGGGAAAATAGCGATGTGATGTTTGCGGATGGAAGGACTGTCTCACAACATCCGCAAAGCTCGAGAAGCTAAAGAAAATGAGGATATGGAAATAGAATCATTTGAGGACAACATTCGTGCTCAATTCAAACGAAAAAGGAAGTATACTTACACACATAGGATTCCAAGAGACGACCCAAGGGAAAGAGCAAAGAGGAAAGGCTATGCTCCACAACTTCAATCAATAAGTTCATGAAGTCTAGTCGCTGCTGCAAAAATACTTGCAACAAGAAACTTACCAAGCATCAAGTATGTGAATTAAGAAAAGAATTTTTATCTCAACCATACAATGCAAGGGTTACGATTTTTTGACGTCTTTGAGTGTGACTTACACGGAGAAGGAGAGGACAGGGATAGTGCTCAAGGGGATGGAATTCAATACATTTGGGTGGCGCATGGCTTTAGGTATCGGTCGATCAACATTTTACAATTGGAGAAACAGATTTGAAGCAGTGCAAAGATAGTCAACATGGCAATCACGGCTCTAAGAAGCCTAGATCTTCTACACTGGCCACCGAATGTGTGCTAGACAGATTCATTCAGGAGAATGCTGAAAGTATTCCCCATAGGAGCAAAAGAGGTAGAGATGATGTAAGAGAAAATGTACGGAAGCTTCCTTCCATTCTTAATAAGAAGCTTATACATAAAGAAGTTGGTGCAGTCGTTGAAGAGCTTACAGAACAATCAGAGCCTTGAACTCTTTCTATAGTATATGGAAAAGAGAATTTCCAGATGTTAGCATTGCAAAAAATACAGCCTTCTCTAAATGCAACATCTGCGTCGTAATTAAGCAGAAGCTGGAAAAAACAAAAGATACAAGAGAGAGACGAAATCTTGCAATTCAACGTCGGTCTCATATGCTAGAGCAACGCTCTTGCAGAAGTCAATATTGGCATTGGAGAGCATTGTCACAAATGGGTCTCCTGAAAATCATCTATGTATAATACATGATAAGATGGATCGGTTAAGACTTTAGTGCCTAGAAGTCATCATCTAGCAAAATCAGATGGAGAGGTGATCGCTTGAAGAGCAGTTTGACAGGAGCTTTAACTCATGGGCATGGTGGTCGTGCATATGGTCATTTCTCACTTGATTTATGGAAAGATGATTCAAACTTCCACATTGGTTCACTTTCTAGAATATTGCATAACTTGGAATTGGTACAAGAGGACAAGATAGGTGACTTATGTGGAAGTAAGCCTGCAGATTGCAAATGGATGCAAGCGAATCAAGGATACCAATCCTTTGAAGAACAAACTTGCTTCTATGGCAGAAGTATTGCCAAATGCTTCAACTACAACGAATCCTGAGGTGTTCAACCCTCTCCCCCGAAATCTCTATTTGCAACTTGATAATGCATCAGGGCAAAACAAAAATAGGTATGTCTTTTCATACTTATCTTATTTGACTTGGCTTAAGGTCTTTGATGAGATCCAAGTGGGCTTTATGATGGTCGGCCACACCCATGATGATATTGATGCTTTATTTGGAAATTTTTCAACCTTGATGAGTTCGTTTGATGCTTTGACACTACGAGCTACTTTACTTGTTTAGCAAATGCAATGCAAAATCCCCAATTCCATACTTTATTGATGAAGTTCCAAATTGGAAGGATTTTGTGAAGGGATTCATCCCTGATAAGGGCCAACGCCTGGTTGGGCATACTGAACCATTGCTCTTCAAATTTAAGATGGCAGGAGATTGGCCTGTTATGCAATACAAAATGCGTCCTACACATAAAGAGTGGCTTCAGTGATTCTCCGGGAGTTAGAATGTGGAAAGAGGATGAACATGGTCAGCCAATGATACCAAGTGGTGTGCCACAAAATATTCCTCCTAGACCAACATTGAAAGATCTTCCAGGGTTGAAGGATAGCATCAACAAATACATCTCCCTATGGAAAGACATATGTAAGAATCAAGAAACTAGCTTGTTTGCAAGGCAATACACGGCAAGTGTTGAGTATTGGAGCCGACTTCTTATCTCTTTGGAGGATGTTGCTCGGGGCGTCCTCAAAATGATGCATTTTGGCCACAAACAAGACAAGTTCCTCTAGAACAAACAAACATTTGTTCCAGGTCGTCGACGATCTGCATTGGTCACACGACCTTTACCATCTTATTGTGGCCCGTCAGATGGCCGTCCAGTGTTGCCTCTTGAAGAGTTTGATCCTCACGTACATGTGACAAAGGGTATGTTTGTTCTAGTCAGACCTGGAGATGATAACACTGCCACTTGGTTAGGATATGCAGAGGAGAATGCTTTTTTGATCCGGAATCTACATATTTTGGACATATTTTTGTATCGTGGTGGAAGCCTCTTTGGAGAGGACTACAAAGACTGCTTGACTAAGCGTTGGCGGCCTAATCCTTCCGATCCTTCAAGGTACGAAAATTTAGATGCCATTCATTATGCTTGGGATGCCAATGGCAAGAGGCCGAAAACAATCCAAATTCCGAAATATATTGTAGACATGTGGAAAGACATAGCACATTGTTCATCTTAATACATGAGATCTTGTACTTGTAATACATATCTTTCATCTTAATACATAACATTACTATATTTGTGATCATATATAACTGCTTACATCTTTAATATATAAATGCATACATGATTCATAGATAAGATGGTCAGAAGTGCTTATATGTTGAACAGGTGATTCAATCATCTTCAGGATCTGTAGTAGTGATCCCTGATATCTCATAGCTCATGCGCTCAGGAAGTCATATCAGATGGATCATAACACGAATTGACGCAGGGCAATGAATCTCAAATAAAAGCTTTTCTTAGCGGTAGGGATCAAGAAGAAGATGCCTATCTAGGCAACCAACAAGATCAGAGTGGCTCATTGAGCACTTGATTGCCTCGATGTGGTGAATAGAAGAAGGAAAATAATCCATGGGAGACGAATGACCTCTAGCCCCGAATGGAGCTGTTTTTATAGTGAAGTAAAATTATTGATGTGAATTATTGGGGTGGACTGTAGCGCGTGATCATCATCAACATCAAAGCACGTGATGCTATTCAGCTCAAAGATCTCCTGATCAGGAAGCCAATAAAGGTGGACCTTAACACGAGTGAGCTTCCCGCAAGCACTTTCAGACCATCTCGCTTTGGACTGCAGCCATGGATCAAGTTTGATACCATTTTACGTAGCATTCACCTGAGATCATTATAGCTAAGGTAGCACCTGAAGGATTGGATGTTCTCTGGACGATCAGGCAAGGAAGCCATGGGAGATGAATGAGCTCTACCACCGGATGGAGCTGCTTTTATAGTGAAGTAAAATTATTGATGTGAATTATTGGTGTTCATTGCCTTTATACGAGTACCATACATGTATATGATCCAATAATTTCTATGTATATACTATCAATAATTTTGGTGAGTATATACCATCAATAATTTTGGTGGGTATACCATCAATAATTTTGGTGGGTATAAATATACATCAAATTGCCGAGTGCAGCAACATTGGCCTCCGTCTAGCTATGACTTATTCTGGTCTTGAACGTGATTCTATCACTTGCAAGATGAATCATGAGGACTTCAAAAGCGGTGCAGCGCAGAGATATACCGCTTGAAAGACTGCTCACCACCTTGTTGCTCTCAATCCTCGCCATTATCCTGATCCCGTCGATGTTATCATCCATCTCCTGTGGAATAGGGAGTATCAAATGTTCATGATCGAAAGGATCTCTGGAGCGCCTTCTGCTAGTTCTGATCATTCAGAGTAATAGTAGAAGAATAATATTACTTGTTATCTTATTGTAATCTGGTTGTGTTAGTATACAACAGGTACACATAACCTTTTGTAATACACATAACCGTAATATAAGTAATAGTAAAATAATAGTACTTGTTATCTTATTGTAATCTGGTTGTACTCTTATTGTTATCTTATTGTAATCTTATTGTTATCAGGTATACATAACCTTTTGTAATACACATAACCATAGTATGCAACAGGTATACATAACCTTTTGTAATACACATAACCATACTATAAGTATTGAGGTATACATAACCCTCCAAGGTATACTATATAAAAATTATTCCAACTTGTCTTCAGAATTCCAACTTTAATGAAACTCTGCTTAGAAGCATTTGGAAGAAAAAAGTGGCCCAGAGATGCCTGCTATAAGATGCAAGAATTAGAAGCATTTGGAAGAAAAAAGTGGCCCTTGGTATCTTTTTTATAAAGCTGATGCTACTTGAAGTGAAGGAGAAACATAAACATTTGTAGGAATGGGTGAAGCAACTGGAAGTCAGTTAGAAGTTCTAAGAAAGTAAAAGGAGAAAACATGTATGGAATTTAAGTAAAAACGAAATGCTAGAAAATGGAAGTACTTGTCAACAGACAATCCATGTACAAAGTAGTGGTCTCCTTAAGAATTTTAAGAAAAGTTGCACTTATTAGATCTTTTGTCTTCTAGTGTCGTAGAATCAAGAGTATAGGTAGGAGAGAATTCCTCCAATCAAAATAATCCCTCAAAAGATCATTGGAACTTAGGATTTGGTAGCCGTTCTAGATTGATGATTGCTAGCCAAGCAGAAAACCTCCTGATGGAAGCACATGATAAATATGTTAAAGAAATGCTTCTGCAATTTCAAAATGCAGCCACATTATAACATACCGAGCATTGGGTCCATTAACCACGGGCAGCGGCAGCTCTACCTTAGATCCAGAACTTGTAAATTAAATTTTAAGTCAAAAGTGGAGCAAAAGGTATTGTGAAACAAATGCGAAAAAGAAAACCTTGTGATGTGGCGATCCAAAGATGATCGATCTGATTTTCTTGCTTCAGAACATCTCTAGTCACAAACAATGGAAGACCTTCGGCAGTATAATAACCCTCACAGTGTGAGAAGCTGCCAGGACAGTGTTTGCAATGATGGTACGACCAGCCATAGACAAAGAGTTTCTGAAGGAATTTAATTTCTTCTTAATACTCTGAAGGATTGGATCCCACAAACCTTTGATATTAGGATTGAGAGACAAGGGCATACCCAAGAGCTTGGTTGTTTGCAAGGTGTTGAGGACCTTTATGTCACAGATATAATTCTCACCTGTATCTCCAATGATCACACTTTTAGCAATGTTTAGGAAAATTCCAGAGGCCTCAGAGAATAAATCTATGATGCCTAAGAATTTAGCAATGTTATCAGAGTTGGAATCCAGAAAGGAAAAGGTGTCATCAGCATATTGGGAGATTATAAGACTGCCTTTGTTGTCAGGAAGATAAAGACCTTTAATGTTGCCACTTTCTTGATGGAAATCAATAGCCCTTGTAAGAAGTTCAGCAACCATAAGGAAAAGGTAGGGAGCTAATGGGCAGCCTTGTCTTACCCCTCGAGAAAGATTAAAGAAGTTTGAGGGGGAGCCATTTATGAGAACAGCAGAATTTGCCTTAGAGTTTAATCCCATAATTAAAGAAATAATTTTAGGATTGAAGCCAATTTTGTGCATAGCAAATTCAAGAAAATCCCAATTTACTGAGTCAAAGGCCCTTTTGAAATCTAGTTTTAGAAGAATGCAATCTTGGTCAGACACTCTATTCCAATGAAGACCCTCCATAGCTATAATGTAATTGTCTAAAATGAATCTGTTTGGGAGGAAAGCAGATTGTTTGATATTGATATGCTCTTGAAGGAAAGGTTTAATCCTGTTGGCAATTATTTTGGCACACATCTTATATGTAGAGTTGGTCAAAGAGATAGGCCTCCAATCTGAGAATGATGGTGGCATGTCAACCTTAGGGACAAGAGTTATAAAGCCAGCAGAAATAGAAGGATGAAGATGTTCTGCCTTCCAAAATCCGTGAACCAAATTAACAATGTCAACTTTGAAGATATCCCAAAAGCAAATGTAAAATTCTGGAGGTAGGCCATCTGGACCAGGAGATTTGCCTTTACTGAAGCTCATAATGACTTTGAAGATTTCCTGCTCAGAGGGGATGGCAGCAATGGAATCATTCATCAAATTATCTGAGTTGGGAATGATTTGATTAATCAAGGAGAAAAAATCATCTTTTTTAGAGGGGGAGCTAGGATGAAAATTCTTGTCATTAAACAAAAAGGCATATTTTTCCTGAAAGAATTGCTTAATGTCTTTGGGAGAGTCAATGATTGAACCATTTTCACTATTCACTTGGAGAATAGAATTATTCAGGAGCCTGTTTCTGGCTGTTCTGTAGAAAAATTTTGAGCTCCCAAGATCCATTTCTTTGTTAAACTTCATCTTGCATTTTAATAGCATAGCTTCTAGCTTCAACTTCTTCAATGGATTTAATCTTCTTTTCCAACACTTCTTCACCAATTTGGAGACTGGAGGCCCTGGAGGCCTATTACTTTGGCAAACACCACCTATAAGATTGTGGCCAAAATTTTGGCCAACAGGCTAAGGATTTATCATTAGTCATGGAGTGGATCGATCGGGATTCGAATTCCCCCGCTCACCTTCATAAAATAAAGGGATTTTTTTGATCAAATATTGATCATTCATTATATTATTCAGAATTCCCCTATGGTTCCTCGTCATCTGCATATGGTCTTCTATTCTTGGGTGCTCACTTTGTCTGGGCTTTCAGTCTAATGTTCTTATTTAGTGGTCGTGGATACTGGCAAGAACTCATCGAATCTATCGTTTGGGCTCACAACAAATTAAAACCAGGAGACAATAAGTCCCTGTCAGTCAGCTTTCCTCCCTAGTAGGAACATTTTGGACAATTTTATTGGAGCTAGTGAAGGTCTTCATTAGAATAGAATATCTGGACAGAACTGTATGCTGGTGAAGCTAGATTTCAAACGAGCTTATGACACAATTAACTGGGAATTTCTAAAGAGAGCCATGAGCCATCTAAGACTGGAGAATGAATGCCACTGCTTCCTCTGCATTAATTATCAATGGCACTCCCACCAAACTATTTGAATATAGAAGGGGTGTCAGACAAGGCTGCCCTCTGGCACCTTATCTCTTCCTAATTGTTGCAGAAATGGTCACAAAGCTGGCTTTTCATTTGTATAGCATGGGAAAATTCGAGCTCTCAACATTCCTAACTCTGGTGAACCTTTTGTTATCATGCAATATGCTGATGACACGTTTGTATTTCTGAAGGAGGATGACTAGAGTTTACAAAATTTTCTGGAGGCTTTAGAATCCTTTGGGGAGGTGTCTGGGTCAAGCTTAACAAAGACAAATGTTCTAGTGTTAGTGACAGAAATCAAACAGTTATTTTGGGGATAAAAGTGGTTGGAAGAAACATGGCTACTAAACTTCTTGGTCTGCCCTTGGCCTTAAACAGCACCCTACATGGACTTTGGAAGCCTTTGGTCAACAGAATCAAGAAGAAAATTATGCTTTACCCTGCATCTCTCTCACTAGCTGGCAGAGTGGAAATTGCCAACTCTGTCATTGCTAGCTCTCACGTGTATTTCTCTTCAGCCATTGTTGCAGACAAAGCATCATACAACAGCATTGAGACTGCCATAAGGAGATTTATCTGGCAGGGTTCATACAAGGTTGCATGGGCTGATGTTATAAACCAAAATCAAAAGGAGGACTAGGATGTAAAGACCTATTCCTTCAAGCACAAGCCTTCGCAGGGAAGATGGTATGGAGGGCAATTCACAGTCATAGCCCCTCTCCTGCTCTAAAACTGGTTCATTACTGGGTGGACAAATCCTATCCTGTAGGCAGTCACACCCTTAAACACCTTCTGCCTGTGCTTTCTTCCAAGCCACACCAAATTCTGAATCATTCCCCCTCATGAGGAGAATAATTCAGGCATGAATCAAGCATTACTTTGCTTAAGGCCCCCTGAGCTGGATGCTCGATGTCGAGACATCAATTTTTTCTGGCATCCCTCCTTTGGTTTTAATCAAAGACAGAATGATTGTCTGGCCCTTTCTCATCCTCAGAAATATATGCAGTGATTTAATGCTGGCTTGCAAAGGATAGAAGACCTTACTGACAAAGATGGATGGCTGTCATGGGAAATTGTGCAGACAAAGACTAAGGGGTCAATGTTGGACAAGAAAATTTATCATAGAGTGATAGGTATTGTGAAGGAATTTGGGGACTTGGCCAATAATTCATGCAAGTGGACTTTGAATAACAAAGAAAATTACATGGTCAAAGATATCTACAAAGCTTTATTGGACAGTCAGGATTCCAAGGCTAGCAGATTATGGAGATGTGAGGAAAAAACACTAGTTAAAATCTCCCAAAGCAGTTGGAAGAACTATGCAGCTAGTAAGATCAAAATTTTTAGATGGCTGGCACTACATCAAAGCCTTCATACAAATGCTGTCAGACACAAGTATGATAGATCAGTTGGAGATACCTGCCCCCTTGGATATGGTCAAAAAGAAAGCTCCAATCACGTATTCTCATGCCCTTGGTTGGAGGATTTTTGGGTTTGGACATCACAGTTGAACCAAGGATGCCCGGGGAATTTGCTGGATTTCCTAAACCATAACAACAAACTAATCCAAAACCACTAGAAACTTGTGTATATGGGTAATCTGGAAACATAGGAATGAGATGGCCATAGATGGCAAAAATCCTAACTTGACTTCCCTCAAAAAGGCTCTTCTGGATATTTTGGCAATTACTGCCATGGCCCATAAACTGCTAAGGGGGAAGAAATATGACAGGGATTGGGATAGGATTGGGAAGTTTAATTGTTCCTTTCAATACTTTTCTACTGTGCTAACTGATTTTGATGGTATACTTCACAGCTCATCAGAAGAGGCTAATCAGGATGGGAGCTCCAATTAAACTATTCGAGGAGGATAATTCTGATGACTCCAGGATGTCAAGCAGAACTGTCTGACAATTTGATTAAATTGAAGCAGGAAATGATTCATGCCAAAGCTATAAGGAAGGCATTGAATCAGCATGAGGTATGGAGGTTTAATGGTTTGAAACAGATCTTCCTTAGCCTTTTCCACAAATGGCAGCAGAAAAGAGAAGCTCATGTTATGCTGCTGATGGATTACACGAAATTCAGTGCCTGGAAACTGGACAAGATGCTCAGGATTTTTGGTAACTCGAAAGTAGATGACCTTACTATCCAAGACTTGGTGGATGTATCCTAAGTTGGCTCTGCTCTTACTTGCTTTTCAGACAGTAAATCGGCCTCTGTATACAATGGCCATGAATTTGTGGATTAAGACTGATCATTATAAGATCAGCTAAATTATATGTTGAAGTGATAAATAAAAATATTGGCAAAGCTCAAGTTGTGTATGTAGGTGTACTCCCCTTTTATTGGACGCCATGTACAAATATCATAAAAAACAACTGTATTTTTTTTTTTTTTTTTTTTTTTTTTTATTCCGTAGTTCAAATTTTAATATGACAAATGTCCTTCTTAATGGTTTAATATGTCAAATTTGTACGAGATATGTGCGGATTGGCAGTTCCTTCGAGACGAGATATGTACGTCTGGCACTGAAAGGCCTATATTATTTTATTCGATTACCCTTAGCTAAGGTTTTACATTTTTTTATTACAAAAAATTTTCATAGCTAATGGTTTATTCAGGGATAGGTTCAATACTGCATACGTTTTATACTCAATACATATTATTCGAATGATACGACACAATCTTGAAGTAACCGTTCTTTCGCTTACATGAAAGGTTGCAAAGTGTCTTAATGCATTTTGTTCTGAAGAGAGAAGGAGGGGGGGAGGGAGGGAGGGAGGGAGGGAGAGAATTTGCCGCAGTGTTTGGTCTGTCTTTGAGGTGTGGGTTTTGTGTCCTGGGCCTAAGGTCGGAATCTGTAAAGTGAGATTATTCCTTACCAGGATTTTTCGGTCTTGGGTTTCTACCTTGTTCCTTAGAGACCTATAGGTTCTTGTCCTTCCCCCCTTGATGCTTGAACGGAAGGTCGATGTATGTGTAGCGAGCTTGCTCCTTCGTACATATACACGTCAGCCTTTAGTTCGAACAATTAAGGAGTCTTTAGAACAGCAGAGATCGTATCCCTAGCTAGCAGCAGCAATGGCAGCCGGTCATGCATCTACATCGAGCGGCGTCTGTGGTCATGCATCATCTTCTAGGGGTGCGGGGGCAGGTGCGATCGTGGCAGGGCCACGGGGGTTGCAGCACGTGGAAGAAGTGTACCTCAAAATACCAGTGTTCGAAAGAGAGATTTAGAGTTGGCGTTTGTAAAGGAGTTCGGCCAGATTGAGTGGTAATGTGTGTTTTGATAAATGGATTTGCAACAAAAATCCGAGCTCATATTTTATGGGACACTAAAATCGGGGTGCAGACTTGTACTGTATCTACCGACCTACGATAAGATGCAATTAAAAGATTATTCCCAAAAAAGAACAATAACAGTAGCAGAAAAACACAACTAAGGGATAGTCAAGGACCATGCCAAAGCAGAAGAAATCAATTATACTATCCCCACCCCCTCCAACCTCCTGCTACGCCGATGTACCAAGCAAAGGTGGACTAGGGTCAAAAGGTGTAAGCACAGGCGAGAAAAGAATGGCTGACACAATTGAAATAGTGAAAAGACAGATTAAGCAAAGAGGGTTGACCAATGTTTAACATTAGAGCAAGTAAAGAAGATACAATTGAAGGTCATAGAGGCATTCTTATATGCTGGATTGTCTCCACATGTCTTGGAACATAAAGCAATGCAAGACGCCTTCCAAGGAGTTGCCTTCCCTTCATACAAGCATGTCAATAACAAGATGGTCGATGGAATATACGAGAAAATGGTCGAGAGGATGCATTCATGTAGATGTACTAAATAGTATTTCTAGAGTGTTCCTTTTCTTGGCCATTGATTTTCGATAAGAGGCAGAATTGTATGGCCGTGATTAAATTAGTCCCCATTTTTTTATTTACATCTCTATGTTTTATTCTTACCGGCATGCAAGCCCTAGTGCAATAATGTTTTAGGATTTCTGCTTCTTGTAAGCAGACTCAAATTGTTCATGGTATACTGGCCGGAGATTCTATACCGGATTTGAAGTCCAGATTTGGCAGCGGCTGAGTGAGGATCTTGCATCAGACAAAGAGTCTGGATATGGCATTGGCTGATTGAGGCACTTGTATCGGATTTGGAGTGAAGTGTGGATTCCAGATTTGCCATTGCCTCAGCTAATAGTCGACTTAGTGTTCGATTTGCATCTTGCACTGCTCTTGTGTAATCCAGAACAGTGCCATTTTGTCTAGATCTGGATCTAGCTGCAGCAGTGAGCAAAGATCAGTAAAGCAATTGAATATATAGTTGCAGAACAGGGTTTCGTATGCAGATGGCAGTAGAAGTAGAAACCAATGGCCATATTCTAGTAAATCTATTATTCTTGTGTCTGCTTTCTTAAAATAAGTGCTTGGTTTTTGTATCTGTTAACATGATCTAGGGGTCTTTTAAAGCAAGCTAATTTGGCCATGAATCATACCTAGGTGCTCTTTCTATGTAAACAAGCATATTCTGTTGCTCTTTCCTTAGATTAGCTAATATTGCCACAGGATATGGATGGGAGTACCTGATTTTATTGTGAGTTATGCTATGCACATGTACGGGAGCAGATGAAGGTCCATTATTGTAATGGGGACGTGCGCAGTGGAAGAAGTCTTACCTCAATCAACCTTCAGAATTTTGATTTTTTTTTCTTTCTGTTTTAGCATCTTGCTTGAAATCATCTTCTTTTTTACTTATAACTGGAGATCTGTATGTGAACCCACTTTTCTCCTATCGCCCAGTAGGGAATATAGATCCGCATAGGAAGATCCTGTTGCTGGCTCAACTTACAGCCCAGAAAATGACAAGAAAACATAAAAATGTGAAAGGAACTGGAATGTCAATAATCATTGAGTAAACTATGTACCTGAACAGGATGGGTATTCCCATTCTCACCTTCAAATATGCTTCTTACATATAAAATTCTAGTTTACATGATGAATTGACACTCTTGCGCAATGTAACGGGCCCATGGTAGACCGCTCGAGTATTCGAACCTTGAATGTGCCTGTGGGGCGTTCCCGAGACACCGGCATAAATGGGTAGAAGCGACTACTCATAAACGTCTAGATGGTTTTGCCTAGTTGGTTAAGGGCATGTCGGTTAGGAACGTTACATTTGGTATCAGAGCAGGTCTCGAGATCGAGTCTCCATGGGTGCCTATATGCATGGGTAATTTGCAAAGACTTGGTAATCATTGTGACGGCGTGACATAGACATGGTATAGCCTTGGATGCTCGAGGACGAGCATAGTTCTAGGGGGAGAGACTGTAACGGGCCCATGGTAGACCGCTCGAGTATTCGAACCTTGAATGTGCCTGTGGGGCGTTCCCGAGACACCGGCATAAATGGGTAGAAGCGACTACTCATAAACGTCTAGATGGTTTTGCCTAGTTGGTTAAGGGCATGTCGGTTAGGAACGTTACACGCAATGATCAAGACAACTCCGTTCTCAAACTCGTCCACGCCAAGTTTCGGGACTAAAGCCTATACACCCTATACAACAACCAAACCCAAATGATAAAAATCTGTACAGCAACCAATTACCTCCAAGCATTACAATACACCATTTTACAGAATTACATGACATTCATTGTATGGGTAACAAACTTGACAATAGATCATTTTACAGCATTACATGACATTCATTGTACCTCCAAGCATTACAGCATTACATGACATTTATTGTATGGGTAATATACTTGACATTGCTTACACAAAAGAAGCACAAGCTGGTGTAGCTGGATGCTGGAAATCAGACCCAATAGCTCCAACACTACGCCCAAGAGATCTTAGCAATTCCATTCGCAGAACGTGGGCTCTCATATACAACAAGGCCAGATTCATGCCAAAGTGCAGATTTATGACTAACTATTTTGGAAGTAGTAACATTTCCCAGCAGGATTTTTTGCCAGGTAAGTGCCTCGCGGTGGCCTGGTACTGCAACAGACTGGACAATAACCTCGCGGTAACAGATTGGACAGACTGGTAAGTGCTCGCGGTGGCCTGGTACTGCAACAGACGGACATAGAATTAGGAACATAGATATAAATATGAGGAAAGGATTCGTGTAATATATCGGTGTGACGATATAGCAACTGTGACAGTATTTCTTATTCATTTCCTCTTTCTCATCGTGGTGTTGTAGCCTCCGAGATAGTATTTCTTTTTCATTTTTCCTCAGCGTGGCATTGTAGCCTTCGGACCGAGGCAGCACTAATCGGATGTTTTTCCCCACAATGGAATTTTTCTGTGGACGGTTTTCGATTGGTCGGCTGTTGTTTCTTCCTAGGCATGGCCCTAGAGCCTCCAAGTGCTATATCCTTTCCATTTTTGTACTTTGGCACGTGCCCTTGCTGGAGCACCTAACTTTCTAATGGGTCATTCTCCTTTTTAGACTTTCCACTGTAGGTCATTTTTTGAAGTTCTCTCAGGGTCGGCACCACCTTGGAATATCTTAAATTTCTTATACTTCCAAGATATTTCGAGCTTCTCCTGGGATATAATAACCTAGGCTAGGCTGACTTCTTCCTCTTTTTTGCAATGTAAAAACCATTTCTGCAGAGCAGATTGCAAATGTTAATGTGTATCTTTCAACCCATTTTGAAAGTGTGCGTGCAATTGGCAACATCACTTATCTACTTAAACTATCGTCAAATCGTTTACAAGCATACTAATCACAATAGAAGGCACTTTCTTGCAGAACCCATTCTTAATCATGTTATATCTTTATTAGTTCACATCAATGGATATTTAATGCTGTAAAGTTGTATCTATAAACACAAATCCTGCCAAACAAAGGAGCAAAATATATCAGACCTAAAATAAAATGTAAAGTTGTATCTATAAACACAAATCCTGCCAAACAAAGGAGCAAAATATGTCAGACCTAAAATAAAGCAGGGATAAAAAAATTACAAATAAATTCACCGTAGTAAATTCAAACAAGCTCCCCATCCACATATTCCATTGTATCAGCGACATGCCCAAATTTTCATTTTTTTTTTTCAAAGATGTGCGCACTCCATGATACCGTTGATGGGGAAAACGCAAGTAGGAAACAACTTTGATAGTTTTAAATTTTGTAGCAAACACGCGACAATAGTAAGAATTGTTTTTCTAAACTACCATTACATGGAGCAGTTAGGCTTGAGAGAGGTACAAGGAAAATAAATGAATGAAGTAGCTAGAAAAAATAAGTCACCATTATTAACTGAAAGTAGATTGTTCTTATACTTGACGGAGTTCAAATGAGCACAAGACAATATGTCTAGATTAGCTCAGTTGTAGATAAGCTAATGGTCAATGCAACATCATCAATGGTGTAGAAATCAAGTTGTAGACTGTTTACTATAGCATATATTATTTTTCTTGACATATTAAACATTGGAATCTACTCCAACATTTAAATCCAATCAAATGGATCCCAGATATTTGAAAACTTTCTTACATCTTCCATTGTTTCTCTTTAGATTCATGCCTTCCCTCACCATATTTACTATTTTGAGATTCTAGAGAATATGGCAAGAGATAGCACAAAAATCAAATTATCGGATGGTCTTCCCTTTGCATATAAGACCAGTAGGCTAAATCCTTCGAATTTGCCAGCGCTGTCTATCCACACTTCGGATTTGCTATCTACTAGGGCGATCCATGCCCTTCTGATACATTACTGAGACGGCCAGATTACATTACTGATACATTCTGATACATTACTGTGCCAGATTACATTCTGATACATTCTGATACATTACTGAGACGACCAGATTACATTCTGATACATTACTGTGCCAGATTCATGCTCTTGACTGGAAGCTCTTGACAGGACCTAGAGCCCTGTTTGATATGATGACAAGGCCATGGCTCTGCATTCACAAACAATGGATCTGCCATAGTTCTTTCCCCAAAATTAGTCCGTTCTACAAACAAATGCCACTGTTGCCAAGAACTCGACTGTAGAATTCCACCCAGGATACTATATCTTTTTGATGTCAACATTCGTGGAAGATATTGAGTGCCTGAAAAATGCATGCATAGTGTTGCTCAAATAGCATTTATCATCATTTTTTGTTTTCAATGGATTAACGTGTTTGGTCAGCATATTATACCACAAATTATACCACAAAATTGGACAGACGTGAAGGATTTTCACGCAACTCTTGCTTGCCCAATTTCCTTGATTACAACTGCAGATCCTGGAGGGATGACAGTAGAGTTTTTGAAGCAAAATTGCCATGAGTGCCCCCAGATCGAAGGTCCCAAATGCATCAAAATTGTCCCAAATGTATAGATTCGTAAGCTTGCTTCAGAATAGAGATAATTCCGGCTCTTCTTTTCGCATATGACGAAGGATGGATCCTAAAACTAGGACAGAAATGAGTTCTAAAATGCCAGAGAATGGAAGCGGCTGGCCGGATTTAGATCAGAAGTTAAGATTATACGAACGCAGGTGAAGATTATTCCGTTAAGATTATACAAACCCAGCCTGCTTCAGAATCGGGATAATTCCGGCTCTTCCTTTTTGCATATGACTAAGGATAAATCCTAAAACTAGGACATAAATGGGTTCTAAAATGTCAGAGAATGGAAGCAGCTGGCGGGATTTAGATTAGAAGTTAAGATTATAACCATGCGAAGAAATGAAAAAATTATGTGCATGATTAGGCAGAAACAGAAGAGAAATAGCAGAAACATTTCCGACATAGATCGGCACAAACATTTATGATATATTTAACAAAATTTGGACTTATTCAAATCTAATAAATGTACTTCAAGGATGCCATGATAATATTATATGTATTTTTAGCTTTTATTGATTTTAATAATTTGTTATGTTTATCTTTAGATAAAAAAATATGATACTTACTAAAGTTTAAAGTTTCTTTCTAAACTAATTCTTGGTTCCATCTATTTAGAATTAAATTTTCATCTAAGATAACCCTGTATAATTAAAATGCTATTTTTTTAAAATATTTTAAAAACGTTTTACATTGAAATTAATTAAATGATTATGTTTATGCTTGATTAAAATATATTTTATTTCATCAATAATAAATTATTCAATAGTTATTATTAAATCAATAACTTTATATTATTTAATAATTTCAACCTAGAACCTTCCTTAAAGTAATTTTGAAAGTGTAAAAGTTTGTAAATTGTGAAATTCTAATAATAGTTTTAAGTCAATCGCTTATCAAACCATCAGATTTCATTTAATTATTATGATTGCTAAATCTTGAATCTGTTAAATCAATAAAAGTTGAAATTTTTATATTCTTGAAATGTCTAATTCTAAATAGATTCAAATAAAAATTAGTTTGGAAAAATCAAGTTTATTCTTTGATAACCATTATAGTTTTATTTAAAGATAAACTTATAAAAATTACAACAATCAATAAGAATCACACAATACATATATTCTTATAATGGCGTTCTTGAAGTGTTATCTATTAAATCTGAATAAGTCCACATTTTGTTGAATATATCATATTCCGACACAGATCGCCATATTTCCGACACAAGATGAAAGAAATCAACAAAGATCTCAATCAACAACTGTTAGGTTCGCGGCAATTGACACAATACCAAAGATGCTGATTGAATTTAGGGCTCCAGTACAATGTCAGAGACATGGATTTACCACAACTACGGCATCTCGGTAGTGGAGTGGCCAGCTCCGGAACTCTTTCAGCTATTTGAATAAGCATCGGTGGCGGATCTTTTTCAGCTACTGGCTCGGTTTCCTTTATCACCGGATCTGTTTTTCAACAAACGACTGTCACCAAAAGATGACAAAAATAACAACAAAAATAAAAATATAAGTTATGATTCTCACCCTGAGAATCACCCTGGGTAACGGACAAATCGGGCTTCCGTGCTGCTGAGCTACCACTGCCGCCGGACTTGGGCGCCATAGCCCAAGCTCCAAGAAAATGAAGGCTTATAAATCAAAACATTCCATGATGGTTACGTACGACAACCATGTCACGACTCGCGTCCGCCTTTACAACTAATTTCGCTCACGCCTTCCAAAAATAAAGCTAGAATTTGTAATACTATTATTGCTAGAGTGTGTATTATTTTTTCATGACCATTGGATAATGGCATATCCCGCGAGATATTCTATTAGAAGACTTGTCGTCTGTTCTTCACAAGTCAAGATGGGGTCAAACTGCCAACAGGCAACCAAAATAACAGAGCTTGGGGAATCGAACCTTAACTGGATTCCAATGCTCTGGCCCACGGTTCTTCATCGGGCAAACATTATAAATTCAACGCTAAATTCCTGCACGGTGTGTTGCCAATGCTTTTAATCCCACAAGAAGTACAAATCAAATGATTCAATTTTAACAAATGCCAGATTTTAACAAGCACCTCTCAGAATCTTTGGGCATGTGAAATCTTAGCTTTGCGGCCAGCAGCAAGCTCTTGGAAGCTCTGACCTTGGCGTTTATGCTTTCCTCCTGCTTCAACAAATGCAGGATAAGGGCGGTTCACAGAAATATATCTACAATCTAGATCTATCTTAGTTAGGTAAATCGATAAGATGCACAAAAAGAAGAGAAATTCGGATGACACCTCCCCGGCCGCTTCATGGCCATCCCGACACCTGCAGCAAACACAATTAGAAGGGGCCTCCACTGCTTGCCAGATGCCCAA